>CM072513.1:17610481-17615481 GCA_036898135.1 Oncomelania hupensis
TTTGTGGGAAGAGTGATGACAAGCGACTGGGTCCATGGTGTAGGCCATTCCCCACTCTGCCAGATCTTGTTACAGATAATGGTGAGAGCATCAGTCATCGCTTCTCCTCCTGCTTGTAGCAGTTCCGCTGGTATGTTGTCCACTCCCGCTGACTTCCCTTTCTTCAGCGATTGCACTGCTGCCTCAACTTCTTCCCGGAGAATTGGGAGGATTTCTTCTTCTTCTCTGCTCTCGGGACATGCTAGAACTGATGGGTCTCCATTTGGTGTATGGTTGTAAAGGTCAGAGCAGTATTCTGTCCATCTGTCCAAGACTTCTTGTTCTTCTGTAAGGCAAATGCCAGACTTGCTTTGGATAGTGGAGACTTTGGGCTGTTTAAACGTCAACATCATTGAAAAATAAAACTGAGCACAAAATATCTACATAATAAAAGAAGTCACATGCCGAACAACTTTTTTCCGAAAAATACAGCCTTTTTTTAATATTGAATAAAATCTACTTCGAATAAAATTTTGCACCTTCGAAAAGCCCGCTCACGTGACCACATGGCTCGTGACGTCAACTGCTGAAGACAATATGGAGTAAGAAAGTGCCCATTCTCTACCAAAACGCAGGAAAACGAACAGCAGCGGCCTATATTGTGCCGTTGGAGGTTGTACAAACAAACAAGCGGATGGGTTAACATTGCAAAGGTTTCCAAAAAAACGAAGAAGTGCGAAATAAGTGGGTGAGATTCGTGCAGGAAAAGCGTGTAAACTTCGGTCCCAAGTACGGGACACCAACTGCGTCGTTAGCAATTTGCGCAAAACACTTCGTTGAAGACTGCTACCCCCCAAGTTCCACTTTAAGTTTAATGCAAAGCTTTGGGATGAAAACAATACAGACATTAAAGCCTGCTCTGTTCCAACGATCCGAAGTCCGCGTGCCATTGCAGCAAGCACCTCAACAACAGCAACAGTTATCCAAGTTAGTAGTAGTAGGCCTACTAGTACTGCTTCAACTTCTACAGTCACAGTGGCTACTACACATCCATCGTCTGCTATCAGTTTGGCGGGCGTCAGGAAAGTCAGAGGAGCTTTTCAGAAAAAGAGAACGCAAGAGGGTATGTATTCACTGGTCTAGCTCGTATAATTGGAACACGACAGATCGAGTAAAGAGGGGCCGGGTAGCTCAGTTGGTAAGAGCATCTTGCTAGTAACCGAAAGGTCGCTGGTTCGAATCCTGGATTGGTCAACGTGTGATCATATTATTTTCCCCTTTATCAACAACTGGCCCGCTGGTGTCAGTATAAATCGGTCCAGTAGTCACCTATATGCGAAAGTGTCGTGTTACTATAATCTACAAACAACAACAACAACAACGAGTAAAGAATCGAGTGAAGAAACACTGCTTGTCTCGCTTGTAACTTCTTCGCAGTCGGCGATTGTATGCAGCTGCTGACGTCACTGCGAGGGGAGATCAGCGATAGCTGCGTTTTAGATTATTACTTCCCTTACCCTTAATTACAGGTAGGAAATCCCACTTTCAGTGATCGATATCTATTAAACGGTAGAGCTTTGCATACCGAATTTTTTGCATCTGGTATTATTTAGTAAAGTTCTTTCAGCAGAAACTTTTTGACCGAGCACTGTGGTTGACCTTTAACACTTGTCAGCCGCTTCACAGTCTGGTAGGCCTTCTTGCTGTTGTTCTTGTTCAGATTGTTCTCTATTTCCTGGCATTGATCTTCTATCCAGTTCTCCTTTGCTGTGCGCATGCCTTTTCGGATGTCATTGTTGATTTTTCGGTAGACATCAGCTCCCTGTGAGGTGTTCTTTTTCTTTTTTAACTCTCTTCGTTTATCACACAAATCCAAAAGTTCAGGTGTGATCCACGGCTTCTTCTTTGGTCGGTGCTTGCCAAGGATCTCAGTGGCGGCATCTGTTACAGCTGAGTTGAAGGTATTGGTCATGGTGTTGACATCTACTTCACCGGCCCCCAAAATAAGCAGTGGTGCAAATTTCCCTCCAATTGTGGCCTGAAATATTTTTGCCACCTCCGGGTCTTGCAGTTTGTCCAGGTCGAACTTCAGCCTAGTGCACTTTGCTGTATTTACTCTCTTCAAATGGAGCCGGAAAGACATCATCACGAGATCGTGGTCACTTCCAATGTCTGCTCCTGGAAAAGTGCGTGTCCTGCCAATGTTGATGCTTGATCTGAAGCGTTTCTTGACCATGATGTAGTCGATCTGGTTGTGATGTTCCCCGCCGGGACTGTGCCATGTCCATCGTCTGGATTTTTTGTGGAGACCAAGCGTGTTTGCCAGTACCAGATTGTTGTATCTGGCAAACTCCAATAGCCTCAGACCCCTGTCATTTGTCTCGTTGTTGCAGTGGGGTCCGCATGTGTCTCCCCAGTTGTGGTGCGCATCTTGGCCAACCTTGGCATTCCAGTCGCCTTGCACTATGACTATGTCCTTCTTCGGCTCTTGGTCAAGGACCGCCTGTCGTAAAGGGGAGGATAAGCGTATAGGGGAGGATTATACCCCCACATTCTCTACCTAATGCCATTTTATACATTCCCCATACTCTATTTTACTACCTTTTTAATTAAAAAATTCCCTCCTTCTCCCTCCATTGTCGGTCACTCAGGTAGGAATGAAGCCAGCTGATGACAGTATTTGAACAGCCAAAAGTTACGGGAAGCCTAGAGACAAGAATGTTATGATCCAGGGTGTCAAAGGCTGCCGATAAGTCGAGGTGCGCCAAAATGGACACTCCACCTGTGTATCTGTAGCGCTGTTTTGGTACTCCGATATTTCCGCTATGCTGACTGAAAGACTTCAAGAGACCATGGGACCCCATGTGACCCAGCAAGGCAACACTGGGCTGGACACCGCACCCAACATTTCTCCGGCGACTTTGAACAGCTCTCAGGATGTGTCCGCTGTGATAATTCCATGCGACTTACATTGTTCTTTTCATGTTAAAAAAATTTGCCTATGAACAGTAAAACCAGATTTCATGTACTGTCTCTCTGCCCGGCGGCGCTTCTGCTTTGCCTCTTTGATTTTCTCTGACATCCACGGCGCTGATGGTCTATCAGTGACACAACGAATGGTGGTCCAGCAGCCGCCTCAGACTCTCATTGTAATGAGTCACTGGGTCGTCTGTGTGAGCCAATATAGCAACATAGCTGCCGCCTCATTGCGAAAGATAATACCTTTAGTTTTCGGGAAGTACAAGTTCTATTGGGTCTACTGGGCTTAACAAAGCTCAAGTCAATAAAGATCACATAGTGATCAGACAGGCATTTGTCATCTACGCTGAGATCAGTGATATGCTCTTGGGCATTGGTTATCAGCCAATCAACCCTATGACCACTAAAACGTGTATGCACACGCACAGGCTGATCGAGATTCCGATCGCTGAAAGCTTTTATCATAATTTTGGAATATGTTTCTGTACCATTGTCAAAATGTAGGTTGACATCACCAACAACGTTTTTTGTTTTTGTTTGCTTTTGGTGGATACATAACAGTCCAAAAGATCCTGAAATTCACTAACAAATATTCTATGAGTTTGCTTGTTTGCCTTACTAGGAAGCGGTCGGTACACGAACACACCAGTCAGTGGACACCGTTTTTGAGGCACTTTGACTTCACAAATGTCAAAGCTTCTGTAATCTGAACAATCAGGTCGCAAATTAATAACTTTAGTGAGTCCTACCTTGGACAGAACTGCCAACCCTTCTCCTCGCCCCGTCCGACGAGGAATGTTACTGCAGACAAAACCAGGTGTCGTTAGCTCTGCAAGCTTAAACTCATCTCCAAGCTCTTTGAGCCAAGTTTCACTCAAAAATGCCATGTCATAGTTACCCTCAACAACTGCATCAGCTAGTTCTAGGGTTTTATTGCCACAAGACTGAACATTGAGATGAATGATTCTAAAAATGTATATAGATTAAGGCTAGCTTGGAGACATAGAAACATCACCAACTGGCGGAAGAGGGGCAGAGCCGCCAACGGTTGTTGTTATTTATTTTACTCTCTCTCTCTCTCTCTCTCTCTCTCTCTCTCTCTCTCTCTCTCTCTCTCTCTCTCTCTCTCTCTCTCTCTCTCTCTCTCTCTCTCTCTCTCTCTCTCTCTCTCTCTCATCTCATCTCCAGTTCTATAAACCAACCCCATCTCGTATCTCTACATCCAAACTCTTCCAATCACCAGTCTATCTCATCTAAACCTGCTATTAAAGTGTGTACTACCATTTTTTGAGGAAAAAACAACTTGCAGCCATTAAGCCGAATTCAGCTGAACTGAAATGGACAGAAAAGAATCGAATCTTCCCTACACCCATGCAACGAGCCTACTGTCACATTCTTTTGGAGAAAAAAAGAACGTAACTTTCAACCGTTAAACTGAATTGAAATGGACGGAAGGTAATCAAATCACTCGTCCACCCCATTCCAACTTTCCGGTCCCAAACTCTATACAAAATACATTAGTAAAAGAGATTAAATTCAATCTCAACTACGATACATCATGTGGGATTGATAGATCAGTTTCAAGGATGGCACTCAGAATAATATTAAACTCAATGAAAGCCAATTATTTTGTACAAATGTAAAACGAATATGCGGTGACTGTATTTCTCCGAAACACATATTACTTCGATGCAGTTATAATCGTCCATTCTTGACAACTGATGTTCATTATTAATTTACATTACATCAATTTTGCTTTAGGTCCAGCGGACTCTTCAGAGCCAAATCAGGACCGGACAACCCCCAATCCGCATAAAAGATCTGCTGAAACAACCCTAGTGGTAAAACTGAAAGCTCTCCACCAGCCAGTCACTTTACAATAAAGACATCCCACGCAGGGGACGCTGAGGCTGTACTCTAATTTTCGAACCCCCGTTTAAAAAACAAAATAGAATACAAACATTATAAATTATCAACAAAACATACATATAAAATGCCTACATTGCTAAATAATAACATCATAGGAAGCCCTAATGACCACC
>CM072513.1:17620481-17662981 GCA_036898135.1 Oncomelania hupensis
GACACAGTACTGTAAGTCCTTTCTTCGTTGTAAACGTTTAGCGTTACTAAGAGGATACGTGTTGCAATACTATCCTATCCTATCCTATCCTGTCCCATAACTCGGAGGTCGTAGGGGCACCACAGATGATCGTTTAACCAGCGTACTCCATCTTTTCCTGTCCTCAGCAACCCTGATTGTTTCGCTCAGTGTCAAACCAGTCCATTCTCGAATGTTGTCCTCCCACCTCTTTTTCGGTCTCCCTCTTCTTCTACCTCCTTGCACCGTGCCTTACAGGATAGTCTTTGCAAGACCTGATGATCTGCTGACGTGGCCATACTATTACCATAAAAATGTACCTTGGTACAGTTATATAAATAAGGCCCCAGGGAGGAAATAATACTGTATCAATGTCTCCCCTTGTAGAACTGCGCAGTAATAATTACAGCAAAACTGCATCCTCTACATGTGCATGTGCATGTGCATGTACACAAGATTACAACGGCACGTGAATCACCGCATTGATTGTGGATGCTCATCCAAAGAAGAGGAAGAAGCAGATAGATGTTGACAACACTACAACGAGAATGTTCCAAAAGGACACAAGTGAATGAGATGGAATTAAAAACAAACAAACTAGGAGCTGCAAACATTTTCTAAATATAACAGGGCAAAATGTTATTGGCAATAGGAGGACAGAGAAAGATGGAGTACGCTGGTTAAACGATCATCTGTGGTGCCCCAACGACCTCCGAGTTACGGCGTAGGATAGGATAGGAATAGGAGGAGAAATAGCAATGTTACTGTCAAAATTTCATGTGGGAGTGAGTAAAAAAATAAACCAATCTCGAGCAGCCATTTGTATTGTCAGCAGTGTTCACTTTTGTTAAGTGCTGTATACAATATTAATGAAATGGGTTTTGTATCTCAGCTGGCTTGTAGCTCCTGACGAAGCGTGCTAGCGAAATCCATGTATAAACGATCTTTTTAATGTGCTGCGTTATATCACTCTCTACCTTTGAACCTGTCTTCTCGATTTCGTATCCCAACATGGAGTTGAGTGCCGCGACGTTGAGTTCGTTCGATGCAAGTCATGTCAAGAAATCTTTATTCATAAAACCAAAAAACACAAAAAAGGTGTGTGGGGGAGGGAGGTGGGGAGGAAGGAGAAATGTGACGCGTTGCTGGATATATATTTTTTAATTAAAAAAAAAAACAATAATACACAATAGCAACACACCCACGCATTTGCGCATACACCTCATCCTATCCCCCCCCTCTCCTTTCCCACCCTCCTCCCACACACACAGAGCATGTGCTCACAAATAAATAACAGTTGAAAGTAACACGTTGGAAGGTATGTGTATAATGTTCTTGAGAGAGAGAGAGATAGAGAGAGAGATTTCATTATAATATAAATCTCTTACCTGTTTTGTCCAATCAGACAGCAACCAGCACATGAAACAAAGAGAAAATAAGCACTTGACTTATGATTATGACGTTTTAACTTCAATAATAAATACTAACATATAGCCTATTATTGGGCGTAATTATGAGAGAGAGAGAGAGAGAGAGAGAGAGAGAGAGAGAGAAATAGAGAGAGAAAGAGAGAGAAAGAGAGAGAGAGAAAGAGAGAGAGAGAGAGAGTTTCCATACGTCATCAGCCTTTACCCCAATCGTTCCCCCCCTTCTCCCCTCTCTTCTCTCTCTCTTTTCTCTGGACAAAGGATATAATAACTAATGATAATGTTTATAGTCTTCCTCCTTTTTGCTTTTCCAATATTACTTTTCTCCCATTTTAACTTGTATTTAGTTTAGATCGCGCCATTTTTCTCAGTTCAATCGTCTCCAGCTGTCATTTTGAAATGCTCATCAAGGCGTTACACGTTTACCAGAAGCCACGGAACCCGCTAAAAGGCAGCTGCAAACAGTAGGCAGCTGCAAAATGTAGTTCTAGCTGAAAGCTTCTAAAAGACAAAACTTGCTTTCCGAACATGATGCATTTAAAGGCAGGATATTTTAGCCACGTGATAGTAGAACGTACTGATGTATTCCCCTCCCATTCGCACACAAACACCCACACATCCGCACACGTTCCCTTTCCGAAGCCTGTTTTCTGGCACGCCCACAAGTGAGCAAAATCTAGTCCTTAACCCCAAACGATAACCTTAACTCAAATCTTTCATTTTCGGGTTGACACCAACTTGTAACAGCCTCATACCTACCAACCCCTTCCCCATCTGCCTCCCAACCACCTCTTTACTAGTGGGCTTTCCCTCCCGCACATACCCTGTCACCCTCCATCTAGCCCAAAGTGCAGACTATTCTTCAATCTGTCGACATTGGCAGCCTATATCAAAGAAGAAGAAGATCTTGTACCTCACTTGCATTGCAAGGCT
Organism: Oncomelania hupensis; assembly: GCA_036898135.1. NCBI lineage: Eukaryota > Metazoa > Mollusca > Gastropoda > Littorinimorpha > Pomatiopsidae > Oncomelania > Oncomelania hupensis. The sequence continues at coordinate 17,622,860 of CM072513.1, forward strand.
AACCTTAACCCTTCTTAACCTTTAACTTAACCCTTCAAAACAAAGTTTTTCGAAGTAAGAAATACAGTACTCCTCTTTTAACGTCACTACCGTTTAAGGTCATAAGGCGGATAAGATCAATCAGGTTGTTGGTCCCGGCCAAACACCTTCTTTGTACCATTTAGAATTCCTCGCTTAGCGTCACCTCGCATAAGGGAAAACCTCCGATAATGTCAACCCCGTTTTGGTTCCCAAATGGAGGAGACTACTGCTTAAGAGAAATTGAGATGACGTCATTTATGAGGTCACTTCCTGTTTTGAGATGGAATTCCATCCCAGAACACCTGTCATGTCCAGCCAGCATCCGCGTTATGCGACACTCTGCAATACACACGTGAACCACTTTGACAGAGTGCGACCCATGGGCGGTGTAGACAGGTGTAAATGTGATCTGGCGTGTCCCCTCCTAGCGGGACGTATTGCCACAGTGGACCTTACCCTGAATTGACTTCATTCACTAGCAATAAAGCATGTGCCGTGGCGTAGACAAAATGAACAATTCGTTAAACTTGTGTAAGGTTTTCTGCAAATACACCCTTAACTGTCTTGGTGCATACTTTTTATTTTTTATTCTCATTTGCGTGCGTGCGCGTCAATGTGTTTGTGTGTGTGTGTGTATGTGTATGCATGCTTGCATCCGTTCGTTTGAGTGTTTGAGTGTGTGCTTATGCATCATACACACGCCAAAAAAATACATAAACAGTAATGCATACATGCATACGCGCACACCAACGTGCACACATGTACACACACACACGCACACACACTGTCACACGACAAAAAAATTTATTGATATTTATTTCTGACATTAGAAAACGGAGGGAGAAATTCTGGCGTTACAAGCTACGCACCAACTACCCTGAGGGGCTGAATGTATTTGACTGACTGTTTTCAGCACTGTTTCCTTGGGTGGTTGGTGATTAGTTTGTGACATTCCGTGCTTTATCTTGCATTTTCGATGTCTGAGTTCTCTGGCCTTTTATTATTATTATTGTTGTTGTTGTTATTATTGTCGTTGTTGTTGTTATTATTATTATTATTATTATGTATTATTAATTAGAGAGGGAGAGAGAGAGTGTGTGTGTGTGAGAGAGAGAGAGAGAGAGAGAACGAGAGAGAGAGAGAGAGAGCCTCTTCTGACTATGACGCATGTTTAGTGTTTACGTCATCATCACTGACCTCATGTTTTGTTGTTGTTGTTTGTTTGTTTTTTTTCATCACTGAAGAAGGGCGTAGCCCGAAAGTCTTTGCTTTTATATTTTTCTTGCTGTTTTTTGTGTATTTTGTTTCTGATTTCTATATACGACAAAAAAATTTAGCACCTCGTATAAGATCAAGTTTTTTACTGCTAGTTGATCTTATCAGAGGACTGTTTAGGGTGCCCCTCGGATAAGATCAAACAAAAATTTGGTCCCGTGGGGGGTCACCTTAAACGAGGAGTACTGTAAAGGGGTCATATTGACGTTTCCAGCAGAACTGTAATCTCACAGATTCGCTATCATGTTTATAAGTCTAAATCGGTTATCAGACTTACACACAAACATTTCATGTACCTAGAAATTAAGAGTGAAAAAATGGTCTTTATGGTAAATTCCGTAAGAGCATCAACGATTCTAACCTAAGATTCAGAAACCATGTATGCAGGTTCTGGAAATGTTTCAATTCAAGCTTTCTTTAAATCCATGAATTTTCAAACCTGAACTGTTTGCAAAATGAGTCTTTGAACCAGAATAGTTAACAAGACGACAACAAAGATCGAATACTTGCTTGTAATTATTTCATCAAACCACTCAATTTGCTTTGCAGTGAGCAAGATGCTCTGTGTGGCATTTTGAACAATTTTGTTTTACTGTTTGCTAGTTCGGGCTTAACCGGGAAAATGAATACTTTAAAAGAATCGATCTTAACGAACTCCGTAATTTTTAATGATTTAATAATTTTAAATATACTTAAAAACCTGATAACCCATAACGAGTCCCATAAAAAATAGAACGGCCAGAACAATAGAAATTTAATTAAAACAGTCCATGACAAAAATAAAAACGTTATGAACACAAAAACTCGGGATGCCCTCAAAGATGTTCGGAGAAAGAATAATTACATTTTTGACTCGAGTCAAGGAGTCCATCGAAATTTTTAAAATTGGGTCGTTTGGATGTTTTGTTTCAAATGTCGCACTTTAAATTACAATTTGCCAGTTGCATCTTGAACCCTTAATGTTTCTGTTCTGTTTTTCTCTACATCTGTGCGTGAGCCTGGATATCTTAGAATTAGAAGAAGAGACAGATTTAACAGGGTACCCTGTTCTCCCAACAGGGGAGTAAAAGAGATTTTGATGGAACCGGAACTGCTTTGGGCTTAAACTTTGTGGCGTCACCCTAAAATCAATTATGAACTCTGCCTTGAAGCTCTAAGGTCAGGGTAAGGTTATTATTCGACTCCGTTCACCCTTGCGTGGTTGCACTTTATTTTAAAAGAACAAACACACACACACAACTAACACAGAAACACAAACACACACACACACACACACTTATATACAAAACATATATCTATATATCTATATATATATATATATATATATATATATACACTATATATATATATATATATATACATACATACATAAACACACAAGCAACCTCATTACTAATCTAAAGTTAAAGTTATCCATTTCCAAAAGTCAAACTTTAGCACCCGCAGATTGCAATAAGACCAAATATTCTAATATCAAGCCAGTAACAAGTTTAACCGAAACTCACAGGATAAGTTAGGGTTTGAACTTTTACCCGATCTCTGTAGACTGCTCATAAGTTGAGCTTGATGCGAAAATCGTGTTCTTGTCTAGCTGAGTCCACTTAACTCACCGGTTTCATTTAAATCAGCAACCTGGGTATTTGCCAGCCAACATCAACGACATCTAATTTGTGTTGTTTTCCCCTTCAAAACATCAGACATTATGTTATGTTGCATCAGAAAGGATATTTTTAGCATACACACATGTTATTGCCAAAATGGGTTTTAAATATTGACAGAAATATAACATACATTAAACTTCAAAATAAGAGATAATATATTTATTGGGTAGAATATGCAAAATTATACGCGAGCAGTTCTAAAATGTATAATAAACATTCTTTCTAACCTTCAATTAAAAGTCCAGGTTAAGATGTCGCCCTAACCTGTCCGTCGTTGAGGAGGGAAGAGTTTAGGACCTCCCTTGTCTGTAGGCCAGCTCATTTAGGGCGATAGGTATGTCCTCTCCCTATCTGCTCTACCTTTCCCGGTGTAGCAGGCCAGATTATAAGCCGCCTCAAGTATACCCAGGGTATAAACTGGCCTAGCCCAGACTATGCCCCCGTATAAACTGGCCTAGCCCAGACTATACCCCTGGGTATTATCTGGCCTAGGCTCGTGTAACCCTCTCCTGCCCATTATAACTCCCCTCCCCCCCCCCACTACGAAAGACCTTATCCTTCACGTTACTCTTTAATTTATGTGTTGTAATTGTTCTGATGCACTCAGATAGATAGATAGACAGACAGACAGACAGACAGACAGACAGACAGATAGATAGATAGACAGACAGACAGACAGACAGACAGACAGACAGATAGACAGATAGATAGATAGATAGATAGATAGATAGATAGATAGATAGATAGATAGATAGATAGATAGATAGATAGATAGATAGATAGATAGATAGATAGATAGGGTTAGGGTTTTATTAGTTTTTTTTAACACGCAAGATAAAGGCTGTTAGCTGAGTTCACTCAGTTTTTTTGTGTGTTTTTTTTTTTACACGCAATCAAAAGGCTGTTACCTGAGAGTTGGTCACGCAAACGGTCATGTACATCAAACCCATGAGTGAAATTTCTTTAGGTGGGGGTATATTCCTGGCGCGAGGGGTATGACCTGGCCTAGGCTGATCTATACCCAGGGGGTTAAACCCGCCTAGGCTACATTATAGCCAGGGTATGAAGTAGCCAGGGGTATATTCCGGCCTGTTACACCGGTTCTAAAAAGAGCCAGGTATCCTTTCTGATGCAACATAACATAATGTATGTAACTTTTACCATCTCTCGCCGTTTTCGAGTGCCTAAATTTTCCACTGTTAGAACCAAATGCAGCTTTGTACCAAAGTCGATCTAACTTCTGAATAAGCATAAATAATATGTGACGGTGTGTGTGGAGGTGTAGGTGTGTGCGTGTGTGTAAAAAAAAGAGAGTGCCTTTATTTATACTATTTCTTTTAATCACTTTAATCACTGGTCGCCTGTGCAGTAGGTGCTAATTTGTGCAATGACAGCTGCTACGTAGGTTTGTAAAATATAAGTCCTCCCTTCTTTGCTTGTTTAGTTATCTCTGTGATTAGAATTGATTTGTATGATCTTATATACATTTTAAAATACAACATGACTGTTCTTTTCCTTTAATGTAGGCCTAATTCACTTTTTAACCTGGCGGGAAGAAAACTAATATATAGATGTCCAGTAAGAATGTGAAGTGCCAACTGTGTAGGGCACAGGTGTTATGTTTTCTTTTTATTGATTGATGACTTCCTTGAACTGCCTGCAAAACATGTCTTAATTTTTTAGAGTGAGATAATAAAGTTATTTTTTTATCTTGTATCTTGTAGGTACCCATTCACAGCTGGGTGGACTGGGGCGTGTCATGCGCTTTCGACCTTTTTGTGTGGTTTAGTGGCTGCCTTCCGAGCATGGTCACCCATCCAAGCACTAACCCTTTCCGACGTTGCTTAACGTGAAACATGGCTATCGTGTGCCCAGATAACTCCACTACATCGCCACCCCAATGGTAAACTTGATTCGTGTTCCACCTGTTCCACGGTCTAGTTCGTCTTTAAGTTGTTTGTAGGCTGCCCATTTAGGAGTGATCTTGTTTTATTGCATGTTAATATGAAAAACATTTGTTTTCTTAATATTATTATTATTATTATTATTATTATTATTATTATTATTATTATTATTATTATTATTATTATTATTAATTTTATTATTATTATTATTATTATTATTATTATTATTATTATTATTATTATTATTATTATGAACATTTGTAAACGCCTAATCTTGACAGCTAGAATCGTGTACAATAACTTTACAATAACACACACAAAGCCAAAGCATTGCAACAATGACACTAATACAGCTTCAAGCAGATAAAAACAATTACAACCGTGGAAGGGCAATGACAGGAGACAGAAAATTACTTACAAATACAATTAGGATTTCTAAAAAAAAAAAAAAAAACACAAGCAACAACACATTGGAGGGTAAGAAATCGGAAACAATGAACAAATATGTAACAATAAAGGAATGAGATATGCTGATGAATGATGGAATTTGCCAAATTCATTCTATCTCTCTCTCTTTCTCTCGTTCTCTCTCTTTCTCTCTCTCTCCTCTCTCTCTCTCTCTTTACCTGTTTGAGTAATGACGACAAAATCTAATTTATTCGTTTAAATGATCATCTTATCCCGTGTTTAAGTCATCTGGACTTATCTCTGACAAATGTCAGAATATTCAGGATGCCTCAAATTCATTCTAGGCAAGCTCCAGTTCAAGTTCTATGCAGTGTTTAACGTGTAAGATGTAATAAAGTTTTGTTGAACTGAACTGAATTGAATTGAATTGAGTTCCCAATGCACACTGAAGTTTAAACATCTACACCCATACCTGTCAAGTGCTACGGATTTGTGCGTAGCGCTACGCATTTTAAACATTTTCCAATTGCTACGGCGTATCACAAAGCTGCTACGCAATTTTTCAAAAGTGACGATAATATTTTTTAACCAAGGGGTTTTTCACGCGAAAGTAGTGTGTTCCGGTCGAGTCCGGTTTAAAGACACTTAGTAAAAGCACCGCACTTCCGCAACACGTGTTCGCTCAGGTATAGGATCGGGATATTCAAAAGTAGGTCCTTTACCGCCGATAAAATGTTTTGTACAGATGTAGGTGTACTTTTTAACGTTTTGCACCGTGAAGGCATTTGCTCCTGTAGTCGGCTGACCGCACGCTTTCACCCATTCTTTTCACTTTTCCAAGTTGACATTCGGTTGTGGAAAGTAAATAAAGTCAACTCCTTGCATGTGAGGTTTATGTTTTCGCCGTGAATAGCTTTTGCAAATACCATAACAACCATTTTTGTTCACCTTCGCTGCTGCAAACTTCGTACTTTGGTATAGGGTTCGGCAAAACATAGGAAAAATGCCCCATCCGGGAGACCGGAAGTCGTGACCTCGGAGGCCAAGGTGAAGGACATAATTTTATAAGGGGTCATTTGTAAATCAATTAAAGTAATAACCAATACCGGAATCCAGTCCATGCTATGAAATTCCGTTGAAAAAATCTTTGGAGCAATAGAAGAAAAACAAACTTGCAAACAACCTACAGAAAAGGTGAAGGCAAATAGCAACTATTTATGAAGGAAAAAAAGGGTAGAATTTGTGCAGATAGGAAAAAGTATTAGAAAAGATTAAATTCCATTCAAATGTATTTCCAAACACTCCACCCTTATCCCATTTATACAAACTCATTTGCAAATCTATAAATTACTTTTTAAAAATTTAAATTATTGTAACAAAGTGTTGTGCATTAACACGATTTTACAATAAATTTATAAACACATTGGATGTGTGTGTTATAATTGGATGCAGAAGTTTCCAGTTTTGTTGCGAATCGTGTGATTCACATTAGTGCTACACCAAACCTCCATTTGCTATGGTTTTTCTGTTAAATTGCTACACCACAACCCGGAAACCCATTGACATGTATGTACACCCACCATTTGCGATACGGCAGACGAAGATAATCATTAAAGGGAGGAAGGAGGAAGAGGCCTAAATCAACACTGAATCATCCGAGCAATAATACTGCTAAGATGAACAGTAAAATATGTCCATTGTTACCGAGTCTGCGTCATCGATGTGTTAGGCGAAAGGTCTACCACGGAGCTACCGTTGACCTAAGTTCTATGAATAGCAGCAACACAGGTGTTGCATTGTCCGCCACTCATTACTGTCTTAATAACTCCATGCTTAGCAAAGAAGCAAGCCCTGTTTAGCTATTATTTTAGTCCTTGTTTTGTCTCAAAAGGCATGGGTCTTGATTGTCCACAACCTTAAAATTTCAGGAGGAAAGTAAGTTTTGTGATAGAAGAACAACACCCTTTCGAGTGCATTCTTACAGCTAGGTAACCTTAAGGTTTTTGTTTTAACATAAAGTCTATAAAGTCTCTGAAGTCCAGGTGCTGGAAAGTCTTGGCTAACACATTCTAAGATTCAAGAAATATTTATTTAGTGTGGGTAAAATGAGGAAATATGGTCATAGACTTGGAAGACATAATACTATTACAAACAAAAGGACCCCAAACTAGTAACTTAAGTTCAGCAGGTCTAAGTCAGTACGGTACAATCGGAATTTGCATTTAACATACATTGAGTTTCCTAAGTCCCTGATACTATAATCTTTATGAATGACTTCCTGAATAACAGAGATCCATCATACGGCATATCTGAGACTAACCACGCTCACTTCCTCTATGAAGTCAGTACTGAACAGAGGGAGTATTCCTAGGAAGGCTCCACATGCTGTATGCTAAATACTCCATCTGACTCCGTCGCTCTAGACGGGAGCATGAGAAAGGGAGATCACTTCAAGATAGAGCGGCAGTTATCGGTGTTTTTTTTTTCTTCTGATAAATAGAGCGGCAGTTATCGTCCTTTGTGACAGTATCTGCAGCGGGCCAGACAAGTACAAATACATACGCTTTAATGAACTGGATTTTGCTCCTACAAGCCCCCAGTCCACACACACACACACACACCCTCTTCCCATCCCCTCACTCCCCTAAACCATGATCTGCATACCGTTCATTTCCTGTCGATCTATTCTTAAACAGAAAAGCAGACACACTCGTACACATCAACACCATCCGACGGACAGCTTCCTCCCTTCACTATCCACCCAACACACGCACACACATACACACGCACACACACACACACACACGCACACCCACCCACACACACACACGCACACACACACAAAAATGCGTGCGCACGCGCGTCCCTGATTTAACTTTTTTTGACCTTTTTATTTCAAACACTCGAATCACAGAAAGACAGAGAGAGACGACAGACAGACAGACAGACAGACATAGAGATATTGAGAGAGAGAGAGAGAGAGAGAGAGAGAGAGAGAGAGGGGGGGGGGGGGGTTCAGACAGATGTAGAGACATACAGAGACACAGACAACCAGGCAGACAGACTCGCGATCCACAAAGATTACAAGGTCCGGGAACTGCAGGGGCAGCAGCCCTCGGGGGAACGGTCGGGACAGCAGTTGAAGCAACTCTATCGCCTAGGGGAAACCCCAGGGATCACCTCCTTCCATCATAACCGCCATGCAAGGGGAAATGCGAGGGCATTGAAGGCCGCCATAGTGATACGAAACTGCGGTGAAAAAATCGTAGTTTTGTGCTTTCTTTGATCGGTCGGTGTTTTATTAAGCTTAGTCTTTTAAACAGAGAACTGCATTTCGCTCAGTGTGCAGAGAGAATCGAGGCTCAATATTGCAGCCACGCAGGGGAACACCAGGAGCACCGAGGCCGCCATTGTAATACGAAACTGCGGTGAAAAACTCCTCCACGCGTTTCTTCAATCTTGTGCTGCATGTTTTTTTTTTTTAAAGATTGATTTATAGACCAAATCGCATTAAACTTTGATTTCAGAAATAAAATACAGATATAATTGGGTATCAGAAAATAGAATCTGCAAAGTTTTGCGTCAATGTCATCTCCAGATTTTCAGTTTCAACGTTCAGATTTTAAAACGCAGAATGGAAATTCGACTATTTAGCAAAAACAAAATGTAAATAGCTTTTCATTTTGTTTAACTGTTATATTGCATACGATTTTTTTAAAAAAAAGTAATACTGGTGAGTTGGCAACAACAATGAAAAAAAGTTTCGATGACTCCAGAAATGATCGGATTTTCGCGACTGGTTTGTTGGAGTTCGGTTTACTGTGATGTATGCATGTTAAACTTTGCTTAAACATGTCTCATACTGGTACTAATTGATTCAGTGGTTGTTTTGAGAATGAGTGTGAGGAGCAACAATACATTTTACACGACTGTAAAAACAGTTCAAAGGCTGATGAGGATAGTCCAACGCTGACAACTTCGGATTCCGAGGCAAGGGCGCCATTAAGCAAGTTCCAATGACTAAAAAAAACAACAACAAAAAAAACACTGTGAGCGGAGGGTAAAGGTCAATCAGGATAATACTGTTTGATTACTACACAGAGTATGAGAATACAGTCTGAATACTACACAGATTATGAGATACCGGGCATGTGGAAGCAAGAAACTCCCAATTTCCATAAACACCTATAAAAAAAGTTTGACAAAATCTGAGTCTCCAAAGTGGACATCTACTACTACTACTACTACTACTACTACTACTACTACTACTACTACTACTACTACTACTACTACTACTACTACTACTACTACTACTAATAATAATAATAATAATAAAAGATGCTATATGCGCCTTTTCCCAAATCAATCAGGCTCAAAGCGCGGCGATCTGTACCACGCTCACAACAAATACACATCCATTACTCAAACAGGTGGTGTAAAGGCAGGGAGATCGCTTTTGGAAGACGGAAAGAAAATCGAAATTTTACTTTTGAAATTTTATATTGACTGCGTCCAGTACCATTATTGAAGGGAGGGAGGAAACCGGAGTGCCATGAAAAAAACCTCGGTGACCTCAATAGTCTCGTACCTAAGTCACATACATTCGCCCCTTGCGGGAATCGAACCCGCGACCTTCGGCATAGGAAACCGGCGACTTATCCACTGCGCCACGAGGCCTAATTTTTACTTAAGTTGGTGTCGATCTGTTGTGAGGATATATCAACAGTGGATTTGCATGACGACTTTTAGGTCTGCTTTCCCCATTGTTCGACTAACACATTTGAAAGGATATCGCGGAAACATAAACATCCAGTTATTTGAAAGGATATCGCCGAAACATAAAAATCCAGTTATTTGAAAGGATTTCACGGAAACGTCCAAATCACCAGTTCTTTCGGCCACACAAATACAAACAAGGAAGTCCGGAAATGTAAAGCGCTCATATGTGTTCATTTTAAAATGTTCTCTGTAAATATACAAGTTTTTTATTGGAAGAATGTCATTATAACCCAAATATCTCATCGCACGTGCTAAGAAAATAGTAAGTGACCAACAGCTTCATAGAACGAAGCAGACTGGTGGTCTGTATCCAAAGAAACACACAATGATTACCTTCTGGAATGTAGGTAAAAAAGGTAAGGTAAAGGTGGTCCCATAGCCATGTGGCCATAGGGGGGCGTGATGTTGGAGATCACATTTATCTTGGGCCAGCGTAATGAGGGTGATGCCCATCTCTCTCCCTCGCTGCTTTACCTTCCCCACCCTTTAAAGAGTAGATACTCAGTCACAGTTCAGTCAACTGGGGGGCGTTGTTATTTGTCGCTTCACGGTTTGCGGTCACCCATCCAAGTGCTAACCGCACTTGACGGTGCTTAACTTGCGACACAGTAGAGAGTGCTCCAACCACTGCGCTATCCGACACCCCTGTGATGTAGGGCGTTTGCATTTTCAAAACAGGGCTCTGTGACCTCATCCGTTGATTTAGTCAAGTCAAGCGAAGTTAAACAACGTGAATAGAAATATCATATTACGCAGGCCGGGAGACGATCCCCTGCTTTCTTTCTTCAGCAATAGTTCAGAATGATTTTCACTGACTCCAGACAAGAAGGCGGGTCAGGAAAAAACATGGATGAAATGAACGTGCCTGTCAAAGGTTGCTTCCCTTTAAGATTTTGTCCCCGTTATCTTCTTCTTCTAGATGTACCTTCTTCTTCTTCTTCTTCTTCTTCTTCTTCTTCTTCTTCTTCTTCTTCTTCTTCTTCTTCTTCTTCTTCTTCTTCTTCTTCTTCTCCTCGAGTTTGACCTGTTGTTTTATTGTTTTATTGTTGTTCTTCCTATATTTTTCGCCTCTTTTCTTGTTGTTGTTGTTTTTTTTTTTTTTTTTTTTTTTACTGCTGCTGTTGTTGTTGTTATTCTTGTTATTGTTGTTGTTGTTGTTGTTGTTGTTCTTCTTCTTCTTCTTCTACTACTACTACTACTACTACTACTACTACTACTACTACTACTTCTACTACTATTACTACTACTGCTACTACTCTATTATTATTTTTATTTGTCAGATATTTTTCGAACTGGATTTCTCTTATAATAAGGTTGTGTGTGTGGCTATTTTTAATATTTTAAAAAATTGAATAAATTTAGCATATTGACCATTTTTGTAGAACCTTTTAGTATTGTTCTTCTTATTCTTTCAGTCTTTGAACACACCCTTTAACATATCTTGAAATGTTTTTAAACACTGGATTTGTCTCTTAAATCACCGTGTATTTGTCATTTTTCAGACTATGTAAACAGAACATGCCGATTACCTTAAAGTTTTTGCTCGTTTTAATTGTCTTATTCTTGCTCTTTTGAGTGCAGCTCCTACTCAGATATCAGGCAATTTTCAAGTTTAAGTTATCGTCCACAAATGTTTTGTTCATCCTATAAGCTAAATTACTGGATTGGATTTATTTAGCAAAGAATTTTTATAAACGTTTGGTTCAATCTTCTTTTTCGAGCTTCCTTGTTTTTTCGTTTTTGTTAGTCGTACCCATCTTGATTCTTTTGTTCTCTTGAACATTTTTTTTTTAAAAAGACCTCTGCCGCAGTGCACGACGTCATTCAAATTTGACGCATCTCATGAAACTGCCTATATTAAATTTTCTTTCGCATCTAATTTTGTTATTGAAAGTGCACATTAACATAGATTTTGAACATGTAGCGGCAGGAGCCAACACAAAACGATTTAATGCGTAAGCTTGAAGTAATAAGCTTTCAACGACTGAGTAGGCTCGTTAAAAGCACTTTAATTTAATAATTTTCCATGCAATTTTCTAGTTCAAGGCACTGCATTATTCCAAGCATTGATGCTCGAACTCCGATGGTACGGCCACGTCACCAGATTATCAGGCCTTACAAAGACCATCCTGCATGGCACGGTGCAAGGAGGCAGAAGAAGAGGGAGACAGAAAAAGAGGTGAGAGGACGACATTCGAGAATGGACTGGCTTGACACCGAGCGAAGCCATGAGGGTTGCTGAGGACAGAGAAAGATGGAGTACGCTGGTTAAACGATCATCTGTGGTGCCCCAACAACCTTCGAGTTACGGGATAGGATAGGATAGGATAGGATAGATGCTCCTTTTGCATTACAATGTTTTTATGTATTCAGTTACCTATTATAGCAGTGCCATGCAAGATAGTCTTTCATGATCACAAAACAGAGTGCCTTTAACATGATGCATAATAACATGTCCTTAGGCACTGTTATTATGTTACAGCATAATTATATAAATGGCCGCTCAATAATGAATACCATGCGATATGTATATAGCAGTGCCATGCGGGCGAGTCCTTCACAGACCACATCACAGAGTGTGTTTTGAGAACTTTCTGGAATTACACTGAAGATTCGAGATAGATCTAGTGATAGCTGTTCGGGTCTGTAAGTTCATAGTGACCTAAGACAGTGCGTAATTCCGCTGACGAGTTTAAATTTGTTTGGATTGGGTCATTCTAGAACATTCTACTCTTTTTGTATATTGTTGATAGACTATGATTATATATAGAAGCGCTGTTTGCGTGTCTGGGGAAGGCGGGGGGGGGGGGGGGGGGGGGGGGAAGGTAGGGGGGCTCTTGGAAAGAGATTTGGTATGCAGTTGTTGAGGCTGTTTGCAGCATCCACAGTATATAATAATAATAATAATAATAATAATAATAATAATAATAATAATAATAATAATAATAATAATAATAATAATAATAATAATAATAATAATACAGGATGCTATGTACGCGCCTTTCCCCAAGGCTCAAAGCGCGGCGATCTATACCAACATACACGCTCACCTGTCTCATTTACCCTCACACACACCAAATACACATACATCACTCAAACAGGTGGTGTAAAGGCAGGGAGATCGCTATTAGAAGACGGAAGAAAATCGAATTTATATTTTTGAAATTTTTATATTGACTGCATCCTGTACCATTATTGAAGGGAGGGAGGAAACCGGAGTGCCCGGAGAAAACCCTCGGTGACCTCAATAGTCTCGTACCTAAGTCACATACGTTCGTCCCTTGCGGGAATCGAACCCGCGACCTTCGGCATATATGCCTTGTAAAAAGAAGGTGAAAACCAGCGTTGCCTGAAACCATCCTACTAAGTGAAGGAGCAGACGGTTTATGCCAGCTTGAAGACACTCCACTACGGGACGAACAGTCTAGCCAGAAGAAGGACCCGGTTCGGGTACCTCTTTCCACTGTAGATAGTTAATTTAAACGCGCAGACAGACGACAGCTCTATTTCCTGTGCTGTGAGAGGCTGGAGACCGCCATCAAACACTTACATTAGTGAAAACTTAAAGGGACCTACATTGACCACGCCCCCACAGATCCGTTTAACAATCACAGTGAATGTTGCCCCCTCCCCCCCCCCCCCCAAAAAAAAGTGCAACCTCCACCTCCCACCCACATTCATTAACTAACATTCGGTATTTTGTGTGTCCATTAATGACAACCGCTAGCTATATTTCCAACGCTACAAAAATATCGTGTGGTAGGTCGTAGAGCGTATGGGTGTGCCGTTAAACATAGGTTTAGGGTTAGCGTTAGAAGACTTAAAAGTACTTAAAAAAGGGGGACGTAATATGTCCCATTGTCAACACAACGTATGTGGCGTTTCATGAAGATCATAACATCGCGGTCTAAACAGGTATGTGTGCGTGTGTGCGTGTGTGTAGGCATGTTTGCACGATGTTATCTGGACAAACCAGTGAACATCTACATAACTTGTTTTGACAGACCTACTTGTTTTGACGTCTGAACAATGATCCGTTAGGGTTAGGGCGGGGTTAGGGTTAGGGTTAGTATTCGAACACTTAAAAGTACTTAAAAAGGGGGACGAAATATGACCCGTTGTCAGCACAACGTATGTGGCGTTTCAGGAAAGTCATGATAATACTGTGTACCCTCGGCTGTGTGAGTGTGTGTGTGTGTGTGTGTGTGTGTGTGTGTGTGTGTGTGTTTGTGTTGTATTTATATGTCAATGTGTTGTGTCTATCTTCAGTTGAGACACATTGCGTTTCTGAGGCTGTAGCCGTGACTTCGTTGCCTTCAGCTGTAGCCGTGACTTCGTTGCCTTCAGCTGTAGCCGTGACTTCGTTGCCTTCAGCTGTAGCCGTGACTTCGTTGCCTTCAGCTGTCCACGAGTGAGAGGTTATCGGCCATCTTTACTACTACGCTGTGTACAGTTTTGTGTCCCCACAGCGGAATAGGCGAGGTCGGATGCTGCACGCTGTGGGCGTGTTGGGATGTGCTTTACTCAATACACAGCACTCGATAGAGCGAGAAAGATAGAAACAGACAGACAGACAACAGACAAAGAAAGACAGACACAACAGTGGGGCGGTCAGACGGTAAGCTCTATTGATCCAGCGCATAATTGATAAGGCGACTTGTTAAAATTCCCGTTCACCGTAGTGGTGACTCCGGTGACACAGGTGACGTCAGCAAAAGTTTCTCTCTCTCTCTCTCTCTCTCTCTCTCTCTCTCTCTCTCTCTCTCTCTCTCTCTCTCTCTCTCTCTCTCTCTCTCTCTCTCTCTCTCTCTCTCTCTCTCTCTCTCTCTCTCTCTCTCTCTCTCTCTCTCTCTCTCTCTCTCTCTCTCTCTCTGCATTTTCCTCTAGGGAAACCACTGGAGTGTTAAAACAGCCAAAACCAACTGCGACCGAAATGAACACTTGAATTATATATCCAATTTAGTTTTAAAAAGTGCAAAACAAAAACAAAAACATATCGTCCTGCAGCAATAACAATTACAAGCAAATACTGAATACTCCCTTATAGAGTAGTCACGTGATAGTGACTATTATGTCACTTTTGGAGCATACGTATTGTAAAACAATTGTCTAGTTTGTTACATAAAAATCATTATTACATTTTCATGAATGTCTGTGGCGTGTTTTATTTGATGATGGATATTTCCAGGGAAATAACGGGCGGACAAAAACCGCTTTGTTTCTTTGGGACGTCCTCCACGTATACGTACGAGGACTATGATCATGTTGCAAATGATGAATTATTGTTCTTGTTTAGTGCATTACCCGCCATAGAATGACTGAAGGCGATGGTCAGAAGCAGGATGTAACGCAAGCCACCCAAACTGCTAACTTGGAAATTGATGCGCACTGTATGAGGCCTAAGACAACTTGATTGACCTATTTTTGTTGTGGGTATATATGTGTATATATGTGTATATGTGTGTATATATGTGTATATATGTGTATATAAGTGTATATATGTGTATATATGTATGTGTGCCATTTGGAAAGACTGGACCATCAGTCTACACTCCAAGGTAAGGCTGCTGCGCTCCCTTGTCATCTCCATCTTCCTATTCGCTTGCGAAACATGGACCCTCACAGCAGACCTACACCGAAGAATAGGCTACAAAGCATGGAGATGAGGTGCTACAGAAGACTTCTGGGCATTTCCTATACCCAGCGCATCACCAACGACGAAGTCCGACAGACCATCACACAAGCCATTAGACAACACGATGACATGCTCACATTGGTGAAGAAACGGAAACTCCGATGGTATGGCCACATCACCAGGGCATCAGGCCTTGCAAAAACCATCCTGCAAGACACGTTGCAAGGAGGCAGAAGAAGAGAGAAGCGGAAAAAGAGTTAGGAGGATAACATTCGAGAATGGACAGACTTGACACTGAGCGAAGCCATGAAGGTTGCTGAGGACAAAAAAGGATGGAGTACGCTGGTTAAACGATCATCTGTTGTGCCCCAACGACATTTGAGTAACGGGAAAAGGATAGGATAAATAGATTGTGTGTGTGTGTGGGACTGTATGTGTATGTGTACGTGTCCTTCTGTGTGTATCACTCTGTTTGTATGTGTGTTACTCTGTGTGTGTGTTTTCTAGCCCGGAACACAAATGCCATTAGTTTTGCGTCCAATGGCAAAGTCGTGAAGTTGGCAAAGTCCAATGCAATGCCCAGATTTCCTCTTTTCTTTACTAATCACATTACATAGCAAGACGGATGGCCCATTCAATCGAGCGTGACGTTTTGGCACTAAACATTTTCAGGTACGCATTTTGATTTTATTTATTTTAAAACAAAATTAATTATTTATTTTATTTTTTTTTAAATTTTAATATTTCTTTATGTATTAATTTTTTTTACATTTTATATAATGATCTCTTAAAGAAGAAGAGGGAAGAAGGAGGCAAGGAACAGGAGCAGGAAGAACAAGGCAGCGACAACGACGACGAAATGTAGACCCGCCTGATGTTTTGATCAGACTCATTTAATAAAAGAAAAGAAGCTCTCAGCCTGTTCTCCATCGTAACTAAGTGCTACAGCGTTCGAGAGGCGCACAGGTTCCAATCCGCGGTTGACAAGTTAAAGTGTCCATTTGTCACTGTCCATCTGAGCAGTGTGATCGCTCTGGTGGTTCAGTGTTGATTGAGGTCCTTACTTCCCTCCTCTTGTTTCCTGAGATCGAAATCTCCTTCTGCGTTATCTCCCATGGTGGATAAGGACGTGAAAACTCCAAAGTTTTCATTCTCCTTGCCTTGCATTGGTCAGTAGTAGGTTTTATCCATGCAGATGGAAGCTTTCATAATCATAACACACACGCGAAGTCTCTCTGTACGGCCTGCTAGGAGTTCAGCTCAGTTCATTTCTAGAACCCGAAGTTATGATGCATAAAGATGTCGTAAAATAAATAATCCTAGACAAGGTAGCAACACTAATCCCATCTCAGAACATGGTTGACGCGATGCGATGGTTTTGTGTACGAAACTCCATCATGAAGATGGCACGGAACACATCATTGGCAAACAGAAGTAAGGTTACGTTCAAAAGAGTGTACTGCAGCAATACAGTTGTGATGAGGTAATCAATTACGGTTGTGATGAGGTAATTAATTTCGCTTGGGATGAGGTAATTAAGTACGGTTGGGATGAAGTAATTGTTGCTGTTGTTGCTGCTGTTGTTACTACTGCTGATGCAGCCTTCAATAGCGCAGATAACGACGATGCGACAATTTCTGATTCTTATTGCCCATGAATGAAGTGACTCACTTGAAAGACCTGCGGCTGTAGGGAGACAATTGGCGACATCATTAGGAAGACAGGGAAATAAGAAAATCCATAGACGACAAGAAGAAATCAATTGAAGTTAACTTCACTGCAAACAATGAAAACTCGGCAAATCCTCAGCCCAGAAACAAAGATCAATGGAAATTAACTTAATTCCATACAGTAACGTCGTTTTGGGTTTGTTTTTCTTTTAAATTTCTTTTTTTTTTTAAAGATGAGGACGGTTTTATTTTTAATATCTTACTAGCCTAATCCTTGCATAACATAGATTTTTTTTCATGTCTTTTTCACCACTGAGTTGGTACGATAACATAATAGACGTCGCAGCAGGAATAATAAAATCAATTGAAGCTGTTGGATTTACTAATTTTTAATATTATATTGGTGGTATTTTCATTCCACATTAGGAAAATCCTGATTTCAGTGCATGCAAATGTTGGGTTTTCCAGAACAGGACGACGAAGTATTATTTAACACAGTGTTTTAAAATCTTCGCTATCTTTAAGGATAGTGTAGGACATGATAATACAACAAACATTATAGTTTCTTCTTCGCCGACAATACATCCATAGAAAATAAGATTGTGCTTGAAATTATTTCGCAATAAATTAAAGACTTTGCGACATGTGACGATGTCGTTTACAGCGAGGATTACTTACAACAATATGACGTATATAACCAAGTATGAATCCGAATCTAGCCTCTAGAAAATAATGAATTGTTTGACGTCAATTTTCAACATAAAATTCTATCCTATGCTGTTTGTTTGTTGTATGTGATTAGTTTGAATTTGTATATTATTTTTGTCTCATATCACAAAACCCCGATCTTGACAATCCTTAAAAAAATATATAAGGAGCGTACATATATACTTATGCACAAGTATATCAACTAACAAGTTAGTATCTCTCTTCTATGTCTCTATCGACGTGCGCGTACAACCGGTTGCTTCCCTTTACATGCTTTTCGCTCCATAGAGCGTCATCGGCCTGAAATAACTTTTTAGAAACTTCAAAACCCAGGGGAATTATGGGTAGGGAAATGCTTTTCTGAAATGACGTCGGCCAAATCCTTCTTTAGTTTCTTTGCTCAGCAAAGGCAATCTCATAGGTATGAAGCACTTCGTCCATTATAACTCCATCGCTGATAATACTGCTGACAAGTTTCTGCCTTTGTTCACTACCAGAAATATGCAGTTCCTCTCCCAACTTTCGTTTCATTTCAGCGAGAACAGATTTCCCAGAATTCTCTATTCTATTTTTAGGTTTGGGATATTCCCGTCTCAGCTTGTGGCTAAAACCAATGGCAACGGGACCACCGCACGTCGACTTGGGGCAATACGAGATACTAACTTGTTAGTTGATATACTTGTGACCTATGAGAATGAATGAAAACAGTATAGCTTGCTGAATATTCAGTATTACACATTAAAGAAAAGAAAATAGTTACAAAATAAGACGGCGATGACAATTGTTATATATACTATGGTAAGACTGTTTTTCTACACACTCGAACACCCAACTAAAAATCAGCATTTGATAAGTTCCAATTTTCGCGGGTCTGTTCTGTCTCGGTTTTATTCTACAATAGCAGAATGAAAACGTCGAACGGTTGACCTAACCTTGAACTATCTACAAAATCCAATTTAATGCAATCGGTTCAGCCAGGTTTGAGATACAGCGCAGCACGTATTTAATGAATTATTAACCTCACCAATGGACCGAGGGACTGTGGGCAGACAAACCGACCGACTGCGAGCGATATTAGGCTCGTTCCGATTCCCGACTATTGCAAGGTATTTCCAGACAAATATTGCCACCTGACTTCACTGAACATATTGATTTTTTTTTTCAAAAACACAAAGATGGGGAAAACATAATGCGATTGAAGGAATGGAAAACAAAATCTGCAGCTGAAAAGATTTAATGAACTGAAGCTGGCTGAAACATAGTTGATATAATGATAATTGATCTTTCTTGCATAGGATATTGGGAGAAAATAGACTTTACACAATCGCATTTTTTTTCGCATAGCAAGAGATTTAACCTGAGTCGTAATTTGGGGGAAAAAGTCCGTCTATTTATTTATTTATTTATTTATTTATTTATTTATTTATTTACTGAACCTGCTCAAATTTGCAATATATGTTTTAACACTCTTTTTGCTTAATGGATGCAATAGGGTTTAGAGGCAAGTTATAGGGTTTAAAAAAAAAAAGAACCTTCTTCTATCTCTAGGACGTAGCAGTCTTAGCAGTGGATCCATGGAGAGATGACATAAATTGGAGCTGGTCAAATAAATATTTTAAAACATTTTCTTGCTTAAGGCTTGCGGCAGGGTTGGCTCAGCGGTTCAGGGGTACAACCCTGGTGTACGAGCTTCCTGGGCGACGTCAGTTCGAAACCTGAGTCAGCTGTGTGAGCTGGATATGGGTGCGAAGATCTGTGAGTTATCTGAGCTTTTAAGTGCGCTATATAAAGAACAACGCCTTTTAGTGGTTTTTTCGGTTTTTAGGATGAATCTAAATAAAGACTGATAAGACGATTACTAAACATGCAACGAACGAACGGTTTAAAAAAAAAAGACCGAAGACAGACAATTTAATTGTTGTAAATCACCGTTCATTTTTAACGGTATTTAATTATCATCTCATGATTTTGAAGCTGAAATAGGCATATGTGTGAGTGCGAGAGAGAGAGAAATAGAGAGAGAGAGAGAGAGAGAGAGAGAGAGAGAGAGAGAGAGAGAGAGAGAGAGAGAGAGAGAGAGAGGGAGAGAGATAGGCAGGCACCTCCACACATGTATACACAATCTCTCTCTCTCTCTCTCTCTCTCTCTCTCTCTCTCTCTCTCTCTCTCTCTCTCTCTCTCTCTCTCTCTCTCTCTCTCTCTCTCTCTCTCTCTCTCTCTCTCTCTGTGGTGACGGAATTAAGCTGGGCTTAGTTTTGTGGGTTGGATTTCCCCCTGATAACTAATGCTGGCACTCCACACAAGGTCCACACGAACCAATCAATTGATTGTTGGATTGTAATTTGTTCCCAGCCCAGAATTTAGAGATGCGTTGATGTTGACGTTGACGCTGTTATTAATACTGATGTTGATGATGATGTTGATTATGGAACGTACAGCGCCGTACAGCCCACGCTAATTTATTTATTACTTATTTCAATAGTTCTTACACAGCACTTTTCCAGTTCCAGAGCTGCTCAAGGCGCTGGCCGATACAGGATCCAACTGAAGCGCCCACTTGCAACCTAAGGGCGCGTAGCCTGACGCCCACACCACTGAGCACGTACCTGGGTAACCAGAAATAGGGGAGAAGGGACCTAGTGCTTTGAGAGTATTTGCTTAGTTAGCCGGCACCCACCAATCTAGGACCTGGGCGTCAGGATCTTTAAAGTCCGCGCGATGGAATGCGTACATGCACACATCGTTTTATACTCTCCTCTAAAAGAGGAGGGGCGCATTTTATTATTTTTTTTAAATATACTTCAGGCCGTCAACAGGCTGTGAACCGCGCGATAGAATACGTGCGTGTACATACTCGACCTCGGTTTATACTCTCATCCCAAGGAGTACGCTCTAGCGGCAAATATTCTCAGCGGACAATCGGATTACAGAAGCCCATAAAACGGCTATTGGACTTGTTCCGCCATTGTTGCAAATCAGCAAACACCGTCGCTATTGTTCAGAGTTAAATAAACCACAACTAATGAGCTACATGTACATAGTACTAGTAATGACTTTTTTTCATGATACATATTCATACAATAATAGTCCAAAAAAAGTCAAACATATCACATGCATACTCATCAGTATCAAGGCCTGGCAATGCGTTGGTATGTCACAAGGTAAACTTGCATTTTGGCAAATTATTTTATTTTACGTTTGTTCATTTTAAAGTTACAAACAATGTCAACTACAACAGCGCTATATAAAACGTTTTTTTCTTCAGAGTTGATCATTCCATTGTCTTTATAAATTTTACATTGATGTTCGACGCTTACATTCATTGTACAGTGTACTATCCTATCCTATCCTATCCTATCTTATCTCGTAACTTGAAGACGTTACATTGATGTTCGACGCTTACATTCTACAGTGTACTATCCTATCCTATTCTATCCTATCTCGTTACTTGAAGACGTTGGAGCACCACAGATGATCGTTTAACCAAAGTGCTCCATCTTTCTCTGTCCTTAGCAACTCTTTTGACTTCGCTCAGTGTCAAACCAGTCCATTCTCGAATGTTGTCTTCCCACCTCTTCTTCTGCCTCCAGACACAGTGCATTGCAGGATGGTCTTTGCAATGCCTGATGCTCTGGTGATGTGGCCATACCATTAGAGTCTCAGTCACAGCTGTGTGGTCTAATGCACAGGCCCACAAGGAAGATCGTATACAGTCAAGGGACTGACATTTGGAATCTCTAGACTGTTTATGATAATTAAATACAAAATCCGATAGTTTCCATGGAACTTCGGAACTGTGTCCTTTTATTATTACCAAACGCGTCATGATCAAGAAACGCTTCAGATCAAGCATCGATATTGGCAGGACACGCATTTTTCCAGGAGCAGACATCGGAGGTGACCACGATCTCGTTATGTCTGTCCGGCTTCATTTGAAGAGAGTAAACACAGCAAAGTGACTGAAGTTCGACGCGAAGGTGGCAGAAATATTCCAAGCCACAATTGGAGGGAAATATGCACCATTGCTCAATTTGGGAGCTGGTGAAGTAGATGTTAACACCATGACCACCACCTTCAACTCAGCTGTGACAGATGCCGCAGCTGAGATTCTTGGCAAGCACCGCCCAAAGAAGAATCCGTGGATCAGACCTGAACTTTTGGACCTGCCTACCGAAAAATCAACAAAGGCATCCGAGAAGGCATGCGCACAGCAAAGGAGAATTGGATAGAAGATCAATGCCATGAAATAGATAACAGTCTGAACAAGAACAACATCAAGAAAGCCTACCAGACTGTGAAGCGGCTGACAAGCGTTAAACAGCCCAAGATCTCCACGATCCCAAGCCAGTCTGGCATATGCCTTACAGAAGAGCAAGCAGTATTGGATAGACGGACAGAGTACTGCTCTGACCTTTGCAATTACACACCAAACGGAGACCCATCAGTTCTAGCATGTCCTGAGAACAGAGAAGAAGAAGAAATCCTCCCAATTCTCCGAGAAGAAGTTGAGGCAGTACTGAAATCGCTGAAGAAGGGTAAGTCAGCGAAAGTGGACAACATACGCGCGGAATTGATTCAAGCAGGAGGAGAAGCGATGATTGACGCCCTCACCAATATCTGTAACAAGATCTGGCAGAGTGGGGAGTGGCCTAAACTGTGGACCCAGTCGCTTGTCCTCACCCAAGCTAAACAAATCATAGGTGAAAAACAAGCAAGATACAGGGCAGGGCGAGGTACCACCGAACAGATTTTCAACCTCAATATAATCTGCGAGAAATACCTACAGCACCAACAACATCTATATCATGTGTTCGTAGACTTGAAGAAAGCGTTTGCCCGCGTCTGGCATGCAGCTCTGTGGGCAACAATGAGGGTGTATAACATCAGCTCTGACATTATTGAAGTCATCAAAAACCTGTATGACAAGGCTACCAGTGCCATGAAATAGATAACAGTCTGAACAAGAACAACAGCAAGAAAGCCTACCAGACTGTGAAGCGGCTGACAAGCGTTAAACAGCCCAAGATCTCTACGATCCAAAGCCAGTCTGGCATATGCCTTACAGAAGAGCAAGCAGTATTGGATAGACGGACAGAGTATTCTCTGACCTTTGAAATTACACACCAAACGGAGACCCATCAGTTCTAGCATGTCCTGAGAACAGAGAAGAAGAAGAAATCCTCCCAATTCTCCGAGAAGAAGTTGAGGCAGTACTGAAATCGCTGAAGAAGGGTAAGTCAGCGAAAGAGGACAACATACGCAGGAGGAGAAGCGATGATTGACGCCCTCACCAATATCTGTAACAAGATCTGGCAGAGTGGGGAGTGGCCTAAACTGTGGACCCAGTCGCTTGTCATCACCCAAGCTAAACAAATCATCGCTGAAGAACAAGCAAGATTCAGGGCAGGGCGAAGTACCACCGAACAGATTTTCAACATCAAAATAATCTGCGAGAAATACCTACAGCACCAACAACATCTATATTATGTGTTTGTAGACTTCAAGAAAGCGTTTGACCGCGTCTGGCATGCAGCTCTGTGGGCAACAATGATGGTGTATAACATCAGCTCTGACATTATTGAAGTCATCAAAAACCTGTATGACAAGGCTACAAGTGCAATTCTCCACAACAGCGCCATCGGGAACTGATTCAGAACAACAATCGGCGTGCGTCAAGGATGCCTACTCTCTCCAACACTCTTCAACATCTTCCTAGAGCGCATCATGTCCGACTCTGTTGCAGTTCACGATGGCACAGTCAGCCTAGGGAGTAGAGCAACCTCAAACCTGCAAAGGCCATCCTGCAAGGCACGGTGCAAAAAGGTAGAAGAAGAGGGAGACAGAAAAATAGGTGGGATGACAACATTCGAGAATAGACTGGCTTGAAACTGAGCGAAGCTATTGAGGACAGAGATAGATGGAGTACGATCATCTGTGGTGCCCCAACGACTTTCGAGGTACGTGATAGGATAGGATATGATATGATAGATAGGACCGCGTCAGTATAAATCATACATTTATAAGCAAAAAGTCTATATGCCCAGGGGAGATCACACACACGCAAAGAAACCAAGGAAACACGTACGGATGGGCTTGCCTGATGAGTAAAATTGAATTGTTCCTGATGCTGATGTTGCTGGCTTGTATAAGGCGGTCTTCCACGTGGGTAAACACAGCAATAAATTACCGTTATTTTTTTATATATATTTTTTTTGCGTAGATGTATACAGCCTGTCTTCGAAGGTATGTGATGATTTAAACTCCCGGAGTGTATATAGACTATTAAACAACAACTGTTATTGTAAAATATTTATATTATTATATGAAACGGAACCATTCCATAAAACAAGGGTTCAGTTCCAGTACAAGTTCCAAGAGAGTGGAGATGTACCCTGGACGAGGCATTCTGAGCTATAATCAAATTTTGTTTTAAATCCAGTTACTGGGATAGAGGTTGCCTCTTCTGCTTGTTCTGGTGATGGTAGTTTGGAAAGCGACGGGTTAACCTCAAATAAAACTAACTTGCAACGACCTACAACAAGTCCTACAATATGCCATTATCACTGTCTAGCGTGACTTTGCGCCAGTAACCGAGGCATGAGGTTCGCAATCAACAAGTCTGCAGAGTAGAAGGTTACTCGTCAGCCAAAGAACTGTTGAGTACAAGTGACGAGTCTCTTGCGTGCTGGTGAGCGACGTCAGTGGTGCTATTAAACAGTCTTATCATAGTGTCACTTTACAGATTAACGTTCGAGCTTCACGTGCATGGTAGATAGAATACATTCACTTATTTTGCTATCAGGGACCCCGTGGGTTCGCGTTTAAGACTTGGCAGGCAGAGTATAAGGTCTTCATCATCATCATCATCTTCATATTGGTGTTGTCTTGTTGTTGCTGTTGTAGTAGTGATTAGTGAGTTTTCTCCAATGAGCTTCCAGCCAACACAACCACCACCACCCCACCCCAAACGCCTACTACCTCTACTATTGTATGCGCGATGGAGATGGAGATGGAGATGGGCATATTAACAATTTAATTTACTGTGACTTTCTCTCTAACCTATCAGAGCTACAACCAACAACGTCTTTGAAGCGAATTCCCGCGAACTCGCCCGAGACCTCGTAGTGTGCGATTCTCAGACTAACACAACAAGAAATCTAGGACTAAAAAGCCGAGTCGCAAACCATCGTTTAAGAACGAGATGGGCAAGACAGAAATGGCCATATTTCACTGTCCATGTTAGCCGTATGATTGCTCTGGTGGCTCAGTGTTGATTTTGGTCCCTACTCCCTTCTTCCCTAGGATGGATATCCCCGTCTGTCATATCGCCAATGGTGGAGGTAGACGTTATACTATTAATTTTTCACTAGGACAACGGATACTGTCTATGGGAGTTGCTTTTTAAGGATCCTTTCACGCATCAGGTCTCTGGAGGAAATAATAATGTAGTCGTATTCCTGTTCCGGTGAACTTTGATATTCCGATTGTCGTGCAAGTTAGCCATTAAAACCACCACAGTGATCTTCTCGGTGGCAGACATTCTAGGGGTGGGGCACGGTAATGAAATGTGCATTTGATAAGCTCGGTAAGCATTAGACGGAGTGGGTTTTACTTTTGGGTAGACGGTGGTGGACATTTGCATTGCACCACGCTATCAAATGATTTTCAGTCAGTAGAAAAGACTTAAACTTTGAGTACCAGAACGTGTGTGGGAGGCAAGTTAGCCATTGGAGTACTAAAGAGTGTGTAAAAGCTGGCTATCAGTACCAGCGCCTTCTCAGTGTTCAAATGTGACCCAAATCGGCAGACTTGAAAACAGTTTTCTCAAAAACTCGCAGGATTTTGTAAGATTTTCTGTTATAGTCCAATGACAGATGAACGATCCCACATAATAATAATAATAATAATAATAATAATAATAATAATAATAATAATAATAATAATAATAATAATAATAATAATAATAATAATCTTTTGTTCCCAGAAATACAAGCTCAAAGAGCATAGCTTCATGCAGCCATATCAGACAAATCACTATGCAATGTTTTAGTGTGCGTTTGTATAGTTCTCATATAAAATACCTTGAAAATACAAAAGATCAAGAAATGTCAACCCCTACAACAACAACAACAACAACAACAACAACAACAACAACAACAAGTGATGTACTGCCAGGCCAGCTTGTCAAATTCGTATAAACAGTCGCCGATGTTTTAGCATTTTATACACTTTTATATATTTTGGCGCTGTGATCATACTTTTTGTGTGGAAATGTGTAAGCGGTTAATACATTTTCATTCATACATTCATTCTTTCACATTCCCCAGTGGAGGGGCCACGGGTTTCTGTATAAATAGTATCCCCACTTTCTGGAAATTTAGTGCTTTAAATTCCCACTGTCACTGTCTTTCTCCTTTGTATTTTCTCATTCCTATACTCTGTTCTATCAATCTACTATTCTATTTTTTTTCGATAGACCAGTCACCTACCCTTTTTCTTGAAAACGTTTCCAAAACTCCTCATTTGTGTGTGGTGTCTGTTGTATCAGCCTGGAAATATTGGACGATTTCTGCCAAATGGTCACTAGGGCTTCCTAGGATATGATGCTTCCTATAATTATTTACATGTAGCAGTGTAGGCATTTTATATGTATGTATTTTGTTAATATTTTATAGGAGTCGTATAATGTTTTCCAACTTTATTCAGCAAACATCAACAACTGCATACAAGATCGCTTTCCGAAAAACATTTCAATGATCATCATCAAAAATCATTCTCAATCACCATCAATCACTTTTTTACAACTCAAGAAGACACAATGCATCACTTATATAGCCTCTCTGCAATCAAGGGAAAGTTCGAACGTTCCAGCATGACACAATAACACCCAATCAAAATAAAACTCGTCACCGGAACGATGTACTGTCTTACGTCATATAGGATTTAGGATAGAAGAATCGCTTGGCTATTACTAGATTTATCTAGATGCTTCGATCGATAGTAAACAATTCTAGAAAATTCTCAACAATATCGACCGACGAAAATTATCAACATTATACAAAGCTTCTTCTAGCAACCACGCAAAATCACATCAAAGATTAATATGCTCTATTATTGCAAAACAAAATGATCGGATCTATCGTGCGCGTCTCAAACGTATCAATGATTATCCAATCTTCCATTCTCCTGGGTAAATCGTCATGTTATGTTTGCTGCCTTGTATAGCATGCTGCTGTCATGTTAGTAATATGCAATCCAAACTCTTACATGTACAGCAATCCAGAAATCTATCTTCCTTGATCCCCAATTTTTACGAGAAAATCTCCTGTTTAAAGGGTACTTAATCATAATTCTACATAGTAAAGGATAAATCACAGTTATAGCAGTGTTCAGAATTATGGCTCTACCATTTCTAAGTAAATCTCCATTTTAGTATTGTTTCGGACTGACTTTGATCTAACACATGCTGTAATCAATCATGTAAATTGAGACAGACCTGAGGCACCCCAGTACAGTATCCCATCATCCTAGATCCTCCATAAATGGTTTGCTCTTGTGTGTAGGATCTTACGTATTAAGGTCAATCACTACCTTGAATCACCATTTTTTTAAAAAATAGATAAATCCTTTCCTCCCACTTCCTAATGGGACTATGGACTAGAAGCTTCGTAAAACCGCAATCCAGATTTTCATCTTCATTGATCTTCGATAGGTGGCTTGTTCTGGAGTGTATGATCTTACCTATTAAGGTCAACGACTGCCATGATTCAACTTTTAAAAAAAACCAACAGAAATCCTTTTTCTCACACTTACTTATCATAGCATAAACCGTAAAGTATTAAGATAAATGCAGATGATTGTTGTTCTGTAGTAGGATATTGCCAGCCCCTGTGACAATAACAACTGTAGCAAGGTACTGCCAGCCCCTGTGACAATAACAACTGTAGTAGGGTGCTGCCAGCCCCTGTGACAATAACAACTGTAGTAGGGTACTGCCAGCCCCTGTGACAATAACAACTGTAGTAGGGTGCTTCCAGCCCCTGTGACAATAACAACTGTAGTAGGGTGCTTCCAGCCCCTGCGACAATAACAACTGTAGTAGGGTGCTGCCAGCCCCTGTGACAATAACAACTGTAGTAGGGTGCTTCCAGCCCCTGTGACAATAACAACTGTAGTAGGGTGCTGCCAGACCTGTGACAATAACAACTGTAGTAGGGTGCTGCCAACCCCTGTGACAATAACGACTGTAGTAGGGGTTTAAAAGACTGCTGTGGCCACCACTGCCGAGTCGATTCTTTTATCAACTTTTCAGAGAAATCCTTCCTCCCACTTCCTAATCATAGCATAAACCATAAGGCGTGGAGCTGAATGCAGGTAATACTGTTGTTCTGTAGTAGGGGATATACTGTTGTTCTGTAGTAGGATATACTGCTGTTCTGTAGTAGGTTATAATGGTAGCTACTGTGACCATTACAGCAAGGATGTGAAAACTGCTGTGGCTCTATGAAGACCACTTTGGGTTAAGGTACAGGCTCATGGGATACATTAATAGGTTGAACGGATAAGATCAACCGAGAAAAATGCGTTCTTAAGAAGCTAGATCGCTAACAGCAAATACACTATAGTTCTTCTAAATCGTACTTAGCAGTCCCAAGAGGGACCTGGCAATTACAGCTCGCCACTATCACACGTAAATGAATTGTATGTATATATTATTGTTAAGTAATACTAATGGATGTATACAGCGTACATTAGTATTATTGTTAAGAACAGCGAAGAATTGTACTCTTATATTTGCCGGCTAACCAACTCAAGGCATCTTCGGAGGAGCCATCACAGCTCCATAAAATCTTCTTATTTGGTTGAGCAGTCACAATCCACACATTTATACATTTGCTTCTGTAAGAGTGTAAGATCTATATCTTAAGGTACACGCAAATACACAGTACAGTTAAGCTGTTAAGGACCTCGAAGAAGAAAACTCTCTTCAATAAAGGAAGATAATTCTACAATACTATTATTGTATTGTTTTGTCTGGAGTTCTGTATTGCCCTGAACAGAGAGATGAATGAATATAAAATGTCATCAACTTATTATTCAACGCATAAAATAGTCCACACCCTAAAGCCTACTCGTAGTGTTTAAATGTATTGGAGGAGATACAGAGAAGTTTGTTAGTGAGTCATTGTTTATAGGGTCCAGCGGATTGCAAAGACTCGAACCAGGACCACAACTTGGTTGAAAGAGGATTCATCCCCGATCCGCATAAAATATCTGCTGAAGCAACTCTACCGGTAACACTGACGGCACTCCACCAGCCGGTCGCTTTACAATAAAGGCATCTCATGCAGGAGGCGCTGAGGCTTTAATCTAGTTTATTGAAATTCCGTTTACAAAAACAAAATAGAATATAAACACTATTATAAACTATTAACAAAACACATTCCTAAAACTACATACATTGCTTAATAATAATACCGTAGAAATCCCTAGTGACCATTTGGCAGAAAGTGTCCAATATCCCCAAGCTGACCCAACAGGACCCTATAAACAAATCAGGAGTTTGGGAAGAGTTTTCAAGAAAAAAGGTAGGTGACTGGTCTCGCAAAGAAGATAGTAGATTGATAGAACATATTAAGGACGTGAAAGAACAAATGAGAATGACCGAAACAGTGGCAATTTAAAGCAATCAATTTGCACAAAGTGGGGATACTATTTAAAAAGAACCCCCGTCATTTCCACGGGGGTTATTACAGAGAAGGCAAGTCAAAAGATTGAATGAGACAAAACACAGCAAATTAAAAGGTTTCCTAAACCTGGATTCCGCTTAAACGATTCGTCAGGAATCCTGACGAACAAAAACACGTGTAAAGTACAGATGACTGAAGAAAATCAAGTGGCATCACACACCCTTTATTGAAGTCAGGGAAGAGGATTGTTAGGACTGTAAAAATGCAGGTTACAGGACCTAATTGGGTTGATTTAAAACTAATTTTCTGTAATCGTTGTCACATAGTGCTATACCAGCGCAAGGACTACTGAAGGTGCTAATCGACACAGGATATAACTCAAGACGTTTGTACCAAGTAAACAAACTACATCGCTGCCACGAGATGCGAGTTTAACCATTAGACTTACACGAAGTGGATGTCAATATTTACGAACAGTGAAAAAAGGGGGAGGGGGGTTTCAACAGAAGACATAATTCGCAACGTTAGATCACATTGGGTACAACTATTTCTCGAGAAATTCGTGAGGATCAGAGAAGTCGAACTGTTAGAATCAAGGAGGAAAATGTCTTGGGTAAACCCTTTACTACTCTGCTTAACATAAAACATTGCTACACTACTGCCTTCCCCACCCAAGGAGAGAGTATAAGATAGATGTAACGAAAAGGCAGTGGAGCAGAATATTAGGAATATGTGAATCTTACCAATATCAAATTCAAGACATTCTTTTGCACTAGACTGGAACAAATTTAAGGTAAGGCGAGTTGGGCGAGAGAAGGCTCACTCAGTATAAGAATTGAATTACGTCCACTGAGCTCAACCCTTCAAGCTTATATTATTTGGAGTGTAGGATCCTGCGGAGTTCTAAGACGAACTTGTTCTAGAAGGCGAGTATCGAGAGTCTGCGGAGGTCTGTATCGAAGTGGGTTAGAACACTGCCTTGTTTTTATAGTGCTAAAGGTTCATGGGTTCGATTTAGCCGGCGGCAACGAATAGTCCACTTTAAGCATTCAGGCATAACCAGGTCATCGAGCGTTTCTTCTAGTGCTTCGGTTTCTTCCATCCTACAGGATGCAGTCACTCCACGAGCGTTGTGGCCGCGTGGATTGTCTGGTTAGGAACAACAGCTGGTACAGAGGATTGAGACCACCTCCAGAGCCTATGGAATGGTAATATTTGCAGAGAAGACCAAAATGATGACCAACAACACCAATGGCATCAACATGGACATCAAAGTCCAAGGCCAATCCCTCAACACAGTGCATAGCTTCAAATATTTAGGAGCCATTGTATCAGACAATGGGTCCCGACAGGAAATCCTCTCCAGGATCGCAAAAACAACTACTGCCCTGAAAAGGTTGAAGCCACTTTGGAAAGACAGGACCATCAGTCTACATTCCAAGGTAAGACTGCTGCCCTCCCTTGTCATCACCATTTTCTTATACGCTTGCGAAACGTGGACCCTCACAGCAGATCTACAACGACGAATACAAAGCATGGAGATGAGGTGCTACAGAAGACTTCTGGGCATTTCCTATATCCAGCACATCACCAACAATGAAGTCCGACAGACCATCACATAAACCATTGGACAACTCTATGACATGCTCACAGTGATGAAGAAACGGAAATTCCGATGGTATGGCCACGTCACCAGAGCATCAGGCCTTGCAAAGATCGTCCTGCAAGGCATGGTGCAAGGTGGCAGAAGAAGAGGGAGACTGAAAAAGAGGTGGGAGGACAACATTCGAGAATGGACTGGCTTGACACTGAGCGAAGCCATGAGGGTTGCTGAGAACAGAGAAAGATGGAGTACGCTGGTTAAACGATCGTTCGTGCCCCAACGATCTTTGAGTTACGGGATAGAATAAAATATAATATAGGTCTAACTTGCCTTGTCCACAGTCTAGAAAGCCATTTGGCCGCGTGGTCTAAGGCGGGACTAACTTTCCTTGTCCACAGTCTAGAAAGCAATTATACCTGACAGGTGTGGGATCTATTCCGCCTCTGGACGTTATGTTTCTCCGAATATTATTTATTTTCGACTCCGACAACGTCTCGGGGGTTTTTCTCCGGGTACTCCGGCTTGCCCCCCCCCTTCCCCGCCCCCCGTTTGCTCCCCATCCCCCCATCAGCAAAATTTTAAAAACACAGCTAATATTAGGTAGGTTGTTGGTTGGGTTTGGGCGCGCCACACACTGCGACTAAGCCTTCCCCAGGGGAGGCGGCCCAGAATTTCCCGATAAAAAAAGGGACAATAAAGTGTGAAAAATCAAATAAAAAAAATCAAAATAAAAAAATTAAAACAATTATTTCCTTTCACGGCTTCAGTTTTCTATAATAATGATTTCCTCACATCGCCGCGCTTTCAATTTGATTGAACAAGGCTTTGGTACTGTGTATATTTTTAGGCATATTGAAATATACCCGTATAGAATTTGATACTCCGCAGTGTCTTTAAAACCATGTTACAGTACTTATCAGAAACTGGCTGAAGGAATAGCTACTGAGTCAGTACGCAGGGAGTGGAAGTATCGAAGACTCGGAATTTCCGTATCTCCCTGAAGCCATATTGAAACTATCTTCGAGTCTTTATGGGTTCTTTTGTCAGCCAATGACAGCATTATTGAATTTGAATCAGTTAACGTTCTTTTCTTCTCTTTAAGGCCTAAAATACGCGTACCATCACGTTCTCTCTTCGTTGATTAGCGACGAATCATGTTAGTTCCACTGATTAGCAATAGCACCGCTGTTTTAAATAGAGGTTTAGAGGCAGATCTTTGAGGTACTCTGTTGTTATCTGATATTGAGAGTTTGTTGTTTTAAACGCCCAAACGTTGGCATTTGTATAATCATCTTTATTTCCTTCTTACTTATAAACTTTAAAGCTGAACATGAGTGTCGTTTGTTGTGTAATGAGCGATGTAGCTGTCTTTTAATTCAGGGACATGGCAACATGTCAATTTAAGCTGTCGAAGTTTTAACAGGTATAAGAAGAAAGATGTTGCGAATTTATTTTGTGTTACCTTAATTGTTGACTTGACTTGAGTTCTACTTTATGTTTACATAAACAGGCATACAAGCTTTGTGTTATAAGTTTGCAGGTTATCGGTCTGGTACGTACGAATATAAATTATGCATCCACAAACTAGTCTTTTTCTCCTATAAGATAAAGACTATGCTTTTGTTTTACGTGGACAGTAACACTGAATACTTAACGGTAGCCCAATGAACCACGACTTGACACAGTGTACAAACTTGCAGAACGTTTTCGTTTTTTAATTCGACCCAACTATTTCAGCATGCTGAAGTTTGAACAGTAGACTGCATTTTGAGATGATCTTTGAGCGAGAACCGGCGCTTTAGAAAAACACAATTACTTTTAAGAATACGTGATCTATTTCAGTAGATAATGTATATTCCCTGCGTGGGATACCAACGGAATGGAATCCTGAGTGGGATGTGAACGGGATGGATAGTTTGATGGAAACGTGCTTTGTTCGTTTCCAAATCGGGTTTATTGTGTACGAAGTATCTGATACATCACTGTCAGGATTCCCATTGTAAAAACTTAGTATGTGCTTAAGCAGCCCACAACAAAAAAATCCACTCTAGACCTTTTTGCTAGTTCGGGACAATTCGGCCTAAAATAAGGTGCTACCTCACTCTCTGTCGCGTTACAACATTAGCTGTAAGTGACAACACAATTGCATGGACATGTATTGTACATTACTACTATTCCACCTCCATCATTTCCTTAGGTGGCTGGCTCAGCACTGCGACTGTCGTGCTTTCTCTGAGAAGCATGAGCTTAGTCTCTAGGCGTTTTCTGTTTCCTCACCGTTATGTTGCTTTCCACAGAGGGCAGCTGCTTCCTCGTTCTGCTGTGCGTCCGCTAACTACTGATTGAGCCTAAAAATCTCTTTTCCTTTCCGCGTTCTCTTGATAGCCAAAGAAAGCTCAAAAGACTTCTCTAGTTATCCCACGAACAAAAGAACAAAGGCTCAATTAATCTGCAATCTGTCTTCTACAAACGCTTGCTATTTCTAGTAAAAACTAAATGTAATGTAAAAAAGCGTTTGATGACTCGCTCACTGATCCCGCTGCTTGCTGGGTCTTTGGCGATAGACAGAAACGATGATGATGTTGATGATGATGATGATGATGATGATGATGATGATGATGATGATGACGACGACGATTTTTTAAAACAATTAATTGTCCATTTTTATCGGGGAATTCTGGACCGCCAACCTACCTTTTTGTTTTATAAATTTTGCTGGAGGAACAAACCGGAGTATCCGGAGAAAACCCTCGAGACGTTGCCCGAGTCGACAGTAAATAAGTAAGATGAGATAAGATAAGATAAGATAAGATAAAATAAGATAAGATAAGATAAGATAAGATAAGATAAGATAAGATAAGATAAGATAAGATAAGATAATATAAGATAAGATAAGATAAGATAAGATAGGACAACTTTATTATCTTTTTTAAGAAATTACAGTTAATACAAATATACATTACACTAACAATATTAATTGACACTGAGAATAAAACTCGTTCGTTGTTACAAATCCAACTATTCATGACACAAATTGCACCTCTCTCTGTCTCTGTCTCTGTCTCTCAGTCTGTCTGTCTCTTTCCCTCTCTCTCTCTCTCTCTCTCTCTCTCTCTCGCTCTCAGGAAGGAAAGAAAGAAGGAAAATCTACAATCTATCTTTGGCCGTATTGCTGCTTTAAAATTAGTAGTTTGTAGTAAGAAGTACCACAGAGCTGCTAGCCGTTCTTACAAAGACCCAGAGCCTTTGAGTGAATGTAGCAAAAGCTGTTAACGTTAAGGACCCATTAGGTGCTTAATCGTCAGAAGATGGATCACGTTCTCTCGCTGTCTGGAACCACTCACTCTGTAGGCCCGTCTCCCTTCTTATTACAGATTGGGAAGGCTTAATGCAGTGGGCAATGTATTTCGGAGGGAACCCTTGTTACGTGTACAGTTACCGTTCTTTTATATCTTAGCCGGTCCGATCTACTTTCTGAAAAGAATGAACATTGGGGTTCTGCGTCTACACAGCCATCATTGGCGATATGGTTGACAAAGGATAACCATCGCAGGAAACAAAAAGTGAGGGTAGGGACGTGTTACACTCGATGTTTTTTTATCAGTTGATTCAGCCCCGATGCTTGAAACCTGATAAAGTGTAACTCAGATTCGTTTATCCACGCAGCCTGCTCACTCAGTAACAAGGCAAAGTCGTCGTTTGTAGTTTTCCAACTTTATTCAGCGAACATCAACAACTGCATACAATTGCTTTTTCCACTCTCAACTTTTCACTTTCAACTTTACAATTCTCTCTACTATCAACCACCTTTTGAAACAGTGCGGCACTATCAATATATAGTCTCTCTACACTCCAGAAAGGGTGAGAATACCCCAGCATGACACACCTCAACCAATCAGACCAAACTTCGTCATCACTGTCTCGCGTCATACAACCTTATTTGGGATGGAAGCTTCTTTAGTTACCACTAGAATTATCCATACGCTTCGATCGATAGTAAACAACCAACTCTAGAAAATTCTCAAATAATATCGACCAACTAAAATTACCAACGTTATACAAATCTTCTTCTAATAACAACGCAAAATCAAATCAAGGATCAATACACTCTGTTATTGCATGCTTAGCAAAACAAAACGATCGCATCTATCGTGCGCGTCACACACGAACTATCGTGCGCGTTTCAACGTAACAGGATGGAAATCAACATTGAGCCACCAGAACAATCATTTTGCACAGATGGACTGTGACAAGTTGACACGTTTGAGTGTCGTAATTAAGTAGGATTCGTTAAGCGAATACAAATTAACCTCTCCTTCGTAGATGGAAGAATGTGGCCTTTCTAGATTGGATGCGAACTAGTCGCCTTTACATGTATATATACCTTGCTGTTTTGTGTTACCTTTGCACGGTTGCAGG
Source organism: Oncomelania hupensis (assembly GCA_036898135.1). Taxonomy (NCBI): domain Eukaryota; kingdom Metazoa; phylum Mollusca; class Gastropoda; order Littorinimorpha; family Pomatiopsidae; genus Oncomelania; species Oncomelania hupensis. Next base: position 17,658,634 of record CM072513.1, read on the forward strand.
AGTTTACACTACGTGTACAGTGGTACATAAAATCACTGAAAGTACGAGCCTCGAAGTCCGATTAAATATATTAAAACAGGACTGTCCTCCATATCCTACAACATAACGAACACTATTAACCGCTGCTATCGCTACAACCAGTGTATACAATCTTAGGAGAAAAAAACAAAGACATTATAGTGAAAGTACTCTTTGGCCGTGAGTACTGCCACTGGCAGCGGTTAATTCATGCAGTAGTTGTAATTCGCCGTCTCATTGGCAGCGATTTGTTCGTGACATTTCTATTTACCTTTGCCTGTGACTGACACTAGGCATAGTCCCTATGGAGTTTCCTTTAGAATCACCAGTCCCATAGGACTTTACAAATTTACGTAGCATTCCATTAACTGCCTCTTTACTTTCTGCTTCCGCAAACTTTACAATACCAGGCCTCTGCTGAATAAGAAATATATTTATAATAAACTAGGACTTAGAACTAATAATGTTCATTGATTTTGGTTTGACTCAAAGAGAGAATGTTATATCTTTGTACACGGTTGACGAGTCAATCGAAGTTGAAAGCAATTGAAATGACGGGAGTTATTGTGTGTCTGTTAAATAATTTACTGTAATTGTATAATAACGAAAAACTCCAGCAGTGGTTTACCTTTCTAAAAACTCAATCGATTCTCTCCTTTTATTTCCAGATTTTCCTCCCTATTTTCAGTTTGTTCTCTCCTTTCTCATCTCGTGTTTTGAGATAGCAACGTATTCTCATCTCATCTCATATCCAATCTCATCACATCTTATCTTGTCTTATGCCTGATACATACAAACATCTTTTTAGCGCTAGCCGGCTTCATGTTTAGACTGTGAAACAAATTATGGCCGCAATAAACAAAACAGTATGGTTGCAGTAGGCAACCCAAAATAGTCGCTATAAATAAAACAGTATGGCTGCTGTAAAGAAAACAAAATGGCCGCTACAGACGAAAACAACATGGCTGCTGTAGAAAAAACAAAATGGCCGCTACAGACAGAACAGTATGGCTGCGATAGGCAAAAGCAAATGGCCGCTACAGACAAAACGAATATGACTACTATAGACAAAACAATCCATTGTGCACGCTGTGGAAAGGATTCGCTCAATAAACTATGCTTGTTGTCTTGGACAGCGACACTTTCAATTGGTTCAAAGCTCGCAAGACTTCACAATAATTATTAAGGTGACCGGTGCAATGGGGCAAGTCATGATTATGATCCTAGAAATAATTAGTGTTGTCCTTCGGGAATAAATTATTTTTGCGTCACGACAATTAGCTGCTCGATGACGGAAGATTTAGTCAGACGGAAACAAACGTCAACTTTGTGATTCATTAGACAAATCAGCTGCGACAGCGTCACCGAACCCTCACCCTGTCGAATGCTCCTACTCGCAAGACAACGGCAAGAGACTAAATGAGGCGCAAAACGAAATTACGGAGTGTATAATGGACGCCACCGCCCACCTTGACGTAAGTGGGTCACGTGATCTTACCGGATTTATTTATTTATTTATTTATTTATTTATTTATTTATTTATTTATTTTTAAAAAGTGTTTGAAATAAACTTTCTGTCAGCCGAGACCAACTTACCTGACATCCATCTTCAAATGGAACATTTCTCCCTTGACGAAGGCTACATATGCATCGGCCGCGTTAGACTGGTCGATTGACCTTACATTTCCATACTTCGTCAAATGGAGATTTTTAAAAAAAGGAAATGTGCTCCCAAGTTCATTCACTCCTGTTGTATTAAAAGGCTTCAATTCGAATGCTTTGTCTACTTTTGGTGAAAGCGGGTTTACCCTCAAATTCGCATTGTTATTACATTAAACAATGATACAGTGGGCTTTGTTATTACAGTAAACAATGATAAAGTGGGCTTTGTTATTACATTAATCAATGATAAAGTGGGCTTTGTTATTACATTAAGCAATGATAAAGTGGGCTTTGTTATTACATTAATCAATGATAAAGTGGGCTTTGTTATTACATTAAGCAATGATACAGTGGGCTTTGTTATTACATTAAGCAATGATAAAGTGGGCTTTGTTATTACATTAATCAATGATAAAGTGGGCTTTGTTATTACATTAAGCAATGATACAGTGGGCATTGTTATTACATTAAGCAATGATACAGTGGGCTTTGTTATTACATTAAGCAATGATAAAGTGGGCTTTGTTATTACATTAAGCAATGATACAGTGGGCATTGTTATTACATTAAGCAATGATACAGTGGGCTTTGTTATTACATTAAACAATGATAAAGTGGGCTTTGTTATTACATTAATCAATGATAAAGTGGGCTTTGTTATTACATTAAGCAATGATAAAGTGGGCTTTGTTATTACATTAAGCAATGATAAAGTGGGCATTGTTATTACATTAAGCAATGATAAAGTGGGCATTGTTATTAAATTATACAATGATAAAGTGGGCTTTGTTATTACATTCCTATCCTATCCAGTCCCGTAACCCTGAGGTCGTAGGGGCACCACAGATGATCGTTAACCAACATACTCCATCTTTCTCTGTCCTCAGCAGCCCTAATGGCTTCGCTCAGTGTCAAACCAGTCCATTCTCGAATGTTGTCCTCCCACCTCTTTTTCGGTCTCCCTCTTCTTCTACCTCCTTGCACTGTGCCTTGCAGAATAGTCTTTGCAAGGCCTGATAATCTGGTGACGTGGCCATACCATCGGAGTTTTCGTTTCTTCACCACTGTGAGCAGGTCATCGTGTTGTCCAATGGCTTGTGTGATGGTCTGTCGGACTTCGTCGTTGGTGATGTGTTGGGTATAGGAAATGCCCAGAAGTCTTCTGTAGCACCTCATCTCCATGCTTTGTATTCGTCGTTGAAGATCTGCTGTGATGGTCCATGCTTCGCAAGTATATAGGAAGATGGAGATGACAAGGGAGCGCAGCAGTCTTAATTTGGAATGTGCACTGATGGCCCTGTCTTTCCAAATGGGCTTCAACCTTTTTCAGGGCAGCAGTTGTTTGTGCGATCCTGGAGAGGACTTCCTGTCGGGACCCATTGTCTGATACAATGGCTCCTAAATATTTGAAGCTTTGCACTGTGTTGAGGGATTGGCCTTGGACTTTGATGTCCGTGTTGATGCCATTGGTGTTGTTGGTTACCATTTAAGATAAGATAAGATAAGATAAGATAAGACAACTTTATTATCTTTTACAAGAAATTACATTGTGGTGTACAATTACAATCAACAAGGAATAAACATCACAATAATAATAACAACAATCATAATGACAATGAGGATAAAAATGCACAGCCACATATGAATAGAATTACACTTATGCATGCTAACATTAAAAAAAATGTGAAATGAGATTATTTTGGGCAAACAAAACACACACACACACACACACACACACACACACACACACACACACATGTCATTTATTAAGTAATGAGACAGCCTTTGGAATAAAACTGTTTTTCATTCTGAGAGTTCTGACCCTTGGTGTTTGGTAGCGCCTTCCAGAAGGCAGGAGCTGGAAGTGGTGCGCAAGCACATGAGTGCTATCCAGAACAAAGCAAATAGCTTTCCGCACAACACGTCTTTCATACAACACCTGCAGACTCTCTTGTTTCACTCCCACAACCCTCCCACAGACGTTCACTACTCGATCCAGAATACGTTTGTTTTTTACACACAAACTTCCATACCAGCAGATAAAAGAAAAGGTAAGAACGGACTCAATAAAAGAAGAGTAAAAGGTCTGAAGGATGCGGCTACTGACTTGGAGATTTTGAAGTTTTTGAAGGCAGTAAATTCTAGACTGACATTTTTTGTGTATGGCCTGGGTGTTTGCAGTGAAGTTCAGTTTCTCGTCAATGATGGTTCCCAGGTATTTGTATTGGGTGACTCTCTCGACTGTAACACCATCAATGACAAGGTCTGGAATTAGAGTGAATTTTTTGAGAGTAAATTTTGGTCTTCTCTTCACTTATTTCCATTCCATAAGCTCTGGAGGTGGTGTCAAGTGTCTGTACCAGCTCTTCAAGTTCTTGCTCCTCTCCAGCCAATCCATCAATGTCATCCGCAAAACGAAGATTGGAGATTGCTCTACCCCCTATGCTGACTGTGCCTTCATGATCTGCAAGAGCATCTGACATGATATATATGTATAATTATAATATGTATAATTATAATATATGTATAATTCTGGACTAACAAAAACTGAAACAAAACAAAGGAAAGAGAAAATGTATTGTTTTCAAGGATGGAGTTGTTTGTTTGAAACTGCTTCACTTTTAAAACCACTGCTTGATAGAGTTCTGCTGAAGCTACAGGAAACTAG
>CM072513.1:17670481-17672981 GCA_036898135.1 Oncomelania hupensis
CAAATACAGGATGTAACTTAAACCACCCAAGGCGCCCACTTGCTGCCTTTGGGCGCATCGTCTAACGCCTAAACAAGGGGGCGCAATCCTGGGCGACAGACCGGGGATGGAAGTGAAAGAACCTAGTGCGTACTGAGTGTACGTATGTAGCCGGCACTCGCCTGTCTAGGACATGAGCGTCAGGTTTTTTTTTTTAGTACTTGCGAGGGAACGCGTTCGTGCACCGACACGACCTCGGTTTATACTCTCAGCTGAGAAAGTACTATTACCTGAAGCGCGTCATCATGGAACAGGATACACTGCTCAAACAGAGGTTTACGCGTTTGTGGCGTGTACTACCTTTCAGTTGACGACAAGGTAATCAGCATGATAGTTTCCAAGTCCTGTGACACTGAAGCCACGTGGAAATGTCGCGATCATGGCTGTTCGTGTCATCTTTTCGTTTAAAGCTTCATCAGTAAGCCTTCTGACACTGAATCGACCTGAATGCTATCATATTAATTATAATAGATGGAATAAACGCCATAAGACATGGAGAAGAAGAGTGAAACACTGCTCTGTTTATGGCGAAAGCTGTAAAGGAAAGATTGAAAAACAAAATACAATTTCCCCCTCATACCCCAGTGTCATCACCCATCAGAAACATGGCACGCGCTTCATCGTTACGACAAGGAAAAGAAATATGACTGTCCCGATGATGAAACACCTTTTGTTTAAATAAAACAGACCCGTTAGCATTCAACATTTCAACAATAAATAAAAACAAATATGCACAATAACCAAAATAATGCTTGTTTAAAACAAACCCCTTGGGGTCATGAGCAATCTTGCCACTGTAGATTGTTCTAACCTATAAAGGGAAAAGTGAAAGCCCCAGTTGAAAACCTGTCTTGACTTTGTAGGCATGACCGATTCACTGCGGCAACAGTACCCCCGTTGGGGTGCCGGGGGTTTCAGTATAAATAGTAACCCCACTTTCTGGAAATTTAGTGCTTTAAATTCCCACTGTCGCTGTCTTTCTCATTTGCTCTTTCTCATTCCTGCTCTGTTCTATCAATCTGCTATACTATCGTCTTCTTCGCTATACCAGTCATCTACCTTTCTTCTTGAAAACTCTTCCTGGACAAGACTCCTTGTTCCTGTATGAGGTCTGTTGGATCAGCTTGGGAATGTTGGACGCTTTCTGCCAGGTGGTCACTAGGGCTTCCTATGATGTTATTATTTAGCAATGTAGGCATTTTATATGTACGTGTTTTGTTGATAATTTATAATGATGTTTGTATTCTATTTTGTTTTTGTAAACGGGGGTTCGATTAGTTGGGGTAAAGCCTCAGCCGTCCCCTGCGTGGGATGTCTTTATTGTAAAGTGGCTGGCTGGTGGATGGCATTCAGTTTTCCCACTAGGGTTGTTTCAGCAGATCTTTTATGCGGATTGGGGGTTGTCCGGTCCTTATTTGGCTCGGAAGAGTCCGCTAGACCTAAAGCAACAATTATGTAATGTAATGTAATGTAATGTTTAGAACAAAATAGGGGTGTCGGATAGCGCAGTGGTTAGAGCACTCGCTACTGTGTCGCAAGTTAAGCACCGTCCAGTGGGGTTAGCACTTGGATGGGTGACCGCAAAACGTGAAGCGACAAATAACAACGCCCCCAAGTTGACTCAACTGTGACTGAGTACCTATTCTCTTAAGGGTGGTGAAGGTAATTCAGCGAGGGAGAGAGATGGGCATCACCCTCATTACGCTGGCCCAAGATAAGTGTGATCTCCAACATCACGCTCCCCTACGGCCACAAGGCTATGGGACTACCTTTACCTTTTTACATTTTTTAGAACAAAAACAACAACACAATTTAACTTTTTGAACTAAGCTCTTCTTTATGCGAACAAAACACACAAAAACAAAACAATGCTTGCAGAAAGCAGCAAGTGGGACTCTCGGGCAGCTTGAGTTAGATCCTATATCAGCCATCGCCCTGAGCAGCTGCTGAGCTGGAAACGCGCTATATAAACGTGAGTAAAGAAATAAATACCTTCCAACCAAACTCCAAGAAATGTATTTACCTTTATTTGTAAATGAGCACTTTTAGCTTTACGTAGGTGCGCACATTAGTTTGTCATTATTGTTCTGTTTGCGATGACACGCAGCGAACACAGACTTTTGACCGCACCTCCTCCACAGATCCTTTTAATATTCACAGTGAGTGTTGCCATCCTGAAAAAAATAAGCCTACAACAAAACCAAAAAGAACTCTTTAGAAAGTATTGGGGTTTTGCCATGAATGCATTCCGTAGTAGTTGTGTCTATTCATAGCAACAGCCGTTGGCTAGCCAGCCACCATTCTGGAGCTAAAAATAGCAACAGCCGTTGGCTAGCCAGCCATTATTCTGGAGCTAAAAATAGCAACAGCCGTTGGCTAGCCAGCCATTATTCTGGAGATAAAAATAGCAACAGCCGTTGGCTAGCCAGCCATTATTCTGGAGATAAAAATAGCAACAGCC
>CM072513.1:17677981-17682981 GCA_036898135.1 Oncomelania hupensis
CCACGTTTAAAAAAACAAAATAGAATACAAACACCATTATAAAATATCAACAAATCACATACATATAAAATGCCTACATTGCCAAATCATGAAATCATAGGAAGCTATCAGTGCAGTCCTTCATAACAGCGCCATCAGAAACTGGTTCAGAACAACAATCGGTGTGCGTCAAGGATGCCTACTCTCTCCAACACTCTTCAACATCTTCCTAGAGCGCATCATGTCAGTTGCCCGTGCAGATCACGAAGGCACAGTAAGCATAGTGGATAGAGCAATCTCCAAGCTTCGTTTTGCGGATGACATTGATGGATTGGCTGGAGAGGAACAAGAACTTGAACAGCTGGTACAGAAGCTTGACACCACCTCCAGAGCTTATAGAATGGAAATAAGGGCAGAGAAGACCAAACTGATGACCAACAACACCAATGGCATCAACACGAACATCAAAGTCCAAAGCCAATCCCTCAACACAGTGCATAGCTTCAAATATTTAGGAGCCATTGTATCAGACAATAGATCCCGACAGGAAGTCATCTCCAGGATCGCACAAACAACTGCTGCCCTGTCGAGGTTGAAGTCAATTTGGAAAGACAGGACCATCATCCTACATTCCAATGTAAGACTGCTGCGATCCCTTGTCGTCTCCATCTTCCTATACGCTTGCGAAACATGGACCCTCACAGCAGATCTACAACGAAGAATACAAAGCATGGAGATGAGGTGCTACAGAAAACTTCGGGGCATTTCCTATACCCAGCACATCACCAAAGACGAAGTCCGACATACAATCACACAAGCCATTGGACAACACGATGACATGCTCACAGTGGGTAAAAAAAACGGAAACTCCAATGGTATGGCACGTCACCAGATCATCAGTTCTTACAAAGACCTTCCTGCAAGACACAGTGCAAGGAGTTAGAAGAAGAGGGAGACCGAAAAAGAGGTGGGAGGACAACATTCGAGAATGGACTGGTTTGACACTGAGCGAAACCATCAGGACTGCTGAGGACACAGACAGATGGAGTATGTTGGTTAAACGATCATCCGTGGTGCCACTACGAACTTTGAGTTACGGGATGGGATAGGATAGGAAGCCCCAGTGACCATTGGGTAGAAAGCATCCAATATCCCAAGCTGATAGAACAGACCTCACACACAAATGAGCAGTTTTGTCCCGGAAGAGTTTTCAAGAAAAAAAGGTAGGTGACTGGTCTAGCGAAGAAGAAGATAGAATAGTAGATTGATAGAACAGAGTAGGACTGAGAAAGAACACAGGAGAAAGACAGCGACAGTGGGAATTTAAAGCACTAAATTGCCAAAAAGTGGGGATACTATTTATACTGAAACCCCCGGCACCCCCACGGGGTGAGCGGCGGCAGTGGAATGCAAGGCCGAAGAAGAACTGCGAAGACCACCCTATCTTTGGCACTGGGTGGAAACCATGCTCCCCAAGGATATAAGAGTGTCGGGTTTATTTTTCTTCCGCGCGACTCAGCTCAACCTCACCACAACTGCTTGAACCCAACTGCGCGTCAGTATTAGTATTGTTGTTAGTCAAAGGGTGGCTCAGTTGGTCGGAGCGTTCGACTGTGCCCTTGACGCTGCAAGTTGGCGTCTTGGGCTACTGTGAGTGCGGTCCTGTTGTAGGGCTGCGTCGTTAGGCAGCTCTTCGAGGTGATCAGTGCGCTGTACAAACACAGTTCCTTTGTTTTATTGTTATAGTTAAAAGACAGCTAGAAAGTGTGTGCCCCTGTGCGACTTCAGTTAGATCTGCATCGAACAACGCCTTGACCAGCTCTTTGATTGAGAGAGAGATTCAAGATTCTTTATTGTCCAAACACGTGGCATGGATATTTGTTTTTCAGTGCAAGAAAGAGAGAACTACATCAAAACCATCATAAACATAGACATACAATAATAATAATATATTTTGATATACACAACTTCCATACCACTATGCAAATCTATCACCACTAGCACACATGCATAAACATATATTTAGTCACATACCCATGAATACACATTTGACACACAGATAATTATTCCACAATACACATAAGCACTCACAATCACCCATTCTTCCGTGTCTTAGACCCATCCTAGCCATTCTTAACTCCTCACTCCTGTATCTATACACTCGCACTTAATATATACTTTTCATCCTACCTACCACTCAACTCGTTGACTCACACATACATCCATGCACACACATATACACCCATGTACACATATACACACATGCTTGCTCGCGCACCCACCCCTCCATTCAGGTTTGCATACACCTTGCACTAACGACAGCTACAATGGAAAACAATATAATATTATTATGTTCCTGCAATAACTAGGTGCGACAAAGTACTAATGACTTCAGAAAAACAATCTTTTTAACATTACAATACTGAGTACTGAGGGAAACCACATTCTCACATAATTATTTGCTTCAGATGTGGATAAACGCACAGAAGCAAAGTGCCTCCTTTATTACAAGGGTGGGCATTCTTATAGCTGATGCCTGTCGTTTGCCAGTCGGATGGCTGTTGGTAGGTAGGACTTCCTGAAGCGCGTCGTGCGACATTTCATGGAGAGGAAGCGCCCCTCGCTGCGCTGGGAGACACAGGCAGCGACTGCCTCATGCAGCCTCTTATGCTGGAAAAGCGCTATAATTACAACAATAATCATAGTTGGTGATTGTGCTGGTGTTGGTGGTGACGGTCTTGATTGTATAAGCTACCTTTGCACAATCCGTTGACGTTGCTTGCTTTGTTAAATGTTTGTAAGATGAAAATTCGACAATAAAGATGTATTGTATTGTATTGTATTGTATTGTATTGTATTGTATTGTATTGTATTGTATCTCCATATAACATGAATATATCGCGCCGAATCACTGCGACATGGCGTTGATGTTAAATATTGATTTAAAATTCATAGACATCGTTCGCTGGTTATACAAGATCAGGCACTAGTAGCTGGAACGGCAGTTCTTCAATAGGACGAGAGCGACATTTTCAAGAAATTCGATCCTTACAGACCAGCATCCCTATTGGTGTTAAACTTATATCATCATTTATATCGTGCCGTTAAGTAGGTAGCGAGGCGCTCCAATGTTGCTAAATGCCTTTATCAATACGACCCCGTTCCTACAACGACCTCAAATCCTCTAGAAAGAAGATGACATCAATACCCACCAGAAAAAAAAAAAGTATGACTATACTCAAACTGAAAAAATTAATATAAGCGAACAGAAGTAGACATGTTGTGATGGCAAAATAAATATCTGGCTGAAAGTGAACGGAAAAAAGTCCACATATTCAGCTCAAGAAACTGCTGATATTACATTACATGATTATTGCTTTAGGTCCAGCGGACTCTTCCGATAAAAGTAACAAGATCTTTTTTTAAAAATGTATTAAACTTAAGTCTTATAAATATAGCGACGTCACACACAAACACACAAACACACAAACACGCACACACGCACACACACACGGAAGGTAGAGATGCGAGTGAGTTTAAGGTGTATAGGAAAGAGTGGAAATCCAAAGAAGATAACATTATCGAATACATCCCAACAAGTCTTAATAACTTGATCGAAACTTGACTGTGCAAGTTTCATGATTCTCACATAGGATTAAGAGATATTAAACAAGCTGATACGGGTTTCTCTTTCCAAATTAATGATTTGTAGTCATCTTGAAACTGCACAAAGATGTTCCATGATTGATTGATTGATTGATTGATTGATTGATTGTTGCTTTAGGTCCAGCGGACACTTCCGAGCCAAATCAGGACCGGACAACCCCCGATCCGCATAAAAGATCTGCTGAAACAACCCTAGTGGGAAAATTGAACGCCCTCCACCGGCCAGTCACTTTACAATAAAGACATTCCACGCAGGGGACGGCTGAGGCTTTACCCCAACTACTCGAACCCCCGGTTACAAAAACAAACTAGAATACAAACATCATTATAAATTATCAACAAAACATATACATATAAAATGCCTATATTGCTAAATAATAACATCATAGGAAGCCCTAGTGACCACCCGGCAGAAAGCGTCCAACACTCCCAAGCTGATCCAACAGACCTCATACACAAACAAGGAGTCTTGTCCAGGAAGAGTTTTCAAGAAAAAAAGGTAGGTCATTGATCTAGCGAAGAAGAAGATAGTATAGCAGAGTGATAGGACAGAGCAGGAATGGGAAAGAGTAAATGAGGAAGACAGCGACAGTGGGAATTTAAAGCACTAAATTTCCAGAAAGTGGGGATACTATTTATACTGAAACCCCCGGCACCCCAACGGGGGTACTGTTGCCGCAGTGAATTGGTTTCAACTGGGGCTTTCACTTTTCCCTTTATAGGTTAGAACAATCTACAGTGGCAAGATTGCTCATGACCCCAAGGGGTAAAGATGTTCCATGAACCATTTAACAAGAGAACCATGTGTAAAGGGGACACAAAGGTTCGTGCGTAGCACGAGTACTAACATTGTCTGGTCTAAAGAGACAGAACTGGGGCCAATAGAAAACATACTGGAGATAATCGGTATTATATTTTATCCTCCAGGGAAATGAGAGCGTGATAGGAAAGATCTATTGTAGATTCTAAACAAAAAGAACCACAGTATAATCAGTTTTGATTTTCCAAGTCTCATTGACATTCTCATGCTGTTTTCATAATGCGTAAAGACAGAAATGTCAATGTCATAAGACTTTACAGAAGGTTTCAAAATAGAATGTTCATAAGATCGTAAACTCAAGAGCTGACGCAAAGTGTTTGAGTGTTTTTTTTTACCCACAAAGATATAATGTAACTATAATGTAAATAATGCTAATAATATACACCAAATGTTCCTTTCAAAGAAATATAAAAATATATTATAAGATTCCTTTATTGCATTAGGATGTTTATGTTTACATCAAAATGTTTTCACGTGCATTTTATCAGCATTCATTCCTTTGACCAAAAATGTATTCATTGGATAAAAATGTATT
>CM072513.1:17687981-17727981 GCA_036898135.1 Oncomelania hupensis
TGCCCTAGTTACTTGTCGTCTTCATTCTTCCTTCTGCAATACCCTCTGTTTCTTTTAGAAGTCCAATTATTTTGGTAATGACGTGGCCCTGATGTACAGTCAAGCGACCCCCTAATCCTTCGGATGAGAGTATAAACCGAGGTCTAGCCTGTGCACGCACGCATTCCATCGCATGGGCTTAAACGGTCCTGACGTTGGTGACCTAAAGGGGCGAGTGCCGGGTACACAAACATACCCAGCAAGCACTAGGTCCCCTTCTGCTTTCATCCACGTCTGCCCATGGCCATGGGGGTGCTCCGTTGTCTGGGCGTCACGTGACGCGTCTTGATGGCCTCATGACGGAAACGCAATGGTCTTTGTCTTTTCGACACAAGACCAAGAACATCAAATACAATGAGCCCTCGCTACTTCGCGGTTCGACATTCGCGGATTCACGACTTCGCGGATTCACGACTTCGCGGATTCACGACTTCGCGGACTTTTTTGTTACTGTAACTTTCAACTTCGGTCTTGGTGAGTAAAATACTGCACAATTATACAGTACCGTAACAATTTTTATTTTTTTTTAATGTACACCTATTGTTTTATTGCTTAACATTTTTGCCTGTGTACCGGATGTACATACTGTAGATATCTGTACATTACTGTAAAGGGTAGTTTGTTAATAGTACGTAAAGAGAGGGTTTTAAAAGCCCGAATACACGTTAAATAAATACTGTAAATACACACCGACTCAACCAAAGCTTTTAGGTTTTGAAGCTAGTTCAGCCAGGCTAGCTATAAATAGCTTCGCCTGTGCTCTTCTTTCCATTCCTTTCACTGAAAGGGAGGGTGTAGGCAAACTATAAATAGCCCGCAGCCAGCAAAATGTGGGGCAACCTAAGAGTGCTGCTCATATAGGCATTGAGCCAGTGTGAATATGGTGTCCCTACTTCGCGGATTTTCAGCTATCGCGGCCGGTATCGGAACCTATCTCGAGCGATAAACGAGGGTTCACTGTACGTCAATAGACGTGAATAGATAGCGAGCGTTGTGGCCAAGTGGGCTAAGGCGGGAATAACTTCCTTGTTCGCAGGCCAGAAACCAATGGCGCCTCACAGGTGTGGGATCGGGCCAGCATCTGGGCCTTATGTTTCTGCGAATATTATTTACTTTCGACTCGGCCAACGCCTCGGGGGTTTTCTCCGGGTAGCAAAATTTGAAAAAGACACAACTAATGTTAGGTAGGTTGGGTTTGGGCTCGCCACAGGCTGCGACTACGCCTTCCCCAGGGGCCGGCCGCCCAGAATTTCCCGATAACAAGGGACAATAAAGTATTTTAAAAAAAAATTGGTTCATGGGTTTAGTGAACCTAGAAAACCACCTATAAATGAGGGTGCATAAGCAAGTGTCTATGTAACTGTACGTAAATATGTAACCCTCAGATTTGTGACCATAGAAGAATATGTCCGTTTCTTGGCTCTATAACTAGAATACGAGGGTTTCCTCAGGAACTCCGGTTTCCTCCCTCCCTTCATTAATAGTATTGGATGCAGTCAATCTAAAATTTCAGGAACAATACGTGTATTTCTTTTGCGACTTCCGTAATAGCAATCTCTTCAGATTGTTACGTTGAAACGTGAATGATAGTATGTCTGAAGCGCGCACGATAGATCTAATCGTTTCGATTTGCAAAGTATTCAATGATGGAGTTTATTTACCTTTGATTTGAGTTCGCATTGTTGTTAGAAGAAGCTTTGTATAACGTTGATAATTTTGTTAGTCGACATTATTGGAGAATTCTCTAGATTTTAGTATTTACTATCGATGGAAACTTCCCGATAGATATCGAAGTATGGCGGAAGGAGAAGAAATATGTATGACGTAAGTCAGTGATGACGATCTTTTATTTGATTGGTGGTAGTGCGTCATTTCTACTGTGTTCGAAATTGTTCGGGAAGAGAGAGAGATTATAAAAATATGTGCCGCGCTGTTTTGTGGAGTTGTTGAGAGTTGTTGTTGATAGTGACTTGGAAAGTAAATTTGAGAGTGGAAAGGCGATTGAGCGATTGTATGCAGTTGTTGATGTGTGCTGAATAAAAGTGGAAAATTTCATACGTCGACTTTGTGACTTGTATGCTGCTTGAGCAGGCTGCGTGGATAAACGAATCTGAGTTACACACGCCTATCAGGAATTCAAGCATCGGGGCTGATTCAGATACTGATAGAAAACACCAACATCAAACGGAGTGTAACACAGATCAAAGCGCTGTGAGTTCGAAAGAAAAATGCGCGTGATTGCATCTTGTATCATCATCATCATCATCATCATCATCATCATCATCATCATCATCATCATCATCATTATTATTATTATTATTATTATTATTATTATTATTATTATTATTATTATTATTAGTATTAGTAGTATTATTATTATAATTATTGCATACATTTGTGTCCCTTTTGGGAACTTTTGTAAATGTTGCATCAGCACGAGTCCTTGGAGTTGTACAGAAAGGCTGCATCCGTACGCGTTCTTGGAACTAGACGTAAATGTCTTGTGAGTCCTTAAGAACGGGTCCATTTCTCCTCTTAGCTAGACTTCAGAATGTGACCTTGGAATCTGCCGCACATTATGACAATTATATGACGTGTTTTGCGAAACAAAACAAACCCACAAACCGCAGAAAAAGGTGCACGGTACGGTCTGTGAGAATATTGAAATAAGGTGCTAATAGCTTGGCGGATTAAACTGTTGTACTTCCCAGCAATAAACAGGGAAAAACGTGAGAAGCTCCACGAAAAATACAGATGTTCAAAACGCACCACGTGATGGCAAAATGTTGGTAGACAGCACTTAAAACAAACCCGTGGTCCAGTACAGTCAGGCGCTGCTGGAATTGTCCGTCTTCTAGTCTCATAACTGGGATTATTGCTTCTATTCACACTTTTCTGCTATCCTATGCACCAACGGGAATCCCCTCAATGAAACATACTTCCGGTTTCTTTCTCCGCGTGTTTTAGTGAGTTATTTCCAAATATTCAAGAATAATAACATGTGTCACTGGCCACCAGTATCGTACCCTCACATATATTTTTTTTTGCTGCAGTTTATTATCCCTTTCTATCGCCAGTGGCGCGCCTAAACCCTACCTACCTAACATTATTTGTGAATTTTTGAAAAATATTCGAAAAAAGATGCTGGCTCGAACCCACACCTGTCAGGAGCCATTGGTTTCTGACTTGTGGACAAGGCAAGTTAGTCCCGCCTTAGCCCACTTGGCCACAACGCTCGCCTAACATAGTCCACTACTTCGTGTTTTGTGAAGGTTGCGACGGCGAAGCTATGGAAAACTACAAGAGTCTTCAGGTCCTGTTTCACTTTCTGTCGATGATCGACGCACCTCCGAAGTCGCCACAAATACAGGCCTCTACGATTGTTTTTTGCATTCTTTCACTGAGCATGTACTTCCTCCACCGTTTTTATACTTTTCCCACTCGTTTTCTGGCTCTAACAATCGTCGTTTTCGGCAATTTGCCATAGTTAAAAGTCACGCATCAAGCTTTGATAAAAGCAAAACAAGCCAAACCGGAACTTGGTTTCATAGTAACCTCGTTTTAATTTATAATGGCGATACCCACGAGTTTTTATGAGAGGTGCCGGAAAGTTGTGAATCGCGCTGGGAACAGATACAAAACTTCTGTGGCTTTATTTGATAAACCTTACGTTGCCTTCATGAAGGTGCACGGACTAGTAATGGTGGCACTAGTGGTTCATTTTCTTTGCCTTAGATATCGTCTTCTTTTATTTAAAGGGTTTATCACTACTAGTTCTTCTTCTTCTTCTTCTTCTTCTTCTTCTTCTTCTTCTTCTACTACTACTACTACTACTACTACTACTACTACTACTACTACTACTACTACTACTACTACTACTACTACTACTACTACTACTACTCTACTACTACTAGAATTTATCATGGGCACGCATCTTACAAGATATAGTAGTGATACTAACTGAATTATCTGAAGATCACTTTATCGGATCGCACCCTTAGCTTTTAAGTTACTGATTACAAAAAGACTTCTTTGACTTTGGGATCGTAACAGATCAGATCAGATTTTTTATTTAAAGTCTTTTCATTGATAAAATGATAGTAGACTCTCAAACATATACATGCATAAACATACACATATATACACATATTTATGTACTGAACACAACAAAAAAAATTATGTCAGTAATCACGGATCTGGTGACGTGGCCGTCAGAGCATCGGGTCTTGCAAAGACCATCCTATAAGGCACGGTGCAAGGAGGCGGAAAAAGACGGAGACCGAAAAAGAGGTGGGAGGACAACATTCGAGAATGGGCTGGCTTGATACTGAGCGAAGCCATGAGGGTTGCTGAGGACAGGGAAAGCTGGAGTACGCTGGTTAAAAGATCATCTGCTGTGCCCCTACGACCTTCGAGTTACGGTATAGGATAGGATAGGATAGGATAGGATAGAAATCAAGAATCGTAGCTTCAAATTTCAAATTGCCGATTTTCTTTAAAAAATTTCCATACAATATAACAAACTACAAACAAACTATTCTAATAATAGCATCAACGGCGACAATGTAAATAATGAAAGTAAACATATACATTACATACAGAAAATATACATTATAATCACCAATATGCAGGTCTACCTAACTTAGATATGAAACTACTGGAAACGGACACGAAGCAGCTGGATATCATTAGCACCAAAGTGAAGTAAGTGCTTGCTTGATGCGGTTGCAAGTCTGCAATATTTAGACTCGGTTCTGCCTAAGCGTACCTCGGGGACACTTTCGGCGTTGGTATGGCCAAGAGGACCCACACAGAAACGGCGACAGCTCAGGGAGAACTACTGCTACCACACCACAGAACTATTGTCGTGACCTTTAAACGCTAC
This sequence comes from Oncomelania hupensis, assembly GCA_036898135.1. NCBI lineage: Eukaryota > Metazoa > Mollusca > Gastropoda > Littorinimorpha > Pomatiopsidae > Oncomelania > Oncomelania hupensis. Next base: position 17,692,906 of record CM072513.1, read on the forward strand.
CCTAAAATTACTGCTACCGCTCTATGGAACTATTAATACTGCTACCATACAATTACGCTACGATAGGACTACTGCTAACATAAAACTTATACGCTATCACAGAACTACACCACCAAAACCATCGAACTACTGCTACCATAGAACTACGCTACCACAGAACTACGCTACCACAGAACTACGCTTTTAAACCACCGAACTACTGCTAACCGTACAAATACCCAACAACAGAACTACGCTCATTTAAAACTGCTGCTTTCACAGGACTTTGGAAGGGGCGAATACTTTGCATTTCCATGAAACACTTTCAAACAGTCGGGGGAGTGAGGGGAAGATGGGGTTTATCAGAACGAGCCAAACGTCGATCTATCTGTCCCTGGGTCTGTCCGTCTGTCCGTCGATCCGTTAGAAGCCATACCTCAAGAACCTCTGAACGGATTTTAACCAAACTTCATAGTAACATTACCTAGGTTAGCGGTCTGCCCTCCTTGCCATCCTATTTGCTCTACCGCAAACGGCCAAGGTCACTGGAGACATTTTATTGCTAAATACGTTTTGCTCAGTATCTCAAAAATGGCCGAAGCGATTTTGTTTTGGTATACTATCCTATCCTCTCCTATCCCGTAACTCGGAGGTCGTAGGGGCACCACAGATGATCGTTTAACCAGCGTTCTCCATCTTTCCCTGTCCTCAGCAACCCTGATGGTTTCGCTCAGTGTCAAACCAGTCCATTCTCGAATGTTGTCCTCCCATCTCTTTTTCGGTCTCCTTCTTCTTCTACCTCCTTGCACTGTGCCTTGCAGGATGGTCTTTGCAAGACCTGATGATCTGGTGACGTGGCCATACCATCGGAGTTTCCGTATTTTTTGGTGTATAGATACTTCAAATCATGGTCCATTGTTCAGTAGCAGTCCAGGTTTTGGTACGTCGGTCAGTAAATCGTCCGTCGCTCCCAATGTCAATGTTTTGTTCAAAACCCCCTTTTTGCCTTAACCTTCGCTACCCATTGTGGGTAGAAAACATCACAGCGCATCGTATTTTGTATCTGTAAATTCCTTGTTTGTTGAAATATTTCGCTCAAACGTATATCAATGCCCTAGGAATTAAACCAAAGAACACGCTTGTGCATTTGAAATAATCACAGTTTTCTTTAATAAAAAGTTACAAAGGTGTAGATTTGTGTACCCTTATTTACAGGTCGTGGGCAGAAAACTATTTTATCACACCAAGAAGAGAATATTCACATTAGCATGTCAGGAAAAGTGTACATACACATTTTGATGCAAATATTCCGCAATTCATAATTAGGACCAAGATGGAAGGCATCAAGACAGCGTTTGCAAAGGGAGTGTAAGCATTTTTTGTGTGTCTGTGTGTGCGTGTGTGTGTCTGTCTGTATGTGCATTAATGAAACTGCCCCTTGTCAGAAAGGCTCAAATGATATAATATTTTTTTTGTTTTCAACCCGATCACATTCGTGTAAAACAATCTAAAATTATAATTGGGTAACTTTTTGACGCAGTATGTGGGTATGGAGTGTGCGAGTGCTGTATCTTTTAAAATGCTGCATCAATTTTCTTTGAACTTTGCACAATGACAGATTCCATTCCAACGATGTTTTCGTAGAGGAATGACCGCTGAGAACCTATGATTGGACCTGAAGCAGTGTACGTCGCGTGAAGGTTATAAAAGAGCCCAGGGAGCTGGAAGCCGGGGTCTGCCGGGGGTTTGCCAGAGGTCTCATTTTGATTCTAATTTTACTTCTTAGTTTTATTCTGAAACATAGAATAAGGTAGATTTTTCAAGAGTGAGAAGTGAAGTTTACGGAGGTTTGAAAGATGACGTTAGAAGAAACAAACCTGGTTAAAACGTTCCTGTTGTGTTTTGTATGTGCATGCAATTTTATGTTTCATGATTGTTGTATGTGACATTTATTAGGTCTGTGTTATTAGTAAAAGATAGTCAAAATGAACAAATTATGGACTTGATTATTTAGTTAATCATTGCTTACAGGGTCCAGCGGACTGCAAAGAGCCGAATCAGGACCACAAAATCAAGACCACAACTTCGCTGAAAGAGGACTCACCCCTGATCCGCATAAAAGATCTGCCGAAACAACCCTAGTGGCAACACTGTAGGCACTCCACCAGCCGGTCACTTTACAATAAAGACATCCCATGTTGGGGATGCAAAGGCTATACTCTAATTTATCGAGTACCCGATTACAAAAACAAAATAGAATGCAAACATCATAATAAAATATCAACAAAACACATACATATAAAATGCCTACATTGCCAAATAATAACATCATAGAAAGCCCCAGTGACCATTTGGCAGAAAGCGTCCAATATTCGAAAGCTGATCCAACAGACCTCACGCACAATTGAGAAGTTTTGTCCGGTAAGAGTATTTAAGAAAAAAGGTATGTGACTGGTCTACGGTGGGGCCGGGTAGCTCAGTTGGTAGAGCGTCTTACTAGTAACCGAAAGGTACCTGGTTCGAATCCCGGATTGGCCAATGTGTGACCATATTATTTTCCCCTTACCTTCAACTGGTTCGCTGGTGTCAGAATAATGTGACCAGTAGTCGCCTATACGCTTCGGTGTCGTGTGACTATAATCTACAGTTACACAGTTTTAACTGGTCTAGCGAAGAAGAAGATATTAGATCTATAATAGATTGATAGAACAGCGTAGGAATGAGAAAGAACAAAAGAGAAAGACAGCGACAGTGGGAATTTAAAGCACTAAATCTCCAGAAAGTGGGCATACTATTTATACTGAAACCCCCGGCACACCACAGGTGGACTTGACTTTTTGTTTCTTTGTTTCAAAACACGGGCAGTACAGAATGTCTTGCCATCTTATTATTCTTCCTTTGATGTCCTTACCTATTAATAGTATTGGTTTGGGTATTGAGTCCATTCGATGGATCAGGGACAACAACTGCCTATTTTGTAATAGCATGAATCTTTATTAAGTGTTGGGGGTGTTGTTTTTGTTGTTGTTGTTGTGTATGTCTGGCTTTAAATGTAGACCTTGTCTGGGTGTGAATATGACAAGAAATAAGAGTGCTGTTTTATCCGCCAATCAATTTGCAAGGTTGTGAATTATACATAATATATACAGACACAAATTGCAGACTCGCACAGAGCGCTTCCACCAGATAAACACAGTTGAAGGTTTTCAATAAATTAAAACCATGCACAGCGTCAACTGAGGCAGAACCATCACAGCATCACAGTTTTGCAAGCGGCCGTTAGGACAGAAATTACGCTGAATATTGAATTAATTGTAATAAGAAGGGCTAAAGAGCCTCCCTGCTTTGCCATAGTAACAGGCAAAACATTTTGCTTTAACCGTTTTGCTTCACATTGACTGATCGTGTGTTTAATTCATTTTTTTCAGTTTTTCAGAATTCAGTGTCTTTTCCAAAGTGATATAAGACAACCAAAACCCGTACTTGTCTATATTTTATATATTTCATACAGTACTTTCAAAGAAACAACTATTTTTTAAAACATTTAATACTTTTAAGTTCTAAAGTTCTAAAGACATATTCTGCACCCATTTTCTTGATCAAAATGGTGCTACACAAGTGTGTGATTATAATAATGCTAACGGCAAAATACATTGTACTAAATGTTACTGATTGGTCTATTATAACTGCAAGATATTATTTGTTTATATTATCTGATATAAAAACACATTATCAGACCTGCTTGCTACACATCTTCTTAATACATTAATCTTTTATCATGTGTTTTTGTTCAGTTCTTGTTTTTCAACATAAATGTAAATTTTTTTTTAGTTATAAAACAAAGAAGAAACCGCAGATCACATCTGAACTTGGGGACATGTGTGATAAACGAAGAGAGATGAAAAAAGAACACCTCACAGGGAGCTGAGGCCTACCCAAAAATCAACAATGACATCGGAAAAGGCATGCTCACAGCAAAGGAGAACTGGATAGAAGAGCAATACCAGGAAATAGAGAACAGTCTAAACAAGAACAAAAGCAAGAAGGCCTACCAGACTGTGAAGAGCCTGACAAGTGTTAAACAACCCAAGGTCTCCACGATCCAGAGCAAGTCTGGTATATGCCTTAAAGAAGAACAATAAGTCTTGGATAGATGGACAGAGTACTGCTCTGACCCTTACAGCCATACGCCGACCAAGCATGTCCCCAGAACAGAGAAGAAGAAGAAGAAATCCTCCCAATTCTCATAGAAGAAGTTTAGGCAGCAGTGCAATCACTAAAGAAGGGGAAGTCAGCGAAGGTGGACAACATACCCGCGGAATTGCTTCAATCAGGAGGAGAAGCGATGATTGACGCATTCACCATTATCTGTAACAAGATCTGGCACAGTGGGGAGTGGCCTACACCATGGGCCCATTCGCTTGTCATCACTCTTCCCAAAAATGGTAATCTTCAGGAGTTTGAAAATTACCCCACCATCAGCCTCATCTGCAATCCCAGCAAGGTCCTCCTTAAAATAATACTCAACAGGTTGAAACCCCAAACTGAAAATATCATAGCTGAAGAGCAAGCAGGATTCAGGGCAGGGTGAAGTACCACTGAACAGATTTTCAACCTCAGAATAATCTGCGTGAAATACCTACAGCACCAACAACATCTATATCATGTGTTCGTAGACTTCAAAAACACGTTTGACCGAGTCTGGCATGCAGCTCTGTGGGCAACCATGAGAGTGTATAACACTATCAATGTGCCTTATTGAAGTCATCAAAAGCCAAGGCTACCAGTGCAGTCCTCTACAACAACGCCATTGGAAACTGGTTCAAAACAACAATCAGTATCGGCCAATGATGCCTACTCTCTCCAACACTCTTCAACGTCTTCCTAGAGCGCATCATGTCAGATGCCCTTGCAGATCACGAAGGCACAGTCAGGATAACAGGATAAAATGAATTTATTTCGCCAATTGACATGTAATAGATACAACAATCGGAATATTATTTGGTGTTGGACAATGGCAGAATGTTTTATATTTAACAACATCTCTCTCTCTCTCTCTCTCTCTCTCTCTCTCTCTCTCTCTCTCTCTCTCTCTCTCTCTCTCTCTCTCTCTCTCTCTCTTACACACACGTACGCAATCCCCAACCTCCGTTTTGCGGATGACATTGACGGATTGGCTTGAGAGGAACAAAAACTTGAACAGCTGGTATAGAGTTTTGACACCACCTCCAAAGCCTATGGAATGGAAATAAGTGCAGAGAAGATCAAAATGATGACCAACAACACAAATGGCATCAACACGGACTTCAAGGTCCAAGCCCAATCCCTCAGCACAGTGCATAGCTTCACATATTTTAGGAGCCATTGTATCAGACAATGGGTCCCGACAGGAAGTCCTCTTCCCCAGGATCGCACAAACAACTGCTGGCCTGGTAAGTTTGAAGCCCAATTGGAAAGACAGAACCATCAATCTACATTCCAAGGTAAAGTTGCTGCGCTCCCTGGTCATCTCCATCTTCCTATACGCTTACGAAACATGGACCCTAACAGCAGATCTACAACGAAGAATAGAATCACGGAAATGAGGTGCTACAGAAGATTTTTGGGCATTTCCTATACTCAGCACATCAATGACGAAGTCCGACAGATCACCACAGAAGCCATTGGACATGATGACATGCTCACAGTGATGAAGAAACGGAAACTCCGATGATATGACCACGTCACCAGAACATCAGGCCTTGCAAAGACCACCCTCAAGGCACGTGCAAGGAGGCAGAAGAAGAGGGAGACAAAAAAAGAGGTGGGAGGACCACATCCGAGAATGGAATGGCTTGACACCAAGCTATGCTATGAGGGATGCTGAGGACAGAAAAAGATTGAGTACTCTGGTTAAACGATCATCTGTGATGCCCCAACGACCTTCCAGTTATAGCGTATATCATATTTATATTGCTTCATCGTGTGTTTTTGTTCAGTTCTTGTTTGTTTGTTGTTTTCAATAGCAGTTTAAAGGTGGTTTTTTAAGTTATAAAGCAAACAGCATTCATCATGCTTTATCTTGCTTTATCATATGCTTTTGTTGAGGTATTGGTTTTCTAGAGAATTTTACATGTTTTAGTTTTTAAAAAAAAAACCTGCATTCATCGTGCTGTGAATTGCATACTCTATCATTTGTCTTAATTCAGCCATTCTCTTTTCATGAAGCAATAGAACTCTAAATGTGTGGTGGCGTTTTTTGGGGGGGTTATAATGCAAACTATATTCACCCACGCGACTCATTTTCAACAATATAATGGTCAGCAGGAAATTGTGTTTTATTGTCATAAAACCGTCAATAGTGCCTATTTGCGCCCGTCCTCTTTCAGATTTTATAAGACCCTACCACAGAAATGGCGGTCCGTCACGCAGACGGCCGGAGACATCTCATGGCTAATCGCTGACAACATGAAACAGAAAACATGGTTAGCAGGGCTATCCTGTCGTAATGCCACGTTCTTGCGTTAATCATCTGCTCGTGGAGAAAGATATGATGTGCAGTATTATTGTATTGGCGCCAGTATAATTGCACATGTTGACTGCAAGGGCGTCTACTGCAGATATTGTGAGTCTGGTGGGGCAACGGCAGTATTTGGGGGTTAGAGTTATCGCTCCTGTTACTACAATACCAGCGTGATCATTACTTGGATGAAACAGACAGCCTTCACAATGCAAGGGGCGGCCAACAAATCACACCAGTCCATGTAGCTAGAGAATAATAATAATAATAATAATAATAATAATAATAATAATAATAATAATAATAATAATAATAATAATAATAATAATAATAACAACAATAATAATAATAATAATAATAATAATAATAATAATAATAATAATAGTAATAATAATAATAATAATAATAATAATAATAATAATAATAATAATAATAATAATAATAATAATAATAATAATATTAATACAGGATCCTACCGCGCGCTTTTTCACTCGGACTCAATTCAATTTTTTCAATTCAACAAATCTTTATTACCTCTTACAAGGAATTATGACAGGCACTTGATCACTAAAATAAAACAAAATAAAAACTAAAAATAAAAATGAAATTAAAAAATTAAACATAGTATAAAGTAATATTTGTTTTAAATCTTTATAACATGTAGGATACGATTATATATGGACAAACAAATACACACCCACACTATTAATGTATGTAGTAAATTATGTAATAAAATGTAAAACAAATTATCACAGAAGAGGCTGTTTCCATCCAATCACAAATACAGCCAGGGTACAGTTATCACAGAGTGCCATTACAAAAAGAGGTTTACGAGCAAGATATTACAGTCCCATACAATAATGAAATTAAAGTTAAACTGTATTAACAACCAACATTTGAACACATTTAATATTTAATTTAAAAACGATACATACGTCTATATACACATCCAACCTAATTTCGGGTTCCCACTCTCCCTTCCCCCCCTCCCCTCCTTCCGCTTCATCAAACCACACATGCACAACCGCACGCACCCTTACACACAGTGCTGTTGAGCCGATTACAACAAACAAGAGGAAGATGAAGGAGCCCCAAGCAGAGCCATCAGCGCGTCAGGTTTGAGTTGATCAAGTAAGTGCTTGCTTGATGCGGTTGCAAGTCTGCAATATTTAGACTCGGTTCTGCCTACGCGTACCTCGGGGACACTTTCGGCGTTGGTATGGCCAAGAGGACCACACAGAAACGGCGACAGCTCAGGGAGAACTACTGCTACCACACCACAGAACTATTGTCGTGACCTTTAAACGCTACCCTAGAATTACTGCTACCGCTCTATGGAACTATTAATACTGCTACCATACAACTACGCTACGATAGGACTACTGCTAACATAAAACCTATACGCTATCACAGAACTACGCCACCAAAACCATCGAACTACTGCTACCATAGAACTACGCTACCACAGAACTACGCTTTTAAACCACCGAACTACTGCTAACCGTACAAATACCCAACAGCAGAACTACGCTCATTTAAAACTGCTGCTTTCACAGGACTTTGGAAGGGGCGAATACTTTGCATTTCCATGAAACACTTTCAAACAGTCGGGGGGAGTGAGGGGAAGATGGGGTTTATCAGAACGTGCCAAACGTCGATCTATCTGTCCCTGGGTCTGTCCGTCCGTCCGTCGATCCGTTAGAAGCCATACCTCAAGAACCTCTGAACGGATTTTAACCAAACTTCATAGTAACATTACCTAGGTTAGCGGCCTGCCCTCCTTGCCATCATATTTGCTCTACCGCAAAAGGCCAAGGTCACTGGAGACATTTTATTGCTAAATACGTTTTGCTCAGTATCTCAAAAATAGCCGAAGCGATTTTGTTTTGGTATACTATCCTATCCTCTCCTATCCCGTAACTCGGAGGTCGTAGGGGCACCACAGATGATCGTTTAACCAGCGTTCTCCATCTTTCCCTGTCCTCAGCAACCCTGATGGTTTCGCTCAGTGTCAAACCAGTCCATTCTCGAATGTTGTCCTCCCTTCTCTTTTTCGGTCTCCCTCTTCTTCTACCTCCTTGCACTGTGCCTTGCAGGATGGTCTTTGCAAGACCTGATGATCTTGTGACGTGGCCATACCATCAGAGTTTACGTTTTTTCACCACTGTTAGCAGGTCATCGTGTTGTCCAATGGCTTGTGTGATGGTCTGTCGGACTTCGGCGTTGGTGATGTGCTGGGTATAGGAAATGACCAGAAGTCTTCTGTAGCCCCTCATCTCCATGCTTTGTATTCTTCGTTGGAGATCTGCTTTGAGGGTCCATGTTTCGCAAGCATATAGGAAGATGGAGATGACAAGGGAGCGCAGCAGCGTTACCTTTTGGTATACAGAAACTTCAAATCATGGTCCATTGTTCAGTAGCAAACCAGTTGTCGGTACGCCGGTCAATAAATCGTCCGTCGCTCCCAATGTCAATGTTTTGTTCAAAACCCATTTTTTCCCTTAACCTTCGCTACCCATTGTGGGTAGAAAACATCACAGCGCATCGTATTTTGTATCTGTAAATTCCTTGTTTGTTGAACTATTTCGCTCAAACGTATATCAATGCCCTAGGAATTAAACCAAAGAACACGCTTGTGCATTTGAAATAATCACAGTTTTCTTTAATAAAAAGTTACAAAGGTGTAGATTTGTGTACCCTTATTTACAGGTCGTGGGCAGAAAACTATTATATCACACCAAGAAGAGAATATTCACATTAGCATGTCAGGAAAAGTGTACATACACATTTTGATGCAAATATTCCGCAATTCATAATTAGGACCAAGATGGAAGGCATCAAGACAGCGTTTGCAAAGGGAGTGTAAGCATTTTTTGTGTGTCTGTGTGTGCGTGTGTGTGTCTGTCTGTATGTGCAATTAATGAATCTGTGCCTTGTCAGAAAGGCTCAAATGATATAATTTTTTTCAACCCGATCACATTCGTGTAAAACAATCTAAAATTATAATTGGGTAAATTTTTGACGCAGTATGTGGGTATGGAGTGTGCGAGTGCTGTATCTTTTAAAATGCTGCATCAACTTTCTTTGAACTTTGCACAATGACAGATTCCATTCCAACGATGTTTTCGTAGAGGAATGACCGCTGAGAACCTATGATTGGACCTGAAGCAGTGTACGTCGGGCGAGGGTTATAAAAAAAGCCCAGGAAGCTGGAAGCCGGGGTCTGCCGGGGGTTTGCCAGAGGTCTCATTTTGATTCTAATTTTACTTCTTAGTTTTATTCTGAAACATAGAATAAGGTAGATTTTTCACCAGTGAGAAGTGAAGTGAACGGAGGTTTGGAAGATGACGTTAGAAGAAACAAACCTGGTTAAAACGTTCCTGTTGTGTTTTGTATGTGCATGCAATTTTATGTTTCATGATTGTTGTATTTGACATTTATTAGGTCTGTGTTATTAGTAAAAGATAGTCAAAATGAACAAATTATGGACTTGATTAGTTAGTTAATCATTGCTTACAGGGTCCAGCGGACTGCAAAGAGCCGAATCAGGACCACAAAATCAAGACCACAACTTCGCTGAAAGAGGACTCGCCCCTGATCCGCATAAAAGATCTGCCGAAACAACCCTAGTGGTAACACTGTAGGCACTCTACCAGCCGGTCACTTTACAATAAAGACATCCCACGCTGGGGATGCTAAGGCTATACTCTAATTTATCGAGTACCCAATTACAAAAACAAAATAGAATGCAAACATCATAATAAAATATCAACAAAACACATACATATAAAATGCCTACATTGTTAAATAATAACATTATAGAAAGCCCCAGTGACCATTTGGCAGAAAGCGTCCAATATTCGAAAGCTGATCCAACAAACCTCACGCACAATTGAGGAGTTTTGTCCGGTAAGAGTATTTAAGAAAAAAGGTATGTGACTGGTCTACGGTGGGGCCGGGTAGCTCAGTTGGTAGAGCGTCTTACTAGTAACCGAAAGGTACCTGGTTCGAATCCCGGATTGGCCAATGTGTGACCATATTATTTTCCCCTTACCTTCAACTGGTTCGCTGGTGTCAGAATAATGTGACCAGTAGTCGCCTATACGCTTCGGTGTCGTGTGACTATAATCTACAGTTACACAGTTTTAACTGGTCTAGCGAAGAAGAAGATATTAGATCTATAATAGATTGATAGAACAGCGTAGGAATGAGAAAGAACAAAAGAGAAAGACAGCGACAGTGGGAATTTAAAGCACTACATCTCCAGAAAGTGGGGATACTATTTATACTGAAACCCCCGGCACACCACGGGTGGACTTGACTTTTTGTTTCTTTGTTTCAAAACACGGGCAGTACAGAATGTCTTGCCATCTTATTATTCTTCCTTTGATGTCCTTACCTATTAATATTATTGGTTTGGGTATTGAGTCCATTCGATGGATCAGGGACAACAACTGCCTATTTTGTAATAGCATGAATCTTTATTAAGTGTTGGGGGTGTGGTTTTTGTTGTTGTTGTTGTGTATGTCTGGCTTTAAATGGAGACCTTGTTTGGGTGTGAATATGACAAGAAATAGGAGTGCTGTTTTATCCGCCAATCAATTTGCAAGGTTGTGAATTATACATAATATATACAGACACAAATTGCAGACTCGCACAGAGCGCTTTTACCAGATAAACACAGTTGAAGGTTTTCAATAAATTAAAACCATGCACAGCGTCAACTGAGGCAGAACCATCACAGCATCACAGTTTTGCAAGCGGCCGTTAGGACAGAAATTACGCTGAATATTGAATTAATTGTAATAAGAAGGGCTAAAGAGCCTCCCTGCTTTGCCATAGTAACAGGCAAAACATTTTGCTTTAACCGTTGTGCTTCACATTGACTGATCGTGTGTTTAATTCATTTTTTTCATTTTTTCAGAATTCAGTGTCTTTTCCAAAGGGATATAAGACAACCAAAACCCGTACTTGTCTATATTTTATATATTTCATACAGTACTTTCAAAGAAACAACTATTTTTAAAACATTTAATACTTTTAAGTTCTAAAGTTCTAAAGACATATTCTGCACCCATTTTCTTGATCAAAATGATTATAATAATGCTAACGGCAAAATACGTTGTACTAAATGTTACTGATTGGTCTATTATAACTGCAAGATATTATTTGTTTATATTATCTGATATAAAAAACACATTATCAGACCTGCTTGCTACACATCTTCTTAATACATTAATCCTTTATCATGTGCTTTTGTTCAGTTCTTGTTTTTCAACATAAATGTAAATGGTTTTTTTAGTTATAAAACAAAGAAGAAACCGCATGTGACATGTGTGATAAACGAAGAGAGATGAAAAAAGAACACCTCACAGGGAGCTGAGGCCTACCCAAAAATCAACAATGACATCGGAAAAGGCATGCTCACAGCAAAGGAGAACTGGATAGAAGAGCAATACCAGGAAATAGAGAACAGTCTAAATAAGAACAAAAGCAAGAAGGCCTACCAGACTGTGAAGAGCCTGACAAGTGTTAAACAACCCAAGGTCTCCACGATCCAGAGCAAGTCTGGTATATGCCTTAAAGAAGAACAAGAAGTCTTGGATAGATGGACAGAGTACTGCTCTGACCCTTACAGCCATACGCCAACCAAGCATGTCCCCAGAACAGAGAAGAAGAAGAAGAAATCCTCCCAATTCTCATAGAAGAAGTTTAGGCAGCAGTGCAATCACTAAAGAAAGGGAAGTCAGCGAAGGTGGACAACATACCCGCGGAATTGCTTCAATCAGGAGGAGAAGCGATGATTGACGCATTCTCCATTATCTGTAACAAGATCTGGCACAGTGGGGAGTGGCCTACACCATGGGCCCAGTCGCTTGTCATCACTCTTCCCAAAAATGGTAATCTTCGGGAGTTTGAAAATTACCGCACCATCAGCCTCATCTGCAATCCCAGCAAGGTCCTCCTTAAAATAATACTCAACAGGTTGAAACCCCAAACTGAAAAAATCCTAGCTGAAGAGCAAGCAGGATTCAGGGCAGGGCGAAGTACCACTGAACAGATTTTCAACCTCAGAATAATCTGCGTAAAATACCTACAGCACCAACAACATCTATATCATGTGTTCGTAGACTTCAAAAACACGTTTGACCGAGTCTGGCATGCAGCTCTGTGGGCAACCATGAGAGTGTATAACATTATCAATGTGCCTTATTGAAGTCATCAAAAGCCAAGGCTACCAGTGCAGCCCTCTACAACAACGCCATTGGAAACTGGTTCAAAACAACAATCAGTATCGGCCAATGATGCCTACTCTCTCCAACACTCTTCAACGTCTTCCTAGAGCGCATCATGTCAGATGCCCTTGCAGATCACGAAGGCACAGTCAGGATAACAGGATAACAGGAATTTATTTCGCCAATTGACATGTAATAGATACAACAATCGGAATATTATTTGGTGTTGGACAATGGCAGAATGTTTTATATTTAACAACATCTCTCTCTCTCTCTCTCTCTCTCTCTCTCTCTCTCTCTCTCTCTCTCTCTCTCTCTCTCTCTCTCTCTCTCTTACACACACGTACGCAATCCCCAACCTCCGTTTTGCGGATGACATTGACGGATTGGCTTGAGAGGAACAAAAACTTGAACAGCTGGTATAGAGGTTTGACACCACCTCCAAAGTCTATGGAATGGAAATAAGTGCAGAGAAGATCAAAATGATGACCAACAACACAAATGGCATCAACACGGACTTCAAGGTCCAAGCCCAATCCCTCAGCACAGTGCATAGCTTCACATATTTTAGGAACCATTGTATCAGACAATGGGTCCCGACAGGAAGTCCTCTTCCCCAGGATCGCACAAACAACTGCTGGCCTGGTAAGTTTGAAGCCCATTTGGAAAGACAGAACCATCAATCTACATTCCAAGGTAAAGTTGCTGCGCTCCCTGGTCATCTCCATCTTCCTATACGCTTACGAAACATGGACCCTAACAGCAGATCTACAACGAAGAATAGAATCACGGAAATGAGGTGCTACAGAAGATTTCTGGGCATTTCCTATACTCAGCACATCAATGACGAAGTCCGACAGATCACAACAGAAGCCATTGGACATGATGACATGCTCACAGTGATGAAGAAACGGAAACTCCGATGATATGACCACGTCACCAGAACATCAGGCCTTAAAAACCCCACCCTCAAGGCACGTGCAAGGAGGCAGAAGAAGAGGGAGACAGAAAAAGAGGTGGGAGGACCAAATCCGATAATGGACTGGCTTGACACTAAGCGATGCTATGAGGAAAGCTGAGGACCGAGAAAGATTGAGTACTGTGGTTAAACGATCATCTATGGTGCCCCAAAGATCTTCCAGTAATAGCGTATATCATATTTATATTGCTTCATCGTGTGTTTTTGTTCAGTTCTTGTTTGTTTGTTGTTTTCAGTAGCAGTTTAAAGGTGTTTTTTTTTTTTAAGTTATAAAGCAAACCGCATTCATCATGCTTTATCATGGTTTTGTTGAGGTATTGGTTTTCTAGAGAATTTTACATGTTTTAGTTTTTAAAAACACTGCATTCATCGTGCTGTGAATTGCATGCACTATCATTTGTCTTAATTCAGCTATTCTCTTTTCATGAAGCAATAGAACTCTAAATGTGTGGTGGTTGTTTTTTTTTTGGGTTATAATGCAAACTATATTCACCCACGCGACTCATTTCTAACATTATAATGGTCAGCAGGAAATTGTGTTTTATTGTCATAAAACCGTCAATAGTGCCTATTTGCGCCCGTCCTCTTTCAGATTTTATAAGACCCTACCACAGAAATGGCGGTCCGTCACGCAGACGGCCGGAGACATCTCATGGCTAATCGCTGACAACATGAAACAGAAAACATGGTTAGTAGGGCTATCCTGTCGTAATGCCATGTTCTTGCGTTAATCATCTGCTCGTGGAGAAAGATATGATGTGCAGTATTATTGTATTGGCGCCAGTATAATTGCACATGTTGATTGCAAGGGCGTCTACTGCAGATATTGTGAGTCTGGTGGGGCAACGGCAGCATTTGGGGTTTAGAGTTATCGCTCCTGTTACTACAAGACCAGCGTGATCATTACTTGGATGAAACAGACAGCCTTCACAATGCAAGGGGCGGCCAACAAATCACACCAGTCCATGTAGCTAGAGAATAATAATAATAATAATAATAATAATAATAATAATAATAATAATAATAATAATAATAATAATAATAATATTATTATTATTATTAATACAGAATCCTACCGCGCGCTTTTTCAATCGGACTCACTTCAATTTTTTCAAATCAACAAATCTCTTACAAGGAATTATGACAGGCACTTGATCACTAAAATAAAACAAAATAAAAAATAAAAATAAAAATGAAATTAAAAAATTAAACATAGTATAAAGTAATATTTGTTTAAAATCTTTATAACATGTAGGATACGATTATATATGGACAAACAAATACACACCCACACTATTAATGTATGTAGTAAATTATGTAATAAAATGTAAAACAAATTATCACAGAAGAGGCTGTTTCCATCCAATCACAAATACAGCCAGGGTACAGTTATCACAGAGTGCCATTACAAAAAGAGGTTTACGAGCAAGATATTACAGTCCCATACAATAATGAAATTAAAGTTAAACTGTATTAACAACCAACATTTGAACACATTTAATATTTAATTTAAAAACGATACATACGTCTATATACACATCCAACCTAATTTCGGGTTCCCACTCTCCCTTCCCCCCCCCCCTCCCCTCCTTCCGCTTCATCAAACCACACATGCACAACCGCACGCACCCTTACACACTGTTGAGCCGATTACAACAAACAAGAGGAAGATGAAGGAGCCCCAAGCAGAGCCATCAGCGCGTCAGGTTTGAGTTGATCAAGGCCACGGCAGAGGGGAGAAAACTGAATCGGTCGGCAGAGGGGAGAAAACTGAATCGGTAACGTACTGTGCGGGTCTTAAGTCTCCTGAGGCGTTTTCCAGAAGGTAGAATTTCAAACCAAGAAGAGAGGTTGAGTGGAATCGTCCTTGATGCTGATGGCTTTGCCTAGGGCCCTCCTCTGAAACAATTCACACAGAGGCGCCTGCTTTTTACCAATGATTCTGCTGCAGGTATTGGTGATACGGTTCAAGGAATTCCTACTTTTGACACTGAGAGACTGAAACCAGCAAATGAATGAAAACGTAAGAACTGATTCCACGTAGGCACGATAACACTTTTTAGGTATGCTCTGCGAAACCAGAAGAGATCGGAGTTGATACAACATGTACATACGCTGCCTGCATTTCTTAATCATTTCGGCATTAGCTGTGAATGAAAGCTTGTGGTCAATCATGGTTTTAAGGTATTTATATTGTTCCACTCTCTCCACAGTTTGATTTCTGAGGTGAAGTGCAGCCACATTTGTCCGATTCCTTCTAAAATCCACCAACATCTCTTTCGTTTTGCCGACATTTAGCTCCAGATGGTTGCCATCGCACCAGGTGACGAATATTAAAAAGAATATCAAAGCGCGTCGATCTGACAGCTATTACAATTTAAATCAATTTTTATTTTTGAATGTTTAGATTGGCCGCATCCGAAACTATTCTTAAAGGGAGGGAGGAAACCGGAGTACCTGGAGAAAGCCCCAGGTGTCCTGAAAAGTCTCGTATTAGATTACGTAAGTTCGAACCCACGAACTTCGATATAGGACACCAGCTCACTACCCACTGAGCCACCATGCCAGCCAGGCAATACAGGCCTATGATTCATGACTAACTGCAATATAGGCCTATGATTCATGGCTAACTGCAATATAGGCCTAATATTCATGGAAAATGCAAAGCAGCGAGATACAGACGACCAAAAAGTACCTCCTTCACGACGCTGGCCCTGACAAAGAGGTAGGTCCCCGAACGTCTATCGCTCCCTACGACCGCAGGGGTGAGGCATACGCTTGCGGGACTAAAGCGGGAGTAAGTCAAAACAGTGTGTCTTGGGCAAAAAAATACTGGCAGGGCCCAATCCTCTCCAGGCTGTTGGCCACAGCCGATATCCACGAATACAGCGTGGCTCGCCATGGCCCCGAGCACGTGGTCGTTGAACCTGTAGTAGCATGAGGTTCCTCCGTCAAAGCCGGTGACTTTTGTATAGAAGACTTTCGCCCAGTGATGCCGTGCTGACATCACCCCAGTTAGTCGTGCCTTACGACACGCCGGGAAGCGTTGTGTCTATTATATTCATGGCCCGAACCCCAACGACCTCAGAGTTACGGGAGAGGATAGGATAGATAGGACGTCAAAACAGGGTCAAATGTCAAAGTCAGACTGGTTTATTGCATAGAACATAGTTCCGGTACAAACTGGGGAAGCCACCAAGGCACCGATGCGTTGTATAAGCTTGGAGATTAACATCCCAATCATTCATCCATTCACTCATATTTCGGAGGAGAGTATAAACCGAGGTCTAGTCTGCGCACGCCCGCATTCCATCGCACGGACTTTAAAGATCCGGACGCTCATGTCCTAGAAGGGTGAGTGCCGGCTACCCAAAAACATCCATCACGCACTAGGTCCTTTCCCCCCATCCCTGGTCGTCCAGGATTATGCTCAGTCGTCTTGGCGTCAGACTATGCGCCTAATAGTTGCAAGTAGGCGCTTCGGGTGGCTTGAGTTAAATACTGCATCGGCCAGCGCCTTGAGCAGCTCTTGAGCTGGAAAAGCAGCTATTTAAGGAAGGGGGAAATCAATAAATAAAATGCGAAGCTCAATTATTCCTAATAAAAGCACTTCACATTCACAGCTGCACAGAATGTGCCTATCCTATCCTGTCCCGTAACTCGGAGGTCGTAGGGGCACCACAGATGATCGTTTAACCAGAATGTACTGAAGGACAAATTGCTCTCACCATTCGTAAGAACAAGATCGTCTTTATTGTACACTCCCTGGACCTAAAGCAATAACCATGTAATGTAATGTAATGTAAGTACATGTAAGTTAAATTAATTTGTATTATTTCTGTAAATCAATGTTGATCGTTCCTACCAAAGATTACTGCAAGTGCACATTTATTAGTAAGTGAACGGTCATAATTAAATAGAATGATTCATTCTGCCATTGGTCCCTTGATTAAGATTGCCCTCCAGCTCCAAAGAGCGACTTTCAACGACAGAACGGAGTTCAACGGGAAGTGCAGCATTGAGGAACGAAAAAAAAAATAAAGAAAATTAGATAACGACTTATGGTAAAAAGCAGACTAATAATTTGATTATGAGACTAATTATCAGACTTTTTTTTAAAATGTCGACCCCAAATAAATGTTTAATTTTTTTGTCTGTTATAAAAGAACACTATTAGCGGGAAAAAAATGGAAAATAGAAAATCAGCATGTGCGAAATAATCCTCATCATCATCATCATCATCATCATCATCATCATCATCATCATCATCATCATCATCATCATCATCATCATCATCATCATCATCATCATCATCATCACCGGTCAGTCTTTTTGAAAAGAAACGGGAGTTATTGTCCTTTCGGCCTAGCCGACTAACAAAGGGAGATAATGATGATGTACTGTATCAGCAAATGTGTTCATTAGATTCATTTGTTCTATTTCACACATGCTAAACAAAACGACAGAGAGAGAGAAAGAGAGAGAGAGAGAGAGAGAGAGAGAGAGAGAGAGAGAGAGAGAGAGAGAGAGACAGAGACAGAGACAGAGACAGAGACAGAGACAGAGAGGGAAAGAGAGAAAGACAGAGACAGAGAGAGAGAGAGGGACAGACAGACAGACAATGATAGAGTCAACCCGTTGTGCATTGATTGAATACAAGATAAAATATAAATGGAACGAAAGTCGTAGTTTACTTTCTCTAGTTTCCGTGTTCGTCTGTTAAAAAATAAAATGTTATTATTCTTCTAATGGTGATTGTGTGTGGTTGTTTTATGTGAGGGTTCGAACAATGGTATGTAACTAAACTTAAAGTTTAAAAAATATCTTTCATTCGGATTTATATATTCCTGTTATAATGTTACATGTTCCATACCTGTCAAGGGGTTTTCGGGTTGTGGTGCAGCAATTTAACAGAAAAACCATAGCAAATGGAGGTTTGGTGTAGCACTAATGTGAATCACACGATTCGCAACAAAACTGGAAACTTCTGCATCCAATTATAACACACACATCCAATGTGTTTACAAATTTATTGTAAAATCGTGTTAATGCACAACACTTTGTTACAATAATTTAAATTTTAAAAAAGTAATTTATAGATTTGCAAATGAGTTTGTATAAATGGGATAAGGGTGGAGTGTTTGGAAATACATTTGAATGGAATTTAATCTTTTCTAATACTTTTTCCTATCTGCACAAATTCTACCCTTTTTTTCCTTCATAAATAGTTGCTATTTGCCTTCACCTTTTCTGTAGGTTGTTTGCAAGTTTGTTTTTCTTCTATTGCTCCAAAGACTTTTTTAACGGAATTTCATAGCATGGACTGGATTCCGGTATTGGTTATTACTTTAGTTGATTTACAAATGACCCCCTATAAAATTATGTCCTTCACCTTGGCCTCCGAGGTCACGACTTCCGGTCTCCCGGATGGGGCATTTTTCCTATGTTTTGCCGAACCCTATTCCAAAGTACGAAGTTTGTAGCAGCGATGGTGAACAAAAATGGTTGTTATGGTATTTGCAAAAGCTATTCACGGCGAAAACATAAACCTCACATGCAAGGAGTTGACTTTATTTACTTTCCACAACCGAATGTCAACTTGGAAAAGTGAAAAGAATGGGTGAAAGCGTGCGGTCAGCCGACTACAGGAGCAAATGCCTTCACGGTGCAAAACGTTAAAAAGTACACCTACATCTGTACAAAACATTTTATCGGCGGTAAAGGACCTACTTTTGAATATCCCGATCCTATACCTGAACGAACACGTGTTGCGGAAGTGCGGTGCTTTTACTAAGTGTCTTTAAACCGGACTCGACCGGAACACACTACTTTCGCGCGAAAAACCCCATGGTTAAAAAATATTATCGTCACTTTTGAAAAATTGCGTAGCAGCTTTGTGATACGCCGTAGCAATTGGAAAATGTTTAAAATGCGTAGCGCTACGCAAAAATCCGTAGCACTTGACAGGTATGATTATTGTTCCCACCCTGCACCCCCCTTGTGGAAATTAATTTACCACTTTTTCTGTCATCATTTGTTCTTTCTCGTTCCTGCTCTATCAATCTACTATTTTCTTCGCTAGACCAGTCACCTATCTTTTTCCTGGAAATTTTTTTCCAAAACTCCTGATGTGTGTACGGTGTCTGTGGGGTCAACTTGGAGCTATTGGACGCTTTCTGCCAAGTGGTCACTAGCGCTGTGGTGTTATGTTATTATTATTTAGCAATGTAGGCGTTTTCTAGGTATGTGTTTTGTTAATATTTTATAACGATGTTTCATTCTATTTTGTTTTTGTTAACGGGGATTCGATAAATTAGAGTCAAGCCTCAGCGTGCCCTGCATGGGATGCCTTTATTGTGAAATCACCGGCTGGTGGAGTGCCTTAGAGTTATTTCAGCAGATCTTTTAAGCGAATCGGGGGGTGAGTCCTCTTTCAACCAAGTTGCAGTTCTGATTCGGCTCTTTGCAGTCCGCTGGACCCTGTATACAATGAGTAACTAACGAACTAATTAACTTAGAGTTTAAAATGATGAATTTTGGTTCTGTTATTCTTAAGATAAGGTAAAATTTGTATTTGGATTTTTTTCAAAAAAAGATGAAATTGGGAGAGACCGACGAAAAGACTGACCGGTAACTACACTACTCCTGTTGGATGTGCCCTGATTTGAAGTCCCTGTATATAGAACCTCAACAAACTCGCTTCATTAGTTGTTTTTTAATTTTATTGTACACAAAAGGTGATTAGCAGCAAAAAGACTCCAGTGACCTTGACGTTTGAGATAGAGTAAAATCCTTTTGAATGTTTCTTGTGGCATGGCTTCCAACGGACCGAAAGACCGACATTTGTCTCGTTCTGATTTCTGCTGACTATTTGAAAGTAAGTCTGGATATAAAAAAAACAACAACTACAATATAGTAATATGAAATGTAACGGTCTACCTGCCAGTGTAAAATATACACAAAAAAATAAAATTAAAACAAAAATAATATCATGTGCGTTGTATTTACTGTACGTCACAGAGGTCACGTGACACGCCGAATGCTAAATTATTAAGGAGGTTCTTTCAGACCGACCAGAACAAAATCACAGTCTGAGATTCCTAATCAATATTTGCCACCGACGAAATAAAGAAGGAAGGAAAGAACTGATTGAATGATAAGAGAAAACGAGAATAATATGCGGGAAACGAAAACTAACGGCAAAACAACCGCAGCAGCAACAGCAACAACAAAAACAACAACAACAACAACAACAATAATAATAATAATAATAATAATAATAATAATAATAATAATAATAATAATAATAATAATAATAATAATTATTATTATTATTATTATTATTATTATTATTATTATTATTATTATTATTATTACTATTATTATAACTATTATTATTAATAATAATAATAATAATAATAATAATTATTATTATTATTATTATTATTATTATTATTATTATTATTATTATTATTATTATTATTATTATTATTATTACTATTACTATTATTATTATTATTATTATTATTATTATTATTATTATTATTATTATTATTATTATTATTGCCTGTGACGGAGAGCATTGAGATCATCAGGCGCAGACTGCAAAGCGACCCTACCATGCACCAACGTACCACTCTTTCTGTCGACCACGTTTGTGACCTTCTCGCTTGCTGCCTCAACACCACGTACTTCACTTTCGAGGGAAACTTCTTCCAGCAGACGGAAGGGGCAGCCATGGGGTCCCCGGTGAGTCCAATGGTCGCCAATCTCTTCATGGAGGATTTCGAGGGGATAGCCCTAGCGTCCTTCCACACTCCTCCTCGCTATTGGGGCCGCTACATGGACGACACCATGGCTGTGCTTAAGACGTCGGTGGTGGAGGAGTTCAGCAACCACCTGAACAGCCAACACCCTGCCATTCAGTTCACGCGGGAGTTGGAAGACAACGGCAGCATCGCCATGCTAGACACACGCATCACCAGGACTGACGCATGGTTTGCATTCTCTGTCTACCGCAAACCGACGCACACCGACCAGTACCTCCAGTTCGACAGCCACCAACCTCTCGAACACAAACTGGTGATCATCCGCACTCTCACCCACCGAGCCAACGCCATCTGCTCTACCGACGAAGCGAAAGAACGCGAACTCGATCACATCAAGAAAGTCCTCAGCGTGTCGGGATACCAGAAGTGGGCCTGGGAAATCCCTGCTTTGAAGAAAACAACACCTCATCCTTCGATGGAACGTCAGAACCATAGCAATGGACACGTCACCATCCCCTACGTCAGTGGCGTCACGGAAGCCCTCAGCAGGAAGATCAGGAAACGGGGGGTTATCGTCCACTCCAAGCCTATCAACAATATCAGAAGTAAACTTGTCGCTCCCAAAGACAAGTCCGACAAAATGGCAAAATCTGGGGTGGTGTACAAGCTAAAATGCAGCGATTGTGACGAGGACTATGTGGGTGAGTCAGAGAGAAAACTACAGAAACGTGTAAAAGAGCACCACAAGCACTCATCTCCGTTCGGGGAACACCTCCTCAAACATGACCACCACCTAGAGGACGACAACATCAGAGTGCTGGACAGGGAGCAGAGATGGTTCCAGAGGGGTGTCAAAGAAGCTATCTACATCGCAGCCCACACCCCCACCCTGAACCGTCACCGGGGCCGACACCAACTGACAGCGACCTACACCTCGCTCCTTCATTCACATTGCCGAGAGTGTACTCACGGTGATGTGAACTGAATCCCAGTTCTCAACTTCAGTCTGTGCTGATGAAGGCGACAGGATAGTCGCTGAAAGCTACACGAGTAAGTAGCCATTTACGCATGTGTGACTTGTCAAAACTCTAGCCGATAAATAATAATAATAATAATAATAATAATAATAATAATAATAATAATAATAATAATAATAATAATAATAATAATAATAATAAAGGAAATAAGAAGAAAACCCGAAAGAAAGCACTGTTACCTAGGAGTGACAGAACGAATAAATACAAGCAAATAAAGAAGAAGAAGTGCTATGATACCTGATCTAACAATATTCCAATATTTAAAACCACAAACAAAAGCAGAATAACATTAAACAAAAAGAAAAACGACGATACAATTTTCAGTGGAGATTATAAGGCAAAGTATTTTATAATGATGGTGATTGCCATCATCATCATCATCATCATCATCATCATCATCATCATCATCATCATCATCATCATCATCATCATCATCACCATCATCATCATCATCATCATCATCATCATCATCATCATCATCATCATCATCATCATCATCTACACCCCCTTTTTCTTAAAATAATCAGACTCTAAGCGCGGCGATCTGTTACCAACCTATTTGCTCAAGTGTTACACCCACATTCTTACCTACTCAGCCAACGCACAAACGTCATCCAAGTATGTCGTGTAAAGGCAGGGAGATCTCTATCAGAAGACGGAAATGAAAGTAGTAGTCCTAGTTATAAGTGATTTTTTTTTTAAAATTTAGATTGGCTGAATCCAAAGTCATAATTAAATAAGACGTGGGGGCAGGGCGAGGGGTGGGGAACCAGTAGGGGGTTAGGGGGAAAGAGGGGAGTGATCCGGAGCACCCGTAGAAAACTCTCTAGGGATTAGGGGTGCGAGATATTCTTCTTCTTCTTTTTTCTCTTCAGAGTACTGTGGATACTCTGGCTACGCGAAGAAACCTCAACAATAGATTCAAGATTCACGACTATGGAACTGGTCACACAATCAATATTTAGCTAATTATAATATGTACCTAATTATAATGTATACCTCATTATAATACGTAATCAATTATAATATGTAACTAATTATAATATGTACATAAATCTAATGTAACTAATTATGACGGCAAAAGCGGAGAATGCAATTGTGGTATGTGTATGAAAAAATGTGTAAGTGGGGATGAGTTGTGTGTGTATGTGCGTGTGTGCATGCGTGCGTGCGTGCGTGTGTATGTGTGTGGGTGCATGCGTGCGTGCGTGTGTATGTATGTGAGTGCGCGCGTGCGTGTCAGCGTGTGTTATGTGTACAAGCACGCGCGAGTGTGTGAGTGGGTGTGTGTTAGTATGTATGTAGTACAAATCATGTTTAAATTATTTTTTTTTTACTCTTGTTAAAATTTATGAAATATTTTATGAAAAGCATACCCAAATCACTGCTTTATCGATGAAGGCAACAGTGAAATAATTATGCTAAGGCTGCTTCATGTAGCGCAACACAATGCAACTGTTAGCAGCCATTTTGTATGTCAATGATTCCGCGACACAATGTGTGTAGAAAGGCAGTGTTAAATGTAGACAACGCAAATTTAGGATAAACGTTAAGAATAGGATGTAGGCCTAGTGAAGATTTAACATAAAAGACAATTCGATATGCTGAGAGAAATAAACATTCTTTTAGCTTAACTGCAATACAAACAGACAGAAAGAACAAATTGTAAATGTTATTTTAGTAATGACTGCGAAAAACTGTGGAAAAGAATTCTTAGAAAATGGAAAATAGGATTGAGGAAAGCATCGGTTATTTAGAAAGCTTAGAAAAAATAATAAAAAGGAAAAAACGAAAGCCAGAAAGAACGAAAGAAACACAGTTAAATGGGGTGTCGGATAGCGCAGTGGTTGGAGCACTCGCAACTGTGTAGCAAGTTAAGCACCGTCCAGTGCGGTTAGCACTTGGATGGGTGACCGCAAACCGCGAAGCGACAAATAACAACGCCCCCAACTGACTGAACTGTGACTGAGTACCTACTCTCTTAAGGGTGGGGAAGGTAAAGCAGCGAGGGAGAGAGATGGGCATCACCCTCATTACGCTGGCCCAAGATAAGTGTGATCTCTAACATCACGCTCCCTTACGGCCACAAGGGTATGGGACCACCTTTACCCTTTACCACCTGTACCTAATGTTAATGCTGATTCGATAGAATTAAGACGTACAGAGCAAAACTTGCAGACCATGGGAGAGTAAGCAGGCATGGATAAAAGAAAGACAGATTGGGAAAAAATGTAAGAAAGAAAGAAGGAAGGAGAGAAGACAAGAAAGTAAGAAAAAAGGAAGTAAGAAACAAAGGAAGACACAAAGTAAGAAAAAAAAAAGAAATAATAATGAATGAATGAACATTGAGGTTTGAAATCTGCACCCACCATTGGCAATATGGCAGACGGGGATACTAACCATCCGAGGAAAAGAGGGGTGTGGATCTAAATCAATACTGAACCACCAGAGCAATCATACTGCTAAAATGTAAAAATGGTCACTTTTTATTTCGCCCGCCGCAGGATTCAAACCTGTGTCAAATGAAGAAAGAAAAGAAAGAAACAACACAAAAAAGAAAAGAACCGAATACAGTAAAAAAAAAATAGAAAGGAAAGAAAGGAAAGAAAAAAGAAAAAAAATTTAAAAAAGAAAGAAAGACAGAAAATAAAGGAAAGAATGAAGAAAGAAATGAAAGGAAGAAAAAAAGAAAAGAAACAAAGAAAAAAGAATGGAAAGAAAGAAAGAAAGAAAGGAAAGAATGAAAAAAGAAGAAAAGGAAGAAAGACAGACAGAAAAGAAAGTATGAAAAAAAAGAAAGAAAGAAAAAAAGAATGAAAAGAAAAAAAGAAAAAAGAAAGGAAAGAAAGAAAGAAAAGAGGAAAAGGGAAACAAGAAAGAAAAAAAGAAAGGAAAGAGAGGAAGAAAAAAGATAGAAAGAACGAAAAAGAGTGAAGTGGAAAAAAGAAATGAAAGAAAGAAAGAAAAAAAAAAATAAAAGAAAGATAGTAAGATAGAAAAGAAAGAACAAGAAGAAAGAAGAAAAAAAAAGAAATGAAAGAAAGAATTTTTAAAATTCTTCATTAATTTAGCTTCAGTTACATTTGCTTTTGTGGTCTAAAACAGTGCTGTGAGCAGATGTAAAATTAAAATATTGAATTGAATAAAAGAAAAAAAGAAAGAAAGAATGAATGAATGAATGAATGAATGAATGAGATAGCAAACTAAATAAATAAATAATAATTTAATGAACAAGGAAGGAAAGAAAAAAAATTAAAGAAAGTT
Organism: Oncomelania hupensis; assembly: GCA_036898135.1. Classification (NCBI taxonomy): domain Eukaryota; kingdom Metazoa; phylum Mollusca; class Gastropoda; order Littorinimorpha; family Pomatiopsidae; genus Oncomelania; species Oncomelania hupensis. The sequence continues at coordinate 17,718,669 of CM072513.1, forward strand.
AGAAATAAATACATGAATAAATAAATAAAATAGATTTTGAAGGGCGTTGTATTTTAAAAAAAAAATTCTGAAATAAGGACATTTAAAACATGATACAATATAGTTTTAATGATATTCCAGAACAACGTCTTCGATGCGTTAGGAATACGATGGGTGGGCAATAAATTACAAAATAATAAATGAAAAGAAAGAAAAAAAAAGAAAGTAAGAAAGAAAGAAAACGAAAAAAATTTTTTTTAAAAGAATAAAAGAAAGATAGAAAGAATAATTTTAAAATGCCTGGATATTTCTTAAATAGATATAGAGGGGGAAAACGTTAACATTTTAAAAATAAAAAATAATTTTAAAAAAAGAAAGCAAGCAAGAAAAAAAAGAAAGAACGAAAAAAAAGAAAGAAGAAAAAAAGAAAAAGAATTAATGCTTTTAAAAATGCTTGGATGTTTCTTAAATATGTAAAGAGGATGGGAAACCTGGGGTAGAATATATGCATGATTTTAAAATAAGAAAAGAAGGAAGAAGAAAGGGAGGAAGGAAGAAATAAAGAAAGAAATTAAAGAAAGAAAAAAAGATTTTAATGAATAAAGACAAAAATAATTAAAGTGAAAAAAAAATGATATTAAAGAAAGAAAAAATAGAATGAAAGAAAAGAAAGAAATAAAGAAAGAGTAAAGAAAGAAAGATGGGAAGAAAGAGAGAAAAGCAATTAAGAAGGGAGAAAAGAACACATTTAAGACAATAAAACACACAACAAACACCAATGACGGAACAAAAATAACAAGTACGAAATGAAAAGAGTTAACTAAACACTCTCTTACCTTGGTATTGTTGTTGATTCTTGCACAAAACTTGAAGAAGAAAACAGTTACTACAAAAAAAACTGCTGCTTGAATTTGTTGAGATCGAAAAGGAGAAAGTTCTAAAGACGAGTCCTGAAAAAAAAATTGGTTTTTGTCGAAAATGTTCCCACAAAGTTGGAAGAGAACACTAAAATAAACTATGAAGAACTGTTAGCAGACCTTTAGTTGGAAGTTCTTGAGGGCAGAGATGCTTTTAGTAAATTGTTGCTTTGTTCTGGTTCTTCGGTCTCGCCTATGATCCAGGAATGGAAGAGACTAGCTTCTGTTTTGTTGGACAGGACTGCAAGCTAGCGAGGGTGATATCAAGTTTTATAAACTGCGGATGTCCTGGCTGCGTAGGTGTGGCTTGTTCGGTTTGCTGACAACGGTTCACGATCGGGCTTGCCGAGTGATAAGCTGGAGCTTCTGTTAGTCCAACGACGGCAAAACAGTGTAATTATTATGACTTGCTTTGAGGCTGATGTGGATGGTGTCACCCTCACTTGTCTCAAACCTTGTAGGTCACTTGAGCGTTTTGATCAAAGGTATTTTTTTTTAAAGTTATAAATTCAATAATAAGCTTGCAGAGTCGTTTCGTCGCGTCGCGCGGGATGGTAAGGATGATGAGGATGAGGGTTGGTTATCGTCGCGGTCGTCGACGGCGCCTTGTGAAGGAGGCGTTAGCGGTGCCAGCAGCAGCAGTAGCGGCAGGCAGTCCGAGGTAAGAGGGCTGGTGATGCCACACGCGCGCGCGTCCCACGAAACACGCGCTGTAGCTTTTCTAGCGGTGGGTGGCGTAGACCATCCAGACAAGTCAGGCTTCATAGACCTCTACAACTACTGCAACTTCTGGAACCGACTGGAAAGACAGAGTGTGGAAAGGGGAGTATGGGAGAGGAGAGGAGAGGAGAGAGAGAGAAAAAGAGAGATAGAGAGAGAGAGAGAGAGAGAGAGAGAGAGAGAGAGAGAAGTGAATGAAAAGCTGAGGTTTGGCTGGGGATAGAGAAGAAGGGGGAAGAGAGAGAGAGAGTCTGTTACTATGAATGAACGAATCAATACAAAAGGAAAGATAACAATAACTCTGTATTTATTTTGTTAAACTCAGTTATAGTTACTTCATTTCACAGAAAAAGAATCTTTATTGTCCTCAAGGACGTTTGTGTGCGGTGTACCCATCATCAACACAACGGCCCCAAAACAATAAATGACATAAAAGGCGTTCCAGGAAATACAAATAATATACCTACTATAAATAACAGAAAAGCGCTTTCACACAAAACAACAACATCATGAATCAACATTCTAATCCACACCAATACACACACACACACTCACCTCACACACACACATACATACACCTGTCATTAGTTAAGAGAGCTAATATAATAATAATAATTTAAAAAAAAATAATAATAATAATAATAATAATTAGCACCAGTACATTATTTAATGCGTTGTCTTCTGCCTGTGGCAATAACAAAAATAGCAGGACCGCTAATGACGTCACTTCTAACCTAGTGACAGTGTTCTCAATATATGACATTATATTGTCATAATGTATCTTATTGTGTATACGACGTATGATATAGTCGTATTATACGGCAAATATTAACACTTACACATTTTCATTGACTAGTTTATAGAATCAATCAACGTTTATGTTTTTTCATTTAAAGAACGATTTAACTTATTTTTTTTTATTTATTTCAGCTGTGCCCAAAATGATGGTAGGCCGATCATGTAACTAATACTAATTAAATATTGGCACACAATATGTATTATTAATTTCGTGTAGGAAGTAGAGAAAAGTAGACCTTATAATTGGACTAACGATGACTTGTGAGACGTAGGCGCATAGAGCAAACATTTCGCCCCTTTTTTGTGCTATATAAAAATTAATATAATAAAAAGTAGGAGTAGTAGGAGTAGGAGAAATAGTAGTAGTAGTAGTAGTGCGGGTAGTAGTAGTAGGAGTAGTAGTAGTGGTTACCTTACATTACATGATTATTGCTTTAGGTCCAGCGGACTCTTCCGAGCCAAATCAGGACCGGACAACCCCTGATCCGCATACAAGATCTGTTGAAACAACCCTAGTGGTAAAACTGAAGGCTCTCCACCAGCCAGTCACTTTACATTAAAAACATCCCACGCAGGGGACGCTGAGGCTGTACTCTAATTTATCGAAACCCCGTTTACAAAATCAAAATAGAATACAAACATTACTATAAATTATCAACAAAACACATACATATAAAATGCCTATATTACTAAAGAATAACATCATAGGAAGCCCTAGTAACCACCCGGCAGAAAGCGTCCGATATTCCCAAGTTGATCCAACAGACCTCATACACAAATAAAGAGTCTTGTCCCGGAAGAGTTTTCAAGAAAAAAGGTAGGTGACTGGTCTAGCGAAGAAGAAGATAGTATAGCAGATTGATAGAACAGAGCAGGAATGAGAAAGAATAAATGAGAAAGACAGCGACAGTGGGAATTTAAAGCACTAAATTTCCAGAAAGTGGGGATACTATTTATACTGAAACCCCCGGCACCCCAACGGGGGTAGTAGTAGTAGTAGGAGATGTAGTAGTAGTGGTAGGAGTAGGAGTAGTGCTGGTAGTAGTAGTAGGAGTAGTAATAGTGGTAGTAGTAGCAGTGGTAGTAGTAGGAGTAGGAGTAGTAGTGGTGATAGCAATAGTAGTAGGTGTAGTAGTAGTAGTAGCAGAAGTAGGAATAGTAGTGGTAGTAGGAGTAGGATTAGTAGTAGTAGTAGTAGTAGTGGTAGTAGTAGTAATAGTAGGAGTAGTAGTGGTAGTAGTAGTAGTAGTAGTAGCAGCAGCAGCAGCAGCAGCAGTAGTAGTAGTAGTAGTAGTAGTAGTAGTAGTAGTAGTAGTAGTAGTAGTAGTAGTAGTAGTAGTAGTAGTAGTAGTAGTAGTAGCATAAATCAAATATCAACGTTCACCAACAAAACAAAACAAGATTCAGCTGCAAGACTGCTCTTTAGGGCTAAAAAACGGGACCACATTACACCACTGCTTCGCAAACTTCATTGGCTGCCAGTGCAAGCCGGGGTTGAGTACAAGCACTCTCTTCTGTCATATTTTTTAAATCTATTTCCTTCATACCTGTCTGATCTTCTGTCTGTATATATACCTTCCGTCAGTTGCGATCCACCGCAGAAACACGCACACTCTGTATTCCTAGAATCCGTACAAAACTATCTGGAGACAGATCAATCGCTTATTCTGCCCCAAAGCAGTGGAACGCTTTACCCGCACATGTCCGACACATAAGCCTACCAAACACTCAAGTGTGATGATATCCAAAGCGATGTGAGAGACTAAATCACGGTGCTTGGTCACATAAAAATTTATATTTTGTTCTCGGGTTTCAAAGTATTATTGGCTCCTTCAAGAAATGATTTTTGCTAGTCAAGCGACTAGTTTAATTGGTCTCAAGGGAAGAAGAGCTAGTGCCACACAACAATACTGAACTTCTTTTCTAACGTCAATGCTACTCACAAGAAATTCCAATCTAGAATGTATTGCCTCAAGAAACTCTGACGCTTGCATGTTCAAAACCGTATCCTCCAAACCTTTTATGACTCGTTCATCTCATCTATTCTCACTTTCTCCTTTGTACGTTGGTATGGAAGTTCGTCTTTGGGCAGCAGGAATGTGTTGGACAGATGGTAAGAGTGTGTGGGAAGGTTGTGGGAGTGCAACAAGTGAGTATGATAGCGATGTATGAAAGGCGAGTGGCGAGAAAGGCCAGTCGCATACTTCAAGACAGCAGTCACGTGCTCGAGCACCACTTCAATCTCCTGCCCTCGGGTAGGCGCTACAGGACACCAACATTCAAAACTGTACGCACTAAAAATAGTTTTATACCCACCGCAATCTCTTTATTTCAATGACTAAGAATCTGAATGAGTGCCTGATGATGCTTCTATTATGACAGTGTGCGTGGCATTAATTTTTATAATTAATGTCCAATCCGCACGAGCTTGGTGGGCATGCGCCCTCTTGATATACTTTTATCATGTTTTACTGTTTACTGTTGTTATACTGTCCTTTCTCGTCGTGTAACATTTACATGTGGCACCACGTGTGAATTTCTCTGATTGAGATAATTAAGTGATCGTATTCGTATTCGTAACACAAATAGAATTACACCAGTCGTATGTATGTAATTTCAACTTTTATATCTTCAACACACATTCTAACATGACTGTAATAAATGTAATTAATAATTATAAACTGTCCAATGTGCTGGGAAATTCTTTAGCAAGACTTCTTATCATATGCTACGAAGTTGTACGTTTGGTGGTCTAATAGTGTTCCGAGTAGTTTTGACATCAATTGCAGTTGGGAGGAGACTTAGCTCTCGGTTTCTGTGAGTGCTTGAGACTGGTGGTCACTCTGAGGGAGTCTGGTAACTCTCAGGATGATCGGGCGAGACTGGTAGATACGGGGCCGGACGCGCGAGGTAGATTCTAGTTGATCTCCTTCTTTCCACGGGAGCAAGCATTTGGGCGTTGACTCCACAAACCGTCCCAGAGCTGACCTGGAAAATCCAGAACTCTGGCTACAATATTCTAGTCAGATATATTAGGATGTTGTGTCTCCTGCAAGGAGTCTACAGCATCAGACAGTTGCAGAGTTTCTCATAAGAACAGTGCGATATCTGAATCTTAAGGCTAAGATATATCGAGCAATATGCACAACATGTCAGAAACAATAATCGGTTTCTGTAACTACATATAACATAAACATAATAATACATGGCAATCAAAATAATATATAAACATACGAGTACTAAAAAACTATTAGTGTTAACTTACTTATAGAGGCCCACTTTCAGTCCAACATCAGGGCAGTTTGGCAAGGTCTGCAAACCATCACTGACTACAAGAAGAAAGGACGCCAAGCTGATGCTGACGACAAGCAGCTCCCAGATAAGCTGAACGAGTTCTATGCCAGATTCGACAGACAGAACACCATCCCTGTCACAGTCTCCCCTCCTGATTTTGCTTCCCACCAGCCTCCACCTTTCACCATCACAGAGTTGGAGGTGGAGTCTCTCTTCAAGAAGCAGAACAGTAGAAAGGCAGGTGGTCCTGACGGAGTATCAGCCCCCACCCTCAAACACTGCTCCTCCCAACTGGCTCCAGTTTTTACCCAGATTTTCAACTCCTCCCTTCTCTTGTCCACTGTCCCCCGCTGTTTCAAGACCTCCACCATCGTACCTGTTCCCAAGAAACCCTAAATTAGCTCCCTCAATGACTACCGCCCTGTGGCCCTGACCTCGTTGGTGATGAAAGTGCTGGAGCGCCTGGTACTCAAGCACCTCCAGTCCGCTACCAAGGGCAAACTGGACCCGTGCCAGTTTGCTTACCAAGCTAACCAGTCTGTCGACGATGCCGTCGCCCTGGCCCTTCACTTCATCCTCCAGCAGCTAGAAATCCCTAATCGCTACGCCCGCCTCCTCTTCGTAGACTACTCGTCTGCTTTCAACACCATCGTCCCCCAGACCCTGTTCGACAAGCTTCAGCTCTTCAACCTCTCCCCCTCCATCTCTTTCTGGATTCTGAGCTTCCTCCTCAACCGCCCCCCAGTCAGTGAAAATAGGCAGCAACATCTCGCAATTCCTGACCCTGAGCACAGGCGCACCTCAAGGGTGTGTCCTGTCTCCTTTTCTATACTGCCTGTACACCCACGACTGCACCTCCCATCACGAGTCAGTTCAACTCGTAAAGATTGCCGATGACACCACCGTTGAGGGCATCATATCCAATGGAGATGAGTCAGCCTACAGGCAGGAAGTCGACCTGCTGGTGTCATGGTGCAATTACAACAGTCTCGAGTTGAACGCCTCCAAGACCAAAGAGATGGTGATCGACTTTCGTCAGAACGCCACTCCCATTGACCCCCTCTTCATCAACGGTCAGCCTATCGAGACAGTTGAGTCATTCAAGTTTCTGGGCTCACTCATTTCCTGCGATCTCACCTGGGATCTCAATACCGACTCTATCATCAAGCGAGCACAGCAGAGGATGTACTTTCTCAGGCAGCTCAAAAAATTTGGCCTGAGGAAGGAAATCCTCACCCAGTTCTACCGCTCAGTGGTAGAAAGTGTTCTAACATTTTCCATCTGTGTGTGGTATGGGGGTGCATCCCAGCAACAAAAAGAAAAACTAGACCATATTGTCTCCGCTGCCAGCAAGATCATTGACACCGACCTCCCCTCTCTGGCCTCCATCTATACCAAACGCCTGATGAGCAGAGCCAGAAAGATAGTGGATGATGCCTCCCACCCCGGATACCACCTCTTCGAGCTGCTTCCATCTGGCAAAAGGCTCAGAACTATGAAGAGCCGTACCTGCCGCTTCAAGAACAGTTTTTTTCCACAAGCGGTGACAAACCTCAACTCCTTGTCTGGCACCCCATGATCCCGGACTATCTCAGTGACTTATGCATAAGAGAAGAGAGAGAGAGAGAGAGAGAGAGAGAGAGAGAGAGAGAGAGAGAGAGAGATGGAGGGAGGGAGGGAGGGGGGGGGAAGTGAGTGAAAGACAGAAAGAAAGAGAGAAAGAGAGAGACAGAGAGAGAGTGAGTAGAGGAAGTGATAGAGAGAGAATTTATAGATGTATGTAGAGTGTGTAAGATAAGAGAAGAGAATTGAGAGAGCGAGAGATAACGTAGAGAAGAGCGCGCACGTGTGTGTGGATATGTGTGTCTATTTGATTTGATCATTCTGTTTCTACTATATTCCAGTCAGTATTATTCCTTGTCTTGTATGAGTGTGTCAGCAAGTGGATGGTTGCGCGAAGGTGTGGTTGGCTTTGTTATTGTGTTTAGTATAAATATGTGTGCCAACATCAAAGTGTATTCCTCGTGCTTGTCACCTGGCGAAATAAAGTTCTGTTATCTGTTATCTGTTATAGTCTCTGGGAACCGTGAAACTGTCTCTAGTCTATCACTCTGTTGGTGATGGCTGAGGTTTTTCCACTTCAGTCTGCTCCTTGATCCTCGTGGTCCTACGCTTCGTGTGTGACTGCGCGTTTATTTCGGGGTGTACGGAGGATATAGCGGAACTACGTCATCTCCGACCAATCATCTCGTTCTCGCGAATAAGTGAATCTTTCCTCGGACATCTTTGTTCTCTTGTAACGTCTCTGGGACACCATCTGTTACGTCTCAACTTCGAGTGTCAAGGGAGAAATGCAGGGTAGATTTAAAAGTCAACATCATTGAAACATAAAACTGAGCACAAAATATCTACATAATAAAAAAAAGTCACATGCAGAACAACTTTTTTCCGAAAAATACTGCCCTTTTTAATATTGAATAAAATCTACTTCGAATAAACTTTTGCACCTTCGAAAATCCGCTCACGTGACCACATGGCTCGTGACGTCAACTGCTGTAGACAATATGGAGTCCGATAGTGCTACTCTTCTACCAAAACGCAGGAAAACGAAGAGCAGTGGCCTATATTGTGCCGTTGGGAGGTTGTACAAACAAACAAGCGGATGGGTTAACATTGCATAGGTTTCCAAAAAAACGAAGAAGTGCGAAATAAGTGGGCGAGATTCGTGCAGGAAAAGCGTGTAAACTTCGGTCCGAAGTACGGGACACCAACTGCGTCGTCAGCAATTTGCGCAAAACACTTCGCTGAAGACTGCTACCCCCCAAGTGCCATTTTAAAGCGGAGCTTTGGGATGAAAACAATACAGACATTAAAGTCTGGCTCTGTTCCAACGATCCAAAGTCCGCATGCCATTGCAGCAAGCACCTCAACAACAGCAACAGTGATTCAATTTACTAGTATTAGGCCTACTAGTACTGCTTCAACTTCAACTGCAGTCACAGTGGCTACTACAAATCCATCGTCTGCTATCAGTTTGCCGGGTGTCAGGAAAGTCAAGGAGCTTTCAAATGTTTAAAACGGTTTTACTGGGAATTGCAATGTGCCGTACATACATCAGGAAACTGCGCTATACAAATCAGCTCTATTATTATTATTATTATTATTATTATTATTATTATTATTATTATTATTATTATTATTATTATTATTATTATTATTATTATTAACTACATAATTTCTCTCAAGATAGTGAAGATGAGTTAGGAACTACATGTTTCCGATTTGATAGGTAAGGTTATTGGGTTGAACTATTTAATATTTAGTTTATACTTTGAAAAACAAAGACCTTGTGGAAGAAAACCCGTGTGAAAGAAGAATTACAAGTGTTTGAAAGTCATCCTCCAGGCACGGTGCAAGGAGGCAGAAGAAGACAGAGAGAGAAAAAGAGGTGGGAGGACAACATTCGAGAATGGACTGGTTTGATACTGAACGAAGCCATGAGGGTTGCTGAGGACAGAGAAAGGTGGAGTACGCTGGTTAAACGATCATTTGTGGTGCCCCTACGACCTTTGAGTTACGGGATAGGATAGGATAGGATAGGATAG
>CM072513.1:17730481-17732981 GCA_036898135.1 Oncomelania hupensis
TGATAAAAGGAAGAAGAAGAAGAAAGCCGGCAACCTTGTTTGCTCTCAGCACACTTCCCGCCATGCAAGGCTTAAATATTTGTAATCTCTTTTATGAGGGATAAAACCAGTATATAAATGTTCTCTCATGGGACGTGACCGAAAGTGTATAGTTTTAAAAAGTGGATAAATATATAAATGTCCTGATGGAAAACGTGCATTTGGTGTCAGAAGTGGGATAAATATAAATATAAATGTTCTAAAGGAAAATGTAAATTAACTTTGGTGTCAGAAGTAGAAGAAAATAAATAAGTGTCCTCATAGCAAATGTATTAGTTGTCAGAAGTAAATAAATCTATACATGTCCTCATCGGAAGTGTAACCAAGGAGTCTGAAACTTCACACTCTGAGAGAGAGAGAGAGAGAGAGAGAGAGAGAGAGAGAGAGAGAGAGAGAGAGAGAGAGAGAGAGAGAGAGAGAGAGAGAGAGAGAGAAGGTGTGTGTGTGTGTGTTTGATAACTTGGTTAGGTTCGTGTGCAGCAGTAGGTTACAACTGCCAGAAACCAACAGTGCTATCCACATTTACTATCCTGACAATCCAGACAGGTGCCCGCTGTGTAATTTTAATATACAGTGCTTGGCCCTTCAACTTGGAACTCTCTTCCCCTCTCTCTCTCTTCGCAGCTCTCCAAACATAGCTACTTTCAAACCCAACTTGAAAAATCATCTCTTCCTTAAATGTTTATGAACTTGCCTCCCACCATCATCGTCGTCATTCATCCATTTGTTTTGTTTTGGTTTTGATTTGATTCAGACCACCGCCACCACCCACCCCATCACTCCTCCTTAGCACTCTCCTCCTTCCTCCCTCCCTCGTCTCTTATTCGTTAGCAAGTGTCTATTTTAAATATCTGTTTACGTGCAAACACGTAGTCTCGAACTATTTCTCTGTGTGTGTGTGTGTGTGTGTGCGTGTGTGTGGGTGGGTGGGTGGGTGAGCGCGTGCGCGCGCAGTTTTTATTTTCTTTTATTTTTTTTACTTGCACGTGACTTTTTTCCTCCCATTCCTCCAAACTGATTTTTTTCTCTCATTGTTTTAGATTGAACATCGAACAAAGAATTGATTACCAAATTGCTTGCTCTGCTTCAATGCTCTCTCTTCATCCGGCCCTTCTTATCTCAAAAACCATGGTTAACCCCTACATACCCTCTAGAACCCTTCGATCTTCTTCTGCCCAAAATGTCTGCATTCCACGAGTGAACAAATCTTTGGTGAACGCTCATTTTCATTTTCTGCTCCCACCGTCTGGAACTCCCTTCCCATGTCTCTCCATTCTTCCCAAACATCTACTGCCTTTCGTTCTGGCCTCAAGACCCATCTGTTCAAACGTTCCTTTGATGACAGCACAATTTAAATTCGTGTTGAACTTGGTATGTGTTTGTGTTTGTGTGTGTGTGTGGGTGTGCGTGCGCGTGTTTATATTATGTAATTAAATTCTGTATATTTTGTTTACCATGTTTTTATATTGTTATTGTTTAGTCATTTTAGTTCTTAGAAGAAGTGTCTTATGTGAATGTAAAGCGCTCTGAGCTTTCATTAGAAAGGGCGCTATATAAATGTTAATTATTATTTATTATTATTATTGCTGCTGCAGGCATTTATATCTTTTAATCGACAGCTACTACATTGTGTAAAGTTTACTCTTGGGTGCATGTATCTGTTTCTTGTTAATTAGTTCATTCACTTATTTCTTTTTTTTTCTTTTTTTTTCTTGTTCGATGTTATTGTATTTCTCGTTTGTTATACTATAGTTATCTGTTTGTTTTCTTTTCAGGGTTGAGAAGATTAATTAATGTGCTTCTTTTTTTTTGCTTTGTGCTAGTTCCTGTTCGCCAGATATTTCATTGTTGTCCTTTGTCAAAGGGTAGCACTTATTTAAGCTTTACTTTTGTGTGCCCTTTATGTTCTCCATGCTTTGTTTGCTTGTCTCGTAAATAATAAAATTCTGTTTAAACCAAGTGTCTGATTTTATTTTGTATGAAACCGGATGTTTAGAATGAATGCGTGGGTACTGCGCTTTGAACTGATATTGTTCATTGGAAAAAAGTGCTATATAAATATCATTATTATTATTATTATTATTATTATTATTATTATTATTATTATTATTATTATTATTATTATTATTATTATGACTCTAACTGTGGTGGTTGATTTGGTGTTGAAGGAGGTGGAGAAAGCCACAGTCACCGATTATTGTAGCGCGTTATTGGCAAAGGTGTGCAGTTTCAGGACTACACTAGTGATAGTCTATCCAGCAACAGACAAACGGATTGTAGATCATGCCAATAGCCTAACATTAATTTTGAGAGTGGTCACACCGTATGAATCTTTCACAAACATCTGCTATAAAAAGAAATGTTAGAAGTGCATGCCTTTATGCAATGCTCTATACAGTGCAGGACTGCGAAAACAAAATCATAGTTTGGGTGATTTGCTCTTTAGTGCACATAATTAGGT
>CM072513.1:17737981-17747981 GCA_036898135.1 Oncomelania hupensis
TTTGTTCTTGAAAACTCTTCCACAACTCCTCATTTGTGTATGTGATCTGTTGGGTCAGCTTGGGGGATATTGGACGCTTTCTGCCAAATGGCCACTAGGGCTTTCTATGGTATTATTATTTAGCAATGTATTCTATTTATATTTTATATGTATGTATTTCGTTCATATTTTATAATGATGTTTATATTCTATTTTGTTTTTGTAAACGGGGTTCAATAAATTTGAGTACTGCTTCAGAGTCCACTGCATCGGATGCCTTTATTGTAAAGTGACTAGCTGGTGGACTGCCTTTAGTGTTACAGTTAGACCTGTTTCAGCAGATCTTTTATATGAATCAGGGGTGAGTCATCTTTCAACCAAGTTATGGTCCTGATTTTGTGGTCTTAATTCGGTTCTTTGCAGTGCGCTGGACCCTATAAACAATAAATAACTAACTAGCAAACATTAAAAAAAATAATGTATACATTTAACTGCCGGCAATTATTACATGAAAGTCAAATAAGGTATTGTAACAACACCCAGTTCCTCTTAATCACCGCACCAATCCGTCCACCACCCCACCGCCAACCCAACCCTATACCAACAACCCAGTCCTACACCAACAACCCAGCCCTACACCGCCAACCCAGCCCTACACCACCAACCCAGTCCTACACCGCCAAACCAACCCTATACCAACAACCCAGTCCTACACCAACAACCCAGCCCTACACCGCCAACCCAGCCCTACACCGCCAACCCAGCCCTACACCACTAACCCAGCCCTACACCGCCAACCCAGCCCTACACCAACAACCCAGTCCTACACCGCCAACCCAGTCCTACACCAACAACCCAGCCCAACACCGTCAACCCAGTCCTACACCGCCAACCCAACCCTACACCGCCAACCCAACCCTACACCGCCAACCCAGCCCTACACCGCCAACCCAGTCCTACACCGCCAACCCAGCCCTACACCACCAAACCAACCCAGTCCTACACCGCCAAACCAGTCCTACACCGCCAACCCAGTCCAACACCGCCAACCCAGTCCTACACCGCCAAACCAACCCATCTCATTAACCCACCCCCACAAACTTTCACAACAATATTTCTGCATTCTATAGTTCGTTATAGTATTTCATGCTTTAACCATTCTACCCGCACAACAACAACAACAACAACAACAACAACAAATCTGATTACAGGATGCCCATTGCGTACTTCAACTGCAAGGAAAACAAATAACTATTGCCGGTTCGTCTATGCATAAACTATCTGGAAGGTCGGAGGCGAGATCAGCTACAATTGTATGAAGCATGCAGAGCAAATGTTGTAGTGACGGCCTGCCCACAAGAATATCTTCAATTACCTCCATCTAGTTCTATTCAATTCTGTCTTGCACGTTGCCCATGACCTTTGCTTAAATGTCCCGCTTCAGCGTGGTTCAAGAGAAGTCACAGAATTAACGTAACCCGGTTTCCTATGTAATCTTCACTCAGTTAGACTGATTAGTGTATTTCCAGACATCTCCAACCACACACAACCCACACCTCTCATTCCCGCCTCGAACCACACACACAAACATAATTATATGAAGTGGGAGCTTCCGTAAATCCCAAGTTATGAAAGAAACTTCGTGGGAAGATAGGAGTCTTATTGTTTTTTCAAAGACTAACTAACTAACAACAGTTGTCAGTTAGGTAGTCATTGTTTACAACGTCCAACGAAAAGCAAAGAGTCGAATCAGGACCACAAATTGGTTGAAAGAGGATTCACCCCCGATCCGTATAAAAGATCTGCTGAAACAACCCCAAGGGTAACACTGAAGGCACTCCACCAGCCGGTCACATTACAATAAAAGCATCCCATGCAGGGGATGCTGAGGCTGTACACTAATTTATCGAACCTCCGTTTACAAAAACAAATTGGAATATAAACATCATTATAAATTATTAACAAACCACATACATATAAAATGTCTAAATTCCTAAATGATAATACCATAGAAAGCTCTAGTGACCATTTGGCAGAAAAGCGTCCAACATCTCCAAACTGACCCAACAGACCCCATTGACAAATGAGGAGTTTGGGGACAGTTTTCAAGAAAAAAGGTAGGTGGCAAGTCTGCCGTGTTTTGGTAAAAGGAAGTAAGTCCACTTTTTGACAAATTTGAGTTATTTATGTCACTGTACTCCATCAAATGCCCTTCATCATCTGTACAAATCTTGAGAAAAAAAGTGGCGTAGTACCCGAATTAAGAAGAAGCAAGTCCACCCTAACCCATCTTGACATACAGCTTTTGCTGGTGAAAGGAAGTAGTGTTCAAAAAGAAGCAAGTCCACAATCTTTTGTAGGTAAAAAGAAGTATCTGTGCTTTACTTTTTACTTTAGACATTATCTGGGTTTAGGCCTGGTTATGACGTAACTAAAATTAAAAAGAACAAAAAATGCGTCATATGTGGAAAATAGCGTGACGTCAACTAAAAAAAATGGCTGCCTGTACGGAGTTTGTTATAAAGTCGTGATGTCTGTTTTATGTTGGGGCTGGGGTTCCAGCTGAAAAGCCTTCGGCATGCGTGCCCACGCAGTTTTGCACCGGGTATAATTGGAAAGCGCAGGGATAGCTCAGTGGTCAGAGCGCACGACTTATGTGAGTGCGTCTTGGGCGACGTGGGTTCGAATCCTGACTTCAGCAAACTATTTTGTGATTGCTGGATATAACGGGCCAGCGCCTTAAGAAGCTCTCTGAGCTTGTAAATGCGCTATATAAGAGAAATCTCTTTCAAAAGCAGGCATTCGCGGCGTCTTCTGCTTCCCATGCTTTGTGAAGGTTATTGTTTGTTGTTGTTGTTTGTTGCTGTTGTTTTACTAACATTTAACTATTTACCCATCCCCAATATTTTTAAAAGATGTTGGTAAATCTGTGCAAGACAAGTCCTAAATAGTACAAAAATGACATTAACCAAAAAACATGTCTGTCCGTCCGTCTGTCTGTCCGCTATCCGGTTTCCGCCGTCTGTCTGTGCAAAACTTTCAGTAAGATTAATATCTCGGAACCTATTTCGACTATCACAACCAAACCTGGTAAGATGATGTATGTCCATGAGACCTGATAAAGGATCAGCGAATGAATTACGTCAATTGAAGGTCAAGGTCACACAGTTAGTTTTTTTAAAAAAGGACAATTTTCACAAAATTTCATTTTTTCCGTATTAGTATTGAACTTATGATTCTTCGATGCATGATAGATATTGTATCAATGAGACACACACATGCAAATTTGGTCAACCTCACTCCAAGGTCAAGGTCACTGGAGCTGTCAAAGTCGGTTATTATTGGTACTTTACTTTGAAGTGACCTTGTCCCTAAGTATGAGAGATAAAAATGCCAAACCTGTATTTAGAGATGATAGATTGACCATTCATATATGTTTCGTTTTTGCGTTGATCTTGAAGGTTGAGGTCATTTTAGGCTTTGCAAAAATATTTTAAGAAATAAGTCATCGTATAGTGAAATGACTGTATTATGTATATTTAACCCAAAGTATGCAACAACATTGGGTTATTTGATTTTGATCATACATTAGCATGAGAGATCACGTGAAGGTCAAAGTCACCCCAAGGTCAAGTTCACTGAAGGCCAAGGTCATCCCAATGTCTTATTTTGGGGCATAACAACTTTTGCTGTAGTTTATTTGATCGTACACGAATGTATTTGGAGCTGGAGGTCAAGATCATCTCACGATCAAGAGCATAGAAAGATCAATGTCGGTATTTGCATTTTAATGCCATCTATTCGTGTTTTTTCATGTTAAATTAAGCAAGTTCCAAAAGGAGTATGCGAGTCATATGGGCTTTGCACGTCTAGTTAAACATTGCATTTGCAATATCAGTATTTTAAAACTGTCACAGAGTGTCAGCTGCAGGGATTAGCGTCTCAGATGATGATAGTTTTAAGCTATATTTTGAGAGATTAGTTCCAAACCCTTTAAAACATTACATTCTTAGCTTGAACTTGAAATGTTCAATAGTACTAGTAGAGGCCATACGAGCCTGTTCATCGGTACATTTCTTGTGCACTTACTTTTGGCTATTGCAAGTATAGTTTTGCTTGTTCTGGCATACATTTTTCTGATTAAACGGAAACTGAAAGAAGCGTAGTTTTCTGAGTAAATAGAAAACAATTGTGTTTGTTTGTTTCACAGTAGTCAGCAGTTTTTGAGATGCCTTGCCAACGGTCATGCAGGCAGACGTGTTCAAACACGTTCTGTAATGAGAGTCAAACCAGAATGTACTCTGCCTTTTGGATACAGTCTTATAATGAAAGAAAGAGATGGGTGAATGGACGAATCGAAAGAAGAAGTACTAAAAAGAAGACCAAAAACCACAGAACCAAACTTTACTGACTTGGGAAAAATTAAAAGTTAGTAGAAAGTAAACCTTTGTTTTCTAAAACATTTTTATACACACACTTTGATATAAATGAGACACATTTATAACTACAATGTGCAGTACCACTCTCCAAGGATCTGCAACACCTCCATCAGACAAACGTGGAAAGAAGACAAAGAGAAAAGTGTGTTATCGCTTTAAACTTATTTGTCACTAATAAATTAATTTATATAATCAGAATTTTGCATACCTTTGGTTATCGTATGCTGTTCGCCGTGCTACTGATTACTGTTTGGTAGGAAATCATTACCATAAATGTAGGTCAGTGTTGCTATTAATGTTTGAAATAAATGTCATAGGTGAATGTCATAGTAAGTAACACCAAGGTGCACCATTTTTCTCAATAGTCAAATATAAAGAATATTGAATTTTAACGTGTATACTGCCTTCACTTAGTGTCCCATTAAATTTGTTACCTGATGTGCATACCGCGAGCCGTAATTTCTAATAATAAACCATCAAGTAATTGTTATTTGCTCTGTTTCTTCTTCTCTATCTTTTTATCTTCTCCAGCTACTTTACTGCCTAGCGTTTGATGCATTTCTACTTCCTTTTGTAAACCAATCGGTGTATGCAGAACATAACAGTTCTGCTCCTGCAAACAGACATGATGTACATTTACAGAAAACTTTAGACTGTAAGTTGCAATGAATGTATTATTTTTAGCCTGAAAAATACGTCAGTAATAAAACAACAAAACACATAATATAAGCAAGAAGAACACACGCACGCACACCCGAACCCACACCCACACACTATTATTTATATTATCTCTCTCTGTCTGTCTCTCTCTCTGTCTCTCTTTCTCTCTGTCTCTATTCGTCCCTGTACACCAGTCCTGAAGTCCTATAAAGGGGGCAAGAAGAAACAAGTCCACTTACTAGAAATATGTAAGGATCTGCTATTAAAAGAAAGCAACTTATTATCTGCTAGTAAAACTAAAAGGAATCAACTTGCTGTTCGCAGGTAAAAGGACGCAATTTAGTATCTGCTAGTAAAGTTATCAACTTCCTATTCCCAGGTAAAAGGAAGCAACTTTATATTCGCGGGTAAAAGGAAGCAACTTGCTATTTGCTGATAAATGGAAGTAACTATCTATGATCAGGTAAAGGGAAGCAACTTGACATTGGCGGGTAAACCGGAGCTCGAGCAACTATCTATGATCAGGTAAAAGGAAGCAACTTGCTATTTGCTAATCCTATCCTATCCTATCCTGTCCCGTAACCCGGAGGTCATAGGGGCACCACAGATGATCGTTTAACCAGCATACTCAATCTTTCTCTGTCCTCAGCAGCCCTGATGGCTTCGCTCAGTGTCAAACCAGTCCATTCTCGAATATTGTCCTCCCACCTCTTTTTCGGTCTCCCTCTTCTTCTACCTCCTTGCACTGTGCCTTGCAGAATAGTCTTTGCAAGGCCTGATGATCTGGTGACGTGGCCATACCATCGGAGTTTCCGTTTCTTCACCATATTTGCTAATAAATGGAAGTAACTATCTATGATCGGGTAAAAGGAAGCAACTTGATATTCGCGAGTAAACGGGAGCATCTATGGTCAGGTAAAAGGAAGCAATTTGATATTCGCGGGTAAACGGGAGCAACTATCCATGATCAGGTAAAAGGAAGCAACTTGCTATGATCAGGTAAAAGGAAGCAACTTGCTATGATCAGGTAAAAGGAAGCAACTTGCTATTGGCTGGTAAAGGGAAGCAACTATCTATGATCAGGTAAAAGGAAGCAACTTGCTATGATCAGGTAAAAGGAAGCAGGAAGTTACTTCCCTTTACCAGAATATTTTAATTATTTCAAATTTTCTTCTTACCATTAATATTATTTCGCCTAAAACAAACACAAGAATGTTTTAGAAGATGTGTTCAATCATATTTCTTTTGAAATAATAAAATATTGGCAAAAACTAAAACAGGAGATATAAAAACTCGATTATCTCGAAAAGGGGGAAAGTGGACTTACTTCCTTTTACCAAAACACGGCAGAAGTCTAGAAAAGAAGACAGTAGATTGATAGAACAGATTAGGAACGAGGAAGAATAAACGGGAATGCCAGAAACAGTGGTAATTTAAAGCACTAAATTACCACAAAGTGGGGATACTATTTATACAGTAACCCCCGGCACTCTCACGTGAATAGGTAGATAGATAGATAGATAGATAGATGGATGGATGGATGGGTGGGTGGGTGGGTGGGTGGGTAGATAGGTAGGTAGATGGATGGATGGATGGATAGATAGATAGATAGATAGATAGATAGATAGATGGATGGATAGATAGATAGATAGATAGATAGATAGATAGATAGATAGATAGATAGATAGATAGATAGATAGATAGATAGATAGATAGATAGATAGATAGATAGATAGATAGATAGATAGATAGATAGATAGATAGATAGATAGATAGATAGATAGATAGATAGATAGATAGATAGATAGATAGATAGATAGATAGATAGATAGATAGATAGATAGATAGATAGATAGATAGATAGATAGATAGATAGATAGATAGATAGATAGATAGATAGATAGATAGATAGATAGATAGATAGATAGATAGATAGATAGATAGATAGATAGATAGATAGATAGATAGATAGATAGATAGATAGATAGATAGATAGATAGATAGATAGATAGATAGATAGATAGGTAGATAGGTGGGTGGGTGGGTGGATAGGTAGGTAGGTAGATGGATGGATGGATGGATGGATGGTTGGATGGATGGATGGATGGATGGATGGATGGATGGATGGATAGATCGATAGATAGATAGATAGATAGATAGATAGATAGATAGATAGATAGATAGATAGATAGATAGATAGATAGATAGATAGATAGATAGATAGATAGATAGATAGATAGATAGATAGATAGATAGATAGATAGATAGATAGATAGATAGATAGATAGATAGATAGATAGATAGATAGATAGATAGATAGATAGATAGATAGATAGATAGACATACTACGCACACACTCAACACCAACAATTGAAGGTGTACAATAAAATAGTTAAGTCATACAAGACAATATAAGATTTTAAAAACATTAGGATAACAATAAGGCACTATATTAAAAAAAAAACAATGTCATTTAAATAATAAGAATGTACATTAAGTTTCAAAATGGCAATGTGCTACCATATGGAAAGTGATTTCACCCCACGCTTGCCCTTAACATTTTCCATCACAAACCAGCGTTTTATAGGTTGCGTCTCCCCGCGGGCTTTGTAGGAAACCTTAAAACAGCCTCATGGATGTTTGAGAAATTGTTTTGCTGTAAGTTGTGCAGATTGTGACTAACTCTGAACATTGTAACCAGCTTATACGGTAAACACACGAAAGAACCTTGTCTAAAAGTGTTCTGCAGCAAAACTGATTTTTTTTGTTCTCAAGCTTGTATTATAATATCAATAATTTTTACTCAAAAATAAATCCTTATTTTACTTTGGTAATCAGTTACCAGTCAAGTTTAAATCCAAATAATCGCTTCTAAAAATGCCAAAGCTCGTGAAAAATATAGATTCCAGAAGAAACGCAGGCACAGCCGCAAATAACAGAATCTTTGAGCTAAATGCCAGATTTTTATTGTGAAATGGTATACCCCACTGCTCAAGTGCTGAATTTTTCTTTTTGTCTATTGCGTTTTCCAATATATGTGATGCTGGCAATCACGAGGGGGTTCTTTGGAAATATTGCACTAGAATTGTGTTGCCCGATGGACAATCAAAAGTCAAAAGGCGATTGAGCATTATGGCAAAGCATCATTGCTATGCATGGGAATTCCAATATTATAAGTTAGTAAGGACGCAGCAACCTTTGATAGCTTCTTTGGGTTGCTGTGAACTGTTGCATTATGTAGAACTTTTACAGCGTAAGTTAGTGGGGACACAGAAACCTTTGATAGTCGCATTGGTTTGCTGCGAAATGTTATATTACGTAGAACTTTCACTGCTTGTTAACATACGTCGAGACTATAAGTTTAAAAAGTTGGCGCATCCATCTCAGCTCCCTAGCATGACCGTACCACATGATGTTGTGCGCTGAGAAAACAGCTTTTGGACTGCGAAGAACATGTAAAACGCAGAGACCTGCCTTAATGGTAAAAGCGACATATTACAGTCAATAACATTAAATAAAACTGAGCACAATGTTGATATAAATCTGTTGCTTCATAGGTTATCGTATGTGAGGCAACTTCAGCGCTGTGCGGCTAGAAGATCAAGCGCGATCTGAAAGGGAACCAAAGAAATCAAATACCCTCTTGTATAGTGCACAGTTCTGCCCCCGTGAGAATATGGTGAAAGCCGTCAAAACACAGACATACATAATTATAAGACAGGCACCCGCGCGCGCGTAAACACACACACACACACACACACACACACACACACACACACACGCACACACACACACATCGTCGATTTTGTCAAAACTAACTTCGCCTATTGTAAGCAATTAAGTCAACACACCGCAGATGATTGAGATGACAACGCATTTCGGTAGCCTGTAAAGATCGCGCGCCGTCATTCTAATGTCCTGCTAAGAATAGGTTTGAGGTTCGCGCTTCAGGAGGTTTGGGGGTTCGGAGACCCCCCAGCTTCCACCCCCTTACCGAGTCACTCCAATTTACTAATGGCACGCGGGACCCTTTCTGGGACTCCCTTATTAATAATTGAATCGCTGTGATGGCAGGGATGCTTGTATCACACACCCTCGGCCGCGCCATCGTATGCCCTGTAGCAGAATGCACGATGTATAAGGCAACGGTTCAACCCGCAGGGAAGGAAGGAAGATTGTGTATATAACCAGGCATTTTGAAAATGTAGGTTAGTCTAACCTGCCACCTTCAACGAAATAATTTGGGTGAATTTCAATCCGAAAACTTGGTATAAATGAGCGTATTAAATTTAGTAGTAAATGGACATAATATAATTGAATGCCGACATGCTGTAGACGAGGTTTTTGTATCATACAAAATATAACAGGTGTTGTGAAAGTCATTCGCTAAATCTGCTGTTGGTAAACTTTTATATAGACTGATTGTAATTTTTCTTTAAATAGTTAACGCGTTTTACAAGTTTAATTTTAATTGCTTAATATCTCCTAAATGTGTGAACAGTCATTAAATGAAAGATTGATTGATTAAGTGTAGCCGCTTTCATTGCCGATACTCAGATCGGCACTCAATCAGTCAGGTATCCCTTGGTTCGTTATTCATCATTCAGTAAGAATATGTATTATATAGCTATCCCTGTTGTTGTTTTTTTTTAAATAAATTGCGTACAAAGCGTGTCTTATAATTTCTCAGAATGAGATAGGACTAATAGTTTTCTTGTAGACCTTGCATCTTGTTGTGAAACTACCGCTCACGACTGGACTACAATCAGATGCAGTTGTCAAGTCAAGCCAACCAAATTCTAGTACCCACAATGGAGAATTCATAGAGCACACAGAATCTCAGCAAAAAAGATTGTTTTTTAAACAAACAAAACAACATAAAATCGCCAGATAACAACTACAACTATATTTTTCTAGCAATG
>CM072513.1:17752981-17767981 GCA_036898135.1 Oncomelania hupensis
GAACAACATATGCAATACACTACACATGCAAAATAAACAAACAAAAAAAAATATTAATACAATGGCATATTAAATAATAATAAGATTCACCATACAGATTTAAAATATAACTAAAAATTTGTTACATCTAACAATGGTTAATTAATACAATGATCGGATAAAAAAGATAAGACCCGCCTCTCCTCACTATTGCAGAAATAAAATATTATCAAAAACATAATGTACAAACTAATGCAAACATAATTATGCAAAAATAGTTATATAAAAATAATTAGATACTCAGATATAAATGTACGGACTATTTATATGTCAAGCCATGGACGGCACCCCACCGGCATCCGTCATCAGTCGGAGGGTGAGTCAATCAGGATAATACAATTTGAAGAGATGGGTCTTGAGTGCGTTTTTGAAGGCCTGGGTGGTCGGTATGTTGCGGATGTGTGGTGGAAGAGAATTCCATTGCTTGGGAGCGCAGAAAGAGAAAGATCGTTCACCGTATGCCTTAGTGCGTGTCTTGGGAACAGAAAGAATGCGCGCGTCTGCAGAGGAGCGAAGCAGTCGAGAGGGTGAGTAGACAGTTAGAAGATCAGTAAGATAGGAAGGGCAGGAGTCAGAGAAGAAGTTGTGGCAGAGAGTGGACAGTTTGTAGTCGATGCGGGCTTGAACAGGGAGCCAGTGAAGAGAGTGGAAAAGTGGTGTGATGTGATCGCGCTTTTTTGCCTTAAGAACTAACCTAGCAGCAGAGTTTTGGACCCTTTGCAGTTTATCGATAAAGTGTTTGGGTGAACCTGACAAAAGAGAGTTGCAATAGTCTAGAAGAGAGAGAACGATGGCACAGACTAATGTTTTTGTAGTACTAATAGTGAGGTAATGGCGGATGGAGCTGAGCTGACGAATGGCGGTGTAAGCAGAGCGACAGATGTGAGAGATGTGATAAATAACGAGCGCACACACACAAACACACACACACACACACACACACACACAATTAATAACATTACAGAGTTAGACGTTTTTATAAAATATTACGCATTTAAAACCCCATAATGAAACAGCTAATTTAAAATGAAGATGCCAGCGTAAGAAAATTATTTTTATAATCACAACTTCAACCGACAGAACGATCAATGAACAAAAATAGTAGATTCTCTCTCATTCTCCCTGACCCCCGTTCTGTCCCCCCCCCCCTTTTTTTTAATATAGCGCACATATCTTACACACATACAAGAGTTATCCACGAAGCAGAATTATGTTGATGTTGTTGTTGATGATGATGACGATGATGATGATGATGATGATGATGATGATGATGATGATGATGATGATGATGATGATGATGATGATGATGATGTTTGTTTGATTTTAATGTCTTTTTCACCTAAATGATAAGAAAAAACAGAAAAAAACAAAAGGAATTGTAATTAAACATCAGTTATCATAGATACTGACCAATTGGACAACCGATAAACGTTTTCGCTAGACTAATGCATACATCAAAACTAATATTGTCCAAAGCTGTCATATTGTTAGGTAGACTATCACGCATTTGACTGAATAAATGATTATTGCATTAAATGATGATGATGATGATGATGATGATGATGATGATGATGATGATGATGATGATGATGATGATGATGATGATGATGATGATGATGATGATGATGATGATATTGATGATGACGATGATGATGATGATGATGATGATGATGATGATGATGATGATGATGATGATGATGATGATGATGATGATGAATGCTTGAATAAAGTAGGTCAACTCAAGGTCATTATTATGGGGTTGTTCATGGAAACCCTAGAAACGGTCAGCATTGATTCTGTTAAGGTAACGAAGGTCACGTCAAGGTCATGATGTGGCGTGTCCATGGAAACCCTAAGGGACAGTTTCCTCATTGCTATAGATAGGAACTCTCAGTGACGTTCTCCATGCTGCAAGCTGTATTTAAGGACATTTCCCATGCATCTGTGGACGAAAGGTCGCTGGTTCGAATCCAGGATTGGTCAACGTGTGATCATATTATTTTCCCCTTTACCAACAACTGGCCCGCTGGTGTCAGTATAAATCGGTCCAGTAGTCACCTATATGCGAAAGTGTCGTGTGACTATAATCTACAAACAACAACATCTGTGGACGCAGGGTATCAATAAAACTGTCACTAATAGATCTGACCCACACTAGTACAGACCTTCGTCAGTCAATGCCATGCTGTCAAATATGGGGTATTTAATGCTGCTGACGGCACTGGCCTCACTTTGGACTAGGTTGTGGTGTCAGTTTCAAATATGGTTAAAGTTGCCCAGTTCGAAAAAGGTCTTTATTTTCACGAAAATGAGTTTACCCTTTAAAATAGGCATCCCTAATACAATTTAAATAAAAAATGGTGCTCGGGCTTTTTCTGTGTTTCAACATCCCCCGCGACCACTGAAGATGTTCCCAGGTTGGAATCGACGGTCTTGTCGGGATGGCTAATAAATATAATTGAGACATATTTTTTTCAAAACCATATTGCACGCTGATAAGAGAGTGGCACTTGCGGAAGTTACGGTTTTGAGTGGTGATGTGCTACTGCAGACAGTCTTCAACTTGTACAACTTATTTTAATCTGATGAATAAAAATTGATACAACAACAACATCTTCAACTTGACACTGTAGTGGATCTTCCCTAAATTTTATTATAGGTTGGGATCTATCGACTGACATTTAAACACTCGTTGTTCTCACTTTACACTGATGTGTGTGTTTAAAACAATACATTTATGAACGTATTACAAAAAGTAATGATTTTATTGTTTTTATTTCTGACACTTCATTGTCCCTTTTTATGGTGAAATTCTGGGCCGCCTGGTGAAGGCGTAGTCATAGCCCGTGACGCGCCCAAGCCCAATCTACCTACTATTAGTTGTGTTTTTGAAGTTTTCTTAGGGAGCAAACCGGAGTACCCGGAAAAAAACTCCGAGACGTTGCCGGAATCGAAAGTAAGTATAATTCGGAGAAACATAACGCCCAGATGGTGGATCGATCCCACACCTGTCAGGCACCATTGGTTTCTAGCCTGTGGACAAGGCAAAGGCAAGTTAGTCTCGCCTTAGACCACCCGGCCACAAAGCTTGCTTAGTTAGTTTTTTTTAAATTAATGCTGAGCCACCTTTGGTTACAACGGAGGTAATATACAGGTTGATACTGCTACTACAATTCTTCTTCTTCTTCTTCTTCTTCTTCTTCTTCTTCTGCACCCGATACACATTGGTCGAACGCTACCAGAAGCATGCGTTATTAGTCGCCTCAACAGGCGATAAAGCATGCTCCCATGCTTCAGAGCACTGCTTTCTATACGCTTCAAGCTCTATAGTCACGGAAAAAGCGCAATTTCACTGCAGTGAACTCATGAAAATAGACAAATGTAAGTTTCGTCTCCTCTAGGGGACGAATTAGGTCAAACTGTATTAGTTTCTAGGTCAACTGTCTTTTACGAACCTTTTGACAATGTTTTTGAACCGTTTGTTGACGCCGGATAGTGTCCTCACTTGGTTTCATGCAATTTAAGAATCCAACAACGCAATTGGGTTTTTGAGACGGAAAGAGCGGAATGTTGTAGCGCAACATTCTGTATATATTTACAGTGAAATTGCGCTTTTTCCGTCACTATAGCGCTTGAAGCGTGTAGGAAGCAGTGCTATGAAGCATGAGAGCATGCTTTATCGCCTGTTGAGGCGACTAGTAAAACATGCTTCTGGCAGCCTTCGACCAATGTGTACCGGGTGCCTTCTTCTTCTTCTTCTTCTTCTTAGTATTATTATTATTATTATTATTATTATTATTATTATTATTATTATTATTATTATTATTATTATTATTATTATTATTATTATTATTATTAGATAATTATAATGATACTGGGTGCAAACGGAATGTCAGAGATCTTAAGAGGGCCACTCCTGAATGAACATTGAGGTTTAAACTTCTACACCCACCACTGACGATATGGCAGGGTGGGTATAACCATCCCAGGTAACAAGGGATAGAGACATAAATCAACACTGAACTACCAGAGCAATCATACTCCTTAAACGGACAGTGAAAAATGGCCACTTTTTATTTCGCCCACCACGGGATTTGAACCTGGGTCATCGGTGTGCCGGGCGAACACTCTACTACTTGATCTACGGCGATGGGACTGGGCCACTCCTCTTTCAGGCGAAATACTCGTACGCCTCAGCAGGTTCCAATGTGCAGAATGCGAGTGGACACTGACGGGTGTGTTTACCTGTGGTCAACAGCGTCCGAGAACCTGTAGATTAATTTCCTGTATCGCCTCCTTTTTCTATCCGCTCTGTTCTCTCTCTCTCTCTCTCTCTCTCTCTCTCTCTCTCTCTCTCTCTCTCTCTCTCTCTCTCTCTCTCTCTCTCTCTCTCTCTCTCGTGTTTGACTAGTGGACTCCACTATCCCTCTGTAAGTTTGTACTTACTGTACTTATGTTGTTGTTGCGATCAGTGAGGGTCTTCACAGCCATCACAGTCAATATCATTGTTGTCGTCATCACCAAAATCATCATGATCATCATCATCATCACCATCATCACCATACAGATCATCATCATCATCATCATCATCATCATCATCATCATCATCACAGGCAGAGGCAGTATAAAGATCATAATCGTCGTTGCCGGCTTCATCATTATCAGTGTAGGATAATACACCACATCACATGCCTATGCATGCACTCGCTATGGCAATCACCACAAACAACGCCATAACAACTAATGTTCACACATGCGCATTCAGTTCAATTAACGCCATCTTAAACCTCAGCCTGCCTCGTTGAAGTCTCTTGATTTTCTTTACGTTAAATATACACATTGCATCATCATCATCATCATCATCATCATCATCATCATCATCATCATCATCATCATCATCATCATCATCATCATCATCATCATCATCATCATCATCCTATCCCGTAACTCGAAGGTCGTTGGGGCACCACAGATCTGATGATCGTTTAACCAGAATACTCCATCTTTCTCTGTCCTCAAAAACCCTTCGCTCAGTGTCAAGCCAGTCCATTCTCGAATGTTGTACTCCCACCTCTTTCTCTGTCTCCGTCTTCTTCTGCCTCCTTGGACCGTTCCTTGCAGGATGGTCTTTGCAAGGCCTGATGCTCTGGTGACTTGGCCATACCATCGGAGTTTCCGTTTCTTTACCACTGTGAGCATGTCATCGTGTTATCCATTGGCTTGTGTGATGGTCTGTCGGACTTCATCGTTGGGTATAGAAAATGCCCAAAAGTCTTCTGTCTCATCACCATCAATTTAATTTCATTTAATCGTCGTCGTCGTCATATCACATATTAAATAGGCTATAAATCATGTACAGGTGAAAACGTGTTCCGTGATATAAGAAAAAAAAACTGAGTGTCAAATTCGAATTCTTTTTCTTTGGGGGAGACTACCTATCCATTGTGTTGTTAAAAAAATGTATGTGTCCTTATTTATAACTGTAGTTTACAATCTACGATCCTAATCTGCAAGTAAAGCGATATCCGGGTCCGTTTCTTCTATTGTTGTCGTCACAGCAGCACATAAAAGAGACTAGCAATGACATCAAAGTTACAGGCCAATCCCTCAACACGGTGCACAGCTTCAAGTATTTAGGAGCAGTTGTATCGGACAATGGGTCCCGACAGGAAGTCCTCTCCTGTATAGCACAAACAAATGTGCCCTGACAAGGTTGAAGCCCTTTTGGAAAGGGAGGACCGTCAGTCTACACTCCAAGGTAAGGCTGCTGTGCTCTCTTGCTATTCTATACGCTGGCGGAACATGGACCCTTACAACAGATCTACAACAAAGAATACAAAGTATGAAGATGAAGTGCTACAGAAGACTTCTGGGTATTTCCAATACCCAGCACATCACCAACGACGAAGTTTGACAGACCATCACACAAATTATTGGACAACACGATGACGACATGCTCACAGTGGTGAAGAAACGGAATCTCCGATGGTATGGCCACGTCACCATAGCATCAGCCTTGCAAAGACCATCCGTTTAAAGCACGGTGCAAGAAGGCAGAAGAAGAGGGAGACAGAAAAAGAGGTGGGAGGAACAACATTCGAGAATGGACTAGTTTGATACTAAACGAAGCCATGAGAGTTGCTGAGGACAGAGATAGATGGAGTACGCTGGTTAACGGTCATCTGTGGTGTCCCAATGACTTTCGAGATACGGGATAGGATAGTGTAGTGTAGGATAGTGTAGAATAAGATAGGATAGGACAGGAGTTTCAAATCAGTTTCGAATGTCAAAAAATAAGTACGGTTAGTATTGACCCTCATACCTAAGCATTTAGGCTGTAGTTTTGTTTGCCCCGTTGGGGTGCCGGAGGTTTCAGTATAAATAGTATGCCCACTTACTGGAAATTTAGTGCTTTAAATTCCCACTGTCGGTGTCTTTCTCCTTTGTTCTTTCTCAGTCCTGCTCTGTTCTATCAATCTGCTATACAATCTTCTTCTTCGCTAGACCGGTCACCTACATTTTTTCTTGAAAACTCTTTCGGGACAAGACTCCTTATTTGTGTGTGAGGTCTGTTGGATCAGCTTGGGAATATTGGACGCTTTCTGCCAGGTGGTCACTAGGGCTTCCTATGATGTTATTATTTAGCAATGTATGCATTTTATATGTATGTGTTTTGTTGATATTTTATAATGATGTTTGTATTCTATTTTGTTTTTGTAAACGGGGGTTCGATAAATTAGAGTATATCCTCAGCGTCCCATGTGTGGGATATCTTTATTGTAAAGTGACTGGCTGGTGGAGTGCGGATTAGGGGTTGTCTGGTCCTGATTTGGCTCGGAAGAGTCCGCTGGACTTAAAGCAATAAAAATGTAATGTAATGTAATGGAGTTTTGTTTATTTTCAGAAAGAGTTTTAAACAAACCTGGAAAGTCTGGTTTTTATTTGTGAGATTCGCTGTGTTGCTTTTATCTTGTGTTCTTTCTTCATCTCACAACAAGGGTTGATAATTTACATGTATGTTTGATGGTAGCTGATTTCCATTTAATTTTTTTTGTCCCTGATCAAATTCGGCGAATGTTTAGTTCCCCAAGTAAAATACTTGTCAAGCAAAATCAAGGTTTATTTGTCGGTAAACATTATTTCTGTAGGGTAAAACAGCATGCAACCTAAATGTAGTAATATTTTTAAACTTAGGGAAGGGCGTGCTGGAATTGTGTACTACATTTTTAACAAGTAAGAAAGGAGAACAGCTGATGTTTAAGTGTCACCTGATAGTTCTTAACTTTTAATCAAGTTTGTATCACTTCAATTGTTTTGTAATGATTTTCTTTTTGGGACTGTCAATGGCCATGGGTGAGAATTGTTCTTTGAACGGATTTTTTCGTAGGAAAAAGCGCTATATAAATATTATTATGATGATGATGATGATGATGATGATGATGATGATGATGATTAGTAGTAGTAGTAGTAGTAGTAGTAGTAGTAGTAGTAGTAGTAGTAGTAGTAGTAGTAGTAGTAGTAGTATCAATTGTTTAAATCATGATTTTGTAAGTTATTTTTTAAAAATTTTCACATTGATTACATAATTAATTATGGTAATTGTATTGTCTGATGGCTTTATTTTTTAATCATCCACACACCGAAAGCGATAAAGGAATTAAGTGTTTAAAAATTAATTGTGCAGCTGACGCTGCATCATTATGCAGTTATTAGGATTTTAGGAGAAACACGACGTATTTTGGACACGAAAGGAATGTGTCTGATTTTTCTATTTGTTTTTTTTATTGTCTTCTTTACAATTATTTGATACATCATTTGAATAAATGTTTGTTTAGAAATAAATTATCGCCGTCATTTAAAAACGTAAACAAAATGGATTTTTGGAGCGTTACAATCTGTTCACCCAGTCAAATGATAACGTTTAAGTGATTTCCATTCATTAGTCTTCACTGTGCGCTATTAAAAATGGTTAGTCCTGTCCTTCCTTCTCTTGATTTGCGATTCCCTGATGTCTTCACCATGCTGTTTAGAAAGCTGCAATCCCAACCATGAGACTACCCAGGACCTAACATTGGAAAACCATTGGTCCCCCCCCCTATCCCCCTTCAATACAGACGGCTGCAAGTCAGTTAAATGTGCAGTTGTTTTGAGCGCCTTGAAATGCTGGAAGGGGTCGGAACTCCTTTTTTCCCCGCGCCTAAACCTAAACCAATTCAAAGAACTCCACAATATTTCGGATAAAAGTGGAGACCAAACTCCCAAAGGCTCCCAGAACGCCAACTTGCTGCATGCTGCGCTCTAACGCCACACAGACCACAAAGCCACCTCTGGCAACCTGTAAGTAAACTGCGTGTTTACGTGTCACAATTTATATCACTTCGCGCCCTTAGTATGCTATGATGAATAGCATGGGAATATTTGCACTATATATATTTTCCTCATTCTCAAAAGCAGTAGTGGAATGACCAGGTTGACTAACATGCTGCTGAGGCGACAAAGGAGAAAGTAGAAGTTCATAATAAGAAAAGTTCTTGCAGTAAGTCAACAATGGTGAGTTGAAAAAGAAATCCTTTTTAAACATCTGTCAACAATAATAATAATAATAATAATAATAATAATAATAATAATAATGGATGCTATACGCGCCCTTTCCTTCAATTAGATTCAAAGCATGGCGAACTGTAACCCAAATACAACTTCACGTGTTAGACACTCCTATACGCATACATACGCAACAAACACTCCGAAACGGAACATGCTTCACTTGTCTCACTAACCACTGGGCTGTTCCGCCACTGCTGGAGTGCTGGACCGTCAGGAACCACTTGAGGCGGTGTGATTTTTGGAGAGCGTGTAAAATGGCTTGTCCCGATAGACCCACAACTGAAACCAATTTCCCCTCCACCCTCCTCCCCGCCCTCCACCCTCCCCCCTCTCCCTATCTCCACTAGAAATTCCGACAAGATGGCAAGCTATTCAAAGGTATTCTCGGACACTCGCACCATTGCCGATAAATAAGCAGTTTAAAAGTGTTAATCTTCTTGGCGGATTTCATCGTAACGATGCGAAAGAGCCATTGTATCAGACAAGGGGTCCCGACAGGAAGCCCTCTCCAGGATCGCACAAACAACTCGTGCCCTGGCGAGGTTGAAGCCCATTTGGAAAGGCAGGACCATCAGTCTACATTCCAAGGTAAGGCTGCTGCGCTCCCTTGTCATCTCCATCTTCCTATATGCTTGCGAAACATGGACGCTCACAGCAGATCTCCAACAAAGCATGGAGATGAGGTGCTACAGAAGACTTCTGGGCATTTCTTATACCCAGCACATCACCAACGACGAAGTCCGACAGACCATCACACAAGTCATTGGACAACACGATGACATGCTCACAGTGGTGGAGAAACGGAAAACTCCGATGGTATGGCCACGTCACCAGATCATCAGGTCTTGCAAAGACCATCCTTGCAAGGCACAGTGCAAGGAGGTAGAAGAAGAGGGAGACTGAAAAAGATGTGTGAGGACAACATTCGAGAATGGCTGGTTTGATACTGAGCGAAACCATCAGGGTTGCTGAGGACAGGGAAAGATGGAGTACGCTGGTTAAACGATCATCTTCGGTGCCCCTACGACCTCCGAGTTACGGTATAGGATAGGATAGGATAGGATAGGATAGGATAGGATAGGATAGGATAGGATAGGAAAGGATAGGATATGATAGGATGCAAAAGAAAGACATGGAATGATAGACAACTAACTGCAAGGAAAAAAACATTATAAAAACCGCCATGGTTAATTTTTTTGGTACAGCGGAAAACGCCCTTTTAAAAAAAATAATGGTGAAGCTCAATGACTTGACTTTTGAGACGAATACAATAACATGCTTAGCTTAGCAGCAGTCAAAGTGTCCCCCCAAACTAAACATGATGAATTTCAGTTCAGTTACTATGGCGATAAGGCTAAATGAGTGTTTTGACACGGCTGACCTACAACCTGATAGCTACTGATGGATGGCCCATGATTTGAAGTCCCTGTATACCCAAACTCAACAAAAATCCATTTATCCGTTTAGCAACAAAATTACTTCAGTGTACAGTGACCTTTGCATTAGAACAAATTGATCGCACGGCAGACAGGTTACTTAATGTTTCTGTGAAGTTCGGTTAATATCCGTTTAGTGGGTCTTGAGATATAGCTTCCAATGGACCGACCGACAGACACTTGGCTCGTTCTGATTTCCTCCGACTATTTTGATGTACTTCCAGATAAGTCTGCGTTTGGTCTTTAAATCAAGGATATTTGATTGTCGTGAAGTTCTATGTCATTGTCGTTGTTTGTCATTGTTGTGGGGGTGATGGTGGTAGCGAGGTTGATGGAGATGGTGGAGGTGGTGGTTAGGGTTCGTAGTTGTGGTCGAGGTTGCTGTGATTATACACATCTTCATCATCATCCTCCTGTCCCCCAAAACGGCAAATAAAAACAACAGACTAAAAGCCTGACTGCCCAACCAAAGCACCTTCCTCTTCCTGCTCCTCCTCATTTTCATCATCATTCTCATCATAATCAGCGAGCGTTGTGACCGCGTGGTCTAAGGTGGGACTACTTGCCTTGTCCACAGGCTAGAAAACCAATGTCGCGTGACAGGTATGGGATTGATCCTGCCTCTAGTAGGCGTTATGGCTCTCCGAATATTATTTACTTTCGTCTGGGGCACCGTCTTGGAGGTTTTCTCCGGGTACTCCGGTTTGCTCCTCCAGCAGAATATATATATAAAAATAACAACTAATATTGGGTACAGGTTGGGCTTGGGCGCGCCACAGGCTGCGACTACGCCTTCCCCAGGGATGGCGGCCCAGAATGTCCCGATAAAAAGGGACAATAAAGTGTCAAACAATCACACCAGCTCAATGCCTATGTGAGCAGCACTGTTTAGTACCTCCAAAGAGCTTATATACAAAAATGCGAGACGCTCTCACGGATTATTTCCCTTTGCTCGGGCTGGCTATATTTCATCATCTGCTATATGAATGATCTGTGCGTGGTAACTTATTGAGCCTATGCCATTGCAAAAGAACATTTTTATGGCAACGTTTGCAAAAACCAAACTTTTAACCATCATTATTATTAACATTCCGCTACTGCTGTCTTTTTTTAATGTTTACTTATTGACATTTATTAGGTGCTTTTATGCTGCTTATGTGTGTATGTCATAGGTTCGTTTTCTGCCCTGGAATTTATTATTTTTTAATGAACGACAGATATTTTAAAATTAAAATATGCATGACAGACTGTTTCATTTATCCGAAACTGTGTAAATCCGTAATCGTGAGAGAGAGAGAGAGAGGCGGGGGAGGGGTTGGGGGAAGAGAGAGCTATGTCATTCAATCAATTAATCACAATAAAGCACAATAACAAAATGTTTCACTAATAGTGTGAATTTAATTTATATCAGGTGTCCCCCTACCCCCCAACCCTCTCACCTCCCACATCACTGGCTTAATAACATCAGTCACTTCATGGAAAATAATTAATTAATCAGACAGAACAATCAGAACCTAGACTACAACATTCCACGCAATATAGATCTAATGCGCAGAAATTCACAGATCAGAACAAGGACTGAGCTTCTACA
Source organism: Oncomelania hupensis (assembly GCA_036898135.1). Classification (NCBI taxonomy): domain Eukaryota; kingdom Metazoa; phylum Mollusca; class Gastropoda; order Littorinimorpha; family Pomatiopsidae; genus Oncomelania; species Oncomelania hupensis. The sequence continues at coordinate 17,764,652 of CM072513.1, forward strand.
TTACATTTTTTTCCCCGTTTACACTCAAACGAAAAGGGATTACAACAGATCAAGGACCATTTTTGTGCCTAGGTAAGGGGGTATCTTGCACAGTATTATTTTGATCACGAGGAGAAAACAGACTTAGTCTAATTTAACTTGTTAACATAAGCAGTTTGACGAAGCCAAACTGCCAATCTGACATCTACTTTTGAAATATAAGCACAAATATAGTCAAACAACCTAGCAATAACGTAAACAGTGAGCGACCTGTTGAACGTAAACTGTCAGCAAGCAAAATGTTTTGGATTTAGCACATAGGTATAACATGAATCATTCAAGCCGCTCCCCGATTGTTTTAACACTAACAACACTGCAGCGGTCTTAGTTTAGGCCTAATAAACACAAAAAAATGAAGTTTTTCAATTGCAATTTACCTTTCTTTGTCTCTTGGAAATTTGAAAAAGGACTTGCCAACACAACTTTTCTTGTATCTGGCATTATGGCAATTGATGGCTGTGCAAAAGTCACCGCCCTGTTTCACTCGGTCGCCTTTTGACTTTCTGCCACGAGCCATTTTCAGCATGTCGACAAGGGAGCATAACTCGTACCTTTCGTCTCGCGGTCCTGTACCAAGTTCCCCCTCTTTCTATCATTAAGCTCTTTGGTACCTCCACATTTTGCTTGCTGCGGGCTATTTATAGCTTGCCTGCACCCTCCCTTCCAGTGAAAGGAAAGGAAAGGCAGCATCGGCGAAGCTATTTATAGCTAGCCTGGCTGACCAAACCTCAAAACAAAAAAGCTTTGGTTGAGTCGCTGTGCAATCATCATCATCATCATCATCATCATCATCATCATCATCATCATCATCATCATCATCATCATCATCATCACCACCATCATCATCATCATCATCCTCTTCATCGATGTCTCAGGCATTACCGGATCACACCAGTGGTACAGACAGTACTTATTTCTGCACCTCTTCTCCTCCTCCTGCTACTGCTACTACTACTACTGCTACTACTACTACTGCTACTACTACTACTACTACTACTACTACTACTACTACTACTACTACTACTACTACTACTACTACTGCTGCTACTACTTTTACTACTACTATTACGTCTATAGCTCAGTAATTGTAGTGACGCGACGAGCAGTGTAGAAGTCTGATGCGTGCCTAGTGGGGGAACAGAACACAAATATTTATCTCCCTCCATCTTACTCTAAAGTTGTCCTATTCCTATTTCCTTCATTCTTCTTTATTGGTAATCCTTCTTTTATGTTCAGCGAGCACTGTTTACAGCTTACACATTTTCGCCGACAGACCCAAGACAGAGTAAGACCTGTATCGTTAGCTTCAGGAAGTCACTTTCTAACCTCCATTACCACAAGAGCGTCAAAGTTAAGGGGAGGTAAGAGAGCGAACAGAGAATCAAAATGGCGGCCAGACCGGAAATGCGTGTGGCTGCGTGGTAATGGCGGCAGCAGGATAAGGAAATGAGATTGTGTGGATCTCTTCTGACGTCAGAGCCTCGCATTCCACACAAAGCCTCGCTTTCACTTCTTTCTTCTTCTGCTTCTTTTTTCAGACAGGCGCGGACTGAGAAATATTTTTCTTTTTCAACTTTTGAAAAGAGTGAAGAGACTTAATGAGCATAAAGAGGGGGGGGAGACAAGGAAAGACAGGGAGCGAGACAATGAGAGGGGGCAAGAGAGAGAAATAGAGAATGTGTGTGTGTTAGTGTGTGTGTGTATGATAATAAAACCAACAACAACACCTGGGTAGTAGGCGTTAAAATTGTCGGTTTATTACACTAAAAGCTTCATCAGTAAGACCCAAGGACTGTACAAAACAAAACAGTCTAAGCATATAATTATATAGAAAAGAAAGTGAATCGAGTTCATTAAAAAGAATAGTGTCCCATTTAGAAATGTATATCAATTATAAAGAATAATTATATTTGAAAGCTATCTCTGAACCGTATTCACCAACATCACCAAAACATAGTGTTCAGTAGGGAGAGGTGGGGGAGGGGAAAGTAATATAACCACACATACCAACTCCCTTACAATCGCATCATCGGTTCAGCCATAAAGAGTCATCTCCCTCTCTCTCCCTCCACCAGCTTGTATTGCCCAAGATAAAAATAAATATAAAATAAACAAAATAAAATAAAATAAAATAAATGTTTTAAATTGTAAAAAAAATTGTGTGTGTTTGTGTGTGTGTGTGTGTGTGTGCGTGTCACAAAAGGCTAGATTTAGACCCTGCACTAAGACTTCTCGCCTTAAATATTTTAGATATTTCATTTTCTGACTCCGCTAGAAACCTGGGGTTCATCATGGATTCTACTCTCTCTATGAGACAGCATATCACTAGAGTCTGTCGGGTTTGCTACTTTGAGTTGAAGAGAATTAGTTCAATTAGGAAATTTCTATCAGAAGACGCCACAAAGACCTTGGTTACTTCCTGTATTCTATCTAGATTAGATTATTGCAATTCCCTTCTCATTGGCTGTCCAGATTCTATCCTCTCTCTGCTTCAAAAAGTTCAGAACTCTGCTGCCCGTCTTATCTTTAAAGTAAATCATCGCCAACCCTCCACACCTCTCCTTGTTAAGCTACACTGGCTTCCTGTCGCGGAACGTGTCAAGTATAAAACTGCTTGTATGTGCTACAATATTGTCATCGATTCTGCTCCTTCTTACCTATCTGACCTTGTCTCCCTTTACACTCCATCTCGTTCCCTTCGCTCATCCACTGACTGTCGTCTTCTCCGTCAGGGCCGTTACAAAAGAAAATCTCATGGTTTCCGCTCTTTTGCTGTCCACGGCCCTCACCTATGGAATTCTCTTCCCTTTCATGTTAGACATTCTACCTCCTGTGAATCGTTCAAATCCAACCTTAAAACGTATCTTTTCTCAAAAGTCTTTCAGCAGTATCTGTAGTTGTAAAAGGGGTTTGGAGGGGTGGGGGGGGGGTGTGTAAGTAGTAATTTAGTATGTTTTTGTCATATTTATTTACACAGCAGTAGTATGTACGCGTGAAAGAGTAGCTTGTCTTATAATTATATTATATGTATAGTGTGTATATGTGTTTGCGTAAGAAAGTGTGCGTGTATAGCGCTTAGATCCTTAGGGTAGGCGCTTTATAAATGCTAGTTATTATTATTATTATTATTATTATTATTATTATTATTATTATTATTATTATTATTATTATTATTATTATTATTATTATTATTATAAATAGTTCAGCCTGCTGTAGCCTTTGTAAATTAAAGTCGACGCCAAGCAGACGACCCAAGTCAGTTGTGTGCTAAGCATGTGTACGCTAACGCTG
>CM072513.1:17772981-17790481 GCA_036898135.1 Oncomelania hupensis
ATACGTGTTTCTCATTAAAATACATATCATTGAAATACATATAACAAATTTACTGTATCAGTTAAAAAGAATAATATTATTTAAATAAATAATTGCTTTGGTGCTTGCAATACAAATCTGACGGTTTTTTGAGACCATTATAAACTTGCTTTGCCTTGTGCTGAAGGGACATCAACGTATCCATAGCGCTTTGCAGTGTTCCCGATTACGCACAGTAGTGCGTCAATTACGCACAAAATATGAAAAATGACGCAGGAAAATTTGCATGTGTGCGTCCTGTGGACGTGGACGCACACATTTTTTTGGAATCGGTGAAGTCATAAATACGACCAACGAGTGGCGAACTAATTCACGGCATAATCAGAATCAGAACCCAACTGAGACTGCCATTGCAGACGATTAAAGATTGTGTCGGGAGTTGTCGTCCTTAAAAATCGAATGCGCGCGCATTGTAAACTTCCTCCAAGCAATACATTCACTGAACAAAAGAAATCTTCGTTAATCCATTCTTTGATTCTATCATACACGATCATGTCACTTCTGACTTGGTTGACTGGGCCCAAAACCCGTTCATCCACCGATTTGGGGACTCTCAACATTTGCACAAAGACTTTTAAAATTTTATACCTGGGAGTCCCAAGGACTCTCATTTTTTGTGTGTGGAGGGAACACTGCTTTGAAGTTTTGTCATGGTTTTATTGTTGATATAGATGTGAAATCGTTGTATGCATGTGTGCATTATGTGTTATGTATTACTTTTTCTCTTTATTACTAATTGTGTCAGTATATTAATCATCATACATGTAAAATAATAATAATACTAACTGCTTCGAAATGCGAATCTCGACTTGACTTAGAGCTTGAAGCTGTGCAGATCGAAATAGAATTAGATCTAGAAGCAACAGCGGCTATTTTTATTTACGGATGTTTCACCACAGGCTCCGAAGTCTTTTCTTTCGTCTTTGTAAACTCGTGGGCCTCCTACATACGTACGTAGTATAGTATGTAATTGAGGCCTACGAAAGACGAGACTTCCCAGCCTGTGGTTTCACGTAGTCCTGCCAGCATTCGTTCGTAAAACATCGGATAGCTTCTCTCGACTCGGAGAGCTTCGTTCGACTTCGGTAATTGTTTTTTTCGGCGAATGACTGGAACTAGGTTGGAAAAAACAAGTTCGCCTTCGGGCAGGACGAGAAGCGCTTATTGACGCCTTCACCATTATCTGTAACAAGATCTGGCAGAGTGAGGAGTGGCCAACACCATAGACCCAGTCGCTCGTCATCCTTCTTCCCAAAATGGGTAACCTTCAGAAGTGTCAAAGCTACCGCTCGATTAGCCTCATTAGCCTTCCCAGCAAAGTCCGGTAGCTGGTTCAGAGCAACCATCGGCGTGCATCAAGGATGCCTATTCTCTCCAACACTCTCTGACATCTTTTTAGAACTAGAGCGCATAATTTCATATGTCCTTTCCGATCACGAAGGCAGTCAGCATAAGGGTAGAGCCATCTTCAAAGTCCGTTTTGCGGATCGAATTTGATGTATTGGCTGGAGAAGAACAAGAACTTGGACAGCTTGTACAGAGTTTTGTATCAAGCAAAAGGTCTCGACAGGAAGTCCTCTCAAGGATCGCACAAACAACTGCTGGCCTGACAAGGTTGAAGCCCGTTTGGGAAGACAGGACCACCAGTCTACACTCCAAGGTAAGATTATTGCGCTCACTTGTCATCTCCATCTTTCTATACTCTTGTGAAACATGGACCTTGACTGACGAACTACAACGAAGAATACAAATCATGGAGATAAGGTGCTACAGAAGATTTCTGGGCATCTCCCCTTACCCACCACATTACCAACGACGAAGCCCGACAGACCATCACCCAAGCCATTGGACAACACGACGACTTGCTCATTGCGTTACAAGGTTATTGCTTTAGGTCACAGTGGTGAAGAAACGGAAACTGCGATAGTATGACCTTGCAAAAATCATCCTGCAAGGCACGGTGCAAAGGGGCAGAAGAAGAGGAAGACAGAAAAAGAGGTGGGCGAACGTTCGAGAATGGACTGGCTTGAAACTGAAGAAACCGTGAGGACTACTGAGGACAGAGGAAGATGGAGTACTCTGGATAAACTTTCATATGTGGAGCCCCAACGAATTCGGAGTAGGATAGGATAGAATTATAAAAGAGCTCTGTGAAATTCAAGTTGCCCATCTCCACGGCCCCATTGTCCTCCATACCTTTCTAAATAATAATAATAATAATAATAATAATAATAATAATAATAATAATAATAATAATAATAATAATAATAATAATAATAATACTAACGGATTTTTATATAGCGGGTACTCCAGCCTATGATCAGACTCACCACGATTTACATAGTCGTTACATAAAAATACGTGCACTCGATCAAACATAGCTTTTGCTACAATACACCAAAAGACGGAACAGTAAAGGTACAAACTATTTACAACTATGTACACAAATTACAAAAAACAAGACAGAAATAGACTATTTACAACTATGTACACAAAATGACAAAAAAGACAGAAATAGAATAGCAAAAACCTATTCACAGCTATTTATATGCCCGGTTAGGCCCAGGAGGAAATACAGTATAAATACGCTCTCTACATCATAATGCCCCCTCTTTCTTCACCCCTACCCCATACTCTCTATCTATTTTAAATTGTATTATTAGTGTACAACGCTTTTCTGACTCAAGAGCTGCTCAAGTCGATGATCAACCTAGGACCTACCTCAAGCAACCCGAGGATCGCCGTTAGCTCAGTGGTGTAGGCCGTGTAGTGGAGTGTCAGGCGATAACGTTGCAGCCTGTGCAGGCAGTGGTCCAAACGCCGTTAATGGCCTGCGGGAAAAAAAAGTGAGACACTGCGCTCCTATTCCTTCATTACATTACATTACATAATTGTTGCTTTAGGTCCAGCGGACTCTTCCGAGCCAAATCAGGACCGGACAACTCCCAATCCGCATTAAAAAAATGCTGAAACAACCCTAGTGGGAAAACTGAATGCCCTCCACCAGCCAGTCACTTTACAATAAAGACATCCCACGCAGGGGACGCTGAGGCTGCACTCTAATTTATCGAACCCCCGTTTACAAAAACAAAATAGAATATAAACATCATTATACATTATCAACAAAACATATACAAAGAAAATTCCTACAATGCTAAATAATAACATCATAGGAAGCCCTAGTGACCACCCGGCAGAAAGCGTCCAATATTCCCAAGCTGATCCAACAGACCTCATACACAAACAAGGAGTCTTGTCCCGGAAGAGTTTTCAAGAAAAAAGGTAGGTGACTGGTCTAGCGAAGAAGAAGATAGTATAGCAGATTGATAGAACAGAGCAGGACTGAGAAAGAACAAAGGAGAAAGACAGCGACAGTGGGAATTTAAAGCACTAAATTTCCAGAAAGTGAAGATACTATTTATATTGAAACCCCCGGCACCCCAACGGGGGTACCTCCTATTCCTTCGGATGAGAGTATAAACCGAGGTCTAGTCTGTGAACGCAGGCACTCTATCGCATGGACTTTAAAGATCCTGACGCTCATGTCGTCGACGGGTGACTGTCGGTTACACAAATACACCCCCGCACGCACTAGGTCCCTTCTCCCCATCCCCGGTCGCCCAAGATTGTGTCTGAGTGTGGGAGAAGGGGGGGAGGAGGGGTCAGACTATGCTCCCAAAGACTGCAAGTGGGCGCCTCCGGGCGTCTTGAGTTAGATCCTGTATCAACCAGCGCCTTGAGCTTCTCTTGAGCTGGTAAAGCGCTATAATAGTGATTAAATAAATAAAATTATTATTTTTTAACACATACATTGTACAAAGCTCATTTTCTAAATTCAGCTCAATGCGCGTTTCAAAAGAAAAAGACACGAAAATACAGAAACGAACAAATGTAGAACACTTACAATGAAAGAAAACCACAAAACGGATAAACGTTTAACATTCTTTCTCTCTCTTTCTCTCTCTTTCTCTCTCTCTCTCTCTCTCTCTCTCTCTCTCTCTCTCTCTCTCTCTCTCTCTCTCTCTCTCTCTCTCCCCTCCCTAACCCTTCCGCACACACTTGTTTGCCTAACCCTTTCCCTCTCCCACTCTACAACTGATATAGTCTCTTTATGCCCAAGTGCAGTTTGTTGGGGGTAAAGTCACCATTTGCATTGGTTAAATAATGAACGATCTCTATAATCCCTCGTGAAGCCCTCACCTCTTGAAGTATATAAATCGCCTCTCTTTCAAAACAACAATGGAGCGAGAGAGAGAGAGAAAGAGAGAGAGAGACAGACAGACAGACAGACAGACATACAGACAGAGAGACAGACAGAGACAGTCTTTTGTTATAAATTGTCATATTTCACTACAAAGTGAGAAAGAAGATATACGAGCGAGGATAGATGAGGAAAGAAGGAAGAAGACGAGGAAGAGAGAGAGAGAGAGAGAGAGAGAGAGAGAGAGAGAGAGAGAGAGGGAGAGGGGGGGGGGAGAGTATGAACGTTTAAAACTTGATTTAGGGATGTTTGGTAAGATAAACATTCCTTTGTGTGTGTGTGAAATGAGGAAAAAAGAGGGGCGTGGGCGAGGGGAGGGGGGGGGGAAGACAGTATTAGGGTATGGAAAGAACAAAAGAACCGTAGAAGAAAGAAAGAGATAAACATTCTATTATTCCCTCAGAAGCTGCTGGTCGACCCGCCTTCTTTAGCGAAAGTCTAGCAGACGCTGTGCAGCGGCACAAAGGGGAGGGACAGATGAGGCGCAGTCGCAATCGTGTCTTTAGGGGGAAACGCGTTACAGGGAGAACACGACGGAAAATGAATGCCAATGAGAGAAAATGTTATTGTTTTCGCAGGATCGAATAGCAACGTTGATCAATGAGAAAATGCTGCAAAGTTTGGTTTTTTTCCCCTGTTGAATTAACGTCCTATCTGCTGCACCTCTCCCCCACTCCCCGTGTAATTGGAACACATCCATCCTATAAAACATTTTGTGCAGAAAATTCTAAAAAAATTTCAAAAGTTTGTGTTTTTTCAAAGCTAAACCGTTGCTGACTGTTGTTGCTCTGCGTGTGTGTGTGTGTGTGTGTGCGGATGTGTGTGTGTGAGTTCGTTGTTTGTGGGATCTAATAAAATCCAGAATAAAAAAGTTATAGTTGTTCTTATATTTTACATTCGTTTATGGTATGGTTTGTTGTTGGTTCTTCTTGTGTACTGATGCACGTTATGTGTGTTCAGTGCTACTGACGCCATGACCATTCTTCTTTATAAAGGAATATGCTGAAATACAGTTTTACAAAATAAAATCTGCAGATTTTCATTTAAATTAATTCTTTTTAGTATTCACATGTTTGCTTTCTTTCTGCTTGTTTTCAAGTAATGAAACGTTGATAAAACAAGCTGAACACAAATCCAAAGGAATACGCAAAAATAAAATAACCCAAACTTTAGAATCTGATTCCGAATATTTGTCCAACACGCAGCAAGGAAAATGTGTTTGCAGTGTACAACAATCACAAACAACAACATTCACACTACACAGCCAGTTCAAAGTAAAACTTGAATTCATAAAAAAAAACAACAATGGAAGCGTCTAAACACACCAGTCTTTCCTTCCGTCATTCTCTCAAGCTCCCTAAACGAACTAAAAACAAAATTGAACATTCAAACCCGTTGCTTCGGGAAATTGGTGTTCACGGCGCGTTTCCGCAAACCATTGCCAGCTGCAACTATAATATCTTATCTCCTCATATGTCCATCCTGAATTCTCACCAAAACTCACAATGGGCTCATACGTAATCTACAATAAATTCCTTCGTCTTCGTATTCTTCGTTAGCTCGCAGGCGCTAATGTAAAAAAAAATAATCATCATAAGCCGGTCATATCTTTACACCCGTACGCGCCTAACGTCCCTCTCTCATCACGAAGATTATCAAACAATATCGGCTACCTGCCATTTGTCATTTTATAAACCCAGTCCCTTCTTTTCCTTCTTCTTCCTCCACTTCTTGATCTTATTCCTCCTTCTTTGTCATCTTCACTATCCTTCACACCTGATCAATCTTCCGTCCTCACGCACAGCGGGAACATTACCAAACATATTACTAAACAATGATCTAATACCATCCCTGTTACCTTATGTTGAGATTGACTGAGACTGAGACAGTTTATTCTAGTTAGGCACGTCTTTTATTCTTCTTCCTCCTTTTCTTCTTCTTCTGCACCACTCCTTAGACGATTAAAACAGATGGTGGCGACGCTGACAGTAATGCAGCGGATGTCAAATGTATCTCAATCACATCTACCGTACATTTAGAGCCACGTCAACCAAACCATCTATTAATATCTCTGCTATACATTTATATCCGACCCATTCTTGCTTCTCGTGCTCTTCTTCTTTCTTTACTTTACTTCTCTTTCTTCTTCTTTTCTCATTTATTCGTATTTTTCCACCACTCGTCTTCTCTCTTTTTTTGTCCACCTCTTTGGTCTTGTTGTTCTTCTCCAACACGCTTCTACTTCTTCATCATCATCATCTTCTTCTTCTTCTTCTTCTTCTTCTCTTTCTTATTCTCATCCACTACCCTCCTCCACTTCTTCTTTCTTCTTCTTCTTCTTCTTCTTCTTCTTCTTCTCCTTCTTCTTCTTCTTCTTCTTCATCACTCCGCGGACCAGTAAAACAGTCAAGTCAGTCTGCTGGCTTGACAGATCAATAGAAAATAGGGTTTTGATTGAATTCTCGGCTTTAATCTGCCCGGCGCCTATTTTGCAACAGCGTCCCGAAGGAAATAATCTTTACCCCAATCAAAAGCCTGTGTGTTACATCTGGCTGGCGAGCGTTGTTGTTCTGACACAACAAGGAGGTCTGTCGTTGGCAAGTCCTTCCCTCCGCCATGAATCAACTCTTGAACCAGTTAAAAGGTTCGGACAGATAGCTTCTAGGCTGGTTGAGCACTGCAACAACAAAAAATAAAATAAAAACATAAAAAAAATATGGAAGGAGGGAGGGAGGGGGGCTTTTCTCGTGGGTTCTCTCTCGTTCCTAGGACTACAGATAGCTGCATGGTTGATTTTACAAAACAAAAAAGGTCTGTCGTAGGCAAGTCCTTTTTAAATTTTTGTTTCTCTCCGCCATGAGTCAGTCCCTTAAATCATACTAGTTCAACTCGTTTTTAAAAAATATAGATTTTTTAAAAAGTTTTTGTTTAATCGTCATATGAGGCTGAAGAAGAGGGAGGCAGAATGGACTGGCTTCACACTGAGTGAAACCACGAGAACTGCTGAAGACAGACCAAGATGGAGTACGCTCGTTAAATGATCATCTGTGGTGCCCCAATGACTTTCGAGTTACGGGATAGGATAGGATAGGATAGAAATTGTTATATACGCAACAAAAGCAGTTTATACAGTGAGAAAACAGATGTCCTAAAATGGTATGACAATCTTCAAATATAACTTTTTTACAACTTGAAAAAAACTAGTAATACATGATAAGAGACGACTATTTTCTGAGGTATTCATACATGTGTGTGTGTGTGTGTGTGTGTGTGTTTGTACAATATTTGCGGAATTTTACTCTAAACGTCGGGTCCCAGAGGTCAAAAGGTCGTCTGCTGTAGCAGTAACTGGCTTATTTCCCTTAAAATTCAGGCACAGGGAAAAACCACAAAACAAACGCCGCGGTGCGTGACCAACAGACTCCAAATGCGTTGTTTTAGACTAGACAAACGAAACAATGTTATGCTTGTAGTCTGCATTGAGGCGTAAGGAGACTCCTGTCGTGTCATTTATCAGTGAACCCAATGTTTGTGGTTTTTTTTTTAGCTGCTGATCAATTATGTGGATTAATAAACTCTTTTATGATTATACTATCTACAGTGTAAAGGTTTGAAAAAATGATCTCAGACTGACTTTAAATAAAGATACCAATAACCTTCTCACCTCAATTTATTTAATCGTTCTTATATAGCGGTTTTCCAGCTCAAGAGCTGCTCAAGGCGCTGGCCGATACAGGATCTAACTCAAGCCGCCCGAGACGCCCACCCGCAGCCTTTGGGCGCATGCTCTGACGCCCGGACAACTGAGCACAATCCTGGGCAGCCAGGGATGGGGGAGAAGGACCTAGGTGCATGCTGGGTGTTTTCTTGTCACCGGCACTCACCCGTCTAGGACATGAGCGTCAGGATCTTTAAAGTCCGTTATGATGGAATGTATGCGACACAGACTAGACCTCGGTTTATACTCTCATCCGAAGGAGTAGGAAAACAGGAGTAAAGTGTCTTTCCCAGGGACACAACACAATGGCCCGGCCAGGGCTCGAACCCGGGACCTTCCGATCCCAAAGCCGAAGCACTACCATTAGACCACAGTGCCTCCCTCAATACGTTCTCAAAGGGGTTTCAGTGGTTCTCTCATTTCTCAATGTATTGCGATGTTTGACAAACAAGGAGAGCTGTCTTCGGCTAGTCTATCGTTTTATCCACCAATCAGCCCCCGTACAGTTAGCGGTTGAGACCCGAATACTTTACTATTAAACGGTAGCAGTAGTTTGTTCCTAGTCTGGACCATCTGGCAAAGACTCATCACAGGGAGACAAAATGTTTGTATACAACACACGCGATATAGGCGTCTATATCCTACAGACATCGAACTGGAGTGTATTGACATCACCCGAGATGCCATCCTCGCTAGATGCAGTCCTCCGCATGGTTGATAGTCTTTACTGTTTTTCTTTAAAGAAGTAAATTTTCTTTACTTTGGGTAAAACGTTAAAGAAATTAATTTTTTTTTAGTTTTTATTTTCAAAAATTAAAGACATACATTTTCTTTAATTTAAAAAAAAGAAAAGAAATAAATTTGCGTTAAATACATGAATGATTATTTATTGCTCAGCTCAGACCAAAAAAAGTGGTATGCAGTTAAAAAAATTACATACAACTTGTGTTAGAACCCATGTAATCTATGAACACACTGAAAAAAATTCAAGAAGAAATAATGTGATTTGATTTCATATTTTATTAACAACAAGAATAGAGATATTAGACTTTTTTTTCTAATCTGTCCTTGCTCCTTGCAGCACTCATTCACACCCCTTCCAAGCATTTTAACCAACGCACACCAACGAGACAAGGAAATTAAGCTAAGCATTCAAAAACAGCAGCTAGAATAAAAAGAATCTACGTTTAAAAATGAGCATCTCGGCTGACTTTCCTACAACAAATTCGTAGTATTCCACAAACGCTTCAAAAAATGTTGGCAAACTTTCATCATTCGAATCACTGCAGGAAGCCAACTTCTTTTCATCATCTCAAAATTTAATATTATTTATTATTTATTTTATTATTTAATCGTTCTTATATAGCGCTTTTCCAGCTCAAGAGCTGCTCAAGGCGCTGGCCGATACAGGATCTAACTCAAGCCGCCCGAGACGCCCACCCGCAGCCTTTGGGCGCATGGTCTGACGCCCGGACAACTGAGCACAATCCTGGGCAGCCAGGGATGAGGGAGAAGGACCTAGGTGCATGCTGGGTGTTTTCTTGTCACCGGCACTCACCCGTCTAGGACATGAGCGTCAGGATCTTTAAAGTCCGTTATGATGGAATGTATGCGACACAGACTAGACCTCGGTTTATACTCTCATCCGAAGGAGTAGGAAAACAGGAGTAAAGTGTCTTTCCCAGGGACACAACACAATGGCCCGGCCAGGGCTCGAACCCGGGACCTTCCGATCCGCAAGCCGAAGCACTACCATTAGACCACAGTGCCTCCTCTGAACTGATGCAGGGTAGGCTAGCGGCAATGTCTACACAGGCTAATCCAAACCGCCTCAAACTGGCTGCAACTGGGTCAATCCGGCTTCGCGCAAAGGCACCTGTTGTTCGTGGCGGAAAATCAAACTCAAGTAACGAAATTTTTAACGAACAAAATCGATAATCGTTACTTTTATTTTTTAATTCGTTGAATTTTCTTTAACTTTTTAAAAACATTAACGCGTTACATTTCTTTTAACCAAAAATTTAATTCGCTAAATCTTTAAATCGTTAAATCTTCCAGCCCTGGTCCTCAGGGGAATGGGAGAATCTCCTCTTTTCTTCTTTCAATCGTTGAAATTTGTGGTTTTGTGCTATAGAAGCAGATATCCATTGCGATGAGGTCTCTAGGGACGTCCTAGGCAGAACTAGAGTGATATAACAAAGTTATCTTGTTATCTTGTTATCTTGTAACCAGTTCGCAAAGGGCGCTCTGTGGGTTCTCACGACCCTTTAAGTCACTGTGAAAAACAGTTATAGATACTACTAGTAGTCGTAAACCAGTTAGCCGTGTTCCCCAAAGTATTTAATAATAATAATAATAATAATGATAATGATAATGATAATGATAATGATAATAATAATAATAATAATAATAATAATAATAATAATAATAATAATAATAATAATAATAATAATAATAATAATAATGGATGTTAAACGCGTCTTTTTTCAATTTGACGCAAAACGCGGCGATCTGTAACCAACATCCACGCTCACATATTACAGATACTCCTACATACACAACAAACAAACAAAATAATAATAATAATAATAATATTAATAATAATAATAATAATAATAATAATAATAATAATAATAATAATAATAATAATAATTATAATTATAATTATAATAATAATAATGGATGTTAAAAGCGTCTTATTTCAATTTGACGCAAAGCGCGGCGATCTGTAACCAACATACACACATGTTACAGATACTCCTACATACACAAAAAACAAACATTCATCACTCAAACAAGTGGTGTAAAGAGTCGCTGTTAGAAGAAGGAAAGGAAATATACTTTTGTTTTATTATTTTAAAAAAGATTTTTGATTGATTGCGACTGAATGCTTTTATTGAAGGGAGGGAGAAAGCCGGAGTACCCGTAGAAGCCTCTCGATCTGTGATCAGTGATCAGTGATCTTAAAAGTCGCGTACAAAAGCCACGTAAGGTTATCCCCTGCGGGAACCGAACCCGCGACCTTTAGCGTTGGAAATCGGCGACTTAAATTGAAACCAGCTAGCTAACTTCCCCAAGTATTTCACTGAAGATCACCTCCTTTGACCTGTCTAATGTACTCCAACTTCCCCTTCATCTCCACACTAATCGCACTTTCGTTGAAAGACTGATTGGGTCCAAATGGCCCTTCTATAATGTTCATAGATTTCCCTCCTGCCAAAACCACCTGCCTTTTCCAACCGCAGATCAACGACCATAATAAGACCACGACAGGTGGTCCGCAGTGACTATAGGATTAAACTAACGGGGTGGTTTGTTTGTTTGTTTGTTTTCATCGCTGTAAATTTGTTCTAACCTATAAAGGGAACAGTGAAAGCCCCAGTTGAAAACCTGTCTTGCCTTTGTAGGCATGACAGATTCACTGCGGCAACAGTACCCCCGTTGGAGTGCCGGGGGTTTCAGTATAAATAGTATCCCCACTTTATGGAAATTTAGTGCTTTAAATTCCCACTGTTGCTATCTTCCTCATATACTCTTTCCCATTCCTGCTCTGTCCTATCACTCTGATATACTATCTTCTTCTTCGCTAGATCAATGACCTACCTTTTTCCTTGAAAACTCTTCCTGGACAAGACTCCTTGTTTGTGTATGAGATCTGTTGGATCAGCTTGGGAGTGTTGGACGCTTTCTGCCGGGTGGTCACTAGGGCTTCCTATGATGTTAGTATTTAGCAACATAGGCATTTTATATGTATATGTTTCGTTGATAATTTGTAATGATGGTTGTATTCTATTTTGTTTTTGTAACCGGGGGTTCGCGTAGTTGAGGTAAACCCTCAGCCGTCCCCCGCGTGGGATGTCTTTATTGTAAAGTGACTGGCCGGTGGAGGGCGTTCAATTTTCCCACTAGGGTTGTTTCAGCAGATCTTTTATGCGGATCGGGGGTTGTCCGGTCCTGATTTGGCTCGGAGGAGTCCGCTGGACCTAAAGCAACAATAAATCAATCAATCAATAAAATCAATCAATCGCTGTAAATATGATAGCATTGTCAGATCTAAGCGTCTTTTGAAATACCCTTGTGAAACAAATATCACCGCTTGAAAAGATGAGGTTAGTAACATGCGCTAAAAATAGGAAGAATGTTTTATTTTTATTGAAGGTTTTAATATTACAATTCATTTATTTGTCTTCTTTCACGGCACTACATTTTTTTAAATGTACTTTAAAGGGGCCCAATTCGAAGGCAAAGTTACTTTAGGTGAAAACGGGTTTGGCCTAAATTGGCATTGATATTACATTTAACAATGATAAAGTGGGTTGCTCAAATCAACCGTAAAAGTTAGAATTTTAATTCCTGTTCTCACAAGTAACTGATTTGTGCTCTGTTTAGAAGTAGTAGAAGTCGTAGAAGTATTAGTAGTGGTAGTAGTAGTAGTAGTAGTAGTAGTAGTAGTAGTAGTAGTAGTAGTAGTAGTACATGTAGTAGTAGTAGTAGTAGTAGTAGTAGTAGTAGTAGTAGTAGTAGTAGTAGTTACATTACATGATTATTGCTTTAGGTCCAGCGGACTCTTCCGAGCCAAATTAGGACCAGTATAGCCGACTCAGGATCACAAAATCAAGACCACAACTTCGCTAAAAGAGGACTCGGCCCTGATCCGCATAAAAGATCTGCCGAAACAACCCTACTGGCAACACTGAAGGCACTCCACCAGCCGGTCACTTTACAATAAAACATCCCACGCAGGGGAAGCTGAGGCTATACTCTCATTTATAGAACCCCCGTTTACAAAAACAAAACAGAGTATAAACATCATTATAAAATATCAACAAAACACATACATATAAAATGCCTACATTGATAAATAATAATATCATTGGAAGCACCCGTGACCATTTGGCAGAAAGCGTCCAATATTCCCAAGCCCATACAACAGACCCCACACACAAATGAGGTGTTTTGTCCCGGAAGAGTTTTCCAAAAAAAAGGTAGGTGACTGGTCTAGCAAAGAAGAAGATAGTATAGTAGATTGATAGAACAGAGTAGGAATGAGAAAGAACAAAGGAGAAAGACAGCGACAGTGGGAATTTAAAGCACTAAATTTCCAGAAAGTGGGGATACTATTTATACAGAAACCCCCGGCACCCCCGCGAGGGGAATCTAAATGAGTTAGTCATTGTTTGTAGGGTCCAGTTACGAGATCCATAAATGTAAGTCATCATTAGGAGACATTAAACTTCGACTAAGGTCGTTGCACATTCTTTGATTTGTCATGGCTTTGCACCATTGTGATTCCTTCGGATGAGAGTATAAACTGAGGCCTAGAATGTGTAAGCACACATTCAATCGCACAGACTTAAAAGATCCTGACGCTCATGTCCTAGACAGTTGAGTGCCAGCCACATGAATACTCTCGGCAAGTACTAGGTCCCTTCTCCTTCTCCTCCCAGGTGCGCTGTTGCCAGAGAGAGAGACAGAGACAGATAAAGAGAGAGAGAGAGAGAGAGAGAGAGAGAGAGAGAGAGAGAGAGAGAGAGAGAGAGAGAGGCATTACATAGAAATATTACTATTTAAAATGATAAATTACGGCATAGTTAAATCTGTACCTGTAGATAGCAGAGAACTCCGCTTTAGGCAGGAGATTAATTTTTCAGGATGACCGATTTACACTGGTTGGGATATTCACAGACCAAGTCTTCAGAAAGAGAGTTCAAAGCCATGTGTTAGGATAGTTTTACAAATGTCTTTCTTTCGAATTTCAACCAAAATTGACGCGGAGATGGCGACACTATTTCTGAATTCATTTCCGGTTGGCATTTAATCAATGGTTACCATGGTTACAGTATTATGCTATTTAGTAATCTTTTTTTTCTTTTTTCTTTCTCTTCTCTGAAAGTCGTTTTCCTTTCCAGACTCTCCGGAGATTATGAGACTGACAGGACTCCCCTTAAGAAAGTCAGCTTGTTAGAACCCTAGGGTTAATTCTGGTTTAGGTTTTAGTGCAAGGGTTAGCGCGGGTCTCCACTAGTGAAGAGTCGTCTAGATGGGTGATCCCTATAATCATAAGGTCGTAGTAGCCCAGTTGTCCATGGCTTCACTCAGTATTCAGACTTGCAGGAAGTTTGAGCTTTGGAAGGGAGTCCTGACTTGAGCAACCACTGTGAGAAAATCTTTGACGGAAATTTGCACTAAAACTCCTTCCTCGTTGTAGTCGCCTTGATGGTCATCCTTAACGTCGTCGTGGGTTGCTCTCCTGTGCTACAGACTCTTCTGCATTATTATTATTATTATTATTATTATTATTATTATTATTATTATTATTATTATTATTATTATTATTATTATTATTATTATTACTATTACTATTACTATTACTATTACTATTATTCTTATTCTTATTATTCTTATTATTATTATTAATATTATTATTATTATTATTATTATTATTATTATTATTATTATTATTATTATTATTATTATTATTATTAATATTATTAAAATTTATATATTTATTGTTACTCTTATTCCTCTTATTCCTACTACTCGATCAGAAACGCTTTCTGCCAGGTGGTCACTAGGGCTTCCTGTGTTGTTATTATTTAGCAATGTAGGCATTTTATATGTTTGTGTTTTGTTGATAATTTATAATGAGGTTAGTATTCTATTTTGTTTTTGTAAACGGGGGTTCGATAAATTAAAGTATAGCCTCAGCGTGCCCTGCGTGGGATGTCTTTATTGTAAAGTGACTGGCTGGTGGAGAGATTTCAGTTTTACCACTAGGCTTGTTTCAGCAGATCTTTTATGCGGATCAGGGGTTGTCTGGTCCTGAATTGGCTCGGAAGAGTCCGCTGGACCTAAAGCAATAATCATGTAATGTAATGTAATGAGGTATGTGAAAAGGTGATATCTTATCAATAATACGGCTAATTTTAGGCCGAACGTTTTGAGTACAAAGCCATTGGAAAGAATTCACAACAACGACAGAATCAAACTTCGTTAAACCACTCACGGGCTTACCTAAAGTCTGCCTGTCACCGTGACCTTCATTCTGTGTGACCTTTACCTTTTCGCAAGAGGTCTGGCGACCTACAATCAATACAAGATGATTGCAATACCAAGACCACTGCACAATACCAAACAATACCAGGGAATAGCTGAGGTTGCCTAAGTTAAGACAAAGACTTGGCGCAAAAGGTTGTTCCCCCAAAAGGGATTTGGGGTTCAAGACAGAAACCACATTACAATCAAAACAAATCGAGGAAGATGTTTGTGGATCGCGTTCTTGTCCTTATTAACCTGATGTTTCCACGGCAGTCAGTAAATTTAGCAAGGACATTGCACAAGTGATAGAAAAGAAGGTTTAAGTGTCCCGGGGTGACAAAAATACAGACGAAAGACTTCACATAACAAGTTCAACTAAAGGGTGTTCCGCAAGGGACTTTTCTTTATTGTTCCCCGTCTATTTGAACTGCACCATGAACACAGTACACATTCCAACGTCACAGATTCTTGCCAAATGCACAGTGAGTGTTGTCCCACTGGAAAAAAACCCAACACCTTCCAAAAGTACGGATTAACTATAAATCTATGCATTTATTTGTTTGTGTGCCTAATAACAACAGCAAGGATGGGTCTACAGATAGCAAAGTCCGACAGTGTGTATAATAGTAAGAACAGTTGTATGTTTTATGTAGGCTTAACAAGGAGGAGACGGCTAAAATTAAAAGACTAGCGGCCGGTTGAGCAACGATTACTAATTATATCTTACTTTCATGTGACAACAATGCAATTTCCAAAATATTAAGGTTGTGGCGTGTTTGGTGTTTGTGTGTAGAGCAGGTTCGATGTAAGGGTTGTATTTCTGAGTGCCTGCATTAGGGTCGTCAGCCTAGATTAGAACAAAGGAAATCCACGGGATCAATTATATCTTACTTTCACGTGACAACAATGCAATTTCCAAAATATTAGGGTTGTGGGGTGTTTGGTGTTTGTGTGTAGAGCAGGTTCGATGTAAGGGTTGTATTTCTGAGTGCCTGCATTAGGGTCGTCAGTCTAGATTAGAACAAAGGAAATTCACGGGATGTATGCACGTGCGTGGGACGAGTGTATGCACGCGTGCGTGGAGGATGTTCGTCAGTGCGTATCTGTGCCTGGCGTGAACGTATGCCTATGTATTTGTCGGCCTGTCTGTCAGTCTGTCTCTCTGTAAATACACGTCGAATCAAAGAAAGTAAAAAGCGAAAAGAATCAATAGACCCTGTTCCTGTTGCTTAAATGTTGGGTTTTTTTTTTCTTAAGTTCTTAAGGAAGCTAGCAGACGTGACTAATGGGTACTATAATGAAATAAGCAACAATGAACTTGAACGGTCAGGGGTACGAGAAAACTCAATAGGGCCAAATCAACTCGACTCCCTAGAACGAGAGAGAAAGATAGAGAGAGGGAGTGAGAGAGAGAGAGAGAGAGAGAGAGAGAGAGAGAGAGAGAGAGAGAGAGGTGAATCATGAGGTAGAAGAGGATAGAGAACAAATTTGGGTTTAGAGAACCAGGTGGTGGGGCGGGGGAAAATACTTATTACAGGTCTCTCTCTCTCTCTCTCTCTCTCTCTCTCTCTCTCTCTCTCTTTCTCTCTCTTTTTTTGTCCGTCCGTTTATCTTTCCATTTATCTATCTATGCATCAATCTGTCTATCTGTCCGTCCGTCCGACTATCTATCCATCTATCTAGCTGTCAGTCTGTACGTCCGTCTATCTATCTTTCCATTGATCTACAGTACCTAGCACTTTATCAATCTGTCTATCTGTCCGTCCATCTATCTTTCCATTTATCTATCTATCTATGCATCGATCTATCTATCTGCGTGGCTATGTCTTTCAATCTGGACTATCACCCACGCTCATTACCTCCTTTCCCATTTGCAGCTTCTGACAGAGCACGGTTGATGTTCACATCCGCTGTGTAACGCCAGTCCCACGTCCTCCCAACTAACAAAGGTTCTTCGGCTGCTGGCCTACAAGTGCTTCGAGATGTCTGTCTTCTTGGCGTGAAGAGCCCCTTCTTTTAGGGGACTGAATTAGTACACTGTGTGTGCAGCCCTCTCAATAGTCTCCCCTTTCCTAAAGGTTAGGGCCTGAAGAGCGGGTTTCAATTATTGACCAGTCGTAGTCTAGCTCTGGCTTCTGTAACCCTTCCTCGCTCTTTTGTCATGGATCACAGGAGTATGAGGAGGATGGCGGAAGCAGAGAAAGAGGAGGAGGAGGAGGAGGAGAATTGCAAGGAGTTACAACCGTTCGCCAGCAAATCTGGCTCATGATTGTAAGACATTACACAAAATTCTAGCGTGAAAAGTAGTAGAAATAACTTGGTAAAGCTTATATTTTTGTCAGGTTTTCTACACAAATATGCGGTTTGGGGAAAGAAATCGAAAAAAATTACTGCTTTAAAAAAAAGTATTTATTTGTGTATTTTTAATTCAAATAAGAGATAGT
>CM072513.1:17795481-17852981 GCA_036898135.1 Oncomelania hupensis
GTACTTACAACAATATCATTTCCAGCTAAATCCGGTTATATCCTGTTATATCCATTCAATTAAAAAAAATTATTTCATTTTATTCAGGCCTTCATTCATTTCTTGATTCGTCGTAAAATGCATTCAAATGTTTCTTCTTCACGCCTTCATTTTTTTCGCTACTTGTGCAACAGGAAACAAGACGTGGGAACCAGAAAACCGTACATGTACAAGTTGACATGGTTCAGTACCTCTGGAAGTGTGGTATGGTATGGTATGGTAGATTAACGTCCCCGGACACATCAGCGTATAGGGGACATATTTTTTTAATGTGTGTATCAGTTTATAGTCCCCTCTCTTCCCGATTAGGATTTTCAGAGAGGAGACTTCTGGAAGTGTAAATAAAATAGCACAATAAAAAGGAACAATAGCACAATCGCACACAACAAATAGAACAACCACCACAACAACAACAATACACACACACACACACACACACACACACACATACACACACATACATGCACACACACACACGAACAAGAAGGCAAGCCATTCAAATGTATTGTTAGTCACTCACGCCCTATTCATCCTATCCCGTAACTCAAAAGTCATTGGGGCGCGACAGAAGACCGTTTAACCAGCGTACTCCATCTTTCTCTGTCCTCAGCAACCGATCATAGCTTCGCTCAGTGTCATGCCAGTCCATTATCGAATGTTGTCTTCCCCCCTCTTTTTCTGTCTCCCTTTTCTTCTGCCTCCTTGCACCGTGCCTTGCAGGATGGCCTTTGCAAGGCCTGATGCTCTGCTGACGTGGTCATAAATAATAGTAATAATAAATTGCATTTATACAGCGCATTTTTCATTAGAATAACAACTCAATGCGCTTATACACATTCGTAAGCATCATCACAACATTCGCACTACATCATGTCCAGCATAATTCAGAAAGTATTATTAATGTTCTTACTATTTAAACAGAAAACGCCATACCATCGGTGTTCCGGTTTCTTCACTACTGTGAGCAGGTCATCGTATTGTCCAATGGCTTTTGTGATGGTCTGTCGGACTTCATCGTTGGTAATGTGATGGGTATAGGAAATGCCCCGAAGTCTTCTGTTGCACCTCATCTCCATGCTTTGTATTCTTCCTTGTAGGTCTGCTGTGAGAGTCCATGTATAAAAGAGCGCAGCAGCCATACTTTGGAGTGTAAACTAATGTCTTTTTAAATGGGCTTCAACCTTGTCAGGACAGCAGTTTTTTGTGCGATCATGGAGAGGACTTCCTGTCGGGACCCATTGTCTGATACAATGGCTCCGAAATATTT
The DNA here is from genome assembly GCA_036898135.1 of Oncomelania hupensis. Taxonomy (NCBI): domain Eukaryota; kingdom Metazoa; phylum Mollusca; class Gastropoda; order Littorinimorpha; family Pomatiopsidae; genus Oncomelania; species Oncomelania hupensis. Next base: position 17,796,788 of record CM072513.1, read on the forward strand.
GTGTTGAGGGATTGACCTTGGACTTGGATGTCCATGTTGATGTCATTGGTGTTGTTGGTCATCATTTTAGTCTTCTCTGCATTTATTTCCATTCCAAAGGCTCTGGATGTAGTGTCAAACCTCTGTACCAGCTCCTCAAGTTCTTGTTCTTCTCCAGCCAATCCACCAGCGTCATCCCCAAAACGGAGGTTGGAGATTGCCCTATCCTCTATGCTAACTCTACCTTTGTGACTTGCAAGGGCATCTGACATGATGCGCACTAGGAAGATGTTGAAGAGTGTTGGAGAGAGTAGGCATCCTTGACGCACGCCGATTGTTGTTCTGAATCAGTTCCCGATGGCCCTGTTGTGGAGGACTGCACTGGTAGCCTTGTCATACAGGCTTTTGATGATTTCATTAATGTTAGGTCTGATGTTATACACCCTCATGGTTGCCCACAAAGCTACATGCCAGACTCGGTAAAAACGCTTTTTTTCAATTCTACAAACGCATGATATAGATGTTGTTGATGCTGTAGGTATTTTCTCGCAGATTATTCTGAGGTTGAAAATCTATTCAGTGGTACTTCGCCCTGCCCTGAATCCTACTTGTTCTTCAGCTATGATTTGTTCAGCTTGGGGTTTCAACCTGTTGAGTATTATTTTTAAGAGGACCTTGCTGGAATGGCTGATGACGTTGATGATGCGGTAATTTTCACACTCCTGAAGGTTACCCCTTTTGGAAAGAGTGATGACAAGCGACTGTGTCCAAGGTGTGGACCGGTCTCCACTCTGCCAGATCTTGTTACAGATAATGGTGAGGGCGTCAATCATCGCTTCTCCTTCTGCTAGAAGCAATTGTGCGGGTTATGTTTTCCACTCCCTCTGACTTCCCCTTCTTCAGTGATTGCACTGCTGCCTCAACTTCTTCTCGGAGAACTGGGAGGAATTTTTCTTCTTTTCTGTTCTCGGTACATGCTAGAATTGATGTGTTTCCGTTTGGTGTGTGATTGTAAAGATAAGAACAGTACTCTGTCCATCTTAGACTTCTTGTTCTTTTGTAAGGTATATGCCAGACTTGCTTTGAATAGTGGAGACCTTGGGCTGTTTAACACATTTCAGCCGCTTCACAGTCTGGCAGACCTTCTTGCTGTTGTTCTTGTTAAGACTGTTCTCTATTTCCTGGCACTGACCTTCTATCCAGTTCTCTTTTGCTGTGCTCATGCTTTTTCGGATGTCATTGTTGATTTTTCGGTAGGCATCAGCTCCCTGTGAGGTGGTTTTTTTGGTGTCATCTCTCTTCGTTTGTCACACAGGTACAAAAGTTCAAGTGTGATCCACGGTTTCTTCTTTGGGCGGTTCTTGCCAAGGATCTCAGTGGTGGTATCTGTCACAGCTGAGTTGAAGGTGGTGGTCATGGTGTTGACATCTACTTCCCCAACTCCCAAAATGTGCAGTGGTGCAAATTTTCCTCAATTTGTGGCTTGGAATAGTTCTGCCACCTCCGGTCTTGCAGTTTATCCTGGTCGAACTTCAGTTTGATGCACATTGCTGTGTTTACTCTCTTCAAGTGGAACCGGAAAGACGTCATCACGAGATCGTGGTCACTTCCGATATCTGCTCCTGGAAAAGTGCGTTTTCTGCGAATGTTTACGCTTGATCTGGGGCGTTTCTTGACCATGATGTAGTCAACCTGGTTATGATTCTCCCCCGTGGAACTGTGCAACCAATGACGGTGGCTAGAATGTCTTTGTGGACCAAGAATCCAACGCTTTTTCATCCCTGTCATATCTCCCGCTAAAATAAAGCTTGTGGTCTTTTTCAGTCGTTGTTTCACCTAGGCCTTTCCAGCGCAGTTAGCTGATACCTAAAATGTTTAATCGATAGTGGTCCAGCTTGTGCGCCAGATCTTCTAATTTCCATCCGCAGTTAGGGTCATGACATTCCAGGTTCATATGATGACGTTGTCTCTCGTGCGGAACTTGCTAAGTTGTCCATCAGTAACACACTTATGACCTCCGTCCTGGTGGCCAACGGAAGGCGCGGTTTTTGGTGACCCGGGCGACGACCGATTCGATATGGAGTGAGTGGATCTTTTCATCTTGGGCAAGAAGGACCTGGTGGGGGCCAATCCCCTCCAGGCTGTTGGCCACAGCCGAAATCCACGAATACAGTGTGGCTCGCCTTGTCCCCGAACACGTGGTCGTTGAACCTATAGTAACGTGAGGTTCCTCCTTCCTGGCCGGTGACCTATGTTAAAGACTTTCCCCCAAGGATGCCGTGCTGACATCACCTCTGTTAGTCGCCTCTTACGACACGCAGAAAACGTTGGGTTTATTCTATTCAGTGCCTGAATCCACAGAGCTGAAAATCGTCATTTTTTTTTGAAAATGTTCGTTTTCGTGGCGGTGTTGTGGCTCAGTTTCATCCTAAAGAAGCCAAATAAAAGCATTTGATGCCAATATCGGAAATATCTGCAAAGAAAATATCAAAATCGGTTACACAAAATTTTGTGACACAGCACAAAACATATTTGTAAAATGATGAATTGGGGCGATCTTAACCTAGAGGAATTAAATAAAGTGCTTGGCAGCAGTCAAAGTACCCGCATAGTAAAAATAATAAAATTCACTTAAGTTATTCTTGAGATAAAGCAAGATTATTTTACTTGAAAAAAGTGAAATGTGGAACGAGGTACGGACTGACTGCCCAACAACCGAACTATTACTCACTCTCATGAGTTAAAGTAGCAGCGTTTCAAAAAATCAACAACATCGGTTCAGTCGTTTATAGATATAGAGCAAACACGTATTTCGCAACAAAAGTGACCCCAGCGGTCTTGACCACTTTGATAAAGCAAATATGTTGAAGCTGGAGGTTTTCCGCTGACTAGGTTGATTGATTGATTGATTGTTGCTTTAGGTCCAGCGGACTCTTCCGAGCCAAATCAGGACCGGACAACCCCCAATCCGCATAAAAGATCTGCCGAAACAACCCTAGTGGGAAAATTGAATGCCCTCCACCGGCCAGTCACTTTACAATAAAGACATCCCACGCAGGGGACGGCTGAGGCTTTACCCCAACTACTCAAACCCCCGGTTACAAAAACAAAATAGAATACAAACATCATTATAAATCATCAACAAAACACATACATATAAAATGCCTATAGTGCTAAATAATAACATCATAGGAAGCCCTAGTGACCACCCGGCAGAAAGCGTCCAACACTCCCAAGCTGATCCAACAGACCTCATACACAAACAAGGAGTCTTGTCCAGGAAGAGTTTTCAAGAAAAAAGGTAGGTCATTGATCTAGCGAAGAAGAAGATAGTATAGCAGAGTGATAGGACAGATCAGGAATGGGAAAGAGCAAATGAGAAAGACAGCGACAGTGGGAATTTAAAGCACTAAATTTCCAGAAAGTGGGGAAACTATTTATACTGAAACCCCCGGCACTCCAACGGGGGTACTGTTGCCGCAGTGAATCAGTCATGCCTACAAAGGCAAGACAGGTTTTCAACTGGGGCTTTCACTGTTCCCTTTATAGGTTAGAACAATCTACAGTGGCAAGATTGCTCATGACCCCAAGGGGTCGCTGACTATGTAATGTTCCGTTATGTTTGGTCAAAATCAACTCAGGACTTCTTGAGTAATGGCGTCCCACAGACCTACCATTCTCGTTCACAACTATTTCAAAGTGTTTTCGGATATAATCTGGAACTACAAATTATAAATAATCAAATTAAATGCGGTTACTCGCTGAAATATCAGTGAGAGGAAGAAAGATGCTTTTGGTAGTAAAATATTTCTTTCTCTAAATAATGAAACCGGCGTCTTTACAAACAAACAAAAATGATACAATCAAATTATAGTCTAGCCTTACCAATAATATTATCCCGTAATTTTCCCTGAGATTAGGTTTGCTTATAAAAATTAGTCATCCGTTCACTTGTCTATTCTTTCTGGCATTATCAAAAGTAGCATGAACTTACAGCGCTTTCTTTACAGAGAGAGAGAGAGAGAGAGAGAGAGAGGTGGGGGGTAGAGAGAGAGACATAGACAGAGAGACAGAGAAAGAGACAGAGACAGAGACAGAGAAAAATATAGACAGATAGACAGATAGAGAATGTATTAACAATGAAGTCTAACGTCCACGCCTACAGTTGGGGATACGGCAGACTGTGATAATCATTCCAGGGAAGAAGGGCTAGGGAGCTAAATCAACCTAAATCAACACTGACCCAGCACAGCAATCAGATTCCTCTGACGGACAGTGATTTACGGTCGCCTTTCTCTTGCCCACCATGGGATGAGAGAGAGAAAGGGAGAGAGAGAGAGGGAGAGAGAGAGAAAGAGAAATAGAGAAAGAGAGAGAGAGAGGGAGAGAGAAAGAGAGAGAGAAAGAGAGAGAGAGAGAGAGAGAGAGAGAGAGAGAGAGAGAGAGAGAGAGAGAGAGAGAGAGAGAGAGAGAGAGAAATAGGAGTTCCGGCAGATTTCGTGCTGTGGTGACCTTAATTATGTTGCCACGTGGACTTCACTTTCAAAACTAACTGAGCGAAATAATGCTATATTTCCTTAGTAGGGTACGTGTGTGTGGCTATATACAGAGAAGTACGTGTGTGTGGGTGTGTGTGTGAGTGTGTGTGTTTGTGGGCATGTAGAAACGACGTTACAGTGACACACTCATGGAACTCCACATGGTTTCTTTTGACTTTTTTTGGAAGACTGCCCTATTTTGACGTCAAAATAGGGTTTCGGCAGAGTTACAGCTGTTTTACGCTTAGGATTAGGTTAAGGGTTAGGGTTAGGTTTAGGGGTTAGGGTTAGGGTTAGGGATAGGTTCAAAAATTTGAAAATGTCAAAATAATGTCACGAAAATGAAAAGTGTGTCAAAATAATCCCTGTTTTTTTCACAACAGTCATCATAATGTGGTTTTTACAAAAATGAGTGTGTGTGTGTGTTTATGTGTGTGTTGTGCATAGGTATGTGGGTGTGATAGTCTCTGTGTGTGTGTGTTTGCGTGTTTTGGGGGGAGGGGGGAGGGATAACCCCTGTATTAAAAAACTGTGAGGAAGAGCTGTACTTCCTCTGTTGCTTTGTGTGTACGTGTGTGTATGTGCGTCTGTGAGATAGATCTATGTTTCCATCCATTTGTGAGTGTGTGTGTACGCATATGTGTGTGTGTACGTGTGTGTGTAGATGTGCATTTGTGTGTGCTTAGATGTGTCTGGAGGTGTGTGGGCGTGCTCCACTGTTAAAACTGGATCTTGCACATACATTAATTGTTTGTAGTGTGTGTGTGTGTGGGTGTGTGTGTGTGGGTGTGTGTGTGTGTTACTGATACGGCATACGTCAATAAGCAATCAGGAAAAAACAAGGTACGTGATGTTGAGGTAAATCTGTATACGCAAAGAACAAGCAAACACAAACACTGAAGCATCACTGCTGTCACGGGTTTATTGCATTCAGTGGGACTAACACTGTTTTGCTATGTACATTTGTAGCCTCTGTCCATGTTTAGCTGTGTTTATATGTTGATTGTAATATATATTACTTTTGTAAAGGGCCTAGAGCCATTGGTTAGGCACTTAAAACTTTACAGTTATTATTTTTATTATTATTACTAAGACAATTCAGCCACTAGAAATGTAACTGCTGGCAAATTTAACCCGACTGTAAAAGTTTAAGAGCCCTGAAAAAAAAAGAAAACAGATAAATTAAATTCATTTGTGAAAATTGCCGATTTTGCAGAAATTGTTATATTTATAGAGAAAGATACTTGATTACAAGTGTTGTCAATTATATAATCGTGCAACAGCGATATTTGTTGAATTTCACAGAAACCGTCTTAAATACAATCTCAATCATGAAACAATTTCTTGTATGGTAGAAACAGGGATGAGAGAATCTAAATGGACAACAACGAAGCACAAATATGGAGATATCTTGGTAAAAATGAAGTGAAATGATGATGATAATGAGGATCTTTTGACTGTGTTCAAGGATGCGTTACAAAAAAAAGGGGGACGATTGTCCAGGAAGTCCAAAAACACATAGTTTACATTTGTTAATAAGGAGAAGGAATTTCAAGCGCAGCTGTTCATTGAAGTAGACTCAACTGCCGAATAGCTGCGTCTTTGCACAGTTTTTGAACGCGTGCAAAGGGTCCCTATGAGACTGGACTAGAGTCCCACAGAGAGGCTGCTGCATTTCAGAATACCCTGAAAACATAATCTGCACTGGGAATTCTCAGGCGAGAACAAAAAAGGTCAAACTAGAGACATACCAGTATGTTGTTGGAAGGAAGACTGAGCTAGGTATCTTGTTGGACATACGGACAAATAACATGTATTGAAGAGTAGTGCCGTATGGCCTTTAAACATTGTCAACAGAGTGACAGAACTGTATAGTCAGTCCTTTTCACTGTTGTTTTAATTGGTAGCAGGTAGAGCTAGCACAAAATAGGTGTAATAAGGTCTGAAATTTTAGAACCGAACAAACTATACATGAACACAGTGCCAATAGTGACGGTATGTTACAGAAAGTCACCTTTAATGGTGTGCTGTCAACTGATAGCTTTTGATTATATGATCACAACACCAGGTGCCATGTCAACAAGCGTTGGGTGTTTGTTGGAACTTTGACCTCTGGGATTAGTGGATTTGTAGAATACCTATATCTGCCAAGTCTTTTTTGCCCAAGACACACTGCATGATGAAAACAACCATTCACTCCATACCGGATCGGTCGTCGCCGGGGTCACCAATGACCGCGCCTTCCGTTGGCCACGGGGACGGAGGTGATAAGTGTGTTACGGCTGGACAATTAGCAAGTTCCGCACGAGAAACAACATCGTCATAGGAACCTGGAATGTCCGGACCCTAACTGCGGAAGGAAATTTAGAAGAATTGGCCCACGAGCTGGACCACTCTCTATGGAACGTTTTAGGTATCAGCCAACTGCGCTGGAAATGCTTAGGTGAAACAACGACCGACAAAGGCCACAAGCTCTATTTCAGCGGGAGAGATGACAGGCACGAACACGTTGGATTCTTGGTCCACAAGGACATTCTAGCCACTGGTTGCCGCCCAGTCTCCAGTAGACTCATTACCATCCGTCTGAGAGCAGCCCCTTTCAACATCACCTTCATCCAGGCGTATGCCCCAACATCAGACTATGACGACAGCAAAGTGGAGGATATCTATGAACATCTACAGGCTGTCATTAACCAAGTGCCAAAGAAGGACATAATGATAGTGCAAGGCGACTGGAATGCCAAGGTTAGCCAAGATGCGCACCACAGCTGGGGAGACACATGAGCACCCAACTGCAACAACGAGACAAATGAGAGAGGTCTGAGACTCTTTGAGTTTGCCAGATACAACAATCTGATACTAGCAAACACGCTTGGTCTCCACAAAAAAATCTAGACAATAAACATGGCACAGTCCCGGCGGGGAGCATCACAACCAGATCGACTACATCATGGTCAAGAAACACTCCAGATCAAGCATCAACATTGGCAGGACTCGCACTTTTCCAGGACCAGACTTCGGAAGTGATCACGATCTCGTGATGATGTCTTTCCGGCTCTACTTGAAGTGATTAAACACAGCAAAGTGCACAAGACTGAAGTTCGACCTGGACAAACTGCAAGACCCGGAGGTGGCAGAACTGTTTCAGGCCACAATTGGAGGGAAATTTGCACCACTGTTCATTGTGGGAGCTGGTGAAGTAGATGTCAACACCATGACCACCACCTTCAACTCAGCTGTGACAGATGCCGCCACTGAGATCCTTGGCAAGCACCGGCCAAAGAAGAAGCCATGGATCACACCTGAACCTTTTGACCTGTGTAATAAACGAAGAGAGATAAAAAAGAAAAATAACACCTTACAGAGAGCTGATGCCTACCAATATATCATCAATGACATCCGATAAGGCATGCGCACAACAAAGGAGAACTGGATAGATGATCAACGCCAAGAAATAGAGAACAGTCTGAACAAGAACAACAGCAAGAAGACCTACCAGACTGTGAAGCAGCTGACAAGTGTTAAATAGCACAAGTTCTCCACGATCCAAATTAAGTCTGGCATATGCCTTACAGAAGAACAGGAAGTCTTGGACAGATGGACAGAGTACTGCTCTGACCTTTACAACCATACACCAAACGGAAACCCACCAGTTCTAGCATGTCCAGAGAACGGAGAAGAAGTAGAAATCCTCCCAATTCACCGAGAAGAAGTTGAGGCAGCAGTGCAATCGCTGAAGAAAGGGAAGTCAGCGGGAGTGGACACCATACCCGTGGAACTGCTTCAAGCAGGACGAGAAGCGATGATTGATGCCCTCACCATAATCTGTAACAAGATCTGGCAGAGTGAGCAGTGGCCTACACCATGGACCCAGTCTCTTGTCATCGCTCTTCCCAAAAAAGGTAACCTTCAGGAATGTGAAAATTACCGCACCATCAGCCATCCAGCAAGATTCAGGGCGGGGCGAAGTACCACTGAACAAATTTTCAACCTCAGAATAATCTACGAGAAATACCTACAGCACCAACAACATCTATATCATGTGTTCGTAGACTTTAAGAAGGCATTTCATCGAGTCTGGCATGCAGGTTTGTGGGCACCCATGTGAGTGTACAACATCAACCTTAAAATTATTGAAGTCATCAAAAGTCTGTATGACAAGGCCACCAGTGCAGTCCTTCATAACAGCGCCATCGGAAATTTTTTCAGAACAACAATCGGTTTGCGTCAAGGATGCCTACTCTCTCCAACACACTTTCAACATCTTCCTAGAGCGCATCATGTCATATGCCCTTGCAAATAACGAAGGCACAGTCAGCATAGGGGGTAGAACAATCTCCAACCTTCGATTTGCGGATGACATTGATGGATTGGCTGGAGAGGAACACGAACTTAAACAGCTGGTACAGAGGTTTGACACCACCTCCAGAGCCATTGGAATGGAAATAAGTGCAGAGAAGACCAAAATGATGATCAACAACACCAATGGCATCAACACGGACAACAAAGTCCAAGGCCAATCCCTCAAAACAGTGCATTGCTTCAAATATTTAGGAGCCATTGTATCAGACAGTCGTGAAAAAACGGAAACTCCGATGGTATGGCCACGTCACCAGATCATCAGGTCTTGCAAAGACTATCCTGCAAGGCACAGTGCAAGGAGGCAGAAGAAGAGGGAGACCGAAAAAGAGGTGGGGGGACAATATTCGAGAATAGGCTGGCTTGACATTGAGCGAAGCCATCAGGGTTGCTGCAGACAGAAAGATGGAGTATGCTGGTTAAACGATCATCTGTGGTGCCCCAACGACCTCAAGAGTTACGGGATAGGATATAAATATAAATCTAAAAGTACTTACTCAGTGCAAGCTGGTTCGCAGAGAGGGCCAAGGAAACGTGCAAGAAAAGATCCAACCAGATCCTCGGCCTTGTCACGGCACTCTGTTACACAGCCACTTTGGGTGGTGTTAGCCGAAATAAACTTCAGCAGTTTTTGTACAAGATCACCGAGGTCAACTGCACACATAGATGGCAGGTCATCATAATTCCCTATTCGGCGTACATTGATACAAGTCTGTCTCATTGATGCAAGTCTGTCTCATGGACACAAGTCTGTCTCCTCGACGCAACATTTTTAAGTTGTATTAAACACACACACATATACACATCTTGTACTATACATCCTTTTTGTTTCCTCTGTTTCCAATGCGCTTGAGGAAATGTTTGTACCAAACAAGAAGCCCTGTGAGGGTGCCGGGGGTTTCTGTATAAATAGTATCCCCACTTTCTGGAATAACGGGATAGATCAGTTGATAGAGCGGCGAGCTCGTGTTACAAAGGTTGCGGGTTCGACTCCCGGTGTCCCGGACATAAACTTTGGCTGTAAGCATTGGCCATCTTACTATTGCTATTAGTCTGATGGTTGTTTCAATGTATAGTTTTCTTTTCTCCCCCTTCCCCGGTCGCCTAGGATTGTGCTCAGTCGTCTGAACGTCAGACTGTGCGCCCAAGGCAGCACGTGGGCTCTTCGGGCGGCTTGAGTTAGATCCTATATCGACCAGCGCCTTGAGCAGCTATTGAGCTGAAAAAGCGCTATATAAGAATGATAAATGATGATAAATGAATTCCAACTTAAACTGATTGATCAGTGTGAAAGATAATGCAAGGCCATTACAATGGAATTGCAAGTCAATTTCTACAAATATATTACAGTTTGATTTTAGAAAAAAGTTTTAGTGTGCAATCTTTGAATGTGGATGTACATAAATTACCTACATGTAAATTAAGAACATCTTATTATTTTCCACCATTTTATATTTATAGAAAAAAATATAGAAAAGTTCAGACGTTTACAATATAATTTTTTTTTTTTACTATCACTCTCAAGTTTCTTAGGAATCGGATATTGAAGGTATATATTTCACTAGTGCAGACATTTAAATTAATGATCAGGTAATCATTAATGTAATGTCAGTTTATCTTCTTAATGGTCCCATAGAAAGCAACACAGATTGGAATGAAAATATTAATTGGACTCAAAATAAATGGACAATTTTAGGAGATTTTAACGCTCATTCTTCACTTTGGGATAACGAGTCTGTCTGAACAGCTAGTAATCATATTAAAAGTCTTTTACAACTACACCAAACGGAGACCCTATCAGTTCTAGCACCTCCCCAGAATAGATAAGAGGAAGATATCCTCTCAATTCTCCAAGAAGTTGAGGGAGCAGTGCATTCACTGAAGAAAGGGAAGTCAGCGGGAGTGGACAACATACGCGCGGAATTGATTTAAGCAGGAGAAGAAGCGATGATTGACGCCCTCACCGTTATCTTTAACAAGATCTGGCAGAGAGGGGAATGTCCTACACCATGGACTCAGTCGCTTGTCATCACTCTTCTCAAAAAAGGTAACCTTCCGGAGTGTGAAAATTACCGCACCATCAGCTTCATCAGCCATCCCAGCAAGGTCCTCCTAAAAATAATACTCAACAGGTTGACCGAGTCTGGCATGCAGCTCTGTGGGCAACCATGAGAGTGTACAACATCAGCCTTAAAATTATTGAAGCCATCAAAAGCCTGTATGACAAGGCTACCAGTGCAGTCCTCCACAAAAGCGCCATCGGGAACATTTCTAGAGCAACAATCGGTGTACGTCAAAAGTGCTTATCTCTCTGTTCCGTTGAGACGCGCATAATGGTGCGTGTGAAATGCGAACGATATTGTGTGTGAAGCGCGCGATAGATCTGTTCATTTTATTTTGCAACGCATGCAGTAATGTAGTGTATTTATCTTTGATTTGATTTTGCGTTGTTATTAGTAGAGGCTTTGTTGGTGTTTTTAGTTGGTCGATATTATTTGAGAATTTTCGAGAATTGGTTGTTTACTATCGATCGAAGCGTATGGATTGTTCTGTTGGTAACCATGGAAGCTTCCATTCCAAATAGGGTTGTGTGACGTGAGACAGTGATGATGAAATTATTTCTGATTGGTTGAGGTGTGTCACGTGGGGGGTATTCTCGCTCTTTCTGGAGTTTAGAGAGAGTATATATATGTAGGGGGCGTCGGATAGTGCAGTGGTTGGAGCACTCGCTACTGTGTCGAAAGTGAAGCACCGTCCGGTGCGGTTAGCACTTGGATGGGTGACCGCTAAGGTGTGAAGCGACAAACAACAACGCCCCCAGTTGACTCAACTGTGATTGAGTACCTACTCTCTTGAGGGTGGGGAAGGTAAAGCAGCGAGGGAGAGAGTTGGGCATCACCCTCATTACGCTGGCCCAAGATAAGTGTGATCTCCAACATCACGCTCCCCTACGGCCACAAGGCTATGGGACTACCTTTACCTTTTTTTTTATATATATATGTAGTGCCGCACTGTTTCAAAAGGTGGTTTTTTAGAGAGTGTTGTTGTGTGTGTGTTGAAAGTAAAAAGTTGAGAGTGGAAAAAACGATTGTATGCAGTTGTTGATGTGTGCTGAATAAAAGTGGAAAACATCATACGTCGACTCTGTGACTTGTATGCTGATTGAACGGGTTGCGTGGATAAACGAATCCGAGTTTACACCTATCAGGAGAATTCAAGCATTGGGGCTGAATCAACTACTGATAGAAAAACACCAACATCAATCGGGTGTAGCATTTTGGGGGCCAAGCTGCGATTCACGCCATAGCCAAGGGTTCAACTGCTACAACAAGCGAGTCAACGTTGCGAGAGGCAGTCATCGAGGGTAGCCGCCAAAGAGTTGCTTCGGGAGGGACCAACATACTGGGACTGCATCCCCGATACTTTCGGGTTGACTGCAAGGGCGTGTAGTCGCTGAAGAGTTGCTTTGTGAGCGAACAACAGATCGGGACTACGTGGCTGCCGTAAGACTACGTCGAGGGACAGTCTCGGAGCTACATCGCCAGTATCACAGAGAGCGACGAGCGGATGTCGCGTCTACTTCAGCACAGGAGCGTGTACATCAACACCAGCGTGGTGCATCGTCGCATACGACGAGGACAGCGGGGTCTGCGTCAGCGAAAGCGACTAGTGGCAAGCATCAGCGCTACTGCAGAAAGCGTGTTGTTCTAGAACAGTCTAGAAAGGTACAGCACAGTCAAGAACTTTCCAGAAAAGCATCAAGATGGCTGACTTCTGGCAGAGAGGGATTGAACTGAATCTAAAAGGCAAGCAGCTGACGGAGTACGTCAAGTCTCAGGAGAGAATACGAGAAAGAGAATTAGAAGAACAGCGTCGCCGAGAAGAAATAGAATTAGAACAGAAGCGTCTGGAAATTGAACAGCAGCGGCAAGAAAAGACAGAGAATTCGAGCTGAAGCGTCTTGAGTTCCAGCCAGAAATGGCGCGTATCCAGCAACAGCAGAATGCGCCACAAGTTATCAGTGACAACAAAGCTCCAAAATTGCCAGTGTTTGTCGACGGGAAGGACCAGATCGACAGTTATTTGGCGAGATTTGAAAGGTTTGCCGAAAGCTCTAACTGGCAACCTCAAGACTGGGCAATTCGACTAAGTGCACTTCTGACGGGGCAAGCGCTGGAAGTTTATACCGGACTGTCAAATAATGACGCCAAAAACTACGACGTCTTGAAAGAGGCCCTATTGCATTGCTACAGCTTCACAGAGAAGGGCTACCGTAAACGCTTCCGTGAATGCCGGCCTTTGTCAGATGAGACACCAAAGCAGTTTATGGAGCCGCTTGTCGTCACACCTGCACAAGTGGGTTGAATTATCAGGCAAAGGGAAGTCTTACGATAGTCTCCATGACCTGATCGTGAAGGAGCAATTCCTCAATGCCTGTCATAAGGACCTGGCGACCCACTTGGAATTACAGAAGCTGCAGACGCTTAATGACGTGACCGAGGTTGCTGAAAGATATCTCCTCGCTCACGGAAAAACGCTGGGGCCACCCAAGGCGACGAAACCATTTCAGAAGACTGGAAACCATGGGAACCAGATCCAGGGGAGCCAGACGAGCCAGAGACAGACGGACTTCACGCCTCCTCCCAGGGAAGGGCATTCAAGAGGCTGTTTCACCTGCAACGCTACAGACCACAGAGCGGCTAACTGTCCCCAAAATAAAAGTAGCGGACAGCGGAGCAGTACGGACAATGCAGCGGCGGGCAACCGGCAGAGGCGGTTCTCCAATCAACGGCAAACCAGTAGATCTGACCATCAAGTGTGCGGGGGGAGCGTCATTCGTCCGAGTGAGACCGAGCGCGCAGCTACTCCCGCGGACGTGCAAGAGTGCATAACCGATGGCCAACTTCTCCTTGCCAACGGAAAATCCATCCCCGCAGTCGCCAGCGCAGCTGTGACCGTACAGAACATGCCCGTTTCCAAGGGACGCGTCGGAAATCATGAAGTGACTGTCCTAAGAGACTCTGGCTGCAGTGGGGTCATCGTCAGAGAAGACCTAATCGCTAAAGAACAGTTCACTGGCGATTCAAAATGGACACTTATGGCGGACAGCAAATGTGTGAAAGCGCCAGTTGCGAAGATTCAAGTCAGCACTCCTTTCTACATAGGCGAAGTAGAAGCAGTTTGCCTGAAGAAGCCGCTATACGATTTGATGATCGAGAATATCGACGGCGCGAGACGACCCGACGACCCCGATTCAGAATGGAGTCCTGCCTCAACCCAACGTGTCGAAGTTGTGGAGGAGGATCCATTGCCATTTCCCGATGGAGACCTTACAGAGCTGCTACGGGACAATGTGGCTACTCCGGCTCCGCCCTGCCGACCAGAGATCGTCGGTGCTGTTACTACCAGGGCCCAGGCCAAGAGAGACAAGACGTCTACGCCACTGAAGGTCGCCGACAACTCCAAAGCTGCCATCGTGGACAGAGATAAACTGATCCAGCTCCAGGAAGCTGATAGCACTTTAAACAAGTACAGAAACCGCCAAGACCACGTGACCAAGGGCAGTGGCACGGTCTATTTCGAGGTGAAGGCCAAGATCCTGTACCGAATCTTCCAGCACCGGAGGGTCAGCGGAGGGAAACCACTACGTCAAGTCTTGGTACCATTACCCCTAAGGCGTCAAGTGATGAAAGTAGCTCACGACTCTATCATGGGAGGTCACCTAGGCATCAAGAAGACGTCAGACAGAATCCAGGCGGTGTTCTACTGGCCAGGACTTCATGCGGACGTCAGCCGTTTCTGCCGATCATGTGACATTTGCCAGAAGATCATACCTCGAGGAAGGGTTCCTAAAGTGCCTATGCAGAGGATGCCTTTGATCGACCGACCTTTTAAGAGGGTGGCCTTAGACCTACTCGGCGAAATAAGACCTCCGAGTGAAGAAGGTCATCGGTGGGTACTGACTTTAGTGGACTATGCGACTCGGTACCCAGAAGCAGTGCCTCTGAAGAAGATTGACACTGAAACTGTTGCAGAGGCACTGGTGGACATGTTCAGCAGACTTGGAGTGCCTGAAGAAATTCTGACAGACCTCGGGACGCAGTTCGTCTCTGACTGCATGAAGGAGGTCAATAGACTGCTGAGCATCCGGCATTTAACTACGACGCCTTACCATCCGATGTGCAACGGGCTTGTCGAAAAGTTCAATGCTACGCTGAAGTCCACCCTGAAGAAACTGTGCAGCGAGCAGCCCAGAAAATGGCATCGCTACATCAACGCCTTACTGTTCGCCTACAGAGAAATGCCGCAGGAGTCCACCGGCTTTTCTCCGTTCGAGCTGCTGTACGGAAGAACCATCAGAGGGCCGGTGCACATCCTGAAAGAACTGTGGACGAAAGAAGTGGACACCCCAGAGGTGAAGAACAGCTACCAGTACGTGTTTGAGCTACGGGAGAAGCTGGAGCAGACTCTCGAGATAGCCAGAGAAAACCTGAAGAAATCCCAGGACTGCGGAAAGCACTACTATGATCGTAGGGCTGTGAACAGGAAGTTTAAGCCTGGCAACAAAGTGCTGGTGCTGCTATCTACTGATCATAATAAGTTGCTGATGCAGTGGAAAGGCCCGTACGAAGTGGAGACCGTGGTGGGGATCAACGACTACAAGGTGAAGGTCAGCCAGCATTCCAAGATATACCACGCCAACCTCCTTAAGCTGTACGTGGAAAGGCCATCAGAGACTGTACACGCAGCAACAGCAGCTGAGATCGACGACAGCTTTGACAGCGAGGAACTGTTGGAACTTGGAGACTTCCACAGCAAAGAAGGCATCGATGATGTTAAGCTAGGACCAAGCTTGACGGAAGGTCAAAAGATAGCGCTCAAGGACCTTATGGGCGAGTTTCTCCAAAACTTCAGCGATGTCCCAGGCTCTACGACTTTGGTCGAACATGAAGTCCACCTCACTTCAAATATTCCCGTTCGATTCAAACCCTTCCCGATCCCTTTCAAGGCCCGTGAATCCTTGAAGAAAGACATTGATGAGATGCTGAAGATGGGCATCATCAGGGAGTCCAGTTCCCTCTACAGCATCCCCTGTCGTGGTCGTGAAGAAGAAGGACGGGAGCAACAGAGTATGCATCGACTACAGAAAGGTTGATAAGATCACCGTCTTCGACCCCGAGCCGATGCCTACTGCAGCAGACCTCTTCCGCCAATTATCGGGGAGTAAAATCTTCTCAAAGATTGACCTCAGCAAGGGCTATTGGCAAGTCCCCATGCGTCAACAGGACATACCAAAGACTGCTTTCATAACTCCTGATGGGACGTACGAGTACCTAAGGATGCCCTTTGGCATGGTTAACAGCGGAGCTACCCTGAAGAGAGGAATGAGGAAGATGCTCAAAGGGATGGACAACGTCGTATGTTACTGGGACGACCTGCTAGTCCACACCCACACCTGGGAAGAGCATCTGCAGACCTTGAGGGAGCTGTTTCGCCGTTTTCAAGAGGCTAACCTGACCGTGAGACCCAGCAAGTGCATTCTGGGAACCGACAACGTCGACTTCGTCGGACATCCGACGGAAGAAGGAGACAACGGAAGATGCACTGACTCCAGGAAAGCCCACGTGATCATCGTCTTTGACCCTGGGCCGATGACAACCGCAACTGACGAGGGCGTTTCCTTGCGGATGAAAGAACATTGACTTTGTGTGTATGAGCTGAGATCATTGACAGTGTCCGGACGGACTGAAATAAGTTTTAATCTTATTTGTGCATCGCGTCTCAACGTTGTTGAAAGAAATTGGGTAAATTTCTTCTTGAGTGGGGGGTTATGTTACGTTGAGACGCGCATAATGGTGCGTGTGAAATGCGCACGATAATGTGTGTGACGCGCGCAATAGATCTGTTCATTTTATTTTGCAACCCATGCAGTAATGTAGTGTATTTATCTTTGATTTGATTTTGCATTGTTATTAGTAGAGGCTTTGTGTAACGTTGGTGTTTTTAGTTGGTCGATATTATTTGAGAATTTTCGAGAATTGGTTGTTTACTATCGATGGATTGTTCTGTTGGTAACCATGGAAGCTTCCATTCCAAATAGGTTGTGTGGCGTGAGACAGTGATGATGAAATTACTTCTGATTGGTTGAGGTGTGTCACGTGGGGGGTATTCTCGTTCTTTCTGGAGTTTAGAGAGAGTATATATATGTAGTGCCGCACTGTTTCAAAAGGTGGGTTTTTAGAGAGTGTTGTTGTGTGTGTGTTGAAAGTAAAAAGTTGAGATTGGAAAAAACGATTCAATGCAGTTGTTGATGTGTTGCGAATAAAAGTGGGAAACTTCATACGACGATTCCTGACTTGTTGATGAGTGAGCAGGCTGCGTGGATAAACGAATCAGAGTTACACCTATCAGGATTTCAAGCATCGGGGCTGAATCAAATACTGATAGAAAAACACCAACATCAATCGAGTGTAACACTCTCCAACACTCTTCAACATCTTCCTAGAACGCATCATGTCAGATGCCTTGCAGATCACGAAGGAACAGTCAGCAAAGGGTGTAGCAATCTCTAACCCCCATTTGGAAAGACAAAGTTTCCCTCCAATTGTGGCCTGAAATAGTTCTGCCACCTCCGGGTCTTGCAGTTTGTCCAGGTCGAACTTCAGTCTAGTGCACTTTGCTGTATTTACTCTCTTCAAGTGTCTCGTTGTTGCAGTGCTGAAGAAGGACATAGTCACAATTCAAGGCGACTGGAATGCCAAGGTTGGCCAAGATGCGCATCACAACTGGGGAGACACATGTGGACCCCACTGCAACAACGAGACAAATGACAGGGGTCTGAGACTCTTGGAGTTTGGCAGATACAACAATCTGGTACTGGCTTGGTCTCCACAAAAACTCCAGACGATGGACATGGCACAGTATCACAACCAGATCGACTACATCATGGTCAAGAAACGCTTCAGATCAAGCATCAACATTGGCAGGACACGCACTTTTCCAGGAGCAGACATCGGAAGTGACCACGATCTCATGATGATGTCTTTCCGGCTCCATTTGAAGAGAGTAACAGCAAAAAACACTAGGCTGAGGTTCGACCTGGACAAACTGCAAGACCCGGAGGTGGCAGAACTATTTCAGACCACAATTGGAGGGAACTTTGCACCACTGCTCATTTTGGGGGCTGGTGACGTAGATGTCAAAACCACGACCACCACCTTCAACTCAGCTGTGCCAGATGCCGCCACTGAGATCCTTGGCAAGAACAGCCCAAAGAAGAAACCGTGGATCACACCTGAAGTTTGGATCTGTGTGATGAACGAAGAGAGATAAAAAAAAAAAAGAACACCTCACAGGGAGATGATGTTTACCGAAAAATCAACTATGACATCCGAAAAGGCATGCGTACACCAGGAAATAGAAAACAGTCTGAACAAGAACAACAGCAAGAAGGCCTACCAGACTGTGAAGCGGCTGACAAGTGTTAAACAGCCCAAAGTTTCCACGATCCAAAGCAAGTCTGGCATATGCCTTACAGAAGAACAAGAAGTCTTGGACAGATGGACAGATGGACAGAGAACTGCTCTGACCTTCACAACCATACACCAAATGGAGACCCATCAGTTCTAGCATGTCCCGAGAGCAGAGACGAAGAAGAAGAAATCCTCCCAATTCTCCGGAAAGACGTTGAGGCAGCAGTGCAATCGCTGAAAAGGGAACTCAGCGGGAGTGGACAACATACCCGCGGAACTGCTACAAGCAGGAGGAGAAGCGATGATTGATGCCCTCACCATTATCTGTAACAAGATCTGGCAAAGTGGGGAGTGGCCTACACCATGGACCCAGTTGCCTGTCATACCTCTTCCCAAAAAAGGTAACCTTCTGGAGTGTCAAAATTTCCGCACCATCAGCCTCATCAGCCATCCCAGCAAGGTCCTCCTGAAAATAATACTCAACAGGTTGAAACCCCAAGCTGAACAAATCATAGCTGAAGAACAAGCAGGATTCAGGGCAGGGCGAAGGACCCCTGAACAGATTTTCAACCTCAGAATAATCTGTGAGAAATACCTACAGCACCAACATCTATATTATGTGTTCATAGACTTCAAGAAGGCGTTTGACCGAGTCTGGCATGCAGCTCTATGGGCAACAATGAAAGTGTACAACATCAGCGCTAAAATTATTGAAGTCATCAAAAGCCTGTATGACAAGGCTACCAGTGCAGTCCTCCATAACAGCGTCATCGGGAACTGGTTCAGAACAACAATCGGTGTGCGTCAAGGATTCCTACTCTCTCCTACACTCTTCAACATCTTCCTAGAGCGTATCATGTCAGATGCTCTTGCAGATGACGAAGGCACAGTCAGCATAGGGGGTAGAGCAATCTCCAACCTTCGTTTTGCGGATGACATTGATGGATTGGCTGGAGAGGAACAAGAACTTGAACAACTGGTACAGAGGCTTGACACCACCTCCAGAGCTTATGGAATGAAAATAAGTGCACATCACCAACGACGAAGTCCGACAGACCATCACACAAGCCATTGGACAACACGATGACATGCTCACAGTGGTGAAGAAACGGAAACTCCGATATTATGGCCACGTCACCAGATCATCAGGCCTTGCAAAGACCATTCTGCAAGGCACAGTGCAAGGAGGTAGAAGAAGAGGGAGACCGAAAAAGAGGTGGGATGACAACATTCGAGAATGGACTGGTTTGACACGGAGCGAAGCCATCAGGGCTGCTGATGACAGAGAAAGATGGAGTATGCTGGTTAAACGATCATCTGTGGTGCCACTACGACCTCCGGGTTACAGGACAGGATAGGATAGGATAGGATAGTGTGACAGAAACAATGGTAATGTAAAGCTCTATCCTATCCTATCCCGTAACCCGAAGGTCGTTGGGGCACCACAGATGATCGTTTAAACCAGCGTACTCCATCTTTCCCTGTCCTCAGCAATCCTTATGGCTTCGCTCAGTGTCAAGCCAGTCCATTCTCGAATGTTGTCCTCACACCTCTTTTTTGTCTCCCTCTTCTTCTGCCTCCTTGCACTGTGCCTCGTAGGATGATCTTTTTCATGCCTGATGCTCTGGTGACGTGGCCATACCATCGGAGGTTCCGTTTCTTCACCACTGTGAGCATGTCATCGTGTACATTTAAAGCTCTACAATTTCGCAAAGTGGGGATACTAGTTATAAATAAAGCCCCCGGCACTCACACGGGCGTTAAAACTGGCTATAACTTACCTCCATATCCAACAAAACTTGAAAACGGACTGCACAGAGCTGAATCAGGACTACGTACGTTTAAGTACAGGGGGTCCTCGAGTTACGACGTTGATCCGTTCGTTGGACGCGTCGTAACCCGATTTCATCTTAAGTCGGAAGGTAAGTCGGACTATAAAGAAAAATACAGGTACTGTGCGTACAGTGCTATATACTGTACTGTAATTGATAATGTTTCTCCCTTTTCAGATCGCTTTATAATGTCCATTTTTACTTCCATGGTGATGGCCTTTCTATTCTTTGGTGCACTACCATCAGAAGAGTCTGACTTACGTTTGGGAGCCATAACCAAGGGAAAAAAAACGATAAAACATGTGAGAGAGATAGACGGCGTAAACAACCAAAATGGCGTATGTACAGTGACTGAGCGTATGAAGCGACGCCGTCTTCCCCGCCGTATAACCACAACAAAGCGTATTCTTCCGCCGCTCGCGAGAAACTAGCTCCCGTTTGTTCACGTCGCTTACGACGCTAAACCGCGTTAGATGGAACGACGCGTAATATTATTTATTATATTTTTATGGGGAGGAGCGTCGTAACCACGAAACAACGTAGATCTAAGTCGACACCGGCGTAACCCGAGGACTTACTGTATATGATAAAAGATGGACTAGGACTAAGATGAGAAAAAAACACACCTTATTTAATGCTATGTAATAATGGTCAAAATCCAAAATTGCTAATAAAATTAGAATGTGATGGTACTAAATTACAATATAAAGAAAGTATTAAATATTTAGGAGTATATTTGACTTCAAAACTAAATTGATAAATTCATATTGAATATTTAATTACAAAGCAAGAAAGCGAATAAATCTTCTAAAAATTGAAAGTGCCCACTCATGGTGAAATGTTACCAAAGAGCTTATTACGGAAAGAGGGGGAACTTCCAATACGTCATATACAAAAATGCGAGACGCTCTCACGGATTATTTCCCTTTGCTCGGGCTGGCTAAATTTCATCATATGCTATATGAATGATGTGTGCGTGGTAACTTATTGAGCCTATGCCATTGCAAAAGAACATTTTTATGGCAACGTTTGCAAAAACCAAACTTTTAACCATCATTATTATTAATATTCCGCTACTGCGGTCTTTTTTAAAAATTTTATTGGTTTATATTTACTTACTGACATGTATTAGGTGCTTTTATGCTGCTTATGTGTGTATGTCATAGGTTCGTTTTCTGCCCTGGAATTTATTATTTTTTAATCAACGACAGATATTTTAAAATTAAAATATGCATGACAGACTGTTTCATTTATCCGAAACTGTGTAAATCCTTAATCGTGAGAGAGAGAGAGAGAGAGAGAGGGTTGGGGGAAGAGAGAGCTCTGTCATTCAATCAATTAATCACAATAAATCACAATAACAAAATGTTTCACTAATAGTGTGAATTTAATTTATATCAGGTGTCACCCTACCCCCCAACCCTCTCACCTCCCACATCACTGGCTTAATAACATCAGTCGCTTCAGGATCAACGGTTTCTTTTCTCTCACATCTCAGTTACAGATTCTCCAGAAGAAGTGAAATCTTTCTGACGAGGTGACATATTTCTGTTATAATACTGCATTCATGCCGTTACACTTGTATGTATTATTATTATTATTATTATTATTATTATTATTATTATTATTATTATTATTATTATTATTATTATTATTATTATTATTATTATTATTATTATTATCTGACATCTACTTTTGAAATATAAGTACAAATATAGTCAAACAACCAAGCAATAACGTAAATAGTGAGCGACCTGTTGAACGTAAACTGTCGGCAAGCAAAGTGTTTTGGATTTAGCACATAGGTATAACATGAATCATTTAAGCCGCTCTCCGATTGTTTTAACACTAACAACACTGCAGCGGTCTTAGTTTAGGCCTACATAAACACAAAAAAATGAAGTTTTTCAATTGCAATTTACCTTTCTTTGTCTCTTGGAAATTTAAAAAAGAACTTGCCATCACAACTTTTCTTGTATCTGCCATTATGGCAATTGATGGCTGTGCAAAAGTCACCGCCCTGTTTTACTCGGTCGCCTTTTGACTTTCTGCCACGAGCCATTTTCAGCATGTCGACAAGGGCGCATAACTCGTACCTTTCGTCTCGCGGTTCTGTACCAAGTTCCCCCTCTTTCTATCATTAAGCTCTTTGATGTTACAAAACCAATACGTCATTTAGCTATTTCTCTTGTTTGTTCTATCTTATCATATAGTAAAGAAGTTTTATTTTGCTTCAAGCACATATATTAAGACACTTTAGAGTTTAAATTGTAGAGCAGTAAAATTAGCTGTTGGGATTCCATTAAGTACAAATATAATTAAGTTATGAAGAAACACAGATGTTGTCTTTAAACGAACAAAGACAGTTGTCATGCTTTAAATATGCAATTCGAAGTTTATCAGTGAATAATTCAAAATCTAATGAAATATTTTTTGAAGCTTAAGAATATCCAAACACGTTGAGAAAATATTCCATATATTCAGCCAATTAAGAATTACTCATTGAATCTACATTGGCATTTTAAATATATATTTTACCACCAATTCCTCATAT
This sequence comes from Oncomelania hupensis, assembly GCA_036898135.1. Classification (NCBI taxonomy): domain Eukaryota; kingdom Metazoa; phylum Mollusca; class Gastropoda; order Littorinimorpha; family Pomatiopsidae; genus Oncomelania; species Oncomelania hupensis. The sequence goes on from CM072513.1 coordinate 17,819,523, forward strand.
ACCATTTTGGGAACATTTATCTGCAAATTTTAATATAGATTATTCTAACGTTGCAAAGGTGAAAATATTAATGTTCTTGTAAGTGAAGTAAATTAACACTTAGAACAAAAATATCCATTTCACCTAACAATATTTGAAGACGGCTCAGTACTTGAGTAATTTGATAGTAGATCAGAATTTGTAATATTTTATTAATTTATTAATTAATTTATTTATTTAGGCTTTCTTATATAGCGCTTTTCCAGCTCAAGGCGCTGGTCGATACAGGATCTAACCCAAGCCGCCCGAGGCGTCAATTTGCAGCCTTTGGGCGCATAGTAATAACGCTCCAGACAACTGAGCACTATCCTCGGCAGCCAGGGATGGGGGAGAAGGACCTAGGTGCATGCTGGGTGCGTTATTGTCGCCGGCACTCGCCCGTCTAGGACATGAGCGTAGGATCTTTAAAGTCCGTTATGATGGAATGTATGCGACACAGACTAGACCTCGGTTTATACTCTCATCCGAAGGAGTAGGAAACGGGAGTAAAGTGTCTTTCCCAAAGGACACAACACAATGCCCCGGCCTGGGCTCGAACCCGGGACCTTCAGATCCGCAAGCCAAAGTTCTACCATTAGGCCACCGTGCCAGATCTATAAGTTAAAAAATCTTAGTATATCGGGAAAAGATTAAAATCAATCTTTACTGTCGAGAAAACCGCGCTCATCTTGAGAAGCAGCGGCCAAGGCCACTAGGCAAAGAAGAATGACGGCCTTCATCTTGTCCTGGATTTTTCCTTGGCCTGAAAATTATAAAACAATGTTGGTTAAGATAGGCGTCCTTATCTGTTCTTTTGTGATTGACTGTCCTGGTTTTGTGGTCCTGATTCGGCTCTTTGCAGTCCGCTGGACCCAGTAAGCAATGAGTAACTAATTAACTAACAAACTAACTGTTATGATATTCATAAATATAACATGACAATTGATTACTGCAAGGGTATTGTTCGTATTCGCAAAGGTAGTTCTATAAAACATCTCATTGATGAATGCAGAGTAAAACACAATATGCTCCACAGAACATAAGTAACGCCTAAAGTAAATGTTTTAAAGACTATTGAATTATTTTAACACAATTTTTATTGTATTGTCCTGTTGGACATTTTTCTGAAAAGTGAAAAGACAATCATAAGATTTAATACATGACTATTGAACAGAATTGTATTAGATTGTTCATGTGTGTGGATGTGTGTGCGTGTGTGTGTGGGTGCGTGTGTGTGTAAAATAACAATTCTTGCGCTCAGTTAAACCTTTAAATGTTATTTAAATGGAACTTTGGAACTTTGTCCTTTTATTTCACATAGCATTATTTCAATGTTGAAAATGACATTATTATTATTATTATTATTATTATTATTATTATTATTATTATTATTATTATTATTATTATTATTATTATTATTATAAAATTTAATACATGATTAGCTGTGATATGTATTCCTGTATTCCAGGATGCATGATGAGTACTTTTATCACCGAGACGCATCGCAGCCAAATTAAGAATGTGAATTACGCGTATGAATTCTGCTGCTATGTCTACTCTTCAGCATACAGAAAAAACAAGTCCCACCGCCTTAGCCCAGCGGTAGAGCCTTCGCATGGCACACCTATGAACCCAGGTTTGAATCCCATTGTGAGCAAGATTTTTAAAAAAGTGTCAATTTGGACTGTCCATCTTCGCAGTGATTGCTCTGATGGCTCAGTGTAGATATATCTCCCTACCCCCTTCTCCCTGGAATGGTCTGCCCTACCGCCAAGGGTGGGTGCAGACGTTCAACTTCAATGTTCACTCACAGAAAACAACTGGCTTACCTACAACAGTCTGCAAGGGTTTGGACTTGCGGGGTCCTGGATGATGCGATCCGTTTTATAGTCCTTGCCGCGTAACTTAATGCGCAGTAACACGAACGCCAGATGTGTTTTTCACCTTCGTGATTGCCACGCTCTGCGCTTAATTTCTACAGTCATGGTAGTTTCTTTTATTGTTGTTGTTGTTATTGTTGTAGAATGGATTAGTGTTGGAAAATGATATTACTTTTCGTGGCTTGGCGCTTGACCGTAATTCAATAGTTTTCATGACATGTGCATTGCTTTTTATAGAAAATGGGGTCAGCGATTAGGTCCGTGGAAAGCAGCGTTGTACTTAAAATCAGTGTGGCAACACATTTCTTAGTTAAAGCGAGGCAATTTTATTCTCATGTTGTACATGTTACGCGCAGTGTCAACGGTTGCCTAACTATCAACAGTAAGGAACGGTATTTTGCCTAATGTTACTTTTGTTGACTCGCTGTACTCACCCCAGCAAGCTCTTTTTCACCAAATATTTGGCGAGGTTGAAGCCCATTTGGAAAGACAGGACCATCAGTCTACATTCCAAGGTAAGGCTGCTGCGCTCCCTTGTCATCTCCATCTTCCTTATATGCTTGCGAAACATGGACCCTCACAGCAGATCTCCAACGAAGAATACGAAGCATGGAGATGAGGTACTACAGAAGACTTCTGGGCATTTCCTGTCCCCAACACATCACCAACGACGAAGTCCGACAGACCATCACACAAGCCATTGGACAACAGGATGACCTGTTCACAGTGGTGAAAAAACGGAGACTCCGATGGTATGGCCACGTCACCAGATCATCAGGTCTTGCAAAGACCATTCTGCAAGGCAGACTGCAAGGAGGTAGAAGAAGAGGGAGACCGAAAAAGAGGTGGGGTGACAACATTCGAGAATGGACTGGTTTGACACTGAGCGAAACAATGCTGAGGAGGACAGAGAAAGATGGAGTACGCTGGTTAAACGATCATCTGTGGTGCCCCTACGACCTCCGAGTTACGGGATAGGATAGGATATGATTTGTAAATCTGTGCGACATGAGACATAAATAGTCCAAAAATAATATCTGAAAAAATTGTCCCTCCGTTCGTCTGTCTGTGCAAAATACTTTACAGTGGCTAAGTACTCAGAGCCTATTTCAACTATCACAAACAAACTTGGTAATATGGTGTATACCCATGATACCTCCAAAATGATCAGTGAGTGAATGACTTCACTTCAATATCAAGGTAACAGGGTCATCAAATGTTAGTAAAAAAATAAGTTTTCAAAATATTTCACTTTTTTAAGTTATTAATATTCACATATTCTGCAAATTCGGTCAACCTCACTCCAAGGTCAAGGTCACTGGAGCTGTCCAAAGTTGGTTTGTGTCGGTACTTTGAAGTGACCTTGACCATAAACTGTGAGAGATATAAAGTCCAAACTTGTTGTACATGTATTTAGAGATGATAGATTGATCCTTTATATTTATTCCGTTTGTTGATCTTGAAGGTCATGGTCATATTAGACCTTGCAAAAACATGGCAAAAAATAGGTTTGTACACAACAGCCTGTGGTTTGTACAGTGGAATGGCTGTTTATTTTACCCAAAGTACATCGGGTCATTTGATCCGACATGAATGAGAGATCACGTGAAGGTCTAGCCAAAGTAATTCCTAGGTCAAGGTCATTAAATGTCAAGGTCATCCCAAGGTCACCGTTTTTTTAGGCATAATAGAACTTTTCCTGTATTTTATTAGATAATGAGTGTCAGTGTCATCTCAAGTTCAATAGTATAAAAAGATCAAAGTCGGTGTTGCTTTGTATTTTTAAAGTAGATGTCAGATTGGCAGTTTGGCTTCGTCAAACTGCTTATGTTAACAAGTTAAATTAGACTAAGTCTGTTTTCTCCTCGTGATCAAATACTGTGCAAGATAAACCCTTACCTAAGCACAAAAATGGTCCTTGATCTGTTGTAATCCCTTTTCGTTTGAGTGTAAACGGGAAAAAAAGCGTAATGTAGAAACTCAGTCCTTGTTCTGATCTGTGAATTTCTGCGGATTAGATCTATATTGCGTGGAATGTTGTAGTCTAGGTTCTGATTGTTCAGTCTGATTAATTAATTATTTTCCATGAAGTGACTGATGTTATTAAGCCAGTGATTTGGGAGGTGAGAGGGTTGGGGGGTAGGGGGACACATGATATAAATTAAATTCACACTATTAGTGAAACATTTTGTTACTGTACTTTATTGTGATTAAGTGATTGAATGACAGAGCTCTCTCTTCCCCCAACCCCCCTCTCTCTCTCTCTCTCTTTCTCTCTCTCACACACACACACGATTACGGATTTACACAGTTTCGGATAAATGAAACAGTCTGTCATGCATATTTTAATTTTAAAATATCTGTCGTTGATTAAAAAATAATAAATTCCAGGGCAGAAAACGAACCTATGACATACACATAAGCAGCATAAAAGCACCTAATAAATGCCAATAAGTAAACATAAAAAAAGACAGCAGTAGCGGAATGTTAATAATAATGATGGTTAAAAGTTTGGTTTTTGCAAATGTTGCCATAAAAATGTTCTTTTGCAATGGCATAGGCTCAATAAGTTACCACGCACAGATCATTCATATAGCAGATGATGAAATATAGCCAGCCCGAGCAAAGGGAAATAATCCGTGAGAGCGTCTCGCATTTTTGTATAGGACATATTGGAAGTTCCCCCTCTTTCCGTAATAAGCTCTTTGCCTATACTTCGGCCCCGGACGAGAATCGTATGGGATTCGCTCTCGAACGAAACCGGATAATCGATTGCTTTGTGTCTTAAAAAAACGAACTTCCCGTTTTGCAAATGATCGTTATTGGCGGTCGTGGGTTCCGAACTATTTTCCAGTACATTTATTGTGACAGTGTGAAAGATGCAAGACCACCAATCGTCCACTATAGCAATGAAATCTTGTCTGATGTACTGGTTTTCTTTGTTTAATAATATGAAAGTGAATTCTTTTGTTAGCCTTTTTAAAGCAGACACATTGATAATGATGTGGGTTGTGAACCAAATATTTCCTACCTTCTAAGTGTATTGGAGTAAAATGTTGGTAACCACCGTGTATATTTTCACAAAATACACATTCATGTACTTTACTGTGATACATTTTGAAAATTCAGTCTATTGACTTTCAGACAATGTAAACTTTCCTTTACTTGTGCACAGTTCCTGGGTGCCAACAACTAAAAGAAAAAGTTAGGCCTGTCATTTTCTGCCAGATCTTAAAATGAATTCTTCTCTAGTTTTCTTTTTTTCTTTTTACTTTGCAAAATGATGTCATCTTTTAAGGGTTAAGAAGGGTCTTTCTACAGATACATGAATTAAGTCAAAATTTAATGCGGATTTTACGTCATTTCCGAGAATTTATTTATGTTATTTGCGATCTTTTCGTACTTCGATTTTTGTTATATCCGTCGAACATCTGGTGTCTGGATAGGAAAATACATTCGGTGTAAGCGAAGATATGATTTAACCGTATTCGTTATATCCAGAAAGTTAAAGTAATAAACAAAAACAACTCTGGCAAAACATTTTGTTTCATTTTATTTAATCGTTCTTATATTGCGCTTTTCCAGCTCAAGTGCTGCTCAAAGCCCTGGCCGATACAGGATCTAACTCAAGCCGCCTGAGGCGCCAACTTGCAGCCCTTGGGCGTATCGTATTAACGCTACAGACAACTGAGCACAATCCTGGGCAGCCAGGGATGGGGAAAAAGGATCTAGGTGCATGCTGGGTGTGTCCTTGTCACCGGCCCTCACCCGTCTAGGACATGAGCGTCAGGATCTTTAAAGTCCGTTATGATGGAATGTATGCGACACACAGACTAGACCTCGGTTTATACTCTCATCCGAAGGAGTAGGAAACGGGAGTAAAGTGTCTTTCCCAGGGACACAACACAATGCACCGGCCTGGGCTCGAACCCGGGACCTTCAGATCCGCAAGCCAAAGCTCTACCATTAGGCCACTGTGCCTCCCAATAAAAGCGTTGTTTGCTGTAAGCGTGTTTGGCTCTGTGTGTGTGTGTGTGTGTATATGGGTGGGTGTGCGTGTGGGTGTGTGTGTGTGTGTGTGCATGTGTGTGTGTGCTTAGGTTTGTCTGGGGATGTGTGGGCGTGCTCCACTGTTAAAACTGGATCTTGCACATACATTATTTTGTTTGTTGTGTGCGTGTGTGTGTGTGTGTGTGTGGTGGCGTGTAAGTGTTTGTGAATAGGCGTGCATTTGTGTGTGTGCTTAGGTGTGTCTGGAGGTGTGTGGGCGTCCTCCACTGTTATTACGGGATCTTGCACATACATTCATTGTTTGTAGTGTGTGCGTGTGGCGATACAAATCAGGAACTTGCATGTCTGCCACGTGTTAAAATGCAGAGGATGCACTTTGCAAGTGGGAAACTCAAAAACACCTCACAAACACAAAACAAACAAGTAAGCAAGCAACACTATAATTACACTGAACAGGATATTCAGTATTGCGCTACACACGAACACACACAATCACACACACAATCACACACACATTAATATTGGTCACTTTAGCTACAATAATTTCCCTTCCTTTCTGATTACATTCCCTCTGTAAAGCTGGTTACATAAGTTGGAGAGAGGGGAGGTGAGGGTGAAGCGGGGGGGGGAGGGGGGGGAGGTGGAACAAAAGCCAACTTGAATTACCTCCCGTCCAAACGTCGCTCATTACACGAGAATACATACAGCGCCCTTGAGGCTGCAAGCGGGCGAGCCTTGGAAGCTTCAGGTAGATGCCTAAGTCCTGCGCCTTGAGCACTCTTTGAGTGGGTAAGAGCGCTGTGTATGTACGGAACGATCCATTAGTGGCGAATACTAGGTGGAGCGTCGGTCACTTTCCCAGAGATTTCAACGCATTAGATCTTCCAATTCCGCGGACAAAGTGCCGAGCCCAGCGGGAAAACTGTTCAGTGATGCAGTGCCCTGCCTGCTAGAGTGCCTCTTTATTGATCTCCTCTTCGCCAACACCCGCGGGAGTACGTGGCTTTGAACGCATCCAGGACGCAACATCCCGTGACGCTGTATACGGATTTTTATCCTCTTTATCTTTATTATGATAGTGCATTAACATTGATTACATGCAGCTGTTACATATACAGGAAATATCGACATTGTGTAAAAAAAAAATAATAAAAATAATAATGGATTTTATACGCGCCCTATACCTAAATCAGACTCAAAGCGCGGCGATCTCTAACAGCATACACGCTCACATGTTAGAAACACTCTTACATACACAACAAACACACATTCATCACTCAAGTGAAACGTCACTATTAGAAGACGGAAAGGAATTCGAATTTTTATTTGTTAAATTTTAAATTGACTGCACCATTATTGAAGGGAGGGAGGAAACCGGAGTGCCCGGAGAAAACCCTCGGTGACCTCAATAGTCTCGTACCTAAGTCACATACGTTCGCCCCTTGCGGGAATCGAACCCGCGACCTTCGGCATAGGAAACCGGCGACTAATCCTCTGCACCACGAGGCCACCCCATATAATACATGATTTACATAATCATCATCATAGTCACAATCATCGTCACAGTCAGCGTCATCATCATCGTCATCATTGTTGTCGTCGTAGTTCGTATTATTTTATTAAATCACTTTTATATAGCGCTTTTCCTGCTCAAGAGCTGCTCAAGGCGCTGGCCAATACAGGATTTAAATCAGGCGCCCATTTGCAGCCTTTGGGCGCATAGTCTGACGCTCAGACGGCTGAGCACTATCTTGGGTGAATGGGCATAAGGGAGAAGGGACCTAGTGCGTGCTGGGTGTATTTGTGCAGCCGGCACTCACCCGTCCAAGACTTGAGCGTCAGGATATTTAAAGTCCATGCGATGGAATGCGTGCGTGCACAGACTAGACCTCGGTTTATACTCTCATCCGAAGGAGTAGGGGCGCAGAGTCTCAGGTGGATTTTTTTCCCCCTTCAGGCCGTCAACGGGGTTAGAACCACTGCCTGCTCAGGCTGCAATGTTATCGCCTGACCTGTCTCTACACGGCGTACACCACTGAGCTAACTGCGCTCTAAGCTTTATTGATCAGATTAACATAAATTGTACTTATCCACGTCGTTGTTCTCGTCGTGATCGTGATCATCACCATCACCATCATCATCATCATCATCATCATCATCGTCGTCGTCGTCATCGTCATCATCATCATCATCGTCGTAGTCATCATCATCATCGTCTTCGTAATCATCATCATCATCATCATCATCATCATCATCATCATCAACATCACCATCATCATCATCATCACCATCTCCATCATCATCATCATCATCATCAACATCATCAACATCGTCATCATCATCATCATCATCATCATCATCATCATCATCACCATCATCATCATCATCATCATCATCGTCGTCGTCGTCGTCGTCATAGTCATCATCATCATCAACATCATCGTCGTCATCATCATCATCAACATCATCGTCGTCATCGTCATCATCGTCGTCATCATCATCATCATTATCAACGTCGTCGTCATCATCATTATTTTCATCATCATCTTCATGGTCGTCGTCATCATCATCATTATTATCATCATCATTTACTTTTATCCAGTCCTGATTTGGCTCGAAAGAGTCCGCTGGACCTAAAGCAATAATCATGTAATGTAATGTATTTACTTTTATCGGTATTGATCATCATCATCTTCATCGTCTCCTGCATCATTCTACTGCTGATGACCAGCTGAGCTTGTTATGTTGTTACGGTAGTTTCTTTGTCGTATCTCACGGTCCTTAGGTTTTCTTGTTCCCTCTTTTATCATTCTTCATTTTAACGAACATACTTTGAAAGTGAAGGGGAAATAACGTAGGTCCCACGTTTCTCCATGCCAAATGCACAAGACAAAGACGACCGATGAAGACAGGTGGAAGGAGGTATCATGCGACAATTAGCTTTTTAGAGTTTAGACTTCTGACCAAATTTTAAGATTGTAGACTTTAAGCGTTTTAAGATTTGTAGACCTCCGACAAAGGTTTTGGGTTTGTGTACGATTTTAGATTTCAGACCACAATTTTACGATTCTAGATTTAAGACCAATCTTATTAAGATGTTAGACATCATAACAAGGTTTTATTTTATTTACAAAAGCTTCTTGTAGACTTCAGGGTTCCTTCCAAATGAAAACAATAAATTTCTCTGTTTGTATCAAATTATTAAAGGACAAGAAATGTAAAATATATCGCATGTACCTAACAGTTCCATACACTTTACATTGAACGACCTTGGTCTTGAACTTCAATGTGATTGTAATGATCAGACAGCTGTACAAGCTCAAAGTTCCCTGCAAGGGCTTCGCAAGGCTTTGCCCAAAATACGACTCGAACTCCAGACTCCCAGTACGCCGTCCGCTCCATCTTGCGCACTTCTAGTTCTGGCTTGATGCCTTCTGTGATGAATTAATAATGAAACGATAGGGATCTGGAACAATACGTTTGATGAAATTTCATCTTGTTTTCGCTATGCCATGATTTAGATGTCAGGAATACATTTTCAGCTTATCGATTGACATCGTTTAATTTAGTTGTGTGCTTTTGCGTGTGTGTGTGAGTGAGTGAGAGCGTGTGGTGTGTGTGTGTGTTTGTGCGTGTATGTGTGTGATAACTGTGTGTGTTTTGCGTATATATGTATATGGGAGGGTGGGGGCGAGTGCGATGCGTATTTGCGATTTACAGAGAGAGAGAGAGAGAGAGAGAGAGAAAGAGAGAGAGAAAGAAAGAGAGAGAAAGAGAAAGAGAGAGAGAGAGAGAGAGAGAGAGAGAGAGAGAGAGAGAGAGAGAGAGAGAGAGAGAGAGAGAGAGAGGATTTATAAGGAAGGAAGAGAGACAGAAAAAGTATGGGGAGATACAGAACAAAATAAAAACAAACCAAGAGAGAGTTTGATTGGTTGACTGGTTCATTTAAAAGTTAGGCTGCCCATACAAGGATTACCCGACTAAAAGGTAAAGGTAAAAATGGTCTCATAGCCTTATGGCCGTAGGGGAGCGTGATGTTGGAGATCACACTTATCTTGGGCCAGCGTAATGAGGGTGATGCCCATCTCTCTCCCTCGCTGCTTTACCTTCCCCACCCTTAAGAGAGTAGCCTAGGTACTCAGTCACAGTTGAGTCAACTGGGGGCGTTGTTATTTGTCGCTTCACGGTTTGCGGTCACCCATCCAAGTGTTAACCGCACTGGACGGTGCTTAACTTGCGACACAGTAGAGAGTGCTCCAACCATTGCGCTATCCGACACCCCTATTACCCGACTAGCCAATATAAAAGCGTACTTTCAAGAAAACATAAGCCTCTTTCTCCATACACGCACATACAATACAAATTTCCATTCCAGAAAAAAAAAAGATAGTAATTTCGGTTTTAGTCGAAGAGTAACTTGTTATTTAATCATAATAAATTATAATTACGACGACCTCTGCTGGGTCCTCCACACACACACACACACACACACACACACACACACACACACATACACACACACACACACACACACACACCCACACACCCACAAACACACAGGGACGGCATCAGCTAGCAGATTAAAATAATAGAATTAATTGGACAACATGATGACCTGCTCACAGTGGTGAAAAAAAAAAAGAAACTCCGATGGTATGGCCGCGTCACCAGATCATCCGGTCTTGCAAAGACCATCCTGTAAGGCACAGTGCAAGGAGGTAGAAGAAGAGGGAGACCGAAAAAGAGGTGGGAGGACAACATTCGAGAATGGACTGGTTTGACACAGAGCGAAACCATCAGGGTTGCTAAGTACAGGGAAAGATGGAGTACGCTGGTTAAACGATCATCTGTGGTGCCCCTACGAGCTCCGAGTTACAGGATAGGATAAGATAGGATAGGACAGCATAGAATTAATAATTATAACAAAAATAAGAAATAGCTCTTGTATTACAACAAATAAAAATAAATAATTTAAAAAAAGAAATGAAAAACAAATCTATATAGGAGCAAGATAGACTTTAAAAAAAAAAATAAGCATGCTGGTTTAAATAACTCGCGTAAACCAGTTTGATTTATAAATAACACGTTTTGCATCCTCGCTCAAACCTTCATGTTTACGCACGTTCGGTTTAGAATATATTAGAATGGTACATCGTAACATTGGACTCCACTAGACAAAGAGTGAGAGAGTGAGAGAGAGAGAGAGAGAGAGAGAGAGAGAGAGAGAGAGAGAGAGAAGATAAGATAACAATGGGCTCTATGCACAAAGGCGTGGCGGTCACGTGCTGCGGGAATAACACGGCTTGCTCGAGTTTGAAAATGGTGAAGTACTGTGCTGCGTTTGGATGCTATAACTTCGACGTAAACCTTTATGCAAAGAAAAGAACATTTCCTTTCATCGATTTCCACTGAAAGATGAAATATTGCCATGACCGCTTTGTTATTCCCGCGCCACGTGACCATGCCGCCGACTTGTGCATAGAGCCCATTGTATTAAGAAAGGGTAAGAGAGTAAAATGAGAGAGAGAGAGACAGAGACAGGCAGAGACAGAGACAGATCACAGACAGATCGACAGACAGACAAGAGATGCAGACAGACAGACAGACAGGCACAGAGATAGAAACAGACAGACAAACAAGACAGTCATACAGACAGAGAGATCGACAGAGAGAGGGAGGGAGAGAGAGAGAGACAGAGACAGAGACAGAGAGAACACGAATAGCAAAACAAAAGGGTCGGGTGTTTGTGATAGGTGGTTCGAGAAAAGAAAAAAGTGTCATTCTGTCCACCTGTGTGTTCCATTTCCCCGTGCTGCACTTATCTCTCAACAACAAAACGAAACGGGAAAGTGGAAGTGGAGAGAGAGAGAGAGAGAGAGAGAGAGAGAGAGAGAGAGAGAGAGAGAGAGAGAGAGAGAGAGAGAGAGAGAGAGAGAGAGAGAGAGAGAGAGAGAGAGTGAGAGAGAGAGAGTGAGAGAGAGAGAGAGAGACTGAGCATACATACCCCTATCTCTGATTATTGCCACTCCCTTATTTAACTGTACAGCTTCAAGGTGTGCTTTACGACGAGCTGATTGAATTGTTCTAGGTTTACCATAATGCGATGAAAATAAGTCCACATGGTTCTTCTTCTTCTTCTTCTTCTTCTTCTTCTTCTTCTTCTTCTTCTTCTTCTTCTTCTTCTTCTTCTTCTTCTTCTTCGTATTATTATTATTATTATTATTATTATTATTATTATTATTATTATTATTATTATTATTATTATTATTATTATTATTATTATTATTATTATTATTATTATTAATTTTATATGATGACCATAAGATTATGATGATCTTGATGATGATGATCATGATGATGATCATGAAGATGATCAAGATGATCATTAGTTTTTTTTTAATCTTCTTTTGTTTATTTATTTATTCATTTATTTATTTAGTAGTAGTAGTAGTAGTAGTAGTAGTAGTAGTAGTAGTAATAATAATAATAATAATAATAATAATAGTAGTAGTAGTAGTAGTAATAGTAGTAGTAGTAGTAGTAGTAGTAGTAGTAGTAGTAGTAGTAGTAGTAGTAGTAGTAGTAGTAGTAGTAGTAGTAGTCTACCTGATCTAAACATGGCTTTAGGCGCATACATGAATACAGAACACGATAAGTAGAAACACACCAAGGAAAACGTGGTGCACAAGAAAAGGCTTTTACTGGTTTTCATCGGATACATTTCAAACCAAGTAGTGTTTCACCGGGTTCTTACCAAACTTGCCCCTCACCCGTTTACCCAAACACACCTAGAGCAGTCACACACAGAAGTGGCGATCTGTTACACTTTATTTGACGCTAAGTACTACAACCACAACATTGATTTTTGGCTATCAAGGGGTAGGAACGTTTTGAGATTTAGTGTGACTTAGCCTACTGTTTTGTCACGCGTCTGTTGGTTAATGACTGTCTGAGAGTAAGTGGACTTTGAAATATATTAAAGGGAGTCAGAGTTTGGGTTGTTGTTTTTTTAATTACGTTACATAGCATGATCATAAAACAGTTTATTACTACTACTACTACTACTACTACTACTACTACTACTACTACTACTACTACTACTACTACTACTACTACTACTACTACTACTAATAATAATAACAACAACAACAACAACAACAACAACAACAACAACAACAACAACAACAACAATAATAATAATAATAATAATAATAATAATAATAATAATAAAAATGCGACATTATTATAGAAGCCCCTGGAGAGAGTCACTTGCGTCACTCAATACTACATGCACGCAATACTTCCGTTTGGTTAATTCACAACGCCTTGGAGCATGTTTGTCCCGCACCGCTGCGTTAATCTGTTATGGTTAGGGTTAGACCTGTGCCTCTATTCTAAGGGAGATGAAACATTTACTGCCAAAGCTTAACCCTCATTGGAACTGTTTCTTATTCAATTTTCTCGGCGCTTATAAAGTGTCCCTATCCGTCGGGCGGTTTCCATGGGAACGTTTTATATCGCTACAACATGGAAACGACGCCACCATGTTATCTGTGTAGTTCACGACAATGCTGTTTTTAGCCACATTCACAACTTTCCGGCACCTCTCATAAAAACTCGTGGGTATCGCCATTATAAATTAAAACGAGGTTATATGAAACCAAGTTCCGGTTTGGTTTGTTTTGCTTTTATCAAAGCTTGATGCGTGACTTTTAAATATGGCAAATTGCCGAAAACGACGATTGTCAGAGCCAGAAAACGAGTGGGATAAGTATAAAAACGGTGGAGGAAGTACATGCTCAGTGAAAGAATGCAAAAAACAATCGTAGAGGCCTGTATTTGTGGCGACTTCGGAGGTGCGTCGATCATCGACAGAAAGTGAAACAGGACCTGAAAACTCTTGTAGTTTTCCATAGCTTCGCCGTCGCAACCTTCACAAAACACACAGTAACTGTCTATGTTAGGCTAGCGTTGTGGCCAAGTGGGCTAAGGCGGGACTAACTTGCCTTGACCACAAGCCAGAAACCAATGGCGCCTGACAGGTGTGCGTTCGAGCCAGCATCTGGGCGTTATGTTTTTTCCGAATATTTTTCAAAAATTCACAAATAATGTTAGGTAGGTAGGGTTTAGGCGCGCCACTGGCGATAGAAAGGGTTAATAAACTGCAGCAAAAAAAAATATGTGAGGGTACGATACAGGTGGCCAGTGATACATGTTATTATTCTTGAATATTTGGAAATAACTCACTAAAACACACGGAGAAAAAAAAACGGAAGTATTTTTCATAGAGGGGATTCCCGTTGGTGCATAGGATAGCAGAAAAGTGTGAATATCTCGCAATCTATTATTACAAACAAAAACAAACGGAACTGAAACATTTCATTGTTAACCTGAAAAGGGATCTGTCAACCTGGATTGGTAATACTGGAGCTCTTTAATAGGCTGTGGAAAAATTGATTTAAAATATATAAATTTACAACACAACTGATCTTTCTCTAAGGTAAAAATTGTACAGTTAGTAGAAAAATAACTATATTAAACAAAAATAATAATAAATACATCAGTCACACCTTAAATCTTGACGAACTCGTAAGTACATATCGGCAACGATCAGCGAGCGTTGTGGCCAAGTGGGCTAAGGCGGGACTAACTTGCCTTGTGTCCACAACACCAGAAACCAATGGCGCCTGACAGGTGTGGGTTCGATCCAGCATCTGGGCGTTATGTTTCTCCGAATATTATTTAACTTTTGACTCGGGCAACGTCTCGGGGGTTTTCTACGGGTACTCCGGTTTGCTCCCCAAGCAAAATTTCAAACATCACAAAATAATGTTAGGCAGGTTGGGTTTGGGCGCGCTACAGGCTGCGACTACGCCTTCCCCAGGGGAGGCGGCCCAGAGTTTCCCGATAGAAAGAAATAATAAACTGCAACCCAAAAAAAAAAAAAAAAAAAAAAGATTTGATCCTGGATATTACTGGAGGAAAAAGAGGACACCCACATCCTCTTTGTAAAACACAACCACATAACCGTCTACGTACAGCGAAGATGTTGAAATTTGGGTATTTAAAGAACTGTGCGGAAACAACAGTTTTATGACATATATGATCTATTTTATTACTGAAACCAAATTCTAGGTGCAAAATTGATTCTTTCCCCATTTTTTGGTATGTGTGTAAACGTATTCACTTTTCACGCGTTGCTGAAACACACTGATGTAGAACCATTACACTATGTAACACAATTTTTGTTCCTGGCTTCTAAGTGTTATATTTCAATTGCTTATGTCTAAAGTACGTGAAAAAATGACTTCATTAAGCACAAACTTTGCTTACACGACAACAGCACGAAGAAAACTAGTTTTTGTGAAATAGAACAACGATTTTTTTTTTATTTTTCGTCATTATGATCAGGTAAAAACAAAAATTGCACAAGGAATAGACAAACACAGTCGGAAACCACTCAACAAGGTTCAGAAATGTGTAGATTTTCTAGATTTACGATTGTACTGTGAATCACTCTCTCAGTTCAGTTTATACAGTTATAGTCCCCAACACAGTATGCGTATAGGAGACTTTGGTATTATGATGTCCATTGATATAAGAGGTCGTGCTGCAGTAAGAGGTCATATGAAGAGGGAGTGCGGGACGCTGCTACGACGTCCAGAAAAAGACGGAGATGGATCAATGGCAGGCATGAGGGGAAGGAGTACGAACGAACGGCGGCAGGGGTAGGACCGGGGTGCCAGGGAGGCCGCCAAGGCCAAGGGAGGGCAAGCACAGAGGGGGAAGGGTGGAGGGCCTAGCAGTGACCAGGAGGGCGGGGGGAGGGGAACGTACCTAAGTAGATAAAAATCCTTCAGGACCACATTAAAAGTCGAGGAGGGCCGGGTAAAAGCTATAAACAATCAAGAATGGACCCATAAAACAAGGAGGGGAAAAAATGGTACAGTGAGATAGGGAAAGTGATTCATGAAAACGGATACCCAGGACACAGGGGTCAACTGAAGGTATGAGTCATGTGGAGGGGATGGTCAATCATGGAAACGGATACCCAGGCCCCGTGGGGTCGACTGAAGGTATGGGTCATGTGGAGGGGATGGTCAGTCATGGAAACGGATACCCAGGCCCCGTGGGGTCGACTGAAGGTATGAGCCATGTGGTATTGGATGTCAATCATGAAAACGAATACCCAGGATCCAAGGGATCAACTGAGGTATAAGTCATGTGGTGAGAAATGTCAGTAGTGGTATCTAATACCCAGGACAAAAGGATCAACTGAAGGTATGAGTCATGTGAGGGGAGTGGTCAGTCATGGAAACGGATACCCAGGACCCATGGGGTCGACTGGAGGTATGAGCCATGTGGTATGAGAGCAGGTAGCTGAGCGATATAAGTCAGTACGTGGTAGTAATACCCAGGACCCAATGGGTCAGCTGAGGGTACAATCCGTGTAGTAGTAGCTGAGTGGGAACATGTCACTTAAGTAGAGCATACCCAGGACCCAAGAAGGTAGAGTCGAACCCAAGGCCCATGGGCCAGGTGGGGTAATAGGTTACAAACAGGTAACTGAGTGGGGATAGTCATCATTAGTAGTTGTAAGACAAAGGAACCCAAGACGAGTTCCGGAAAGAGAACCGGCCAGGCGGTTGGGTCTAAAGGTGTACAGACACTCGTGAGCGGTAGGTGCACACCGCGGTCATGAACAGCAGTCCAAAGTTAGTCGACAAGGAGTAGGCTACCAGATCGGCCATGGAGTCCAGATGCACGTCGCGGCAGGCAATCCTAACCGCGGAGAAGTCAGGCTCCAGGGCCAGACACTCAAGGACACAGTGGTCGTGTGCTTTTATACTTGTACAGCTACTTTTGGAACGTTCAAGAACGTTCTAGAAAGTTCTGAGAGTTTCTCGAAAGTTCTGGAAGTTTCTTGAACGTTCTAGAGTGTTCAGGAGAATTGTAGAAACATGTGGACAACTCTAGCAGTTCAGGGAGGAAGCTCGGCATTGAAAGCAAATCGATAATTTTCTCGAACACACGCGATTTTCCAAATTTCATTGTCCCGGGCACAGAAGCAAAGTTTTTCTGGAATAACAGCGATTTCCTTTCTGTTCTAGACCTAACGGGATAGGAAAACACACTTTCAACCCAGGAACAGAACAAAAGTGAAAATTTGTTACATAGTGTTATCAAAGGATCGTTACAAAGAATTATTTCACCGACAATTCCAAAAATGTTCACAAAGGTTAACATTGCCGATATTTCAAAAACCCATGTGAGCTTTTTTTCTTACCCGTCTTCTTCGTTAGAATCTGTCGATGTGCTTTTAGCCCTGTAGCAGTGGATACTGAGCTGGTTTCCTAGGACTGCGGGGGAAGAACTTACGTCACTTGGGCACGAAACGTTTTAAGACACCGAGGGTTTTCTGCGGGTCCTCCTGATTCCTTCCTCTCTTCAAAAATTTTATAGGATGCAATCTAAAATTTCAAAAAATACAAATTTATTTATATTCCGAATTCTGTCGGGGCGATCTTTTCAGATCGCCACGTTTTGAGTTCGGTTGAAGAAAAAGCGCGTAATACGGGATAATAATACTAATAATAATAATAATAATAATAATAATAATAATAATAATAATAATAATAATAATAATAATAATAATAATAATAATAATGATAATAATAATAATAATTTATTTATTTATTTATTATTTATTACAAGCCTTTTTATATAGCGTTATACCTAGTACTCTCGCTCTAAGCGCTTAACAATTTACTTTTAAAACCTTTAAAGAACTATAACTGCGACTAAAATCAATCAGATAATGACATAAAATATAAGTTAAGACACATATATAATTAATTTGACTAACACAGTAGTACAAACGCGTGCGCACATACACTCATACAGCACGCATACAACACAAGTCTAACTATAATACGTGAATTAACAAAGTCCAATTATTATATAGCGCTTACCTATTAATCTTGCTCTAAGCGCTTAACAATTTACTTTTAAAACCTTTAAAGAACATCATCATCATCATCATCATCATCATCATCATCATCATCATCATCATCATCATCATCACCATCATACAAAACAAGTTCACTTCTTTTCGCGTGTGTTTCGATGTTAACGTAGTATAAATGCATGAGAATCGCGCTGTGAACTGATGTTATTAGAAAAAATAAATAAATACCCTTATTATTATTATTATTATTATTATTATTATTATTATTATTATTATTATTATTATTGTTAATACGCTAGGTTTGGTTAAGCAGTTGTAAAAAATAAATGTATTAAAGTTGGAGCTTTGGAACCTTGTCCTTTTACTATTACCCGCATGCTTAAAGCAACAGCATACTGAACTACCATCCTAGCCCAGGAGGCAGCACAGCCAGACAAATTGAAACAGATCAGATGTGTTTAATAAATGGGTCCTTAGCGAAACTAATGTGGAGTTCAAAAGGTTTAGATAAAATCATGGTGGAGTTCGGTCTGATAGTAAACTTAAAGTATCCCTAAGTCATAGATCAAAAGGGGAAACAAATAACAAAAATAATGTTAAATAAAATGTCTAACTTATTTACTCTAAAACATGTCTGTGTGCTTATATATTGATACATGTGTGTGTGTGTGTGTGTGTGAGTGAGTGTGTGTGTGTCTACGTCTGTTATTTGCGAAATTTGAACCTAAACGTAGTGCCCGCGCGTTAGGAAGAGCGCTTGCTATTCGTACTAAGTGACCTACAGGCGCACGCTAGTAAACTCACTTTGACAGCGACAGCTACAGCTTTGCTGGGGTTCAGCCCAGCAGGTAATTCGGTGCCTGTTGTATGAAGTGACGCCAAAGAACGCTGAATGGGAGATAATTGCTGGCGATCAAGCTTTGTGACGTCCTCAGGGATTCCAAAAATGTCTATTTTTAAAAGTGATTTATATGTTTATCGGAGAACTTTCCACTCCATACTGTGGATTAATACCTTCTTCTATTATCATTCTATCTAATGTAAATAACTTCATTCGCACTTTAAGTACCCGAAGTTGCTCCAATTACAGCATATGACATTTTAGCTCCAATAAATTCGCCTGTGTACGTATCCCTCAGATCCAAGTGTGTAAACTGGCCCTAGAGATTACTGTTTTCTATTTGAGTATTTTAATGTATGTGAGTTTAAAAAGGCGAAACAGGCTAATGATATATTCAATTCAATCTCAGAATTACCACTGGCCAGTTCTATAAAATACGTTCAAGAGTAATGTGTTAATTTCATTCGGGGTAGGTAAAGGTAAAGGTAGTCCCATAGCCTTGTGGCCGTAGGGGAGCGTGATGTTGGAGATCACACTTATCTTGGGCCAGCGTAATGAGAGTGATACCCATCTCTCTCCCTCGCTGCTTTACCTTCCCCACCCTTAAGAGAGTAGGTACTCAGTCACAGTTGAGTCAACGGGGGGCGTTGTTATTTGTCGCTTCACGTTTTGCGGTCACCCATCCAAGTGCTAACCGCACTGGACGGTGCTTAACTTGCGACACAGTAGCGAGTGCTCCAACCACTGCGCTATCCGACACCCCAATTCGGATGAAAGTATAAACCGAGGTCTAGTCTGTGCACGTACGCATTCCATCGCATGGACTTTAAAGATCCTGACGCTCATGTCCTATAGATGGGTGAGTGCCGGCTACACAAATACACCAGCACGCACTAGGTCCCTTCTCCCCACCCCGCGCACCCAGGATTGTGCTCAGTTGTCTGGGTCTCAGACTCACTATGCGCCCAAAGGATGCAGGTGGGCATCTCTGGAGGCTTGAGTTAGATCCTGTATCGATCAGCGCCTTGAGCAGCTCTTGAGCTGGAAAAGCGCTATATAAGATTGATTAAATAATTAAATGATTAAATCTTGTTTAAGTTTACCAAGTTTAAATGGAACCAATGAAGATTTCAGGCTTACCAATTAATTTCGGTAATGACTTACAGCGTTGACGGTCTTTTGTAGTTTTGTGATGGACTTCCAGCTTGTTGTGTACAGTTGTAAAATGCAATTCTAGTCCCTAGATGATCGGGGCATGGGATAACATTACATTACATAATTGTTGCTTTAGGTCCAGCGGACTCTTCCGAGCCAAATCAGGACCGGACAACCCCCAATCCGCATAAAAGATCTGCTGAAACAATCCTAGTGGGAAAACTGAATGCCCTCCACCAGCCAGTCACTATACAATAAAGACATCCCACGCAGGGGACGGCTGAGGCTTCACCCCAACTTATCGAACCCCCGTTTACAAAAACAAAATAGAATACAAACATCATTATAAATTATCAACAAAACACATACATATAAAATGCCTACATTGCTAAATAATAACATTATAGGAAGCCCCTAGTGACCACCTGGCAGAAAGCGTCCAATATTCCCAAGCTGATCCAACAGACCTCATACACAAACAAGGAGTCTTGTCCCGGAAGAATTTTCAAGAAAAAAGGTAGGAGACTGGGATTGCGAAGAAGACGATAGTATAGCAGATTGATAGAACAGAGCAGGAATGAGAAAGAGCAAATGAGAAAGACAGCGACAGTGGGAATTTAAAGCACTAAATTTCCAGAAAGTGGGGATACTATTTATACTGAAACCCCCGGCACCCCAACGGGGGTCAGGGGAGAGAGAGAATGTGTGTGTGTGTGTTTATGTGGGTGTGTGTTTGAATGTGTGTCTGTGTGTATGTGTCTGTGTGTGTATGTGTGTGTGTTATATCTAAGGGAACAAAATGTTTACTGTGTATCCATTATGCCAGGGTGAAAGTTGTGTGTGTTTTGGGTGCGTGCTAGTGAGTTCATTTTCTTCATGCGCCTGTTGATTTCAATGTTAGATGTCAACAAAAGACGATGCTGTGTATAATAATGTTCTGTCGAATATTCTGAATAAATTCACATCATTTTAAAAAAACACATACAAAATGAAATAAACATTAATTGTTGTTGATTAACATAAACAATAATAATTTGATTTCAATTTTTTTAATTTTATTTAATAATTACCTTGTTTATTTGTTATTGTTCCATGGTTTTAATATTATGCAATTAAGTTATTGTATTTAATAGTTATTGTTAAGGGCAAGATGTAAAAAAGCGCATCCGGCGCTTACTCTTTTACCCTTGTAAAATACAATTCTTATCTTATCTTATCTTATCTTATCTTATCTTATCTTATCTTATCTTATCTTATCTTATCTTATCTTATCTTGTACGCTGATACACTTTCACATATATTCACGAACGCGCGCTGGCACATCCCAATGCATTTTCCTTCAACCCCATCACTATCTTCTCTCTCCCTCTCTCTCTCTCTTTATCTCTCCCTCTCTGTCTCTCTTGGTCTCTGTCTCTCTGTCTGTCTGTAGTCTCTCTCTCTCTCTCTCTCTCTCTCTCTCTCTCTCTCTCTCTCTCTCTCTCTCTCTCTCTCTTTTACGCACACATTTCCGCACACACACATAGATCGGACAATCAATCTGTTGATGACTCCCTCAGTGTTGAACAATGATTGATCAATGGCGGAAGCCATTCCCAAGTTTGCCCGACCCATGCAATAACAAACATTGCCTTCACGCAGCAAATGAGGCGAACCACGCACTTGATCGAATATACTGAGGTTTGTTTATATTAGAAAACATCTACAATTTAAACTCAAAAACTCAATGGTCGTACTAAATAGCTTCAGCACCAAACAAAAATTTTAAAAACCTCAATAATCGTACTAAATACTTCAGCACCAAACAAAAATTTTAAAAACCTCAATGATCGTACTATAGCTTCAGCACCAAACAAAAATTTTAAAAACCTCATTGATCGTACTAAATAGCTTCAGTACCAAACACAAATTTTAAAAACCTCAATGATCGTACTAAATAGCTTCAGTACCAAGCACAAATTTTTAAAACCTCATTGATCGTACTAAATAGCTTCAGTACCAAACACAAATTTTTAAAACCTCATTGATCGTACTAAATAGCTTCAGTACCAAGCACAAATTTTAAAAACCTCAATGATCGTACTAAATAGCTTCAACACCCAAAAAATGGTTTTTTTAAAACCTCTATGACCCTACTAAATAGCTTCAACACCAAACAACAATCAATGATCGTACTAAATAGCTTCAACACCAAACAACAATCAATGATCGTACTAAATAGCTTCAACATCAAACAACAATTAATGATCGTACTAAATAGCTTCAACACCAAACAACAATCAATGATCGTACTAAATAGCTTCAGTACGAAACAATCAATGATCGTACTAAATAGCTTCAGCACCAAACAACAATAAATAGCTTCAGCACCAAACAACAATCAATGATCGTACTAAATAGCTTCAGCACCAAAGAACAATCAATGATCGTACAAATAGCTTCAGCACCAAACAACAATCAATGATCGTACTAAATAGCTTCAGCACAAAACAAGAATCAATGATCGCACTAAATAGCTTCAGCACCAAACAACAATCAATGATCGTACTATTATAGCTTCAGCACCAAACAACAATCAATGACCGAGCTTCAGCACCAAACAACAATTAATGATCGTACAAATAGCTTCAGCACCAAACAACAATCATTGATCGTACTAATAGCTTCAGCACCAAACAACAATCAATGATCGTACTAATAGCTTCAGCACCAAACAACAATCAATGATCGTACTAAATAGCTATCGTCAGTTTGCGTGTAAGAGAACAGTACATATGTTTTGCCATGTTCAGCCTTAGGATTATAGAATTGGATCTTTACATAATCGTTCTTAAATAGCGCTTTTCCTGCTTAAGGCGCTGGCCGCTTCAGGCTCTAACTTAACTCGCTGGAGGGGCTTCTTTAGATACATTGTCTGACGCCTAGGCAACTGAGTACATTGCTGGAGAAGAAGGATCCTATAAGTGTTTGTTGGGTGTATTTGTGTAGCTGGCTCTCACTCGTCCAGGAAATGAGCGTCAGGATCTTTAATGCGCAGGTGCACAGGTTAGACCCCGGTTTCTACTCTCTTCAGGAGTATATTCGTGCCTGTGTAATCGGGAATCCGGAAAGGAATGCATAAACTAATGACATAGTAATGCTTGTGTGTGTGTGGGTGGGTGTGTGTGTGGGGGGTGTGTGTGTGTGTGTGTGTGTGTGTGTGTGTGTGCTTGCATAAACGTACAAATGGGTTCCAGATCTTGCCTTTCTTAGCTACAAATGGGTTCTGTTGCTAGGAACCCAATTTTCCCCAGGACCCCCACACGTGGATGCTCTTTTAGTGCATGGGAGTGCAGTTGTAATGCATGGGAGTGTTTTGAGTACATGGGAGTGCTCTATCCACGACGGAGAAAATCCCGCCACTTTTCAGGCGAGCTAGATCAACTTTTTAGACGGAAAGGGGCCACTTGTGCATCAGATTCTTATATTCTTTAGGTGAATTTTGAGCTTTTTCCGTCGAAAAATCCACTTTCTGATTCCTACTTTCTTAAATGAAAGATAGTTATGTTTTGCAAATATGTGTGTGTGTGTTTGTGTGTGTGTGTGTGTGTTTGTTTGTGTTTTATTGAAGGTCTTCTTAACCAGCTTAAAGCGCAATGTGGCTGCTTGGTTCTGTGATGTTTATGTGCAACTACTGCTTGTTATCTTGATGCTTGAGCGCAATACGCGGTGATATGGTTTTATATAGGGTGGTTTACCGTGAAGTTTATGTCCGTTCTCTCTTTGTGTGTTGTGATATTAATGTGCAATGTCCGCTTTGTAATTCTTGCCATTCAATATGCGGGTTATGGATATTATTGCTATTTTTTATTTTTACTTTGCTCTTAAGTGAAAATTCATTTCTATAAATTGTTAATTTTGATGTGCCTCGAAATTAATAATGGTGCTTTGGTTCCATGATTAATTGCTGTTCTTGCTTTCGTTGTTAATATTTTCAAATATTGTAGGCCCCTTATTCCCACTTCACACCAAACACCGAAGATAACGCCTGCTTTATGAAAATAATTATGTGATTGGAGAGAAAGAGAGAAAGAGAGCTAAGAGACAGACATACAGACAGAGGATGTTGTTGAAGGTGAGATCGGAGTAAGCAGGACAAAAGAAGAAGAAGAAGAAGAAGAAGAAGAAGAAGAAGAAGAAGGAGAAGAAAAAGAAGAAGAAGAAGAAGAAGAACAACAACAACAACAACAACAACAACAACAACAACAAAATAATCATGATGATGATGATAATGATGATGATGATGAGGATGATGATGATGATGATGATGATGATGACGACGACGACAACGAATGGGTGGCCAATTGGTGCAGTGGGTTAGTGGCCGGTTTCCTATGACGAAGGTCGCAGGTTCGATTCCCACAAGGGGCAAATTTATGTGATTTAAGTACGAGACTATTTAAGATCACCGAGGGTTTTCTCCGGGTACTCCGATTTCCTCCCTCTCTTCAATATGGTATTGGATGCGGTCAGTCTAAAATGTATACCCCCACCCCCACCCCCCCCAAAACAATCGATCTGATTATGTCTTCTAATGGCGATCTCCCTGCCTTTGCACCACCTGTTTGCGTTATAGATGTGCGTTTGTTGTGTGTGTGTGTGTGTGTGTGTGTGTGTGTGTGTGTGTGTGTGTGTGTGTGTGTGTGTGAAAGTGGTACAGATAGCCTATCAGATAATTTGGGGAAAAGCGGGTAAAAAGCATCCAGTATAATGATGTTGATAATGATGATAATGATGATGATGAGGAGGAGGAGATGGAGAAGGTGGAGATGGAATAGGACGAAGAAGAAGAAGAAGAAGAAGAAGAAGAAGAAGAAGAAGAAGAAGAAGAAGAAGAAGAAGAAGAAGAAGAAGAAGATGATGATGATGATGGTGATGATGGTGATGATGATGATGATGATGATGATGATGATGATGATGATGATGATGATGATGATGATGATGATGATGATGATGATGACGATGAGGAGAAGGAGGAGGAGGAGAAGGAGTATGACTAAGAAGAAGAAGAAGATGATGATGATGATGATGATGATGATGATGATGATGATGATGATGATGATGATGATGATGATGATGATGATGACGATGATGATGATAATGATGATGATCATGATGATGATGATGATGATGATGATGATGATGATGATGATGATGATGATGATGATGATAACGACGACGATGATGACATTGCAACACGACAAAGAAGATGAAAACAGAACTGACAGGACTCTCTTCAATCTTTCTGGCAACTAAAGGAATATGTGCTGTGTATGTTAATCACCCACGTTGCTCAAACATCGACGGTCGTCCATCTTGTTTATTTCTCACTATAAATCACATTTGGAAGCGAGAGATTTGTTCTCGCATGCAAATGTATTCTTCTCGTGGCGCCAAAATAACCAAAGTTACATTTTAATAACTTGTGTTTTGTTCAAACCTCTGACTTATCGCATTTCAGTGTAATAGTCAGGGCATGCATCATTTTTGTATTTCCAAACTGTACTGAAAATGCTTTGAATAGGTCGGGCATCAGAACGAACCAAATGTCGGTCTTTCCGTTTGTCGGTCTGCCGGTCCCGTTAAACGCCACATATCTCACGAACCAATGAACGTATTTTGACCGAACTTCGTGGGAACAACAATAGTATTGGATGCAGTCTATGTAACGTTCGCAACATTTCAAATATTGACTACCTTATTGACCTGTTTTCCCTGCCATTGTATTTGCTCTGCTGCAAAGGTCAAGGTCGCTGCTGGCAATTCCTTGATTAAATCAGGTTTGGGTGTATGTCTCAAAAATGTCTGAGCCGCTTTGACAAGTTTTGGCCTAGATGTAGGCCTACTTCAACTCATGGCCAATCACCCTGTGGCAGTTTCTTTGTCTGTCAACCGATCTCCGACGATCCAAATTACACTTTTATTTTCAAAACACACATTTTGCTTTATCTCAAGAATTACAAAACCGACTTTGATTATTTTTATTATGCATATACGTTAGCCATCACTCAGCATTTTGCGTCCTTGACTTTCGCGCTCTCTTAAAGATCAAGTCGCTGAGGTCAGTTGTGTTGAAACTACGTGTTATGGCTTATCTCGAAACTGGCTAAACCGATTTTTATTATAAATTGCCTGCAGATAGTTCAGATGGTACACCATCATTCTGTGCTTTCCATTTAGCAGGCACAATCATAACCTATCATATCCTATCCCATAACTCGGAGGTCGTAGGTGCACCACAGATAATCGTTTAACCAGCGTACTCCCTGTCCTCAGCAACCCTGATTGTTTCGGTCAGTGTCAAACCAGTCCATTCTCGAATGTTGTCCTCCCGCCTCTTTTTCGGTCTCCCTCTTCTTCTACCTCCTTGCACTGTGCCTTGCAGGATGGTCTTTGCAAGACCTGATGATCTGGTGACGTGGCCATACCATCGGAGTTTACGTTTTTTCACCACTGTGAGCTGGTCATCGTGTTTTGTTCAATGGCTTGTGTGATGGACTGTCGGACTTCGTCGTTGGTGATGTGCTGGGTATAGAAAATGCCAAGAAGTCTTCTGGAGCACCTCAACTCCATGCAACCAGTATGCTTGTGGCCTTTGTCGGTCGTTGTTTCACCTATGCCTTTCCAGCGCAGTTCGCCGATCCCTAAAACGTTCCATCGATAGTGGTCAATCTCGTGGGCCAGTTCTTCTAATTTTCTCTCCGCATTTAGGGTCCTGACATTCCAGCTTCCTATGACGATGTTATTTCTGGTGCGGATCTTGCTAAGTTGTCCATCAGTAGCACACTTATCGCCTCCGTCCTGGTGGCCAACGGAAGGCGCGGTCCTTGTTTATCCGGGCGACGACCGATCCGGCATGGAGTAAATGGTTTTGTTCATCATGCAGTGTGTCTTGGGTAAGAAAGACTTGGCAGGGCCCAATCCTCTCCAGGCTGTTGGCCACAGCCGATATCCACGAATAGTGTGGCTCGCCTTGAACCTGTAGTAACATGAGGTTCCTCCGTCCGGGCCGGTGACTTCTGTGTAGAAGATTTTCGCCCAGTGATGCCGTGCTGACATCACCCCTGTTAGTCGCCTCTTACGACACGTCGGGAAACGTTGGGTCTATTCCAATCATTGCCCGAACCCACGGGGAATATTAGCACGGAAATTAACACATTTGAACATGCTATTTTTCAGAAATGTTAGCCAGTGTCTGGAAATACATCTGAGTGGCTTGCGATCTTGCTTTAAGTTTATATTTGAATATTCGTAAGATATAATAACACATTTACGTTTGTTAATTAATTTATTGATGAATAAAATCATTTATTAATTCATCTATTGATGCTTATGCCAGTGGCTCAACATTCAGTAAGTATAAGTACCATTTCCAACCTGATTTAAAACAATTATTTTGTGTCAGCGCTTCTTGAGTAACTTTCTGAGCCAGCAAACGGGCAATGTAAAGGACGATCCATATGCAAAGATTGGTTACTGGTTGTAATAAATTTGATAAATGCTGTAATGTAGGTAACTGCAACAATATGAAGGTTGTCGGGTGCCATTGTCATGTTATATGTTTCCTTTATCGCCATGTTTCGTTAACAATGTGTCACACCCCAAATTTTCCATTGTTTTGTGCAATAAAGATTTCTTGATTTGACTTTGCTAGTAAGTCATCTCTTCGGTTCTCACACCAGTCCCAGGTTTATTCATTTATACAACAAAATGAATAATTATGCAATATGTCTATTGCTCATAATCGCTGTTGGCGGAACCAGTGCTTGTGTGTTATTTTTGCATGACGTGGTCCCTCTAACCCGTACACACGTTTCCTGATAGCAAGAACGCAAACTTTTTTTTAAACCACGATCTGCTGCTTTTCTTTTTAATAAACATTTTATTAAATCCCATTTTGCTGAATTAACAAAATAACATCAAAAGGCTCAATGTCACAACAATCCGTTGCTGTTGCTGATTGGCCGACGCTCCAGGAAATTGGTTAATGACGACCGCGTCAAATTAATCTATAGTTTGATTGGCTGACGCTTCAGGAAACCGATCAATCGTTTCCTTCGTAACAATGGTATCCAGTTACAGTTGAGGAAACTACCACAACAATGATTGAGATCGCTTTGCGAGACAAAACTCGGGGATGTTGACAGATTGAGGTTTTAAATGCAAAGCTTTGTGAAGAGTCAAACAAAACTTGATACTGTTAAAACTGTGTTGTCTGTGTGCTTAGTAAACGTAATTCCAGCAACAGCTAAAGGCAACAACATTATCGGTAACCAGAGCCTATTTGTTTTTGTTTGTTCAATTAGAAAAAGTAGAGGACAGTTTATTGAAACGCGATTTTAAATCAAGAAAGCAACAAACTGGGAACAACACAAACACATTTTAATGTGTAAGAACAGTTCATTGGTGCATACAAATTTGTTTGGTTTGTGTGTGTGTGTTTGTGTGTGTATGTGTGTGTTTGTGTGTGTGCTTTCTCCAAGTTTCGGTTGTCCTGAGAAATATTGACATTACCTTTGCGTTTAACTGCATTACACTTTTGCTAATATATATTGAGAAAGACAGTTTAAGCTCCGTTTTTAAATGAATGTTATGGAAGACTTGAAGGTAAAGTAAATTTTGAACGGAACTAATAAGAAATAAATACCTGCTACAAAATGTATAATACACTTGTATTCATAAAACTCGATTAAACAATCGGTCAAACAAAAGTGCATGAGAAATCAATATGTAAGTTAGAGAGTTAGAATGTGTGTGTGGGAGGGGAGGGGGAGGAGGAGGGAGGAGAGGATGGAACAAACGTGTTGCTTTGCAGAGGTCATAACGACACCCAAACGCATAAAATCGATTATCGATTATCATATGCTTTTAGACAATTAATCAGCACTTGAGGATACTACATGTATTAACATTTGACGCAAAATGTAAAGAAGTATGTTAAAACTGGCGCCAAATAAATGTACTGGCGCTGCAGAAATAATATAATAACAATCATACCCCTCGTATTCCTCTAGGGGTCGTTGTCCAGACAGCGTGCATACAAGGTGCGGTGCTAGGGGTATTTCTCTTTATGCTAAAACGGTTGACGGACCAGCGTCCAGGCAAACAATCTTAAGCAAATCAAACAAGACTCGCAAATCGGCGCCGAAAGACTGTTGATTTTTTTTCTTTTCTAAAGGCAAAGGGTACAAGGGCTGTGAGTTCCAGTTACGACCTTTGATCGTACCACTATCTAGGCATGTTGAACTTGTCTCCCTATAGCTTGTATTCCAGTTACGACCTTTGATGGTACCACTATCTAGGCATGTTGAACTAGTCTCCCTATAGCTTGTATTCCAGTTTCGACCTTTGATCGTACCACTATCTAGGCATGTTGAACTAGTCTCCCTATAGCTTGTATTCCAGTTACGACCTTTGATCGTACCACTATCTAGGCATGTTGAACTAGTCTCCCTATAGCTTGTATTCCAGTTACGACCTTTGATCGTACCACTATCTAGGCATGTTGAACTAGTCTCCATATAGCTTGTATTCCAGTTACGACCTTCAGTGGTACCACTAGCTAGGCATGTTGAACTAGTTTCTCTAGAGCTTGTATTCCAGCGCTTGTTGAACCGTTAGTCTTTGACGATAGCTTGTATTTCTGCGCATAAAAGGTAAGGTAAAGGTGGTCCCATAGCCTTGTGGCCGTAAGGGAGCGTGATGTTGGAGATCACACTTATCTTGGGCCAGCGTAATGAGGGTGATGCCCATCTCTCTCCCTCGCTGCTTTACCTTCCCCACCCTTAAGAGAGTAGGTACTCAGTCACAGTTGAGTCAACTGGGGGCGTTGTTATTTGTCGCTTCACGGTTTGCGGTCACCTATCCAAGTGCTAACCGCACTGGACGGTGCTTAACTTGCGACACAGTAGCGAGTGCTCCAACCACTGCGCTATCCGACACCCCATACTTGGCTCTTAGGGAAACTGAACTAGGAACAAAAGATCGTCATAATATGGAAATGGTGTGAGCGTGTATGTGTATTGTTATTGTTGTAGGGGGGGGGGGGGGCACGTGTGTGTTGTTGTTTTGTATGTGTGTTTTAAAGAAAGATAATTATAGTCTTGCCTTAATGGCCAAGGTGTGTGGTTAGTGTACGACGCATGATCATTATTTATACAACACGCAACTGTGCCTCCAGACAAACTTAGCAAACAAAACCAACTGCAAAATATATTCTGTACACCTCAAACTTGCATAGACGCATTTGATATAGCTTTTGGACATGATGGCTGCTGAGCCGGCCCTGCATTTACGACAGATGCGAAACAGTCTTCCATTTGTATTGTAGACGAGCCTCAACCAGATAATAACGAGACGCAAACTTTTACATCTTAGCCCACTGAAAGAGTTTTCTCCAAAAGACCCGGATTTTATCTACTGCCTTCAAGCCGTTTAACACGTCATAGTCCTTTTAAGGTGCGAGTTTTGTTCCTAGGAGATTTACACATACACACATACAAAGCTAGATCATTCCCGCGATCGAACCCGTTACTGTTGCCTTGAGTCTCTATCATTGATTAAAAGGAAACATTCCTATCCCGTTCATGGTTCTAGCTTTTTGCGGTTGAAATCAATCTAGGGCAGAATGAATGCCCGAGTAGGCGATTCTTTCATTTAACTCTTTCTCGCTGAACCCAATCTTCTGTGGAATGACTGACCTTTATCAGCGATTGCGGCCCACAATTGACGTCAAAAGAAAGCTGGTGATGGGAAGATTAGGGAATGATGGCTTTGTTTTTGCATTCATCACAACCAAGGCCAGTTTATTGCTTCGCTTGTGTTGTGAAGGGGTTGTTACGGCGCTCTACAGAGAAAAGAGGGTGGAAGGTGTTCAGACGAGCGAAAGTAGGGAGAGAGGGATAGAGAGAAGGGCAGCGAAGGAGAGAGAAATGGAGAAGAGAGGGGAGAGAGAGAGAGAGAGAGAGAGAGAGAGAGAGAGAGAGAGAGAGAGAGAGAGAGAGAGAGAGAGAGAGAGAGAGAGAGAGAGAGAGTGTGTTAATGAAGCAAATTACAAAATAAATAAATCGTTGCATTTAAATACACGCATGTCTAAAGAAATCAGATCCTTTCAGGAAAACACTTTATTACGGAAAATTTCAATAAAACTACGACAACATTCCCATTGGAATCACGCTGTTTTAAAACAAATTTTATAACAAAAACCACGCCGTCTAATATTTATTAAAATAGTAATCTTTATAAGTATACAAGGACCAAATATGTTGCGACCTGAAGATTTACCTCTCCCCATCAAAACAAACCATCAATTTAATATTATGAATCCGATGCAGGACCGCTAAGCGTAATGGTAATATTGATTAATTAAAATGTAAAATCAGCTGTTGTCATGTTTTACACAGAAAGCGTTTTATATTAAACAAAGATCTCTAGCATTGGTATTCCATTTTTCTTGGTGTATGCGTGTCTGCGTTTCTATTCTTGTCCTTTCGTGAAAACATTAATCAGATAAGGCGTTCTTATAAACTCCATAACAACGTTAGAGATTATCACGTTTTCATTGCTGATTCCATTGTTTAATGTTTTCTATAGTATTTGGGTTGGTCACCAGAGCATCAGGCGTTGCAGAGACCATCCTGCAAGGCCCGGTGCAAGGAGGCAGAAAAAGAGGGAGACAGAAAAAGAGGTGGGAGGACAACATTCGAGAAATGGACTAGCTTGACACTGAGCGAAGCCATGAGGGTTGCTGAAGACAGAGAAAGATGGAGTACACTGGTTAAACGATCATCTGTGGTGCCCCAACGACATTCGAGTTGCGGGAAAGGATAGGATAGGATAGTGTTTGGTTTACTTCAGTTCCAGTTCAAATATTTCAGAAAAACTGCTTTCGTTCCAAATAAGCTTTGGAATATTTTTGGTTTAATTTCTATCCCTTTCTGACATTTTAAAATAAACGGGGATTGGATACCAAATGGATTTAGACCTTTTTTTGCCCAGAGGGTTAGTTTTGATAAAACCTTTGTTCTGAGTCTTTATAAAGTCATTGATTTCAGCACCCAAAGCCTTTGTATCGTCTGAATAAAACTTTTGATTGGTTTTGAGGACAGCTGTTTATGTACATGTTATTTTCTTTTGTATGCGACTATAAAGTTCATGTCACTCGGTTTTTTCATCTTTCCTTTTATTTCTTTCTTTCTTTTAAATCGCCCGTACTTTGCGCTCTTTTCCGTTTAAAAGGTGCTCAAGGATTTGGCCGACACAGGATCCAGCTCAACCTGCATTTGGGCGCATGGTTTGACGCCGAGACAACTGAGCACTATCCAAATACCATCTCACCTGTTGTCATAAGAAAATATATACATTATATAAAAACACTGGGCTGCTGCCCTGACAAGGTTGAAGCCCATTTGGAAAGACAGAGCCATCAGTCTATATTCCAAGGTAAGGCGGCTGCGCTCCCTTGTCATCTCCATCTTCCTATACGCTTGCGAAATATGGACCCTCACAGTAGATCTACAACGAAGAACACAAAGCATGGAGATGAGGTGCTACAGAAGGTTTCTGGGCATTTCCTATACCCAGCACATCACGAGCGACGAAGTCTGACAGACCATCACACAAGCCATTGGACAACACGATGACCTGCTCACAGTGGTGAAAAAACGGAAACTCCGATGGCCACCTCACCAGAGCATCAGGTCTTGCAGAGACCATCCTGCAAGGCACGGTGCAAGGAGGCAGAATTAAAGGGAGAGAGAAAAAAAGAGGTGGGAGGTCAACATTCGAGAATGGACTAGCTTGACACTGAGCGAAGCCATGAGGGTTGCTGAGGACAGAGAAAGATAGAGTACGCTGGTTAAACGATCATCTGTGATGCCCCAACGACCTTGGAATTACGGGATAGGATAGGATAAATTTATAGAGAAAATCAACGGTTTGTCCATTAATGTATACTATCAATTGTACGTTTTCATAGCTCCGAGTCTATTTTTAAACATAATGTTAATGTGCCACAAGGTGAATGGTAAAACGGAAATCTCGCGTGCATGGATCATAGATATTCAACAGAAATTATCACGAAAGCGTATTTTTACCAGTGAAAATTCAGTCTGAATTATGCACCAAAGGGGACCCATTAATGAGAAGCAACTCGCAGACTATTAGCGATAGTACGCGCGTATGATGAAAACTCTGTATGCTGAAACACGTATCGTGAAAGCTATTCAAATAATTTCGATCTATATCACAATAAACCCTTGTACGCTGAACTGCGTAACGATCATTTGTCAAAGATCACAGGCGATCTAACCAAGAAGAATGGACCATCGGCTAGAATTTTGTGGATCCCCGAAAGCGGACGGGTAGCGCAGTAGTAGGTATCTAATAATAATAATAATAATAATAATAATAATAATAATAATAATAATAATAATAATAATAATAATAATAACAAGAAGAATTATAATAATAATAATAATAATAATAATAATAATAATAATAATAACAACAACAACAACAACAACAACAACAACAACAACAACAACAAC
>CM072513.1:17857981-17876249 GCA_036898135.1 Oncomelania hupensis
CGTGCGCAGACGCGTTCTTGGATTATACTCTCATCCTACAGAGTACAATCATTTTAAATTTAACTAAATTATTTAAATTATTTTGCCTACCAGAGGATTCGAACCCGGGTTATCGGTGTGCCATGCACTGAGCCATGGCGGTGAGTTCATGAGGCCACCGCGCACAGGCCCAGCATTGAAACTGCTGTCAACACTGGTCAGGCTTCAGAATAATTATGTTGTTTTCAGTGCATAATTTGTGGCAGCTAAGTGGTGGTTTCAATACGGAGGTGTTGGTGGGACAGGTCTTACCTTGCTCTGGGTTGTGACTGCGGAGCTTTTACTTTTGCTTTTGCTGCTGCTGCTCATGATGATGGTGATGATGATGATGATGATGATGATGATGATGATGATGATGATAATGATGATGATGATGATGATGATGATGATGATGATGATGATGATGATGATGATGATGATGATGATGACGTAGTCTTGTACAACGCAGGCATCCAAGAATAAAATTCATGCTCACTGCGCTTGAAATAAAACGAAATTTTAATTCCCATTTGTGTAAACAATATGATTCTTCATTTTAGACCTGTCCTTCAACTATCCCAAATAATAATAACAAACCCCTTGAAAAAGTCGTGGAAGACCTTTTTTAAAAACACGTCTTAATATTATGTACTTTTTCCTCTATTACAGTGATTACAGTGACCACAGCTGCCTCTATTACAGTGACCACAGCTGCCTCTATTACAGTGACCAGCCTCTATTACAGTGCTGCCTCTATTACAGTTGTCTCTATTACAGTGACCACAGCTGCCTCTATTACAGTGACCACAGCTGTCTCTATTACAGTGACCACAGCTGCCTCTATTACAGTGACCACAGCTGCCTCTATTACAGTTGTCTCTATTACAGTGACCACAGCTGCCTCTATTACAGTTGCCTCTATTACAGTGACCACAGCTGCCTCTATTACAGTGACCACAGCTGCCTCTATTACAGTGACCACAGCTGTCTCTATTACAGTGACCACAGCTGTCTCTATTACAGTGACCACAGCTGCCTCTATTACAGTGACCACAGTTGTCTCTATTACAGCGACCACAGCTGTCTCTATTACAGTGACCACAGCTGCCTCTATTACAGTGACCACAGCTGTCTCTATTACAGTGACCACAGCTGTCTCTATTACAGTGACCACAGCTGTCTCTATTACAATGACCACAGCTGTCTCTATTACAATGACCACAGCTGTCTCTATTACAGTGACCACAGCTGTCTCTATTACAGTGACCACAGCTGTCTTTATTACAGTGACCACAGCTGTCTCTATTACAGTGACCACAGCTGTCTCTATTACAGTGACCACAGCTGTCTCTATTACAGTGACCACAGCTGCCTCTATTACAGTGACCACAGCTGTCTCTATTACAGTGACCACAGCTGTCTCTATTACAGTGACCACAGCTGTCTCTATTACAGTGACCACAGTTGTCTCTATTACAGTGACCACAGCTGTCTCTATTACAGTGACCACAGCTGTCTCTATTACAGTGATCACAGCTGTCTCTATTACAGTGATCACAGCTGTCTCTATTACAGTGATCACAGCTGTCTCTATTACAGTGACCACAGCTGTCTCTAGTACAGTGACCACAGCTGTCTCTATTACAGTGACCACAGCTGTCTCTATTACAGTGACCACAGCTGTCTCTATTACAGTGACCACAGCTGTCTCTATTACAGTGACCACAGCTGTCTCTATTACAGTGAACAGCTGTCTCTATTACAGTGACCACAGCTGTCTCTATTACAGTGATCACAGCTGTCTCTATTACAGTGACCACAGCTGTCTCTATTACAGTGACCACAGCTGTCTCTATTACAGTGATCACAGCTGCCTCTATTACAGTGACCACAGCTGTCTCTATTACAGTGACCACAGCTGTCTCTATTACAGTGACCACAGCTGTCTCTATTACAGTGACCACAGCTGTCTCTATTACAGTGATCACAGCTGTCTCTATTACAGTGATCACAGCTGTCTCTATTACAGTGACCACAGCTGTCTCTATTACAATGACCACAGCTGTCTCTATTACAGTGACCACAGCTGTCTCTATTACAATGACCACAGCTGTCTCTATTACAGTGACCACAGCTGTCTCTATTACAATGACCACAGCTGTCTCTATTACAGTGACCACAGCTGTATCTATTACAGTGATCACAGCTGTCTCTATTACAATGACCACAGCTGTATCTATTACAGTATCACAGCTGTCTCTATTACAATGACCACAGCTGTCTCTATTACAGTGACCACAGCTGTCTCTATTACAGTGATCACAGCTGTCTCTATTACAGTGACCACAGCTGCCTCTATTACAATGACCACAGTTGTCTCTATTACAGTGACCACAGCTGTCTCTATTACAGTGACCACAGCTGCCTCTATTACAGTGACCACAGCTGTCTCTAGTACAGTGACCACAGCTGTCTCTATTACAGTGACCACAGCTGTCTCTAGTACAGTGACCACAGCTGTCTCTATTACAGTGACCACAGCTGTCTCTATTACAGTGACCACAGCTGTCTCTATTACAGTGACCACAGCTGTCTCTATTACAGTGACCACAGCTGTCTCTATTACAGTGACCACAGCTGTCTCTATTACAGTGACCACAGCTGTCTCTATTACAGTGACCACAGCTGCCTCTATTACAGTGACCACAGCAGCCTCTATTACAGTGACCACAGTTGTCTCTATTACTGACCACAGCTGTCTCTATTACAGCTGTCTCTATTACAGTGACCACAGTTGTCTCTATTACAATGACCACAGCTGTCTCTATTACAGTGACCACAGCTGTCTCTATTACAGTGACCACAGCTGTCTCTATTACAGCTGTCTCTATTACAGTGACCACAGTTGTCTCTATTACAGTGACCACAGCTGTCTCTATTACAGCTGTCTCTATTACAGTGACCACAGTTGTCTCTATTACAATGACCACAGCTGTCTCTATTACAGTGACCACAGCTGTCTCTATTACAGTGATCACAGCTGCCTCTATTACAGTGACCACAGCTGTCTCTATTACAGTGACCACAGCTGTCCTCTATTACAGTGACCACAGCTGTCTCTATTACAGTGACCACAGCTGTCTCTATTACAGTGACCACAGCTGTCTCTATTACAGTGACCACAGCTGTCTCTATTACAGTGACCACAGCTGTCTCTATTACAGTGACCACAGCTGTCTCTATTACATGACCACAATTGTCTCTATTACAGTGACCACAGCTGTCTCTATTACAGTGACCACAGCTGTCTCTATTACAGTGACCACAGCTGTCTCTATTACAGTGACCACAGCTGTCTCTATTACAGTGACCACAGCTGTCTCTATTACAATGACCACAGCTGTCTCTATTACAGTGACCACAGCTGTCTCTATTACAATGACCACAGCTGTCTCTATTACAGTGACCACAGCTGTCTCTATTACAATGACCACAGCTGTCTCTATTACAGTGACCACAGCTGTCTCTATTACAATGACCACAGCTGTCTCTATTACAGTGACCACAGCTGTCTCTATTACAATGACCACAGCTGTCTCTATTACAGTGACCACAGCTGTCTCTATTACAATGACCACAATTGTCTCTATTACAGTGACCACAGCTGTCTCTATTACAGTGACCACAGCTGTCTCTATTACAGTGACCACAGCTGTCTCTATTACAGTGACCACAGCTGCCTCTATTACAGTGACCACAGCTGTCTCTATTACAATGACCACAGTTGTCTCTATTACAGTGATCACAGCTGTCTCTATTACAATGACCACAGTTGTCTCTATTACAGTGACCACAGCTGTCTCTATTACAATGACCACAGTTGTCTCTATTACAGTGATCACAGCTGCCTCTATTACAATGACCACAGTTGTCTCTATTACAATGATCACAGCTGTCTCTATTACAATGACCACAGTTGTCTCTATTACAGTGATCACAGCTGTCTCTATTACAGTGATCACAGCTGTCTCTATTACAGTGATCACGGCTGTCTCTATTACAGTGATTACAGCTGTCTCTATTACAGTGACCACAGCTGTCTCTATTACAGTGACCACAGCTGCCTCTATTACAGTGACCACAGCTGTCTCTATTACAGTGACCACAGCTGTCTCTATTACAGTGACCACAGCTGTCTCTATTACAGTGACCACAGCTGTCTCTATTACAGTGACCACAGCAGCCTATTACAATGACCACAGTTGTCTCTATTACAATGACCACAGCTGTCTCTATTACAATGACCACAGCTGTCTCTATTACAGTGATCACAGCTGTCTCTATTACAATGACCACAGCTGTCTCTATTACAGTGATCACAGCTGTCTCTATTACAGTGACCACAGCTGCCTCTATTACAGTGATCACAGCTGTCTCTATTACAGTGATCACAGCTGTCTCTATTACAGTGACCACAGCTGTCTCTATTACAATGATCACAGCTGTCTCTATTACAGTGACCACAGCTGTCTCTATTACAATGACCACAGTTGTCTCTATTACAGTGACCACAGCTGTCTCTATTACAGTGACCACAGCTGTCTCTATTACAGTGATCACAGCTGTCTCTATTACAGTGATCACAGCTGTCTCTATTACAGTGATCACAGCTGTCTCTATTACAGTGATCACAGCTGTCTCTATTACAGTGATCACAGCTGTCTCTATTACAGTGATCACAGCTGTCTCTATTACAGTGATCACAGCTGCCTCTATTACAGTGATCACAGCTGTCTCTATTACAGTGATCACAGCTGTCTCTATTACAGTGACCACAGCTGTCTTTATTACAGTGATCACAGCTGTCTCTATTACAATGACCACAGCTGTCTCTATTACAATGACCACAGCTGTCTCTATTACAGTGACCACAGTTGTCTCTATTACAATGACCACAGCTGTCTCTATTACAATGACCACAGCTGTCTCTATTACAGTGATCACAGCTGTCTCTATTACAATGACCACAGCTGTCTCTATTACAATGACCACAGCTGTCTCTATTACAGTGACCACAGCTGTCTCTATTACAGTGATCACAGCTGTCTCTATTACAGTGACCACAGCTGTCTCTATTACAGTGATCACAGCTGTCTCTATTACAGTGACCACAGCTGTCTCTATTACAGTGATCACAGCTGTCTCTATTACAGTGATCACAGCTGTCTCTATTACAGTGCTCACAGAGCTGTCTCTATTACAGTGATCACAGCTGTCTCTATTACAGTGATCACAGCTGTCTCTATTACAGTGATCACAGCTGTCTCTATTACAGTGATCACAGCTGTCTCTATTACAGTGATCACAGCTGTCTCTATTACAGTGATCACAGCTGTCTCTATTACAGTGACCACAGCTGTCTCTATTACAGTGATCACAGCTGCCTCTATTACAATGACCACAGCTGTCTCTATTACAGTGACCACAGCTGTCTCTATTACAGTGACCACAGCTGTCTCTATTACAGTGACCACAGCTGTCTCTATTACAGTGATCACAGCTGTCTCTATTACAGTGATCACAGCTGTCTCTATTACAGTGATCACAGCTGTCTCTATTACAGTGATCACAGCTGTCTCTATTACAGTGATCACAGCTGTCTCTATTACAGTGATCACAGCTGTCTCTATTACAGTGATCACAGCTGTCTCTATTACAGTGATCACAGCTGTCTCTATTACAGTGACACAATTGTCTCTATTACAGTGATCACAGCTGCCTCTATTACAATGACCACAGCTGTCTCTATTACAGTGACCACAGCTGCCTCTATTACAGTGACCACAGCTGTCTCTATTACAGTGACCACAGTTGTCTCTATTACAGTGACCACAGTTGCCTCTATTACAATGACCACAGTTGTCTCTATTACAGTGACCACAGCTGCCTCTATTACAATGACCACAGCTGTCTCTATTACAGTGACCACAGCTGCCTCTATTACAGTGATCACAGCTGCCTCTATTACAGTGACCACAGCTGCCTCTATTACAGTGACCACAGCTGCCTCTAATACAGTGACCACAGCTGCCTCTATTACAGTGACCACAGCTGCCTCTAATACAGTGACCACAGCTGCCTCTATTACAGTGACCACAGCTGCCTCTATTACAGTGACCACAGCTGTCTCTATTACAATGACCAGTGACCACAGCTGTCTCTATTACAGTGACCACAGCTGCCTCTATTACAATGACCACAGCTGTCTCTATTACAGTGACCACAGCTGTCTCTATTACAGTTGTCTTTATTACAGTGACCACAGCTGCCTCTATTGCAGTGACCACAGCTGTCTCTATTACAGTTGTCTCTGTTACAGTGACCACAGCTGTCTCTATTACAGTGAACACAGCTACCTCTATTACAGTTGTCTCTGTTACAGTGACCACAGCTGTCTCTATTACAGTGACCACAGCTGTCTCTATTACAGTTGTCTCTGTTACAGTGACCACAGCTGTCTCTATTACAGTGACCACAGCTGTCTCTATTACAGTTGTCTTTATTACAGTGACCACAGCTGCCTCTATTGCAGTGACCACAGCTGTCTCTATTACAGTTGTCTCTGTTACAGTGACCACAGCTGTCTCTATTACAGTGACCACAGCTGTCTCTGTTACAGTGACCACAGTTGTCTCTATTACAGTGATCACAGCTGTCTCTATTACAATGACCACAGCTGTCTCTATTACAGTGACCGCAGCTGTCTCTATTACAGTGACCACAGTTGTCTCTATTACAGTGACCACAGCTGTCTCTATTACAGTGACCACAGCAGCCTCTATTACAATGACCACAGTTGTCTCTATAACAGTTGTCTCCATTACAGTGACCACAGCTGTCTCTATTACGGTGACCACAGCTGTCTCTATTACAGTGACCACAGCTGTCTCTATTACAGTTGTCTCCATTACAGTGACCACAGCTGTCTCTATTACAGTGACCACAGCTGTCTCTATTACAGTGACCACAGCTGTCTCTATTACAGTGACCACAGCTGTCTCTATTACAGTGACCACAGCTGTCTCTATTACAGTGACCACAGCAGCCTCTATTACAATGACCACAGTTGTCTGTATTACAATGACCACAGCTGTCTCTATTACAGTGACCACAGCTGTCTCTATTACAGTGATCACAGCTGCCTCTATTACAGTGACCACAGCTGCCTCTATTACAGTGACCACAGTGTCTCTATTACAATGACCACAGCTGTCTCTATTACAGTGACCACAGCTGTCTCTATTACAGTGACCACAGCTGTCTCTATTACAGTGATCACAGCTGTCTCTATTACAATGACCACAGTTGTCTCTATTACAGTGATCACAGCTGTCTCTATTACAGTGACCACAGCTGTCTCTATTACAATGACCACAGCTGTCTCTATTACAGTGACCACAGCTGTCTCTATTACAATGACCACAGTTGTCTCTATTACAGTGACCACAGTTGTCTCTATTACAATGACCACAGTTGTCTCTATTACAGTGATCACAGCTGCCTCTATTACAATGACCACAGTTGTCTCTATTACAATGATCACAGCTGTCTCTATTACAATGACCACAGTTGTCTCTATTACAGTGATCACAGCTGTCTCTATTACAGTGATCACAGCTGTCTCTATTACAGTGATCACGGCTGTCTCTATTACAGTGATCACAGCTGTCTCTATTACAGTGACCACAGCTGTCTCTATTACAGTGACCACAGCTGCCTCTATTACAGTGACCACAGCTGTCTCTATTACAGTGACCACAGCTGTCTCTATTACAGTGACCACAGCTGTCTCTATTACAGTGACCACAGCTGTCTCTATTACAGTGATCACAGCTGTCTCTATTACAGTGATCACAGCTGTCTCTATTACAGTGATCACAGCTGTCTCTATTACAGTGATCACAGCTGTCTCTATTACAGTGACCACAGCTGTCTTTATTACAGTGACCACAGCTGTCTTTATTACAGTGACCACAGCTGTCTTTATTACAGTGACCACAGCTGTCTCTATTACAGTGACCACAGCTGTCTCTATTACAGTGACCACAGCTGTCTCTATTACAGTGACCACAGCAGCCTCTATTACAATGACCACAGTTGTCTCTATTACAATGACCACAGCTGTCTCTATTACAATGACCACAGCTGTCTCTATTACAGTGATCACAGCTGTCTCTATTACAATGACCACAGCTGTCTCTATTACAATGACCACAGCTGTCTCTATTACAATGACCACAGCTGTCTTTATTACAGTGACCACAGCTGTCTCTATTACAGTGACCACAGCTGTCTCTATTACAGTGATCACAGCTGTCTCTATTACAGTGATCACAGCTGTCTCTATTACAGTGACCACAGCTGTCTCTAGTACAGTGACCACAGCTGTCTCTATTACAGTGACCACAGCTGTCTCTATTACAGTGACCACAGCTGTCTCTATTACAGTGACCACAGCTGTCTCTATTACAGTGACCACAGCTGTCTCTATTACAGTGATCACAGCTGTCTCTATTACAGTGACCACAGCTGTCTCTATTACAGTGATCACAGCTGTCTCTATTACAGTGACCACAGCTGTCTCTATTACAGTGACCACAGCTGTCTCTATTACAGTGACCACAGCTGTCTCTATTACAGTGACCACAGCTGTCTCTATTACAGTGACCACAGCTGTCTCTATTATACAGTGATCACAGCTGTCTCTATTACAGTGATCACAGCTGTCTCTATTACAGTGACCACAGCTGTCTCTATTACAATGACCACAGCTGTCTCTATTACAGTGACCACAGCTGTCTCTATTACAATGACCACAGCTGTCTCTATTACAGTGACCACAGCTGTCTCTATTACAATGACCACAGCTGTCTCTATTACAGTGACCACAGCTGTCTCTATTACAGTGATCACAGCTGTCTCTATTACAATGACCACAGCTGTCTCTATTACAGTGATCACAGCTGTCTCTATTACAATGACCACAGCTGTCTCTATTACAGTGACCACAGCTGTCTCTATTACAGTGATCACAGCTGTCTCTATTACAGTGACCACAGCTGCCTCTATTACAATGACCACAGTTGTCTCTATTACAGTGACCACAGCTGTCTCTATTACAGTGACCACAGCTGCCTCTATTACAGTGACCACAGCTGTCTCTAGTACAGTGACCACAGCTGTCTGTCTCTATTACAGTGACCACAGCTGTCTCTAGTACAGTGACCACAGCTGTCTCTATTACAGTGACCACAGCTGTCTCTATTACAGTGACCACAGCTGTCTCTATTACAGTGACCACAGCTGTCTCTATTACAGTGACCACAGCTGTCTCTATTACAGTGACCACAGCTGTCTCTATTACAGTGACCACAGCTGTCTCTATTACAGTGACCACAGCTGCCTCTATTACAGTGACCACAGCAGCCTCTATTACAGTGACCACAGTTGT
Source organism: Oncomelania hupensis (assembly GCA_036898135.1). Taxonomy (NCBI): domain Eukaryota; kingdom Metazoa; phylum Mollusca; class Gastropoda; order Littorinimorpha; family Pomatiopsidae; genus Oncomelania; species Oncomelania hupensis. The sequence goes on from CM072513.1 coordinate 17,867,511, forward strand.
CTCTATTACAGTGACCACAGCTGTCTCTATTACAGCTGTCTCTATTACAGTGACCACAGTTGTCTCTATTACAATGACCACAGCTGTCTCTATTACAGTGACCACAGCTGTCTCTATTACAGTGACCACAGCTGTCTCTATTACAGCTGTCTCTATTACAGTGACCACAGTTGTCTCTATTACAGTGACCACAGCTGTCTCTATTACAGCTGTCTCTATTACAGTGATCACAGCTGTCTCTATTACAGTGACCACAGCTGCCTCTATTACAGTGATCACAGCTGTCTCTATTACAATGACCACAGTTGTCTCTATTACAGTGATCACAGCTGTCTCTATTACAATGACCACAGTTGTCTCTATTACAGTGACCACAGCTGTCTCTATTACAATGACCACAGTTGTCTCTATTACAGTGATCACAGCTGCCTCTATTACAATGACCACAGTTGTCTCTATTACAATGATCACAGCTGTCTCTATTACAATGACCACAGTTGTCTCTATTACAGTGATCACAGCTGTCTCTATTACAGTGATCACAGCTGTCTCTATTACAGTGATCACGGCTGTCTCTATTACAGTGATCACAGCTGTCTCTATTACAGTGACCACAGCTGTCTCTATTACAGTGACCACAGCTGCCTCTATTACAGTGACCACAGCTGTCTCTATTACAGTGACCACAGCTGTCTCTATTACAGTGACCACAGCTGTCTCTATTACAGTGACCAACAGCTGTCTCTATTACAGTGACCACAGCAGCCTCTATTACAATGACCACAGTTGTCTCTATTACAATGACCACAGCTGTCTCTATTACAATGACCACAGCTGTCTCTATTACAGTGATCACAGCTGTCTCTATTACAATGACCACAGCTGTCTCTATTACAGTGATCACAGCTGTCTCTATTACAGTGACCACAGCTGCCTCTATTACAGTGATCACAGCTGTCTCTATTACAGTGATCACAGCTGTCTCTATTACAGTGACCACAGCTGTCTCTATTACAATGATCACAGCTGTCTCTATTACAGTGACCACAGCTGTCTCTATTACAATGACCACAGTTGTCTCTATTACAGTGACCACAGCTGTCTCTATTACAGTGACCACAGCTGTCTCTATTACAGTGATCACAGCTGTCTCTATTACAGTGATCACAGCTGTCTCTATTACAGTGATCACAGCTGTCTCTATTACAGTGATCACAGCTGTCTCTATTACAGTGATCACAGCTGTCTCTATTACAGTGATCACAGCTGTCTCTATTACAGTGATCACAGCTGCCTCTATTACAGTGATCACAGCTGTCTCTATTACAGTGATCACAGCTGTCTCTATTACAGTGACCACAGCTGTCTTTATTACAGTGATCACAGCTGTCTCTATTACAATGACCACAGCTGTCTCTATTACAATGACCACAGCTGTCTCTATTACAGTGACCACAGTTGTCTCTATTACAATGACCACAGCTGTCTCTATTACAATGACCACAGCTGTCTCTATTACAGTGATCACAGCTGTCTCTATTACAATGACCACAGCTGTCTCTATTACAATGACCACAGCTGTCTCTATTACAGTGACCACAGCTGTCTCTATTACAGTGATCACAGCTGTCTCTATTACAGTGACCACAGCTGTCTCTATTACAGTGATCACAGCTGTCTCTATTACAGTGACCACAGCTGTCTCTATTACAGTGATCACAGCTGTCTCTATTAAGTGATCACAGCTGTCTCTATTACAGTGATCACAGCTGTCTCTATTACAGTGATCACAGCTGTCTCTATTACAGTGATCACAGCTGTCTCTATTACAGTGATCACAGCTGTCTCTATTACAGTGATCACAGCTGTCTCTATTACAGTGATCACAGCTGTCTCTATTACAGTGATCACAGCTGTCTCTATTACAGTGACCACAGCTGTCTCTATTACAGTGATCACAGCTGCCTCTATTACAATGACCACAGCTGTCTCTATTACAGTGACCACAGCTGTCTCTATTACAGTGACCACAGCTGTCTCTATTACAGTGACCACAGCTGTCTCTATTACAGTGATCACAGCTGTCTCTATTACAGTGATCACAGCTGTCTCTATTACAGTGATCACAGCTGTCTCTATTACAGTGATCACAGCTGTCTCTATTACAGTGATCACAGCTGTCTCTATTACAGTGATCACAGCTGTCTCTATTACAGTGATCACAGCTGTCTCTATTACAGTGATCACAGCTGTCTCTATTACAGTGACCACAATTGTCTCTATTACAGTGATCACAGCTGCCTCTATTACAATGACCACAGCTGTCTCTATTACAGTGACCACAGCTGCCTCTATTACAGTGACCACAGCTGTCTCTATTACAGTGACCACAGTTGTCTCTATTACAGTGACCACAGTTGCCTCTATTACAATGACCACAGTTGTCTCTATTACAGTGACCACAGCTGCCTCTATTACAATGACCACAGCTGTCTCTATTACAGTGACCACAGCTGCCTCTATTACAGTGATCACAGCTGCCTCTATTACAGTGACCACAGCTGCCTCTATTACAGTGACCACAGCTGCCTCTAATACAGTGACCACAGCTGCCTCTATTACAGTGACCACAGCTGCCTCTAATACAGTGACCACAGCTGCCTCTATTACAGTGACCACAGCTGCCTCTATTACAGTGACCACAGCTGTCTCTATTACAATGACCAGTGACCACAGCTGTCTCTATTACAGTGACCACAGCTGCCTCTATTACAATGACCACAGCTGTCTCTATTACAATGACCACAGCTGTCTCTATTACAGTTGTCTTTATTACAGTGACCACAGCTGCCTCTATTGCAGTGACCACAGCTGTCTCTATTACAGTTGTCTCTGTTACAGTGACCACAGCTGTCTCTATTACAGTGAACACAGCTACCTCTATTACAGTGACCGCAGCTGTCTCTATTACAGTGACCACAGTTGTCTCTATTACAGTGACCACAGCTGTCTCTATTACAGTGACCACAGCAGCCTCTATTACAATGACCACAGTTGTCTCTATAACAGTTGTCTCCATTACAGTGACCACAGCTGTCTCTATTACGGTGACCACAGCTGTCTCTATTACAGTGACCACAGCTGTCTCTATTACAGTTGTCTCCATTACAGTGACCACAGCTGTCTCTATTACAGTGACCACAGCTGTCTCTATTACAGTGACCACAGCTGTCTCAGTGACCACAGCTGTCTCTATTACAGTGACCACAGCTGTCTCTATTACAGTGACCACAGCAGCCTCTATTACAATGACCACAGTTGTCTCTATTACAATGACCACAGCTGTCTCTATTACAGTGACCACAGCTGTCTCTATTACAGTGATCACAGCTGCCTCTATTACAGTGACCACAGCTGCCTCTATTACAGTGACCACAGTTGTCTCTATTACAATGACCACAGCTGTCTCTATTACAGTGACCACAGCTGTCTCTATTACAGTGACCACAGCTGTCTCTATTACAGTGATCACAGCTGTCTCTATTACAATGACCACAGTTGTCTCTATTACAGTGATCACAGCTGTCTCTATTACAGTGACCACAGCTGTCTCTATTACAATGACCACAGCTGTCTCTATTACAGTGACCACAGCTGTCTCTATTACAATGACCACAGTTGTCTCTATTACAGTGACCACAGCTGTCTCTATTACAATGACCACAGTTGTCTCTATTACAGTGATCACAGCTGCCTCTATTACAATGACCACAGCTGTCTCTATTACAATGACCACAGTTGTCTCTATTACAGTGATCACAGCTGTCTCTATTACAGTGATCACAGCTGTCTCTATTACAGTGACCACAATTGTCTCTATTACAGTGATCACAGCTGCCTCTATTACAATGACCACAGCTGTCTCTATTACAGTGACCACAGCTGCCTCTATTACAGTGACCACAGCTGTCTCTATTACAGTGACCACAGTTGTCTCTATTACAGTGACCACAGTTGCCTCTATTACAATGACCACAGTTGTCTCTATTACAGTGACCACAGCTGCCTCTATTACAATGACCACAGCTGTCTCTATTACAGTGACCACAGCTGCCTCTATTACAGTGATCACAGCTGCCTCTATTACAGTGACCACAGCTGCCTCTATTACAGTGACCACAGCTGCTGCCTCTATTACAGTGACCACAGCTGCCTCTATTACAGTGACCACAGCTGCTGCCTCTATTACAGTGCCCACAGCTGCATCTATTACAGTGACCACAGCTGCCTCTATTACAGTGACCACAGCTGTCTCTATTACAATGACCAGTGACCACAGCTGTCTCTATTACAGTGACCACAGCTGCCTCTATTACAATGACCACAGCTGTCTCTATTACAGTGACCACAGCTGTCTCTATTACAGTTGTCTTTATTACAGTGACCACAGCTGCCTCTATTGCAGTGACCACAGCTGTCTCTATTACAGTTGTCTCTGTTACAGTGACCACAGCTGTCTCTATTACAGTGAACACAGCTACCTCTATTACAGTGACCGCAGCTGTCTCTATTACAGTGACCACAGTTGTCTCTATTACAGTGACCACAGCTGTCTCTATTACAGTGACCACAGCAGCCTCTATTACAATGACCACAGTTGTCTCTATAACAGTTGTCTCCATTACAGTGACCACAGCTGTCTCTATTACGGTGACCACAGCTGTCTCTATTACAGTGACACAGCTGTCTCTATTACAGTTGTCTCCATTACAGTGACCACAGCTGTCTCTATTACAGTGACCACAGCTGTCTCTATTACAGTGACCACAGCTGTCTCTATTACAGTGACCACAGCTGTCTCTATTACAGTGACCACAGCTGTCTCTATTACAGTGACCACAGCAGCCTCTATTACAGTGACCACAGCTGTCTCTATTACAATGACCACAGCTGTCTCTATTACAGTGACCACAGCTGTCTCTATTACAGTGATCACAGCTGCCTCTATTACAGTGACCACAGCTGCCTCTATTACAGTGACCACAGTTGTCTCTATTACAATGACCACAGCTGTCTCTATTACAGTGACCACAGCTGTCTCTATTACAGTGACCACAGCTGTCTCTATTACAGTGACACAGCTGTCTCTATTACAGTGACCACAGTTGTCTCTATTACAGTGACCACAGCTGTCTCTATTACAGTGACCACGACTGTCTCTATTACAGTGACCACAGCTGTCTCTATTACAGTGCCCACAGCTGTCTCTATTACAGTGACCACAGTTGTCTCTATTACAGTGACCACAGCTGTCTCTATTACAATGACCACAGTTGTCTCTATTACAGTGATCACAGCTGCCTCTATTACAATGACCACAGTTGTCTCTATTACAATGATCACAGCTGTCTCTATTACAATGACCACAGTTGTCTCTCTATTACAGTGACCACAGCTGTCTCTATTACAGTGACCACAGCTGTCTCTATTACAGTGATCACGGCTGTCTCTATTACAGTGATCACAGCTGTCTCTATTACAGTGACCACAGCTGTCTCTATTACAGTGACCACAGCTGTCTCTATTACAGTGACCACAGCTGTCTCTATTACAGTGACCACAGCTGTCTCTATTACAGTGACCACAGCTGTCTCTATTACAGTGACCACAGCTGTCTCTATTACAGTGATCACAGCTGTCTCTATTACAGTGATCCACAGCTGTCTCTATTACAGTGACCACAGCTGTCTCTATTACAGTGACACAGCTGTCTCTATTACAGTGACCACAGCTGTCTTTATTACAGTGACCACAGCTGTCTTTATTACAGTGACCACAGCTGTCTTTATTACAGTGACCACAGCTGTCTCTATTACAGTGACCACAGCTGTCTCTATTACAGTGACCACAGCTGTCTCTATTACAGTGACCACAGCAGCCTCTATTACAATGACCACAGCTGTCTCTATTACAGTGACCACAGCTGTCTCTATTACAATGACCACAGCTGTCTCTATTACAGTGATCACAGCTGTCTCTATTACAGTGACCACAGCTGTCTCTATTACAATGACCACAGCTGTCTCTATTACAGTGACCACAGCTGTCTCTATTACAGTGACCACAGCTGTCTCTATTACAGTGACCACAGCTGTCTCTATTACAGTGATCCACAGCTGTCTCTATTACAGTGACCACAGCTGTCTCTATTACAGTGATCACAGCTGTCTCTATTACAGTGACCACAGCTGTCTCTATTACAGTGACCACAGCTGCCTCTATTACAGTGACCACAGCTGTCTCTATTACAGTGTCTCTATTACAGTGACCACAGCTGTCTCTATTACAGTGACCACAGCTGTCTCTATTACAGTGACCACAGCTGCCTCTATTACAATGACCACAGCTGTCTCTATTACAATGACCACAGCTGTCTCTATTACAGTGACCACAGCTGTCTCTATTACAATGACCACAGCTGTCTCTATTACAGTGACCACAGCTGTCTCTATTACAGTGACCACAGCTGTCTCTATTACAATGACCACAGCTGTCTCTATTACAGTGACCACAGCTGTCTCTATTACAATGACCACAGCTGTCTCTATTACAATGACCACAGCTGTCTCTATTACAGTGACCACAGCTGTCCTCTATTACAGTGACCACAGCTGTCTCTATTACAGTGACCACAGCTGTCTCTATTACAGTGACCACAGCTGTCTCTATTACAGTGATCACAGCTGTCTCTATTACAGTGACCACAGCTGTCTCTATTACAGTGATCACAGCTGTCTCTATTACAGTGACCACAGCTGTCTCTATTACAGTGATCACAGCTGTCTCTATTACAGTGACCACAGCTGTCTCTATTACAGTGACCACAGCTGTCTCTATTACAGTGACCACAGCTGTCTCTATTACAGTGACCACAGCTGTCTCTATTACAGTGATCACAGCTGTCTCTATTACAGTGACCACAGCTGTCTCTATTACAGTGACCACAGCTGTCTCTATTACAGTGACACAGCTGTCTCTATTACAGTGACCACAGCTGTCTCTATTACAGTGACCACAGCTGTCTCTATTACAGTGACCACAGCTGCCTCTATTACAGTGACCACAGCTGTCTCTATTACAGTGACCACAGCTGTCTCTATTACAGTGACCACAGCTGTCTCTATTACAGTGACCACAGCTGTCTCTATTACAGTGACACAGCTGTCTCTATTACAGTGACCACAGCTGTCTCTATTACAGTGATCACAGCTGTCTCTATTACAGTGATCACAGCTGTCTCTATTACAGTGACCACAGCTGTCTCTATTACAGTGATCACAGCTGTCTCTATTACAGTGACCACAGCTGTCTCTATTACAGTGACCACAGCTGTCTCTATTACAGTGACCACAGCTGTCTCTATTACAGTGACCACAGCTGTCTCTATTACAGTGATCACAGCTGTCTCTATTACAGTGACCACAGCTGTCTCTATTACAGTGACCACAGCTGTCTATTACAGTGACCACAGCTGTCTCTATTACAGTGACCACAGCTGTCTCTATTACAGTGACCACAGCTGCCTCTATTACAGTGACCACAGCTGTCTCTATTACAGTGACCACAGCTGCCTCTATTACAGTGACCACAGCTGTCTCTATTACAGTGACCACAGCTGTCTCTATTACAGTGACCACAGCTGTCTCTATTACAGTGACCACAGCTGTCTCTATTACAGTGACCACAGCTGTCTCTATTACAGTGACCACAGCTGTCTCTATTACAGTGACCACAGCTGTCTCTATTACAGTGATCACAGCTGTCTCTATTACAGTGACCACAGCTGTCTCTATTACAGTGACCACAGCTGTCTCTATTACAGTGACCACAGCTGTCTCTATTACAGTGACCACAGCTGTCTCTATTACAGTGACCACAGCTGTCTCTATTACAGTGACCACAGCTGCCTCTATTACAGTGACCACAGCTGTCTCTATTACAGTGACCACAGCTGCCTCTATTACAGTGACCACAGCTGCCTCTATTACAGTGACCACAGCTGTCTCTATTACAGTGACCACAGCTGCCTCTATTACAGTGACCACAGCTGTCTCTATTACAGTGACCACAGCTGTCTCTATTACAGTGACCACAGCTGTCTCTATTACAGTGACCACAGCTGCCTCTATTACAGTGACCACAGCTGTCTCTATTACAGTGACCACAGCTGTCTCTATTACAGTTGTCTCTATTACAGTGACCACAGCTGTCTCTATTACAGTGACCACAGCTGTCTCTATTACAGTGACCACAGCTGTCTCTATGACAGTTGTCTCTATTACAGTGACCACAGCTGCCTCTATTACAGTGACCACAGCTGTCTCTATTACAGTGACCACAGCTGTCTCTATTACAGTGACCACAGCTGTCTCTATTACAGTGACCACAGCTGTCTCTATTACAGTGACCACAGCTGTCTCTATTACAGTGACCACAGCTGTCTCTATTACAGTGACCACAGCTGTCTCTATTACAGTGACCACAGCTGTCTCTATTACAGTGACCACAGCTGTCTCTATTACAGTGACCACAGCTGTCTCTATTACAGTGACCACAGCTGTCTCTATTACAGTGACCACAGCTGTCTCTATTACAGTGACCACAGCTGTCTCTATTACAGTGACCACAGCTGTCTCTATTACAGTGACCACAGCTGTCTCTATTACAGTGCCACAGCTG
>CM072513.1:17876749-17976749 GCA_036898135.1 Oncomelania hupensis
AACTTCTAAACTTCGCTTGTAGTGCAGAACTCATCGTTTTATTTATTTTACGTACGTATGTACAAACACACACACGCACGCACACACACACGCACACATACACACACACAAACACACAGAGTTAAAGACACAGATGGGTGTAAACACAATTGTTGAAATACCAAGTCTCAGCAAGATTGGGTTTTAGGACCACTTTCCTCCGCTATAACCAAGTCTCATTAATTTTAATTTCTATTTCCACCTAATTTTGGAACAAAATCTTTTCGTTTTTCCTAGACAGGAGCGTTAAAGAAGAACGCACCAATGGTGACTTCAAAATGTTATAAGAAATTATAAATATTTACAGACCGTAATTATACATCTACTTTGGTAGGCCTAACTGATACTCTGGGCGCCCAAAAGCTTGCACCTTGAGTTAGATCTTGTACTGGCCAGCGCCTTGATTAGCTCTGGAGCTGGAAAAGCGCTCTATAAGAATTATGATGAAATAATACCGTTACCGTTTCCACCCCATCAAACACACACTTAAAGAGAACATTGCGCGAGTAACAAAATGGCGCCTTGGGCAATCTTAAAGGACCCGATTCGAAGGCTTGGTTTGCTTTGGGGGAAAACGGGTTTACCCTAGAATTCGCTTTTGTTGTTGTATCAAATTTTATTCATCAGATTAACATAGGCCTAAGTTGTACTGATCTAGAATTCGCATTGTTATCACATGACATAATGATACAGTGGGCTTTCGTTGCTCAAACCAACCGCTAAAGGTTGCAATTTTCAATTTTAAATTATATGGGCAATTTTCCATTTCGGTTCTGACAGAGAGTGATTTCCCCTGATTAACGGTACATCGAATACTACAGCCGTGCGACCTTTGACCCTATTTCTGAATGAACAACGAACCTGAAGAGTCTTTTGGTGTCTGGAGTAGAGTATGGTCTTTTTTATGAACCTCACACGGAAAACCTTATGAGCAATTGTTTTTACGGGTTCTGTTTCTTACAGGCTTTGATAGCTGCTATTTTTAGCTCCAGAATGTGGGCTGGATATATATATATATATATATATATATATATATATATATATATATATATATATATATATATATATATATATATATATATATATATATATATATATATATATATATATATATATATATATATATATATATTCGATAGAATTATTGTTTGTTGTACGATTTTTTTCCAGTGGGGCTACACTCACTGTGAATGTTAAAAGGATCTGTCGATGGGCCGTGGTCAAAGTGGGTCCAATTAAGTTAAATCCTGTTCGCGGGTCATTGCCCTGAGCAACCCTCTGAGCTGGAAATGTTCTACATAAGAACAATCTTCATTTTGCAAAAAAGAGTAGTGAGAGCATCTGACTCGTTTGATTACTTCAACGCAATTCTCCGACGGTCGAAGTTATTGGCAATGATAGGGAAGCTGTGTATACATTGAAAGTAAAAGGTGTACATAATTATCTTACCTTATCACAGGTATCCATGAGGTGAACCATGAGGTCAAGGTTATCCCAGTCCTCGTGTTTTGTGTAAGTACCCTCTGCTCAAACAAACCACAAGACATAAATAAATAGATAAATAAATGAATCACAGAATAACTCTTAAATAGTGATCTTAATGACAGGAAAAAAATTTAAAAGGAATAACTTAAAGCAACAATAAATATATTAACATGCAGGGCAGTAGAGAATATCGCGTAATATCATTACTTAATTTATATTTATGATGCACTGATGTAAACTATGTACTGTTGCATATTCAGAAAGAGAGAAAATTAGATGTTGGTTTGGATGGAAGTTTATTAAAACACACAACCATGAGAATCGGTGGTATCTGATTATTTCCTCATGTTTTGTTTTTGTGCTGAGTTTTGCAAATGTCTAGTCTGGCTGTTTATTCAACGTCTGCCCAAGGCGAGCGGAGAGCTGGGAATCATGGGAGTATGGAGAGATGGGAGAGGGGAGGTGAGAGGATGACCTAGCGGGGGAAATATAGAAAATTAACTAAATCACCACTTCTTGCCTCCGTATCTTTAATCTTCGCATTTGATATTTCAGGAACAGAAAATAGAAGACATAAACCAAAGCTGGATCAAGGCTGATTACGACCAATTAACCTTGCGTCTTCATTTATCTCCGGTGTCAAGGCGACGTCGAGGCTTGCAATTTGGGGGCAGGGCACTGATTAAAGAAACTCCATTAGCCAAAAGACGGGTTTCAAAACAACATTTAATGTGCTCAGAATTATACCGAAATTAAAGTTATTACATCCTTGCTTTTAACGCTGAGGTAATGGAGGCTACGGTACACTATTTACATTAGCTACCTAACGAAGTTTAAGACTTAATGATAGCATTTTGCCGTCATATTAAAGCAAAAACAAAAAAGTGCGAAAATAGCATTTTTAGGAGATAACATTTGCAATGTATATATATTCTCTCGAAACTGTTAGGAAGTTCAAATTAGTAAGAAACCAATGGTATCTTTATACAGTGTAGTCTAAGCATTCAAGGCCAAACCTACTCTGATGAGAACTTTGTTAAAGGTCGAAACGCGTGAGAACCAGAATGCATTTGTACTACAGTTTTCCTTGACTGTCCCGAGGATAGTACCTACCTATATGTATATATAAATATATAGGTAGTCACAAATCCCTCTCTTTCTCCTTCTATCAAGATGGTGTTCTACACAATGTCAAATGCATTATAACAATCTGAGTAAAGAACAAAAAAAAAACTACTAATAACTATACAAGAATGTGTGCTGGTCAACAGAGTTCTGATTCCAGAAATAACTAACATACCATAAGAAACTGGACATACGTTCCGGAATTGTGAGAGACCAGGCTTAATAAATAGATGATACCCAGCGGACAGGGAGCGACTGGGAGCATTCTGATTAGTCGAAATTTAAAATGCATTACAAAATTCGACGCATGCGCACAGTGCTATCGTAGAACGACCGAGCACTGCTTCATTCATTCAAATCTGGCAGTGTTAACGAGAAAGGGTTAATGTTAGCTCGGCCCATTTACGACGCCTAAAAAAATCGTGAAAAGGCCGGCACGGCGTGACTTGGCGCATGCGCAAAGGCGCCAAGCCCAGCTACGATACTCGGTCAAGCTGCGATGTTACACCGGTAGTGCTTCTACTCAATACTTAATGATACTGATATGATATAATATAATATAATATAATATAATATAATATAATATAATATAATATAATATAATAAATATAATATAATATAATATAATATAATATAATATAATATAATATAATATAATATAATATAATATCCTATCCTATCCTATCCTATCTGTCCCATAACCCGAAGGTCGTAGGGGCACCACAGATGATCGCTTAACCAGCATACTCCATCTTTCTCTGTCCTCAGCAGCCCTCATGGCTTCGCTCAGTGTCAAACCAGTCCATTCTCGAATGTTGTCCTCCCACCTCTTTTTCGGTCTCCCCCTTCTTCTACCTCCTTGCACTGTGCCTTGCAGAATGGTCTTTGCAAGGCCTGATGATCTGGTGACGTGGCCATACCATCGGAGTTTCCGTTTCTTCACCACTGTGAGCAGGTCATCGTGTTGTCCAATGGCTTGTGTGATGGTCTGTCGGACTTCAACGTTGGTGATGTGTTGGGTATAGGAAATGCACAGAAGTCTTCTGTAGCACCTCATCTCCATGCTTTGTATTCTTCGTTGGAGATCTGCTGTGAGGGTCCATGCTTCGCAAGCATATAGGAAGATGGAGATGACCAGAGAGCGCAGCAGTCTTACTTTGGAATGTAGACTGATGGTTCTGTCTTTCCAAATGGGCTTCAACCTTGTCAGGGCAGCAGTTGTTTGTGCGATCCTGGAGAGGACTTCCTGTCGAGACCCATTGTCTGACACAATGGCTCCTAAATATTTGAAGCTGTGCACTGTGTTGAGGGATTGGCCTTGTACTTTGATGTCCGTGTTGATGCCATTGGTGTTGTTGGTCATCATTTTGGTCTTCTCTGCACTTATTTCCATTCCATAAGCTCTGGAGGTGGTGTCAAGCCTCTGTACAAGCTGTTCAAGTTCTTGTTCCTCTCCAGCCAATCCATCAATATCATCCGCAAAACGAAGATTGGAGATTGCTCTGCCCCCTATGCTGACTGTGCCTTCGTGATCTGCAAGAGCATCTGACATGATGCGCTCTAGGAAGATGTTGAAGAGTGTTGGGGAGAGTAGGCATCCTTGACGCACACCGATTGTTGTTCTGAACCAGTTCCCGATGACGCTGTTATGGAGGACTGCACTGGTAGCCTTGTCATACAGGCTTTTGATGACTTCTATAATTTTAGGGCTGATGTTGTACACTTTCATGGTTGCCCATAGCGCTGCATGCCAGACTCGGTCAAATGCCTTCTTGAAGTCTATGAACACATGATATAGATGTTGTTGGTGCTGTAGGTATTTCTCACAGATTATTCTGAGGTTGAAAATCTGTTCAGTGGTACTTCGCCCTGCCATGAATCCTGCTTGTTCTTCAGCTATGATTTGTTCAGCTTGTGGTTTCAACCTGTTGAGTATTATTTTCAGGAGGACCTTGCTGGGATGGCTGATGAGGCTGATGGTGCGGTAATTTTCACACTCCTGAAGGTTACCTTTTTTGGGAAGAGTGATGACAAGCGACTGGGTCCATGGTGTAGGCCATTCCCCACTCTGCCAGATCTTGTTACAGATAATGGTGAGAGCATCAGTCATCGCTTCTCCTCCTGCTTGTAGCAGTTCCGCTGGTATGTTGTCCACTCCCGCTGACTTCCCTTTCTTCAGCGATTGCACTGCTGCCTCAACTTCTTCCCGGAGAATTGGGAGGATTTCTTCTTCTTCTCTGCTCTCGGGACATGCTAGAACTGATGGGTCTCCATTTGGTGTATGGTTGTAAAGGTCAGAGCAGTACTCTGTCCATCTGTCCAAGACTTCTTGTTCTTCTGTAAGGCAAATGCCAGACTTGCTTTGGATAGTGGAGACTTTGGGCTGTTTAACACTTGTCAGCCGCTTCACAGTCTGGTAGGCCTTCTTGCTGTTGTTCTTGTTCAGATTGTTCTCTATTTCCTGGCATTGATCTTCTATCCAGTTCTCCTTTGCTGTGCGCATGCCTTTTCGGATGTCATTGTTGATTTTTCGGTAGACATCAGCTCCCTGTGAGGTGTTCTTTTTCTTTTTTAACTCTCTTCGTTTATCACACAGATCCAAAAGTTTAGGTGTGATCCACGGCTTCTTCTTTGGTCGGTGCTTGCCAAGGATCTCAGTGGCGACATCTGTTACAGCTGAGTTGAAGGTATTGGTCATGGTGTTGACATCTACTTCGCCTGCCCCAAAAATAAGCAGTGGTGCAAATTTCCCTCCAATTGTGGCCTGAAATATTTTTGCCACCTCCGGGTCTTGCAGTTTGTCCAGGTCGAACTTCAGCCTAGTGCACTTTGCTGTATTTACTCTCTTCAAATGGAGCCGGAAAGACATCATCACGAGATCGTGGTCACTTCCAATGTCTGCTCCTGGAAAAGTGCGTGTCCTGCCAATGTTGATGCTTGATCTGAAGCGTTTCTTGACCATGATGTAGTCGATCTGGTTGTGATGTTCCCCGCCGGGACTGTGCCATACTGTGTGTATAATATATAATACGGTTATGATACTGGCAACAGACGAAGAAGAATGTTAGTGCACAGAGAGAGAGAGAGAGAGAGAGAGAGAGAGAGAGAGAGAGAGAGAGAGAGAGAGAGAGAGAGAGACAGAGAGAGACAGAGAGAGACAGAGACACACACACACACACACACACACACACACACAGAGATAAAGAGAAGGTGCGCCGATAAGAAAGAGACAGACACGGTGAGAGGGAGGGAGAGATACATACTGACAAAACAGAGAGAAAGAAGGAGGAAGGTAAGTATTAGAGAGGGAAAGAGAGAGAGAGGTGGACGGAAGTGGAGGGGGGAAGGGTGAAACACAAGGGAGAGAAGAAATAAGAAGCTGCACGGTTATTCTAGGATAACAAAATGAGATAACAAAATTACAATCATAGTTACCTAAATCGGGGTCGTATTCCATGATGAATCGTTTTGTGATGTACTTCACAGTCAAGGCTGAAACAAAGGAGTACCGTAGAGAAAACGTTATTAAATGTACAAAAAGGGCTGTTGTACAATAGTTTGTAACAGAAGGCAAAAGGCAGGCTGGGTGTTTCGCGATAACTATGTTCACTAAGCACACGCTCCATCCCAGAAACAAAAAATTTGAACAGATGTTTCCTGCTTCCTACTTCCATTTATCAAGGTGCGCCATGTGAGCATAACATACTGTGGACAAATGCGCCGCACGAGCTTTCATCATCATCTGCAGCAGCATCAAGAGCAGCAGCAAAAGCATCATCATCATCATCATCATCATCATCATCTTCTTCTTCTTCTTCTTCTTCTTCTTCTTCTTCTTCTTCTTCTTCTTCTTCACCTTCTTCTTCTTCTTCTTCTTCTTCTTCTTCTTCTTCTTCTTCTTCATTATCTTCATCATCATCATCATCATCATCATCATCATCATCATCATCATCATCATCATCATCATCATCATCATCATCATCATCATCATCATCATCATCATCGTCGTCGTCGTCGTCATCATCATCATCATCATCATCATCATCATCATCATCATCATCATCATCATCATCACTGTCATCATCATGATCACAAGTAAAATACAGTACAAAAATAATCATCAACATCTTCATCGTCGTCGTCGATCTCATAACCAACAAAAGAAATATTTGCCTGAAGTACATATTCCAAATCTCATTTTGATTACATGTGTTATTTAGTCTGGACATCGCTCATCTTCCACCCTCCTTCCCTTTCTCCCTCTCTCTCTCTCTCTCTCTCTCTCTCTCTCTCTCTCTCTCTCTCTCTCTCTCTCTCTGTTCCTTTCTTCCTCGAGACACCCTCCCATCCGTCCTCCTCCCTCTCTTTCTCTGCCTGGAAATTTCAGAAGAACATGTATGTTCTGCCATACCACCGAGGCACAAGCAAAATGTTCCAGGAGGGACTGAAACAGGTGTTCAATCTGACTCTTGCTGACCACTTTATCTATTCAGTATCTTGTCCACCTTTATGCCAAACTGTTTTCTTCTTCTTCTTCTTCTTCTTCTTCTTCTTCTTCTTCTTCTTCTTCTTCTTCTTCTTCTTCTTACCTCATTTTTTCTCTTTTTGTTTCATCTCTCTGCCTTCCAAATTCACCTCTCATTTTTATCACTCGAGTCTTCTCACTCTCGAACCATCTGCTCTTTTCCTGATAATCATTAATCTCCTCGTTCGTTTTCCCTCTTTCTCTTCCAATATTTCTTCATGCTTTCTTCCTTTTCCATCATTTCCCGTATTTTTTTAATTCCTTCTTACATTCTGTTGCTCTTCCTTCATTTTCTAATTGATACACCTGTCTTTGCCTTGACCTCTACAACGAAAGTATGTTGAATCGATGTCTCAGGGGCTCTAAAGTGATTTTCATAGCTTGAAGTCTGATGCGGCCAACCAAATATACTGAGAATTAATTCTATTGGTTGTGTGGTTGAAACCAGCTTCCAACCACACTTTCTCGCACTCACGAACATTAGGCCTACATTACAATCAAGATTATTGCTTTAGGTCCAGCGGACTCTTCAGAGCCAAATCCACGCACGAACACACACACACTAACTCACACACACACACACACACACACACACTAACTCACACACACACAATCTCTCTCTCCCTCTCTCTCTCTCTCTCTCTCTCACACACACACATACACACACACACTCCAAGTAAAATATATAGGATGCAAAACTTCATAAATGAAATTGTTTTAATTAAACACTTCAAGCGTTTTTAACGTTAAATCTAAAGTTATAGTGCAGTTTGAAGATTTAGCACTTTCAAAATGGGTCGACGTCCGCAGGAACCGTTCCTGATGTGGCTGACACCAATTAGACACGTCTGTCTCACTCGCTACGTCACTACTCAATGCTTGACGACACAAACGAGATGTGAAGAAATATTTTGGAGTAAGGGTGCGAGTAGGTGAGGTGATGAGACCAAATCCTAATGAAGCTCACAAAATACTACAGTGATTTTTTCTTTATAGCTCTGCAAGCATGCACCTTCTTGCTCTCTTGGAGACTATAAAACAGAGAGAGAGAGAGAGAGAGAGAGAGAGAGAGAGAGAGAGAGACAGACAGACAGACAGACAGACAGACAGACAGAGAACGGGAATGGTAGGTGGTGTGGGTGGATGTGGGGGGGAGAGGAGGGAGGTGAGAAAAAGTCGTCTGGTGCAACTTTACAGCAATTATCAAAAGTTGCGTTATTCGACTACAACTGTCCTGGGACAGTAAGCTCACAACTGCACACTGCACTCTAACTTGGGATTAAAGCGCATTCTTCCTATATAGATGTGCTATATAGGATGCAAAAGGTATTCAAAACTTTTTAGTCAACTGACCGCCCCCTATCACTCTCCCACTCCCCCAACTCACACATACCCGATTGTATTAGCCCATGGGGTACTTCAGTGTGCATGTTTTTGCATAGTCAAAACAATCATCGTTGTGAGGAACTCATAAAACACAGCCTACAAACACACATTTCACATATAATTCAACAAAATTTAAATTTTACTAAGAAAACCGAACCTGTTGATTGATGTAAAAACAAAATTGTTGCAGCAACACAATTACACTAAAACAGTATGACACCTGCTTTCTGAGGTATTATGCATGATGAATATTCATGAGGTGCCTCGCAAAGTATGCAAATAAAACCACACATACACACATTACAATGTGCCTCGCAAAGTATGCAAATAAAACCACACAAACACACATTACAATGTTTTTGGTTATTGCAAAAATATCAGTCCCTAATATGTTTAGAAGATATTTAGGGACTTTAATTTACTTATGAAGAAGAAGATCAACCATATAAAACTTCACTTGGTGCTATTATAGTGTTTATTGTTGATGAAAAGTGTACATTATAATGTTCTTCCACTAACAGCATTTGTTTGAGTCTGTTGCAGCCTGCCATTTCCAAAACAAAGGCGTACCAACTGCTTTGCTGCAGCATGAACACCGGTGTAATTAAACAAATACCAAATGTGAAACCTGTTAAGCAGACTCATAATACGCATGTTAAAGAAGTGAAAGACTGAATAAAATAAACTAATGTTTAAATGCTATTTTGCTAGTTGGTGTAGTGATAACGTTAATGCAATTAAGTTACATATTATTACCTTTAAGGCTTTATAATGATTGTTTGAAAATGTGATCTAACTCAAAAGAGCAAAGGTTAGTCTAATTGGTAGGGCAATCTCAATGAGACTAATTATTTCGGTGAACCCTTGTACTAACAGCGCATTGAGAAACTTGTCGTTGGAAAGTGTGTTATATAAAAACAATAATTATTAAACAAAGAAAAGCAAAATTGTAGACTTTGGGAACAATATTATAGAGACTGTGGAGGCAAGAGGGAGAGAGAGATGAAACCAAAAAAGATTTTAAAAAAAAAGGAACCACAAGTGAGCAATAACTAAAAGTATATAAAATATAAAACATCTGTCTCCACAGGCTGTTTTTACTCTGTCCAAGCTTTCCGCTTATTTTCTTCATCATGATTATATTGATTAATTTTTTAAAATATTTCTTTCACTTTCTCTTCAAAAATGGTTACATATTATAACATTACTCATTTACTGATATATATATATCAGACCTGTTTACACCCAAGCAGAACCAAGAGGAATCCAGAAGGGTAAAAAGAGGAATTTGAGAATCTAAAGAGGAATGTCTTTGTCACGCAATTTGGGTCTAAATAGGAATCAAATAATAGACCAAGAAAAGATATTCACTTTAGTTTAAGTTGGTGTTTACTTCTTCTAAATCATCAGTAACACATTATAAACATACAAAAATAAAATAAATAAACTAACAAATTTATACCTTACCTTGTCTGCTTTACTGCTCCTATGCAAGCTAGTACTGAAGCACAGAGTTGGGTGACATGACATGTCTCACACAAGTTAATATCTCAGAGAAGCTTCTTATTATGAAATTTGCAGGTTCAATATCAAGTCAGGTTTCCACTTGAAAATAAATAATTTAAAATACTATTGCCTTTCCTTGGCCATTCCATCTTTGAACACTCCACAAAATGTGACAATGAATAGCAGATAAAAGCAAGTGCGTCATATGTAGTTCAATCCAAACATATAAATGTTCCTTCATGACAGCCTACACATTTGGTCTAATTAACCTGCTAGGCTAACTCAAGTTATATCTATTGCTAGCACAAAATAGATGTAATCCACAAGTCTTGATAATTGCGCCATTCTTGAATAACTGCAAACGGAAATGCAACAAGTATGCCTATACGATTAAACCTGTGCTATCTAAAAACCGAAAATTATACTTTTTTTTTTCCTCAAGCAGATATTATGCTGAAAACGTAATTTTAGCAGCTGGCAAAGTTGAGTTTGAAGAGGCAACGCGGAATAAGATATTATTTATTACGCTCAAATCGTAATGTAAGCAGGTGTGATATAATGTAGCCTATGTAATAGATTCGTGTCTGTTTACCTGGGTTTGTGAAGTACCAATATGCAGTATGGGGGACACTGTGTGCATATATTTGTGTGCATTATTTTGTCATATTCCATTGTTACTGTAATTCTGAGTTATGTACATGTTTGTGGCTTCACAATTAAACATAAGTTTTGAGTTCTTAGTGTTTATCTGTTTTTATATTTCTAAGCCGTTTCATGTTTTTTTTTAAATATTTCTTTCACTTTCTCTTGAACAAATGGTTCTTTCCACTTCATATTTTGATGTATATTTATAAAAATTTCCTTTGTTGACCTGTTTAATATATATGTAGTGCAATAATGTTGCAAGTTTCAAAAGTGTTATTTATTTTGTCATATTCCATTATTACTGTAATTCGGAGTTATGTACATGTTTGCGGCTTCACAATAAAATATAAGTTCTGAGATCTTAGTGTTTAGCTCATATGAATGCATACATACCACACACAAGACGTACACATAAACAATACGTACACATACAGTCTTATTTAGATTTAATACCAGCAAACAAAGACGGTCAACATTGAAAAACAGAATTCAATAGAATGGTTCATTCCTTTTAATTTTGTCACTCAAATTGAAGTACATCATCTTAATAAAACACACATTATAAAGTACAGTATTGTTCATAAGAACTTGCTCTATTCACCTGTCCTATAATGTACTCAAAATTATATCTTGAGCTTCACAAATGTGTGTATATATATATATTCCTTTTAATGTTGTCACTCAAACTGAAGTACATAAAATAAAACACGTATTTTGATGTGACGTATTATTCATAAGAAATTGCTCTATTCAACTGTCCTATAATGTACTAATTATATCTTCAGGTTCACAAATCTGTGGAAAATAAGCAATATCAGAATTACCCCCCTCACGCAGAGGTTCAGAGTCAAGCAATATCAAGATTATCCCCTTAACGCACAGGTCCTTTCACGTTATGGATGATTGAGCAGTTGCTGTCATCCAGGAACTCAACACAGACTTGTGTACACTGTCCCAGAGAACCTGTGCGTCCCAAAACTTTGGTCACTCTAGCGAGCTTGATCATAGGCACCTTAGAATCCCTTTTGCAGTTGGAAGTAGAGAAAGAGGAAGGGGTTTTCTAACAGGAATTGCAAGGGCACAATGGGAGGAAGGGGTCCGCTCACCCCAGTTATTACTCCACCCTTACCAACCCTAACCCACCCTTCCCCAACTCCTGTTTTGAAATTTTTTGAAGAAATGGAAAGGGGGTTGTAATTGAAACACAATTTACACTTTATTTTGTTGCAATAACCCATTATTCAGAATTACGTTAAAAACTAATTATTATGTTAATGAAGATTTAGCTGGGCAAATAAGGTTAAGAGCAACTGATAGTTATTCATTGCGTACAGAGTCCAGCGGACTGCAAAGAGTCGAATCATGACCATAAAATCATGACCACAACTTGGTTAAAAGAGGACCCGCCCCTGATCCATATGAAAGATCTGCTGAAACAACCCTAGTGGTAACACTGAAGGCACTCCACCAGCCGGTCACTTTACAATAAAGGCATCCCACGCAGGGGACGCTGAGGCTATACTCTAATTATCAAACCCCCGTTTACAAAATCAAAATAGAATACAAACATTATAAAATATCAACAACATACATATACATAAAATGTCTACATTGCAAAATAATAATATCGTAGGAAGTCCTAGTAACCATTTGGCAGAAAGCATCCGATATTCACAAGCTTATGCAACAGACCCCATACACAAATGGAGAGTTTTGGAAGAGTTTTCAAGAAAAAGGTAAGTGACTGGTCCAGAAGCAGATAGTATAGTAGATTGACAGAACAGAGTAGGAATCAGAAAGAACAAAGGAGAAAGACAATGACAGTGGGAATTTAAAGCACTAAATTTCCAGAAAATGGGGATACTATTTATACTGAAACCCCCGGCACCCCCACGGGGGTCTATAATGATATAAAAATTGGATATTGAGCTTCACAAATCAGTGTAAAATAATAAAAGCACAGATTCTTGAAAAATATTTTAAGTCTTTACAAAGAAAAATGTATCTGCACAAGCCAGTGCAGCATTTGTGTTAATATAAAGTCATGAATGAAATATATACCACACCTTCCATTCAAAGACCAACAACAAAGTGTAAACAATAACATATAAAACCTGCCAAAATGGCTGAACTACAGCTTTGTTTTCCCTCAGCTTTTTCCATTTTATCTTAGCTCTCTTGTACATTTTGTCTACCTATATCTTTCAACAATATGGTTCTTTACACATAACAATAAAACAAAACATATAACGAATAATAATAATTGTGAAAACAAACTTGCTCCGCAGTCTTATAATGAACGGAGAAATATACATTCACCTCCACAAATCAGTGTCAAATATAACCAAATCAAAAATTCTAGAAATGTACATCCAAAAGTATTTTTAAGCTTTAAAAAACTCAGATTCATCTGCACAAGTTGACGTAACAGTAGGCATCTAAAACTGAGCTTGTTCTTTTTTTTCACATTTAAGGATGTTATATATATATACTATAGGATACAAAGCCAGTGCAATGTTAAACTTTAAAAAATGAATTTGCTAATTTTATATGGTTGTAATATTGTCAAGCACAAATGTCTGCCTCTCCCGTCTGTCTCCATTCACCCCAGTCACTACACCACCACCCGTAAGTTTAACGCATGTTACATTGTATTTTGTTGTAATCTACATTTCTTCAGAATTACGCTAAAACCTGTAATGTTATAATATGTTAATGTAGGTTTAGGTGGGGATATAAGATTAAGAGCAATTGATAATTAGTTATTCATTACATACATGGTCCAGCGGACTACAAAGAGATGAATCAGGACCACAACTAGGTTGAAAGAGGACTCGCCCCTGATCTATATAAAAATCTGCTGAAACAACTGTAGTGGTAAAACTGAAGGCACCCCACAAGCCTGTCACTTTACAATAAAGGAGTCCCACGCAGGGGACGCTGAGGCTATACTCTAATTTATGAAACCCCGGTTTAAAAAAACAAAATAGAATACAAACATCAATATAAATTTTCAACAAAACACATACATATACAATGCTTACATTGCTAAATATATAATAATAATATATTTGAAAGCCCTACTGAACATTTGGCAGAAAGAGTGCAATATTCTCAAGCTGACCCAACAGACCCCATACTAAAATGAGGTTTTTGGAGGGGGGGGGGAGGGGAGGGGGGGTTGTGGTGGTGGTCACACATCAGTGTAAATCAATCTAAATACAGAATTTCGGAATATACCTATTAATTCATCTTCCTCCTAAGCATACTTGCCCCTCTGCACAAATTCTGTACAAGTTCTCTGGCAATCAAAACAATCGTTCTGCAAATGACCTGTACAGTATAGACTTGTAATAATTGGACTTCCGATAATTGACCACACACATAACAATGCGTTCACTCATAGTCATACATGTATTTGAATATGAAGTAATAAATGTTTACCTGCAGCATTTAGCAACATCTATATAAAATAAAATTGTATGATGATACCAGAAAAATCATTTAAGAGTTACTGAAGCCTTTGGACTTTACGTTTACTTTTCTCAATTGGATTTCGAACAGTATTTTGATTTTCAGCCAAGACCGCCCTGCAAGTAAAGGTTATTTGTGCAACACACTTTCACATTCTGCTGTTCTAGGAACTTGCAAACTTTGAATCTGAGCTGTAAAGTGCTTTTTAACTGCTTTCATCTGATCATGTGTCCTAAAGTCTTTATTCTGCAAAGACTTCTTTCCCTGCGCCTCCATTCTTGGTAGATATTCTGTTATTTCTGCTTTTTGCGCTTCCATACTTGGTGAAAACTTTGTCCTTTCTGATTTTTTCTGTACAAGAGTTTGAAATTGCGAAATCTGGTTTAGCAGCAGAAGAGACGGTACACATAATACAATCTGGCTGACTTTTGCTAGCTCGTAGGAGTATCGTGGGATTTGGTAAAATTCTCTATGCACCCCAATATTGTGACCCATAAAGCCACACAGCTGGTCCAACTCATACTCGTTTAAGTTAAGTATCTAAGAAACGGTAGCCAAGTGCTTCCTAAGTTTAGTACTAGTGATGTCCTGAGGGCGCTCCACTCCACTTTCCATTACACTAACAGGTTCTCGGAGGCAGGTGTGACCAGGAAGATGATCAAGTGATGAGAAGTACGGCCTTGCAAAGATGTACACGTTGTCAGGATAAATACCAGCCTGTTCTCGGAAATCTTTTTTTTTGATTGTTTAGGCATTGGCAAGACAAGAACAATTTCCGGTTCATTTCTGTGCTTTTTAGATAACAAATGTTTTCTAAGATTTGTTATGAGAACATCACAAAATGTGCATTTGCTTTCCTTGTCATACTCTTTTCCCATTGTTTTGTTGTTTTTTTGGCAATGTGGACAAACAGCTTGCAGGAAGATGACGAAGAGCCAGGGAGTGGTGTTGGCGGATCAGATGTCTTCAACGGATTGAGAGACGGTGGTGCTGGTGTTGAAGAGACAGGAAGTGGTGGTGGTGGTTTAGATGTTGCCAACGAAGTGAGAGACATTGATGCTGCTGTTGGAGTTGTTAATCTCCTTGCATAAGAGCCTAACTTTTTAGAATACCACAACACTTTTTCAGGGAATGCCCAAGCTTAAGAGCTAGAGGATTTGAATATATATGTATTTTCAGAAGAGCTGTGCCCACAGACCTTTTTGACAGTACAGTAAATTTACATTACATCATTATTGTACACACAAATGAAGAGTTTTGTCCCAGAAGAGTTTTCAAGAAAAAATGCAGGTGACTGGTCTAGCGAAGAAAAAGATAGTATAGTAAATTGATAGAACAGAGTAGGAATGAGACAGAACAAAGGAAAAAGACAGCGACAGTGGGAATTTAAAGCACTAAATTTCCAGAAAGTGGGGATACTATTTATACTGAAACCCCCGGCACCCCAACGGGGGATATAATGATCTCAAAATTATATATATATATATATATAGAGCTTCACAAATCGGTGTAAAATAATAAAATCAGATTTTTGAAATTTGTTTAAAAATGTTTACAAAGAAAAATGTATCTGCACAAGCCAGAGTAGCATTTGTTTCAAAATAAAGTAATGAATGAAATATATATACAACAGCTACCATTCAAAGACTAACATTACATTACATTACATTACAATACATTACACTAGGTCCAGCGGACTCTTCCGGGTACTGTTGCCGCAGTGAATCGGTCATGCCTATAAAGGAAAGACCGGTTTTCAACTGGGGCTTTCACTATTCCCTGTATAGGTTAGAACAATCTACAGTGGCAAGATTGCTCATGACCCCAAGGGGTAATAAATCATGTCTACCTGCAACAGTTAGCAACATCCATATCACATAACATAGTCAGTATGATGAGATAGCAAAATCATTTCATCGTTTCTTAAGCCTTTTGACTTCACGTTTCCTTTTCTCAATTTCATTTCGAACAGTGCATTTGATTTTCAGCCAAGACCGCCCTGCAAGTAAAGGTTCATTCTTCAACACACCTTCACATTCTGCTTTTCTAGGAACTTGCAAACTTTCTATGTGTGCTTTAAAGTGCTTTTTAACTGCTTTCATCTGATCACTTGTCATAAAGTCTTTATTTTGCAAAGACTTCTTCCCTGCGCCTCCCTTCTTGGTGGATATTCTGTCATTTCTGCTTTTTGGGCTTGCATACTTGGTGACAATTTCGTCCTTTCTGCTTTTCTTTGTACAAGAGTTTGAAGTTGCGAAAACTGGTTCAGCAGCAGGAGAGACAGTAGACATGTTACAATCTGGCTCGACACAATCATCTCGCTCTTCTAAGTCTCTTTCATCATCACCTAACTCCTCCATGTCATTTTCATTATCACCACCATGCACTTCACCATCTTCAAACTCAGAGTCATGAAACTCAAGTTCTTCATCAAGCTCAATTTCATCCAATGATTTACCTTCAAATCTAGCAATCTGTCCACATTCCGCTGCCATCAGCAATCGACTGACCTTTGCTAGCTGGTAGGAGTCTCGTGGGATTCGGTAAAATTCTCGATGCACTCTAATATTGTGACCCATAAAGCCACACAGCTGGTCCAACTCGTACTCGTTTAAGTTAAGTATTTGAGAAACAGTAGCCAAGTGCTTCCTAAGTTTAGTGCTAGTGATGTCCTGAGGGCGCTCCACTCCACTTTTAATAACAGTTTCTCGGAGGCAGGTGTGACCAGCCAGATGATCAAGTGATGAGAAGTACGGCCTTGCAAAGATGTACACGTTGTCAGGATGAATACCAGCCTGTTCTCGGAAATGAAGTAGCTGATTAATTTCCCCTTGCATGGACTTCGTCAAAAGGACTGGTACTATTCCCCCACGTTTTCCACGGATTTCAACACGTGTAAAATTATCAATGAGCATTCTCTCCATCTCAGACAGTGCGTTGAGAATATCATCTTCGGCAACAGTGTTGTTTTGGGCAACTTCATAGTCTGTAATGAGCATTCTGGCTGCTTCACCACTCCTGCGACGATTAAACATGATTATGTTTGCAAGACAAACTTTCGCAAGAGCAAGCCATCTGTCAGTTGTTGGTCGAGACTTTAGCTCAGATAAGCGTGATATCCTTTCTGCCTCCAAGTATT
Source organism: Oncomelania hupensis (assembly GCA_036898135.1). Taxonomy (NCBI): domain Eukaryota; kingdom Metazoa; phylum Mollusca; class Gastropoda; order Littorinimorpha; family Pomatiopsidae; genus Oncomelania; species Oncomelania hupensis. The sequence continues at coordinate 17,894,074 of CM072513.1, forward strand.
CAGTCAAGATTTTAAGGTCTTTGGTCAAAGGTAACACATGTGGCTTGTTGATTTTCTTTTCTTCCAATGTTGACAGGGCACCAGATGAAATGTGGTCTTTCCATTCAACTTCACACAGATCCCTGAAGTCAGTCGACATCTTTTGAAGTTTTTCATCTCCTTGCATCAGACCCTGACTTTTGAGAATACTACAACACCTTTTCAGGGAATGCCCAAGCTTAAGAGCAAGAGAAGGATTTGAATATGTATTTTCAGAAGGGTTGTGCCCACAGAGCTTTTTGACGGCAGAAACCACACGAAGAAACTTGCTTGCATGAATAACACTCCGAAGATCTGTTACACTTTCGTCTTGTTCTCGCAATGCCAGCAAGAGCCGCGCAAGTTCTCTTAGTTTCTGCTTGATAAATACTCTCTTGTATTCTTTGTGTCCATGCTTATGGTATAATTTCTCTCCAAATTTTATAATCAATGCATCTCTCCTTGCCACAAAAGTAACACCATCTGCTCTCATCGATTCAAATATGTCTTTTTTCAGTCCATCTTCACAATCAATACTAGCAGGAAGCAGGGACTCTGATCGGCTTATAACAAATCGACCCTTCTTAGCAGTTGACCTGAACTTGCAGCACTGTTGATGTCGCCAAAGCTCAGTCCTCACAAAAAATCCAAAACAAAATTCACATGGAATATAATCATTTGGATTTACTTTCTCTGAAGGTGACCGCCAAGGTATAATTTCACCTTTCTGTTCTTTTAGAACGGAGAAATTATGTTGGTAATTTCCTTGGTTTCTCACCTTTTCCAGTAGGAACTCTCTTTCTTTTGAGTGTTTAGGCTTTGACAAAATAAGAGCAATTTCCGGTTCATTTCTGTGCCTTTTAGATAACAAATGTTTTCTAAGATTTGTTGTGAGAACATCACAAAATTTGCATTTGCTTTTCTTGTCATACACTCTTTTACCATTGTTTTTTTTGGCAATGTGCACAAACAGCTTGCAGGAAGATGACGAAGAGCCAGGGAGTGGTGTTGGAGGATCAGATGTCTTCAATGGAGTGACAGACGGTGGTGCTGCTGTTGTATCAGATGTCTTCAATGGAGTGAGAGACGGTGGTGTTGCTGCTCTTGATGAGACAGGAAGTGGTGCTGATGCTGCTGGCTTGCATTTAACCACTGGCACACAAGAAAATAAACAATTACAAGAAATATTATATATATATATTATATATATATATAAATATATATATATATATATATATATTATATATATATATATTATATATATAATATTATATATATATATATATATATATTATATATTATATATATATATTATATATATATATATATATATATATATATATATATATATCATTAAAGATCATTGACGTGCACAACTTTCTGTGTGCACACTATGCGCCCAAAGGCTGCCGGTAGGCGCCTCTGACGGCTTGAGTTCGATCCTGTATCGATCAGCACCTTGAGCAGCTCTTGAACGCTTAATGTAAATTATATACATATAATCATAATAATATAATTTACATTAAGCGTTTTTAGATATATATAATTTACATTAAGCAGTTTTTTAAATTGCTTGTTCAGTTCAAGAGCTGCTCAATGCGCTGGTCGATACAAGCTCTAACTCAAGCCGCCAGAGGTGCCCACCGGCAGCCTTTGGGCACATAGTGCGCACATAGAAAGTCGTTGTGCACGTCAATGATCTTTCATGAGACCTGCATACAAGATGCATCCACAGAACATGTCAAAGAATCTTTCTTGCTGCAAGTAATACATAATTTATAGTTTTTTCAAAGTTTATTTTGCTCAACAGCTAAGAAATCGATTGCTGGCGATCTCAAAATCTCAACAACGAAGGAGTAATGCTTTTGGTGGTTCACATTCAAAAGGGGAGGGGGGGGGAAGAGGGAGGATAGAGGAGGGGGAGTAGGGGGGGGGGTAGGGGAGAGGGGGCGTTGTATGTCTTAATTCTCATATTCCTGTCATTGTGTTGCATGATGGCATTCAGAAAACCTTTATCCATCAGAATTTTACAATATAAAGAAACGAGCCTTTCAACTACATCTTCCAAAACTCACCTGCATCTTTAAGAGCAGTGTTACGTTACAGCATTTCAAAGCCTTTGCATTTGCAAAGATGGTTGGCAAACACCGGAAACCTAGAAAAAGAAGTATGAAAGATAAATCCAAGATGTTCTGATTAGTTAGTTACTCATTGTTTACAGGGTATAGCAAAATAAGATGAGCTGAATTGAGACCACTTAATAAATTGTTATCCATCCCTTGTCAAAAAACGATGGGAATCCATTCAAATATATTTACAAATTAGTTAAATTCAGAGCGAAGGACCGACCAACTGACCGACAACCGGACTGCCACTGAACGAATATCTATGATTTGGAGAACCCTTACACCATAAATTCAAACACGTTGGTTAAGCCATTTATGAGATACAAAGCAAAACATGTTTAGCAACAATATGACTCCAACGACCTTGACCTTTGCGACAAAGCAAATATGAGGACATGGGAAATTGACCCGTGACCTAAGCAGTGTTCATATGAAGTTTGGTCAAAATCCGTTCAGTTGTTTTTGAGATATGGCTGACAAATGACCGACAGACATTTGGCTTGTTCTGATTCCCGACTATTGGAAAGTATAAAAATACAAAAACACGCTTAGTATCTACAAACACACACATACAAATTTATACAAAAAATACAATTTAATAATATTATGACCATCCTACCATAACCTAAGGTACATAAAGCTAAGCTGTGCTGGGGGCATCAGCCTTTTCGCTCGATTTATAAACATCAAATTACAACCATGATTTATAACTTTAAAAAATAAAATTTAAAAATGCTTATGAGAAATAGTTATAAGACTAATATAAATGCATAGAAAAAGCCACATCAGCAAATAACGCTAGGAGATACATGTACAAAGATCATCCCAATTTCATCATCAGTTTCATTACCTAGCCACCACAGACTTGACAGGGTAACAAGAATATCATACAACTTCAGAGGGAAAAATAAGAAAAATAATACAATAATAAAATAACAGGTAGATGGGAAAAGTACAGGTGAATAAATTGTAGTACAAGAGAGAAGACAGTAGATGACGACAAAGGAAAGTAAAGGCAAAAATACAACAGTGATAGAAAAGAGGAAATTTGAAGCATTCAATTTGAAGTGGGGATATTATTTATAGCTGAAAGATACCCCGGAAGATAGAGGGTGTGGATTTTAAGTGGAGAGGGGGCAGGACGGGGGGGTGGGTGGTTGGTGCTGTGAAGATGTAGAGCACCTTGTAATTTATTAATTTAAAACCGGGAATATAATTGTAACTGTCCACAAGATCCACCCCCCTCTCACCCCATCTTACATCATTTAATAATTTTAAAAAAGTATTTAAAAATCCAATTCAGAATATATTTTGCCCCTGTTGAGGCAGCACAACATTGGAATGTATAAATGCAGTTCTGATAGTGAGACAATCCTTGTTTTCCATGAAAAGATGCTGGTTATCTAAAAAAAAAAAATGCAGACTAAAGTGACAAGGATTTTTTTCTTCAGATTTCCGCAAAATTGCGGGACACTACCAACTTTGTAATGTCAGTTTTACACAACAGCTTAATTCAAATATATAACTTTTAATATTTACCTGAATCAGACTCCTCCGAGCCAGACTCCTCCGATCCCGACTCCTCCGAGTCACTGTTTGGGACATACTCCGACCCTGAATCAGAGTAAAATTATCATTGAAATCAAACAGTGAATAAACTGGGACTGGGGCAATAAATTTAACTATACAAATCATAAGCCTGACACATTACTGCCATTCTGTTCTTTTGTAAATGAACATTACCATCACCTGCACAAATTCAGGTTTAACATTTACACAAATTAGATGGCAAGAGAACAGGGAGATATTGAAAAATAAAAAGAGGAAGTTCCAACACTTGTATGTCATGTATGTGTATATAAAACGCTGAATAATAACCAAACTGCATTTATAGAACATGCTGACGGAATAAGTTTTTGTCAGCATTCATCAAAGTCAATACTCTTAACGAATACACAAGCCAAAAGCACACGTGAACAGCAAGCGCAATTGTCCCATCTACATTACAACATTCTCCTCCTCCACTCACACTTTTCTTCCCCTTCTTCAACCATAAAAAAAGTAAAATCTTTCCCGTCTGCGATTCACAACCTCCCAACTCTCTTTAAAAATGCATTGACCCCATTTGAATGCGTGTACATGTGTGGATTGTAATACGTGCCATCCTGTGGGAACAAATGATGTCAAGTATACATGAAAAATGCTGAATAATAATCTAGTATCATTTTATGAAAATGAAATACATTATATTTGTTGTTGAATATATCACACTGTTTAACAGACTGTGGGACACATAAGAAAACCATATCGCTAGAATAAAAAAATCAAGCATATAGCAACTAATAGTGACCAGTCTCCTGTCTTTTTTGTTTTCAGGTAGGGTGCAAAATCCATGTCAAGCTAAAAGTGGAAACATTCTTTTAATTAGTCACTGGAATTGAGCAAACCTCCGATTAGATACATGCTAATATTATATATATTCTCTTCATTTCAAAAGTAAAAATAAGTAAATTACATACCTTCTGAGGCTGACAATTCTGCTCTAATTTCCAAATCACTGTCACAGCCTTCTCCAGACATGAGGCTTCTGGTAAATAAAAGCAAATTTTAAGGTACACCATTTGAAGTGCAGCTTAAACTGGACAATACAGATTGGTTTTATGAATTAGTTTTGGAGGGCATGTGTACAAAACCAAGCCTAAACTAGGCCTGTTAGTCATATAATTATTAGCAATGGACACATCTGGGACACGGCCAATCCTAATAACCGTCAAACTATAGTATAGTATAGCATAGGCTGTTAAACCTCTTACCCTCTTGATAACGTACTTGGAGCACACCTATTTGAAACTTTGATCGGAACATCAGGCATCAACCTCCTAACAAAAATGTTGCCTATTCCCAATTTGCAGATCAGTGGAATACATTTTGGAAGCTAGAAACCAACAGTGGCAATTTCATTTGGCAGACTGTTCCACATATTAGTGATTCTATTGGCAACTAAGTGCTTGTATAATAATGTTAGTATTAACAGTCCTCTTAACCAGTTTAAAATTGTGACCAATGTTAGGGTGCTCCAACTTTTGTTAGTACTGTACTTGTGGATTTAGCGCGCACTAGGACTGTTCTCTGCCATCTCTGGTCATCCCGGATTGTTCTGTTGTGTGGTCAGGCAGATGATGCACCATGAAGGTTCAAAAACTTGTTTTTCAATACGTCAGATTTCGAACTTATTTTTTTTCCAAAAAGCTTCAGCAACCTATGTTTGGGACCTGAGAACCTTGAAAACAAGTTTTTGAACCTTCACGAAACTTGAAGTTAAGACAGGTCATTAGGCAACAAGGGGGCACCTCGAGTTAGATCCTGTTAGATTCTGTTTCTTTTAAGCTAAAAAAAAAAGCGCTTTATAAGAAACATACAATAATATAAAACAATAAAATCTATAAACAATGAACTACATTAATTGTCAGTAGACTGCATATCTCACCTGGACTTGCGCCCTTAAATGCAGGACAGGTGTCAAGATTACAGTTCAGCCACTTCAGGTGAAGACAGATGTTCACCTGCAGACACTCCGGAACACTCTTCAGCATCTGTTAAAGAAATAAAAAAAATACTTATACTTCTACTACTTGAACCTTCACGAAACTTGAAGTTAAGACATGTCATTAGGCAACAAGTGGGCACCTCGAGTTGGATCCTGTTAGATTGTTTCTTTTAAGCTAAAAAAAAAAAGCGCTTTATAAGAAACATATAATAACTACATTAATGGTCAGTAGACTGCATATCTCACCTGGACTTGCGCCCTTAAATGCAGGACGGGTGTTAAGTTTACAGTTCAGCCACTTCAGGTGAAGACAGATGTTCGCCTGCAGACACTCCGGAAAACTCTTCATCACCTGTTAAAGAAATAATAAAACTACTTACACTTCTACTACTACTACTTATACGCACTTCAATGCCAATAATTCAAAAACTATTTCAGATGCAACCAAAATTTTTGGTGTGTAGATAAATAGATAACAGTGTAATCTTTACAGACATCAGTAAAATTCAGTGTACATGTAATCATAGTTTTTGAACTAACTTTACACACAAGCATAAAACTTGGCAGAAAGACTCCTGAGACCATGATGTAAAGAAATACAAGTACTATTACAAAGATATAATTAGAATACAGTTGTGTTCTTATTATTACTATTATTATTAATAATTTTATAACCCTGTTGCAATGTTCTGTGTAAATTCTCCAATGCGGGGTAATAAAACTGATTTGTTGACTTGGCTAGATCAGATCACTTTGTATTATCATGATTTATTTAGCTTGACACAATGTCATTAATGGTAAATTTTATGTTAGTTTTTCAATCATTTAACGCTTAATAATCAAGCTAAGCAAACCACTAATTACATAATAGGTGTTATAATAAAAGAAATGTATACAGCATTACAAGAAGGGGACGTTTACAGGTCCGTAAGTTGTAACTAAAAGTATCGATTAAACATTGTAGCAGACGACACGTTTCTATGCACTTCCGCTAAACGGTAGTCGAATATTTTGCTAAATTATCAACATACCACACCATAAACTCATTACAATTTACCAGAAACTGGTCAATCCAAGACTGCACAATATAGACCAATAATGGCACTGATTTTATCGGAAATCATAGCGAAGTCCACTAACAGCCTTGACATTCAAAATATTTTAGCCTATCATGTCACGTGTTATAGCTCCTCGTCTTTCATTGGTTCCCGCTCCGATGTGTCGTAGTACAGTGGAGCCATAATTTTTAATAGTTCTGAATAGCCATTTTAAAAATATCAAGCCGCGAAGTATATATATTTTTTAGCCTTGATTTAAACTGCTTCGCAATTGAAAATACGTTGCTTTTCAAAGAAAATAGATATACGAAAATAAAGCTAGGAGTTATAAATTAACCATATCAACAGTCAACACGAACGTCAGCGATAAAAATAGACTTTGATTGCAACAAATGACACTTACTGTATGCTTGCCTAAGCCACTTTAGCGACTATTTAAAGACGAATTTAGTCGTAAAAACAACATAGAAAGAAAGTTGAAATGTTGATGTTTTTATTGATGTAATTTTTATGTGACAATAATAACATGCAGACCAGTAAATTGCCGAAAAAAATGTGGCTTATCAGCTGCTTTCCCGCACGTCTAAGTAAGTTAGTAAGTAGGTCACTGCCGCTACCTATACTCGTGTGATTTTAATTTTTAACTCCAATATTCTTAGTCGAGTACTACATAGAATGTAAACATGCTACTTATCCTGCTACAAGTAAATTTGTTTCTACAAAAAATAAAAACAGAAAATTATCTAAACTAGAAAAAGGTGCCCTAAACTCGTGCACAGGCACGAACCGAAACCGAAAATTGAGCAGACGCCACAAGCGGAAAACTTGAATTTAAAATTCATCAGCAAAGCATGCATAAGAAACGGTATATTTTTACCATTTATATTTTTTATCAAAAGCTTTGGTCCATGCCCTAGATAATTTAACCCAAACTTCAGTGTTTCAACATCTCAGTGCAGCAACAGTTAATATGGCTGCCAACAAGAAAGAAGAAGAAGTACTCAAGTAGAAGCAACAGATGGGCTGTATTTACTCAACAGTATCACTCACAACGATGATTGTTTTGACTATGCAAAAACATGCACACTGAAGTACCCAATGGGCTAATAAAATCGGGTAGGTGTGTGTAATGCAACACGGATGCATGGTTACATAAATATAACACAACATGAACGAAAAGAACAACTTACCTTCAAAACACCTTTCCTCTACCTCTGCAAAACACATACTGGCCCGCCTTGCTCGATCTCATGGCGTCCCTCACGGCGTTATTCAAACCGGAAACGGATTTTATGCATAATTAAGGGACTGAGCCAATGAAATTGTCTGATGACGTCACCTCATTATCTCCCCGGCGAAAGCTCGATAGAGTGAAATTTGTGTGTATTGTGTGTGCTCACACACAAACGGCAGAATAGCGTCTCTTTGGGGGAGTCGATAAAATTGCACAGGGGAGAGAAGGATAGCATCAGGAAGCAGGTTTTGGGGTTTGCCTTGTGGAGTAACGGGAAAAAGTTCCCCACAAAAAAAAGGTAACTCACTACCAACTTGGCAAGTCTCAATTTGTCCCCCACAACCCCCTACTTTCAAACACACCCGCGCACACACACACACGCACACACACACACACAGATGTACACATGCTCGAACATTCTGCCGACAGTCCCGTCGTTAGCCCCAGTTTCTCCTCCGCTCTCTCTACCCACATTCTTCCATAATTTTCTTATTGAAATTTCTCCAAAGTCTCCTTTTCTGGTAGTTAATGAGCTATGTTTTTGCACACGCGCAGGCGCACACACACACACACGCGCGCGCGCGCGCGGGTACCTCTTCACGCCTTATCGTGGGTGTGAGATGGAATTTTAAAGTGTCGCAATCTTTATTATAGAGTTTGCAAGTCGCCGTTTTATCAGTGACTTTATCGTCCTTTCTATGTGTCATCACCTCCTTACTGACATACAGTAATAATATAGGATGCTATGTTTAAAGCTCAAAGCGCGCCAATCTAAAGGAAGCAGGTTGCTATTATATAAAACTTGCCGAAAATTTACTACTAAAACAAAATAGAATACGAACATCATTATAAAATATCAACAAAACACATACATCTAAAATGCTTACATTGCCAAATAATAACATCATAGGAAGCCCCGGTGACCACCTGGCAGAGAGCGTCCAATATTTCCAAGCTGATCCAACAGACCTCCTCCTCCTCCTCCTCTTCCTCCTCCTCCTCCACCTACTACTACTACTACTACTACTACTACTACGCGCGTATCCCAAATCACCAATCAGGTTCAAAGCGCGGCGATCTGTACTAACATATACGTTCACATGTTTCACGTAGGCTACTTATACAAACACACATATCACTCCAAACCTGTGGTGTATGCATATAAAGGCAGAGAGACCGCAATTAGAAGACGGAAAGGAAATCGAATTTTGTGTTTGAAATGTTCGATTGACTGCATCCTGTACCAACAGGAGGGTGTTATTTTCACGGATTGTGCGGGTGACTTCCTGTTAACATTAGAGTTAAAAAATACCCTCTGTGCAGCCATACACATTCTCCCCATCCTTCCCCTGATTCCCCCTCTTTTGTTCCCTCGCCTCTCCTAGTGCACGGGTCCTGTTGCAAGGGGCATCGTCTGGAGGTCAGTATAATTTAAAGGGTCGGCGTACAGTAACCGCGGTGTCTGCTGTTTCTGTTCACTGGCGGGGCTTCGGACCGAATGAAGTTTGCTTTTCCCACTGACCGATATCGCTGCTGCGGCCTCTCCAGGGTCTAATTCCATCCACAGACTCGTTCTGAGTGTCAGAGAGATCTCTCAAGCGTCGTTTGTTGTTTGTTTTTTTTTACACCAAATTGTGAAATACGAGACTCACAGACAGACGCTCATTGGCTTCTTTTTTTTTCTTTTTATTTATTTAAATCCCACTTTACTCTGTAAAGCGTGTAGAATAAACCGGACGGACACCGAATAAGTGCCACATAACCAAGACTGTTGATCCTGGAAGGAAACGGGAACAGACGTATAACATGCAAGCCATCACAGACAGACCCTCATTTGCTGACTGATTCGGATGAGAGTATAAACCGAGATCGAGTCTGTGCATCACACGGATTTAAAGATCCTCGCTCATGTTGTCGAGGGATGAATGCCGGCCAGTCAAATACATCCAGCCTCCTTTGGTCATTTTTTCCCATCTTCCCAGTCAGCTAGAATTGTGCTTCCCCCGTGGGGGTGCCGTGGGTTTCAGTATAAATAGTATCCCCACTTTCTGGAAGTTTTGTCCTTTAAATTCCCACTGTCGCTGTCTTTCTGATTTGCTCTTTCTAATTCCTACTCTGTCCTATCAATCTATATACTATCTTCTTCTTCGCTAGACCAGTCACCTATCTTTTTTTTTTCTTAAAAACTCTTCTGGGACAAAACTCCTCATTTGCGTGTGAGGTCTGTTAGATCAGCTTGGAAATATTGGACGCTTTCTGCCAGTTGGTCACTGGGGCTTCCTATGATGTTATTATTTGGCAATGTAGGCATTTTATATGTATGTTTTGTTGATATTTTATAATGATGTTCGTATTCTATTTTGTTTTTGTAAACGGGGGTTCGATAAATTAGAGTATAGCCTCAGCGTCCCCTGCGTGGGGTGTCTTTATTGTAAAGTGACCGGCTGTTGGAGTGCCTTCAGTGTTGCCACTAGGGTTGTTTCGGCAGATATTTTATGCGAATCGGGGGTGAGTCCTCTTTCTGCGAGGTCTGGTCCTGATTTGGCTCGGAAGAGTACACTGGACCTAAAGCAATAATCCTGTAATGTAATGTTCAGGATTGTGTTTAGTCGTCTGGGCGTCAGACTATGCGCTCAAAGATTGCAAGTGGGCGCCTCGGGCGGCTTGAGTTAGATCCTGTATCGGCCAGCGCCTTGAGCAGCTCTTGAGCTTGAAATGCGCTATGTAAGGACGATTACATTAAATAAATAAAATAATGGCCGCTGGAACAGTTTTTACCACCAGTTTTTTCGCACGCCATTTGTATCTTCTGCAAATCGGTGCTACATAACTCCACCTACAAGGTCAGATTTGACTTCACAAACAGAAATGATGATGAAGCTTGGGGACCGACTGTGTTTCTATTGCCCATCTTAACGATGACCACACAATCAGCAACGTTGGACGCCTTCAAAGCTGCGAGCATGAACATATTTATGCGCTTCATAAGTTATTTATTTATTAATTCATGTCAATGTCGACGGAAAAGGCAAATTTCTGATTTGTATCGCACAAAAAAAGTTGTATTATATTATTGTATTGTATTGTATTGTAAACCGACCGCTTAGCTTTATTTTGCAGGCAGCTTTTTACACGTCTTAAACGTCGAAGAGGGTGTTTACCGTTGATCCTCGCAGACCTAGCATGGGAGCAGGCGAGAGCACCGCTTTTGCAGGAGCTCAGGATGCTCTGCCTCAGACGTTGACAAAGTGAGGGACGGGAAACAAATAGCAACACACAGATAAGAGGAGAGACGCTGACAAACGGGGAATATGGCACTGCATAATACATGCCGTAGTTGGCTATTAAGCGTGCTAGGGCTCCCATTTGCTTTAGTTTTGTTTTATTTGATGTTTCTCTATTTATTTTCTGTGGGCCTTTTCTCTTACCCCCCCCCTTCCCCTCCGGCTTTGGTAGTGTTTATCTGCTTTGCTTTTGATCTATTTTGGGGGAGTTGTTCTTTCTATCTGACCGTATTGTTCTTTCTTCACGTTGGTTCTTGCATCACATCCATCCCCCACTTTTTGCTTCTCTCCCCCTCTCCCTTGAGGAACGAGTGTAAGATTAGGCTCCCGCTTAAAATCTGTATCCTTGTTGTTAATAAAATCTCTCTCTCTCTCTCTCTCTCTCTCTCTCTCTCTCTCTCTCTCTCTCTCTCTCTCTCTCTCTCTCTCTCTCTCTCTCTCTCTCTCTCTCTCTCTCTTAGGACGTTTAAACTTGGTATGACTTCTAGTTGGTAAAACACTTGCTAAGAAAAGAAAATGATAAGATGATGTTAAACAACCATCATAGAGATTGGAAGACTGTGCGTGTGAAAAATCGAAGACTCTAGATCTAAGTTAATCAGCAACTTTCTTGTTCCAGTTGATAGTTTTGTTTTTACGATAGTGCGTATGTGTTTGTAAACTATTGTGAGACCTGATAGTTCGATGCATCCCCCCCCCCCCCCCCACTTTCCCATTTGAAATGAACGTGTTGTTTATTCAATAAAATGTCAAAGTCAAAGTCAAAGTCTCTCTCTCTCTCTCTCTCTCTCTCTCTCTCTCTCTCTCTCTCTCTCTCTCTCTCTCTCTCTCTCTCTCCGTCTTTTTTAACAACGTTTTTAGTTTCAGATATGGGTCGCGCAGTGGCGAGATTTGGGTATGAGAGTAGTTGGGTATTGTCTTGGGAAAGCAGTAATCCTGTCCCATCCGATCCACTGTGAGTATGTCATCCTGTTATCCCAGACTTGTGTGTTGGTCTGTCGGACATCGTCGTTGGTAATGTGCTGGGTATAGGAAATGCCCAGAAGTCTTAAAGAAGCAGTAATAGGCAGAAGAAGAAAAAAAAACACAAATGTAACACATTAATTTCATAGCATTAATAATATTTTTTTTAAAAACACTCAAATATATTTTCTTTATCGACGGGAATTTTTCTGCACGTTTAAAGGAATTAATGTAACAATTTGTAATGGAATTCTAGGTAACCTTTATAGTTTAAAGGTCGAAGTTAAAACAACTTTTATATTTGTGTAGGTAATGGACAGCTGAAGATGCAACAATCAAGATGGTATTGTGTGTAGGCGGGGGAGGGGGGGGGGGAGGATGGAGGGGCGGGGCGGGGGAGGGGAAAGATTCAGGCCAGGCAGCTGGGTGTAGGGGAAGGGGCGGAATGCGGTGATGGGGGTGGTAGTGCCGGATGGTTGTGGTGAGGAATCGTAGTGAAGCGTACAATCACATTTTTGTACTGTATATGTGTAGATTGAAGGGTTTGGTTTTGAACTTGCTGCATTGTCGCCAACCTTGTAAAACTGATTTTCACCAATATGGAAGCCGTTGAGTGGAGTGGGGGCTGGGGAGAAGTGGGGTGATGGAGGTGCAGCAGGTGTGTGCGAGAAAGTGTGGAAAGAGAGAGAGAGAGAGAGAGAGAGAGAGAGAGAGAGAGAGAGAGAGAGAGAGAGAGAGAGAGAGAGAGAGAGAGAGAGAGAGAGAGAGAGAGAGAGAGAGAGAGAGAGAGAGAGAGCATTTGTGTCAAATAGCACGTAACAAAACAGTAGGCAATCTTTGCGTTGGAGTTCGAATTTAATATTGTTCTTTTTTTATCTTCTGGAAGTTTTTGAAAGTATTTAAATACGAGAAGTAGAACGACGTTGTAAGAATTTTATGTTCTCCTCGCTTCTATTTCATCCACATGGAGCATCTTCAAAGAGCATTTTTCATCATCATCATCATCATCATCATCATCATCATCATTATCATCATCATCATCATCATCATCATCATCCTCCTCCTCCTCCTCCTCCTCCTCCTCCTCCTCCTCCTGAAAGTCATTAATGAGGTCACTGTTGGTATTTCACGACATTTTGACGCCCAAATGATTTTAATTGCACAGTGTTTTGATGCCCAGAGGTTTAGGGTTGTATAGAGAATCCGGTGCAAAAACAACAACAACAACAACAACAACAATAACAACACAACAAAAACAACGTTTTACATAGTGTTTGATGGAAAAAGACATGTTTAAAGTTACGCAGAGCTTTGATGTATTCGCCGCATCAGGAAGATACTGTAACTGCATAACACCTACCTCTTGAGTTTAAATTGCAATTTTGAAATGAAACGAGCGGTAGATGTTGGAGGCGAAGTACGATTTTTTTGTATCAGAAGTCTCATCGATGAGGAAGCACGCTAGGCGTCCGTGTTCCTGTTTGATCTTAAACACTATCATATCAAAGCCACGGCGCCTAAAATAACCCAAACTTTGCGACAGATTTAAACAAGTTTTGAAAACAGAAGTTTGCATTATGAAGCATTTGATTCCAAAAGCGCACTGCGATACAGGGATTGAAATGATAACAAGACATCTTAGACGACATGGGGACCAATGTGATCTGAATTATCAACATCACATAACTGCAGAATTTCACTTTGTGAGAGATATTTAAAGTTTCTGAAACTAAGGGTTCAGAGGGTTCCAGAATAAGGGTTCTAGGATAAGGGTTCCAGGACGTAACTCAAGCCGCCCGAGGCGTCAACTTTGCTGCCTTAGACGCCTCGTCTAACGCAGCAAACGACTGAGCATAATAACCCTGGTCGACCCGGGGTCGGATTGGAGGGGGATGGGGTGGCGCATTTGTGTAGCCGGCATTCACCCGCCTAGGACATGAGCGTCAGGATCTTTTGAGCCCTTGTGATGGAATGTATGCGTGCGCAGACTAGACCTCAGTATATACTCTCATCGGAAGGAGTAGGCCCCACTTCCCGGCTTACCGGTCCTGATTTGGCTCGGAAGAGTCCGCTGGACCTAAAGCAACAACCAATCAATCAATCAAACTTCCCGGCTCCAGCCACAGAGTGATGTTGTCGGTAGGTTTAGGTTCACACGGATTATGACATCTTTCTTTCTCTCCGTTGTCTTTTTTTTATTCAGGGGGTGGGGAGAAGGTTGGGGGGGAGGGGGGGGGAGGAGGGGTGTATTTAGTTGTTCATCCATTGTTAAAGAGACCCGCTTTGACCACGCCCCTTCGACATATCCTTTTAACATTCACAGTTAGTGTTGCCCCTCTGGAAAAATAAGCTTACACCATAAAATGACTTTTTGAAAACTATAAAGTTCTTTTTGATGTGTTTTTTTTAAAGAATAAATTCCGTAGTTTTGTTGTTGTTGTTGTTGTTGTTGTTGTTGTTGTTGTTGTTGTACCTATGAATAGCAACGGCTAACCAACACTCTTGAGCTAAAAATAGCATCTACCAAAAAAAAAAACGGTAAAGAAACAGAACCCATCCAAAAAATTGCTCGGTAAGGTTTTTTCGTTTTAGTTTAATAAAATAGACCCTGTCTTACCCCCCGACACCAAAGACACACTCTTTAAGCCGCGCGGTTCACTCAGGAATAGGGTCAAAGTTTACACGGCTATGGTATTGGATGCAGAGTGTCTATCCTATCCTATCCTATCCTGTCCCGTAACTCGGAGGTCGTAGGGGCACCACAGTTGATCGTTTAACCAGCATACTCCATCTTTCTCTGTCCTCAGCAGCCCTGATGGCTTCGCTCAGTGTCAAACCAGTCCGTTCTCGGATGTTGTCCTCCCACCTCTTTTTGGGTCTCCCTCTTCTTCTACCTCCTGGCACTGTGCCTTGCAGAATGGTCTTTGCAAAGCCTGATGATCTGGTGACGTGGCCATCCCACCGGAGTTTCCGTTTCTTCACCACTGTGAGCAGGTCATCGTGTTGTCCAATGGCTTGTGTGATGGTCTGTCGGACTTCGTCGTTGGTGATGAGCTGGGTATAGGAAATGCCCAGAAGTCTTTTGTAGCACCTCATCTCCATGCTTTGTATTCTTCGTTGGAGATCTGCTGTGAGGGTCCATGCTTTAGGCATATAGGAAGATGGAGATGACAAGGGAGCGCAGCAGTCTTACTTTGGAATGTAGATTGATGTCTTTCCAAATGGGCTTCAACCTTGTCAGGGCAGTAGTTGTTTGTGCGATCCTGTCTAAAAAAGTTTTTAAAAAATCACTCCCGTTCAGAACAGACATGGAAATTTCAAATGTTTGCGGTTGGCGTGAGCAACGAAATTGGAAAGCCCAACTGTATTATCGTTTAAGACCAATTTTTGCAAATCTGGCATCAGAATATAAATGAGCACAACAGTTGTATTACAGAATTTTCAAGGAAAAGATTTGGTTTTGAGGATTATTTAGTTAATTTGTCACCATTGTTTAGAATAAATCTGTTAAAATTTAGACTCGGTTGCCACAAACTTCCGATTCAAACTCAAAGATATATAAATATTCCCAGAGAAGAAAGATTGTGTTCTTTGTGTGATTTAAATGAAATAGGGGATGAATTCCATTATTTGTTTAATTGTACTAATCCCCTTCTAAAAGACAACAGATTTTCCCTATTGACACTGCTCTACCAACTGAGCTACCCTGCCCCTCGAAACAAAGCCTTCGAGCTGGGACTGTTTAAGCTTAGCTGTGAGTCGAACCGCTGTCGACACGTTTGCCGCGCTTAGCTGTGAGTCGAAGCGCTCTCGACACGTTTGCCGCGCTTAGTTGTGGGTCGAACCGCTGTCGACACTTTCGCCGCTGTTCTCGGACTGCTCACTTCGACTGGCATGATTTTTGCATCCTTCTGGCAAGCGTCCGCTGTTTGTGCGTCAGGGGCAAATCAAAGGCTGTTCAGGCTTCTGTCACAGAATGCACGTCATGTAGAGCTTGGGTGCCAAAGAACGGCTTGATAGAGAGATGTAGGCTGAATGGATGATCCGACTCGAAGAGTTGTACCGAGCTTACTTCCCTTAACCGATTGCTTTGAACCAACCAAACTATTCGCTTACGTAATAATACCGGGTGCTAGGTATTTGCTTCCCTCCTACAAACCCACAACCCGCACTCCACGTCCACGCATCCACTTTCACGCACACCATTTCCAAGCACACCAATTCCCCCAACGAGTAGATCCTTTAAATTCCCTAGGTTGAGTTTATACCCAGTGCAACTGGGATGAATATAAAAAAAATCCGATTTCAATGATGTTTACGCAGTTTGGGAGGAGAAGTTCTATTAGCCGTCTGTAATGTACGCTTTTGGATCTGTTCAAAATAGTTTCATCGGATTATATCAAACTGGCTTACAAATGTTGGTTAAATTCAGTTTAGTAGATGATGGTGATGATGATGATGATGACGATGACGACGACGACGATGATGATGATGATAATGATGATGATGATGATAATGATGATGATGGCCAAACCGCTTTGAATTAAACAACCGATCTCCTTAACCCTCCCTCTCTCCCTCCCTTTTTCACTGCATGAGTAGTGCTGTGTAACGAGCGTGATTTTTGTTGAAACTTTATTTATTAGGGATAAAGATTTTAGACTAATTAATAAGTCTAATCTTCCAATCTGCCCCTTAAGAAGTTCACATAATAAAGAACCCCTTTAATATTAACTTGGAAAACAATTTTAGACACCCACCTCCCTCCCCATCCCTCAGCCTAATAATAATAATAATAATAATAATAATAATAATAATAATAATAATAATAATAATCATCATAATAATAATAATAATAATAATAATAATAATAATAATAATAATAATAATAATAATAATAATAATAATAATAATAATAATCATAATAATAATAAATTACATGAATGGCTATGTTCTCATATATGTTATTACACATCGTTTTTATAATTAATTTCACAGATACCTACATATTCCGTTCTCCGTTTGACAATTAAAAATTATTAAGAACATAGACACCAATTTAAAAAAAAAAGTCTAATTAAATTAGCATCCTGTCTTAGAAAATTATAATGTGGTATCGAAACTGATTCTGAACTATGTTTCGAGTCACATAATTTAGTTTCCGTCACTCCGAATATATGACGCTGCCATGTAAATAAATAAATAAATAAATAAATAAATAAATAAATAAATAAATTAAAAATTAAAAATTAAAACAGAAAAAAAAAGAAAAGAAAACGTCATGAAGTTTGTTGTGTAGATGGTAGACGTAGATCTAGACATGGCCACATAAAATATTAGATTCCATTTAAAATAAAAAAAATGGAATTTGTAAAAAATTGTATAATAATCCTATTTTACCCTACGTGATTGCGCAAGGGAGCGCTTTGAACTGTTTCTTTCTAAGAAAAACGCCTACTACTACTACTACTACTACTACTACTACTACTACTACTACTACTACTACTACTACTACTACTACTAATGGATTTTTTAAAATTATTATTATTATTATTATTGTTATTATTATTATTATTATTATTATTATTATTATTATTATTATTATTATTATTATTATTATTATTATTATTAAAATTCGCATTGTTATTAAATTAAACAATGATAGAGTGCGCTTTCGTTGCTCAAACAACCGCTACAGTTTTAACTTTTCATTTTGGTTCTGTCAGGGAGTGAATTCCCCTGGTTCTTAACGGTACATCGAGACCATAACCGTGTGACCGTTGACTCTATTTCTGAGTTAACCATGCGTCTTGAAGACGGCGTCTGTGGTGGCTGGAGTAGGACAGGTCCTATTTTATCAACCTTTAACGAACAACACGAGCAATTTTTTTAACGGGTTCTGTCTCTTACTGACTTTAGTAGCTGCTATTTTTAGCTCCAGAATGGTGGCTGGCTCGCCAACGGCTGTTGCTATTAATAGGCACAAAACTACGGAATGTATTCATTTAAAAATAAGCTATACTTTCGAAATAGTTTTTTTTTTCCTCTGCGGGGTCAAAGTGTGGGTCCTTTTAACTCAAAATGCTATTGCGAAAGATTACTACTGGAACCTAACCTTAGAACACGAGCGCGAATGATTTAGACCTGTCTGAAATTGGAGACAGATTGAAATCAGAAATGCAAATTGAAATTTTGTTCATTTGGTTTCAATTAATTTTGTTATTGTTTGCAAGATTAAATCCTAAATTAATTTTCAAACTGTAGGCTGGATGAATCGTATGTGTTTGACATAGGAATCCGATATAGAATCAAGATTGCAAATTAGCATTTTGTTAATGCTGTTTCTGTTAAATGAAAAAGAGAGATTAACTACACATATGTTTTTCTATTAAATTAGAAAATAATTTTTAATTAAAAGAGATTACGCGATGGGATCAAGATTGCAAATGGATTGTTTTTCAAGATCTTCATTTGTATTACGTGGACACAGTCGAGACTGATAAAAACAAAATTGATGTTTTGTGTGTGTATGTGCTTTGCTATCTGCTAGCGACGATATTTTTGTATTCATCCTTGATAAGCAAAGTGCGTACGGACTGACGATTTCCGAAACCCGTTTAATGAAAAATAAAACTTAAATTAACACAGGACTTCTTCGCTAAGCCATAAAAATTTTTTATCGTATACATTGTCTGAAATGACTGTTTACTTTAAGATGATTATATTACTTTGATTATTTTAAGTGTTTCAGTAGAATGTGAATGGTTTTAATATTTTAGTTAAATATTTATTTAATTTAAGAGAGAGAGAGAGAGAGAGAAAGAGAGAGAGAGAGAGTATGCACTGTATGCTGCAGCAGCTGTAGCTGTTGTTCTTGGTGATGTTTGTAGTGATGGAAATGTTTGCTAAAATGAAAATGCTGATAACCAACGTCGATGAACATGGCGTGCGAGCTTTGAGTAATTTACTGTTTATGGAGAAAGAGCAACAACATTATTTTATATTCATATATATATATATATACATATTCTAATTCCCATTTCCATGTGTTCTGTGTTGCAGGCCATACTCGCGTGGTGAAGATACCCGACTGTGTCCCGTTCCAAGTGACTACCAACGCTTGCCGCGGGTTCTGTCTCTCCTACGCTGTCCCCTCACCCTCGCACACTCTCGCCTACAACCCCAGTTACGTCATCACATCCAGAGCGGAGTGCTGTGGCATCATCGACACCGAAGACGTGAGTAATTGCCCTCATGACTGTTGGTGGTGATGTTGGTGTCGTTGCTGTTTCTGCTGCTGCTGTTGTTACACCTCATTTATATCACGACGGCCAGAGTGGAATGCTTTGGCATCATGATGATAATGACACGCCTTGTGATAGTTAGAGCTGACCCCGTGGGTCGAAGTCGTACCGGTATTACCGCGGTATTTTTAGGTCGTATCGGTATTTCGTATCGGTATACCGCGATTTCAAGTGTTACAATCAAATGGGATATGGCACTGACAGTAGTGACCGACGCAAAAAGAAAGATTGTCATACACTTCAAAACAGTTTCAAAGAACCACATTTCCATAGAAACTGAAGCTTTATTATTGCTTGAACGCCTTCAAAACAAATTATGATAAATCACTGTGTAGAACATCAGCAAACTTTAAACCACAAAATCAAAATAAAACAAAAACATTCAACGGGAAAGGTATTTAAGAACTTTAGGAGTTCAGAAGAATTGGCCACTGGTACCATGCTCAAACACGTGGATAAGCTGCTGTTCTTATAAGTTCTTCTTCAAGAACAGCTGCCTGTCCACGTGTTTGGGCTTTAGGCTCGCTCTCTGGGCGTACAAGATGCCGCCTACTGTCGCGTTATGTGTTGTCGAGATTTCCCAGTAAACAGGACCTTGGACACCCGCACCGGTATACCGTACCGTCGCGTTTCCGAACCTGAATACAATTACGTATCGGTAA
Organism: Oncomelania hupensis; assembly: GCA_036898135.1. NCBI lineage: Eukaryota > Metazoa > Mollusca > Gastropoda > Littorinimorpha > Pomatiopsidae > Oncomelania > Oncomelania hupensis. The sequence continues at coordinate 17,914,270 of CM072513.1, forward strand.
AACCGTCCAGCCCTAGTGATAGTATTGGGCATCTTCTGTTGGGTCGTTGTTTTGGGTGATGGCCTTCGTTGTCATCGTGACATTGTTATCGTGAATAATACTAAGGTATTATAATTGTGTATAAGACGCCTTTCCTACACAGAAACGCATAAAACGCAAGTTCATCTTCATCACGGGTTGCTGCTGCTGCTGCTCTCTCTCTCTTTCTCCCCCCTCTCTCTCTCCTTCCCACTCTACGTCTGTCTCTCTCTCTCTCTCTTTCTCTCCCTCTCTCACCTTCATCACCGGATTGATGCTGCTGCTGCTCTCTGGCCCTCTCTCTCTTTGTCTTTCTCTCCCTTTGTTTCTCTCATTCTGTCTCTCCCTCTCTGCCTCTGTCTCTCTGTCTTTTTGACTATGTCTCTTTCTCTCTGTCTCTCTCTCTGCATCTCTGTCTCCCTCTCTCTGTATCTTTCTCTGTCTTTGTCTCTCTTTGTCTCTCTCCCGCTCATCATCATCATCATCATCATCATCATCATCATCATCATCATCATCATCATCATCATCATCATCATCATCATCATCATCATCTTCTTCTTCTTCTTATACTTCTTCTTCCTCTACTGGTCAGCATGATGTCCGCAGACGTGTCAGAACAAAGTGCCAAGTTGTTATGAGGCCATACAGGGTCAAAGGTCAATTCCACTTTCCAGACGAACTTACCTAATTTTGCCTGTAGTAATAACACAACTTGATAAAGTTCAGATTGACTAAACTTAGCCTTAACCCTAACCTTTAAGTTAAATTTGATTTACTATAAGACTGTGCAGCGGGACAGCGTAGAATTTTAAATGTTAGTACTTGTAAAGTTTTTACTATATTTTGCCAGATGTGTGTTTGGAAGGGATGTGTGTGTGTGCGTGTGTGTGTGTGTGATAGAGAGAGAGAGACAGAGACAGAGAAAGAGAGAGAGAGAGCACCAAGTTTCAAAAGAAATCATGTTATGTCTCATTCATTTTGTGGATGCACAACAATCGAACGAACCCTCAGTTTTGGATCCAAACTGGCCTTAACGGAATTTAATTTAATTTAATTTAATTTAATCATTTTATTTATATAGCGCTTTACCAACTCATGCTCAAAGCGCTGGCCGATACAGGATCTAACTCAAACCGCCCGAGACGCCCACCCGCAGCCTTTGGGCGCATGGTCTGACGCCCGGACAACTTAACTGAGCACAATCCTGGGCAGCCAGGGATGGGGGAGAAGGACCAAGTACATGCTGGGTGTGTTCTTGTTACCGGCACTCACCCGTCTAGGACATGAGCGTCAGGATCTTTAAAGTCCGTTATGATGGAATGTATGCGACACACAGACCTCGGTTTATACTCTCATCCGAAGGAGTAGGAAACGGGAGTAAAGTGTCTTTCTGGCAAAGGTTACTAATTATCTTGAGCCGTACTGAAGTAATTTATTAAGCTGAATTACAGTGCAACCTTCATCCTTCCCGAATATTTCATTACACTGTTTGTCACCAGTTTCTGGATACAATTCCCACACGCAACCGTTTCCCCCACTCATTCATGACTTGCAGCCTAATGTAATTGCACATTTACTTCCGCGTTTGTTGCACATCTGATTCTAACACTGCTAACAGAATTAGGATCAGATTCAGATACTGTATGGCCGAATGACACACAGTGCCCAAGGAATTCAGTCATTTCGCCGTGAAGCTCACGCAAACATTTCATTCCACAGCTAATATTGGTTCCAGTAGTTCAAGAAAAACGGGAATCCTAGAGACCGTTCTTTTCCAGTTGCCAAGTCTCTATAGTATTTGCAGAGAAAGTTCCCATCATCGTTCCGTGTTGGGCGAAAAGAGTAATATTAGACTACATGAAGAGATAAGGAATGGCGGAGGATTTGCTGTTGTAGGATCATCACTAATGGGTTGTAGTTCGTTGTAATATTGGAACAGCTTGGATAGCGTGTTTCAGCAGAAGTTTTATACTGGGAGCGATAAGGGTGATATTAGTTGTAGAATAAGGGTGATATTAGTTGTAGAATAAGGGCGATATTAGTTGTAGAATAAGGGAGATATTAGTTGTAGAATAAGGGTGATATTAGTTGTAGAATGAGGGTGATATTAGTTGTAGAATAAGGGTGATATTAGTTGTAGAATAAGGGTGTTAATATTTGTAGAATAAGGTGATATTAAAGGATATTATTATTTGTAGAATGAAAGGGATATTAGTTGTAGAATAATGGTGATATTAGTCGTTGAGTAGGGGGAGTATTAGTTATAGAATACGCGTAATGTTAGTTGTAGAATAAGGATGATATTATAGAATAAGGGCGATATTAGTTGTAGATTAAATGTGGTATTGGTTGCAGAATAATGGTGACATTAGTTGTAGAATACGGGTGATATTAGTTGTAGATTAAGGATGATGCTAGTTGTAGATTAAGGGTGACATTCATTGTAGAATAGGGGTGACGTATTTGTAGTGTGCGAGTGATATTAGTTGAAGATTAATGGCGATATTTATGCTATTAATTGTAGAATAAAGGTGACATTAGTTGTAGAATAAAAGTGACATTAGTTGTAGAATAAATGTGACATTAGTTAAAGGAAAAGGGTGATGTTAGGTGTAGAATAAAGGTGATACTAGTAGTAGAAGGATACTATCGTCTTGGGAGCGATGCAGGTCAAATGAGCTAGAATTCAAATATTGGAAGCAGACTGCTGGGAGTTAGAGGACATGTTATTGGCTGAAATCACTTCCCCGATAGTGGACAATTGCGAAATAGATGAAAAGGCCTCAAGACCACAGGTATGAGCGTTACATATCCTTTTTCACATTCATAATGACTGTAGCAAGGGAAAAAAAGATTAGGCCCAAAACCAATAACCTGGGTCAACAGTATGGGTCACAGGCGCTTGTATCAGGACACGCGAGCGCCTATGCCTGTGACGCGTCTCCCTTTGGTTATCTATAACAGTATGGATTTAATATAATAAACCGATAAATTCGTTTGTTGGGTTGTGTGCCTATTACTAGCGTAGCCGGGCGGAGCATTTGACTTGAAAACAGGGTCTAATCCGAACTGTTATTTTTTAATTTATACTTTCGTAAAATGGAGATACAAATATTTGCCCTGCAAGGTGGTGAAACTAGTGCCACGACACTCTCTGCAGGCCACTGCCACCAACCTGCATAAATGCCTGCCGACAGTGTAGTCCTGCTCACCACCAAAAGCAGAAGACGAATGGTCAGGCGGGGAAACACAGGTCGTTTCGCCTTGTCCTCTATAACCCAAATGGCCACACCAAAGGATTCTGCACAGCAGGAGTCACCCAAGGCTAGAAGAACCAACAAATGGAAGGTAGACAATCTTTCTCCCAAGCGTGAACCAGTCGCCTCCCATTCCCTCACAAGGTTGATTCAAAAAATAGCACCGGTGCCCTCAAAGCAAAGAGCTCCCTGTGTTCACGTACCGCGTTTTCACATGAATTGAAGAGGGCGATCATCAAAGCCATTAACCGACGGTGCTCCAGCGACCAACGGCCTTAATTCAGCAATGATTTCTATTGGGCGGTTAAATCACTAGAAGACTGACGCATGGCGCTGCCCTAACCCTATTGTCTTAGACAATGACAGTTGGCCCAGTTTAAAACGCATCGATAGCGATGGCTTAGCCTCAGCTTTAAGCGAGACTTCTCAGGCACCTTATTGCTGGTGTACCCCCCTTTTTGTCGATTTTTGTTGTATACATAGCAAAGAAAGAAGTGTTGGTCTTTGGCCTGCTTATTCTAAGTTATGCCAGAGCAGGTATTATATAGTAGTACAAATTCTGGTTATAGAAATGAATGAACATTGAAGTGAAAGGTCCACACCCACCATTGGCGACATGGCAGACTGCGATAACCGTCCCAGGGAAAATGGAGTAGGGACCTAACTCAACACTGAACCATCGGAGCAATCACACTGCTAAGATGGACAGTGAAAATGACCACTTGTTATTTTGCCCACAACGGGATTGGAACTTGGGTTCATCGGTGTGCCAGGCCAACGCTATACCGCTGAGCTACGGCGGAGGGACACTGGTTATACTCTGTGTTACACTGGTTATACTCTGTGTTACACTGGTTATACACTGGTTATACTCTGTGTTACACTGGTTATACTTTGTGTTACACTGGTTATACTCGGTGTTACACGGTATTTATCAATGATCGATTCAGCCCCGATGCTTGAATCTTGATAAAGGTAACTCGAATTCGTTTATCCACGCAACCTGTTCACTCAGGAACAAGGCAGGAGTCGTCCCAGTCTGTTGTTTGCTCACGAAGCAACTCTTCGGCAACTACAGGCCCTTGCAATCAACCCGAATCCTTCGGCGACATTGTTCCAGTGTGTTGGTTCCTCCCGACGCAACTCGTTGGCGACTACCCTCGATGACTGCCTCTCGCAACGTTGACTCGCGTGTTGTCGCAATTGAACCCTTGGCTATGGCGTAGATCGCGGCTTGGCCCCCCAAAATGTTACACAGTTAGTTATCAATTGTCGATTCTGCCCCGATGCTTGAATCTTAATACGTGTGGCTCAGATTCGTTTATCCACGCAGCCTGTTCACTCAGCAACAAGGCAGGAGTCGTCGTATAAAGTTTTCCAACTGTATTCAGCAAACATCAATAACTGCATACAAGATCGCTTTCTGAAAATCACTTCAAAGATCATCTTCACAAGTAGACAGTGCATTACGTATAGCTTCTCTGCAATCGAGAAAAAAATTGACATTACAGCATGACGCAGTAACACCCAATCAAAATAAAACTCGTCAAAGGAACTATGCACTGTCTTATATCACATAATGTTTACGAATCCATATGAATCTACCAGCTTTTACCCATAAGGTCTAGAAGCTTCGATCGATAACAAACAAGCAATTCCAGAAAATTCTCAACAATATCGCCCGACGAAAATCAGCAACATTATACAAAGCTTTTTCTAACAACAACATGAAATCAAATCAAAGGTAAATACACTCTATTATTGCATGCTTTGCACAACAAAATGATCGGATCTACCGTGCGCGTCTCAATCGTAACACTCGGCAAGTTATCAATGAATCGGCAGAGTATTGCACTTTTAAACCTGTCAATGAAAGCCGTAGGAGCACTAAAAAGTTGTGTAAATGGAAGTTCTACGGACGACGCAGCTCAACTAGGTTTTAAAAAAAAAAGTCTGTACTACTTTATGCAAAGTTGAAACTAGTGAGGTTTCGCTGAGTATGCTATCGAATATTTGGTGTAGCTCGGAGAGCACAGTTCACGTAATGAATAGTTCGAATAATCCCCATGTTTAGGGCTGTGAACAAAGTTTTAGTGGCAAAGAGCACGAGCAGTTAGCCAGCACCGTAACTGCGGTAAACATCAAGAGACAAAGCAACTCCAACGTAACAATAAACATCGATCAGCCTGTTGACTCTGAGTGTCTGCTGGAAGAAGAAAAGAAGAATTTGCTGGAATGTTTTAGTGATCGGGCGTTCGCTCGTTCAGGCAAAACAAAACCTTTCTTTAATGATATGTTTGAACCGACTTGCTGTATTGAACAGTTTTAGGTAGGTCATGTCATTGGTGATATATAGGTGTGACGATCCGGAGATAATAGCGTTTTGTTGTTGTTGTTGTTGTTGTTGAAGAAGAAGAAGAAAAAGAAGAAGAAGAAGAAGGGAGTGGGGAAGAGGATTATGAAGAAGAAGAGGAGGAGGATTATCTGTTTTATTTCCAGACTGTCTGATTTATCCTCTTATCGCGTCCTTTGCGGTCTGCCAAATTCGACAATCTACCAGACTGAAAGGAAATATCTAGTCCCCTTAAAACTTGTCTACTGATTTTCTGTTTTACTGTTTGAAGTAGGTTGCCGTGTTTCCTGCCGGCGTTCAGACTTAGCGGTCGGTTTTGAACAGCGATTATCATCTGTTAATGTGGCAACAATGCAGTTCTCCATTCTCAATGCAGTTTATCAGTACAACTTATGTTAATCTGATGAATAAAAATTGATGCAACAACAACAACAAGCAGTTCTCCGAGTAAACTCGTTACCACAAACAATAAACATACATCCTACTTACCCTTTAAGCAGCGTCAGTCGTGGTTAGTACTTGGATGGGTGACCGTACCAAGAAGGCTGCCTAACTACCAAACGGACACGAACAATGAAAACAAGCGCGCTACATACTCCATTCCATCCCGGCTGAGAATGGATACCAGCCTCTCTCTCTCTCTCTCTCTCTCTCCCAACCGGAGAAAATACAGAAGCGAGGGAGGAGACGGGGATCGCCCTCATTAAAGCTGCACCCAGAGAAAAGGGAGGAACTAAACACCTCTCTCCCCACCTTTACCTTTCGCCCTGCTCTCCCCATCCCCCATCTCAATCCTCCTTTTGTTGGCTACAGACCAAAGTTCCAGTAAGTACTTAGTGATGTGTGTGTGTGTCTTTTTACTTGCCACATGCATCAGTTACCTTTAAAGGGAAAATAATTTGAAAGTAGTAAGCTGGGCATAGCAGTTGTAGTCCTACATATCTTTAGAATACCATTAACCTTTTCCTTTTCCCTTGTGTTTCAGATTCCGGTACAAGTCCGATGTGTAGACGGCGTGAAGGAAGTTGTCTTCAAAGCAGCCAGGAGCTGTGACTGCTCCATCTGTCGTCGGGAATAGCCTCCCTTCGTCAAACTGGGGAGTGACCTCCCATGGCGCGGGAAAGGAGTTATCGTTCTTCCTTTCCCCCGCGGGCAGAGTTACCTCCCGCGTTCGCCTTTCGCTGGACTGAGATATCTCGCTACAGGTTTTCTTTTTTCTTTCTGTGCTGGACGGGAGTAGTTGTCCCTTAACAAACTTGAGCTCGAAATGTGTTTTTTTCTTTTGCTGCGCTTGTAAAATGTCTTTTACCATCCACAAGGGCCAATCTGTCGGTACAAAACTAAGGCAAATCAGGTCGCCAGACGACTGGGCGAGCGAGCTGTAAGGGTTTCAACTTTCAAACAGGATGCCAAATGGAATGGCCGGAGGTCACACTAATTATTGATGAAAACAGAATCGGAAAGACTGAAGACCTAACATCCCAATGGAGAAGAGGACAAAAGCGGATTTGGCTAAAATGGCATTATTATTGCTGGAAACCGAACATTTGCTGGCTGAAGAGCGAAAATGTATGGGGTGAAGTTCATGCCCTCAAAACTGCAATGGAGTACTGAAGTGGAATTATTGAAGAAACGCAAGGGCTGTAAATGACCTTGATATTATAGCGAGTAAAACCCAAAACGGGGGTAGTTCGCTGAAGTAGACATTATATTAATTTACTATAAAATGAACTGTAATGACTGACGTGGACAGTGTGTTTTGTTGAAGATCTAAATGTAACTGCTGGATGAGACCTTATGACTGATTATGAGATGGTAGATGTGAACACTATCATGGCAAAAAACTGCAAAGGAATGGGGGAAAAAACAATCACCCTTTAAATGGAATGGTTGAAATGGATATACCATGTCTGACAAACGATGCCAAAGGTTGTTAGGGGTGGTGGGATTTAAAATGTGAAGGATGTGATGCTGGGCATCTAGCATCTAGCCTTGAAAATATTAGTCGTGAGAAAGGTGATTCAGGATTTATATAAAACAACCTTTTAAACAATTTGTTTCTTTAAAGTAGCCTAAATATAAAACTATTTTGGTCTAGCACATCTGATTATTTAACATTAATTTGGTTACGTTTCATTACACTTATCAAGAAAATCCATTTACTCCTTTCTATTAATTAAATGCGACGCATGAGATACTTCACAACTATTTTCTGCACTATTTAAATTGAATAGGGTTGTTATCCTAAATCTAAATGAGGAGGACGAAACATAAAATTAGCTTCAATCCTTGTAAAAACCTTTTTTGGGGGGTAGGGGGGTAGGTTGTCGTTGTTTTAATGGAAGAACTCGCGTTGCTGAAATTGAAAAAACTAAAACAATAACTGACATACTTAAAGTGAAGAAGTGACAATTTGATTGAACTTAAAGGAAATACTGTTCATTAAAGATAATTTTATTATGCGTCAGCCTATGATGTTGGCTTTACAATTTGGATTTTGTTTTACATTTGTGAGATATTTAATCTATACTGTTGATTTTTATCTCATGTTGTGCTAAGCCTACTTATTTAAATAGAATCAAAAACGAACAAATTATTTCTTGTGCCCGTTTTGGGTAAACACTCATCTAATCGAATTCTGTATTATAATGTTTTACTGATTATTCTGGTTGTGAAAAAGATTCAAATACAATCTGCAAATTACAATCCAAGCTTATTAGGCTTTATGTAGTGGAAATTGTGTTGTGTGTGGGCAAACGTCCGTGTGTGTGTATGTGTGCGCGCGTGGCGCGCGTGCTTTCCTAGGTACACATTCGCGGGTTTTATTCACTTTCGAATCGTGGATTGGTTGTGAATAGCGTTTGTGTGTTTTTGAATAATTGTAAGGGCATTGTAAGAACATTTCTATCTGCCTGTATTTCTGAGAAACTTTAAAATTATTTATTATTATTATTATTATTATTATTATTATTATTATTATTATTATTATTATTATTATTATTGTTGTTGTTGTTGTTGTTTTTGTTATTATTATTATTATTATTATTATTATTATTATTATTATTATTATTATTATTATTATTATTATTATTATTATTATTATTATTATTAAAGACTGAGACTGTATTTGTTTATAAAACCGTACACAGAAATTCGACTAATAATAATAATAATAATAAAAATAATAATAATAATAATAATAATAATAATAATAATAATAATAATAATAATAATATTATTATTATTATTATTATTATTATTATTATTAAATTATTCAAGCTGCTTAGTTAACTTGTTGACAATGGTTGTGATCTCATAATGTACTGGCCTAGAATGTTGACGTTTTTAAGTTGTGAAATCTAGGCCTGTGTGTTGCTTACTTTACTGTTCGGCCAAAGAGTTCATGTGATTTCAAATACTACTTTCCCGTGGTTTAAGGATGAATGTCTAGTTCAATTGTTGCTGTTGCTGTGATTGATAATGGTGTTTTGCTCTAGCAGGCCTACCTGACAATGATCGTATAATAATTATAATTTTTATGGGCTGTCATGTTGTGTAAGTTGCCATTTGGCCTTACTCACCGTTGGAGTGACAGGGTTTTCTATATTAATATTATCCCCACTTTGTGGAAATTCGGTGCTTTAAATTACCACTGTTTCTGTCATTCTCATTTGTTCCTTTTCGTTCCTAATATGTTCTATTAATCAACTATCTTCTTCGCTAGATCATATCTTTATTCTTCAAAACTCTCCTGAAACTCCTCGTTTGTTTATAGGATCTGTTGGGTCATCTTGGGGATATTATTATTATTATTATTATTATTATTATTATTATTATTATTATTATTATTATTATTATTATTATTAATATTATTATTATTATTATTATTATTATTATTATTATTATTATTATTATTACATGTATGTGTTTTGTTAATATTTTATAATGACATTTATATTCTATTTTGTTTTTGTAAACGGGGTTTCGATAAATTATAGTACAGTGTGAGCGTCCCCTGCATGGGATGCTTTTATTGTACAGTGACCGGCTGGTGGAGTGCCTTCAGTGTTACCACTAGGGTTGTTTCAGCAGATCTTATGTACGGATCGGGGGTGAGTCCTCTTTCAACCAAGTTGTGGTCATGATTTGGTTCTTTGCAGTCCTCTGGACCCTATAAACAATGACTAACTAACTAGCCCTTGGCGACTGCTGTTTTGTTTCGTGCAAAACTGTGGGATGTTATAAGGGTTGAAAGAGCCAGTTAAATTCCATCCCACAAATTCAGGATCAAAGGGGTAGGTTGGGTGAAATGTGAAGGGAGGGAGGGGGGAAAGAGGGGGCGGGTTTTCCACAATAGACGCTGTTATAACTCATTGGTTTTTTTTAAAGACTTACTGCAGGCACATTCCATAGAACTGATAATGAAAAAATCCATTCCAAATGCAACGGATAATGAATTAATTTAACACGTTTCCCGAATATAACCTTAAAAAAATGTTTCCCTACAACTAAGTAAGTGGCTTTATTTTTACGTTGTTTAACCATGATACACGATACAAGTAAACTTTCTTATCTCATTCTTTGAAATTAAGACATGCGTTGCAGGTAAAAGCACCAATCAATCAAATCAAAAACATCAATCAATAAAAAGTGCAACGCTGTAACCTTCGTCAAACTTAGATTTTGTGAGTTACAATTTCATTACCCTATAAGTAATGAATAAACGTTGACACTAAAAACTCTTATCTACTGTATTTGGGAAGACAGAGTTTCAAATCATTGAAAACAAATAGAAATTTGTTTTGTAGACTAAAAAAAAAGATTCAGCTTGGGGTCCAAAATGATTCCTCTGCAGGGCGAAGGGTAACTTCATGCTGTTGCAGAACTGAATAAACTCTTCCAATTTCAACTATCTGAGGTTAAAATATCTCGGATTGTATGTGCCCATCGTACACAATTCTTTTCAAAATCAGATTTTTAGAATAGATTCAGATCCAAATCGATATCTTTAATCGTCTATTTTTACCTAGGAGAGAGAGAGAGAGGGAGGGAGGGGGGGAAACATTTGAAACATCAGAATTTGTAAAATTGTCAGTATTTCGATTAGTAAAATCCCGGGTAAGGTCAAAAGGTCCTTCCAGGTTTTTCCATATCTCTGTCTCTCTCCTCAGAACTTGCATCTTGTCAAGGATACTTTGTAGGTTGATCTGCAGAGTGTGCTGTAACATCAAATCAAACATTTCATCAACACCCCGTATTGGGTTAGATATAGTTCTTATTTCTAGAACTGCGTGGAGTTGCTAATATGGTTAATATGCTAATATAACCCAAGAATGACATCTCGAACATGAATATGGTATAGTGTTTTATGTGTGCCTTTGAATGGCGGGATTAAAATGAAAATAGATCTCTTTCCATTCGTCAGAAGATAATACCGAGAATGTTAGATGAACATGTTGAACATTTTGTTGTTAGGTCTTTCTTGTACCAATCCAGGCATAGTCACAATAGCAACGAAGGTAATACCGGCAACAGTATGATTTGTATTGTAAATAATAACCACGGCATTTTGACGAAGATCGGATATTTTTAAGCAGAATTTTCTTTGGTTATAGCCGATGTTTTTGTCTGTGCTCAGACTGTCTGACGACATTTTGCCTGTTTCCATGCTGATGATTTTTGTGCTCTGTGGATCGTCAATATGAAATAAATTCTGCGCAGCGAGCACTGAGCACAGTTACTGGATGGTTCTTGACTTTTTGTGCTGTGCTGTGCTGTGTGTGTGTGTGTGTGTGTGTGTGTGTTGTGTGTGTGTGTGCACTTGCATAAACGTAGAAATGGGTAGTAGACCTTGCTTTTCTTAGTTACAAATGGGTTTATTTGCTAGGAACTTACTTTTTTTTCCCAGTACACAGGAGGGCTCTTTTAGTGCATTGGAGTGCAGTTGTAGTGCATGAGAGTGATGATAAGTCGACCAATTTCGTCCCCTATAGGAGACGAACTTGGTCAACTTTTTAAACGAAAAGAGCCAATTTTGCATCAGATTCTTTCATTTTTAGATGAATTTTGCGTAAAAAACACCACTTTCCGATTCTTATATTCTTAAATAAACCCAGTTCTGATGTTTTGCAAATATGTGTGTGTGGGTGGGTGTTTGGGCGGTGTGTTTGTTTGTTTTGCTCAATCTCTCTCCCCCTCTTTCTGTCTCTGTCTGTCTGTTTGTATCTCTCTCTCCTCCTCCTTCTCCATTCCCTCTTCTTCCATACCTTCTCACACAAAAACCTATACACCAAGAAGCAACGATGTCTTTTATGATTGTACGCGTTTCTGTTTTACATTTGATACATCTCTCTCTCTCTCTCTCTCTCTCTCTCTCTCTCTCTCTCTCTCTCTCTCTCTCTCTCTCTCTCTCTCTCTCTCTCGCTCTCCCTCTTCTCTCTCTTTCGTTCTTTCTCCTTTCCTCTTCCCTCCTCTCTATCTTTCTCTCTTTCACTCACGCACTTTCTCTAAAGGGTTTTAATAATAATAATAATAATAATAATAATAATAATAATAATAATAATAATAATAATAATAATAATGGATGCTATTCGCGCCTTATTCCTAAATCAGACTTAGCTTTCGACGAACTGTAACCAATGTACAGACTCACATGTTCCAGACACTCCAACATACACTACAAACACACATTGATCACTCAAACAAATGGTGTAAAGGCAAGTCGCTGGTAGAAGACAGAAAAGAAACGGAACTTTATTTTTCAATTTTTGACACTGCGCACAGTATCATTATCGAAGAGTGGGAAGAAACCGGAGTACCCGGAAAATACCCTCGGTAGCCTGAAAGACTCGCACCTAAGTCACCTACAGTGTAAGTTCGTCCCCAGCGGGGTTTGAACCCGCGACGTTCGGCCTAGCAAACCCGCTCCTTATCCACTGAGCTGCTAGGCCATAAGATCCTTTGTGGCAATGCAGCTTCCTATCTTTCTAATCTTTGTTTTTTCCCCAAAGAAAACTGCCGGATCGTCCACAAAATTAAATATTCCAAATCCACGAATTGATCTTTTCAAAGCTAGTCTAGCTTATTCCGGTTCCACTTTGTGGAACAACTTTCCCGAAGACCTCCGCACGCACGCAAGCATCTAAATTTACATTATTTAAAACACGCCTCTGAAAACACATTACCAATTAAATAAACAGTGATTGATGTTGGTCGATATTAACAAAATTCATTTGATTTTACGTTTTGAAAATGATTTTAAGTAATGACGACCTTCTTTTATTTGTTATTGTTTCATGTTGTTAAAGTTATAACATCAATTTGTTTTATGTAATAGTTAAGGGCAAGATGAAGAACGCGCTGTCAGTGCTTGCTCTGTTACCTTTACAAAATAAAAGGATTATCTTATCTTATCTTATCTTATCTTATCTTATCTTATCTTATCTTATCTTATCTTATCTTATCTTATCTTATCTTATCTTATCTTATCTTATCTTAAGGGATGTTTATCTAAAGGGAAGATGGAAGATGGATCTTCCTACATGCTTGCGAAGCATGGACCCTCACAGCAGATCTCCAACGAAGAATACAAAGCATGGAGATGAGGTGCTACAGAAGACTTCTGGGCATTTCCTATACCCAACACATCACCAACGACGAAGTCCGACAGACACAAGCCATTGGACAACACGATGACCTGCTCACAGTGGTGAAGAAACGGAAATTCCGATGGTATGGCCACGTCACCAGATCATCAGGCCTTGCAAAGACTATTCTGCAAGGCACAGTGCAAGGAGGTAGAAGAAGAGGGAGACCGAAAAAGAGGTGGGAGGACAACATTCGAGAATGGACTGGTTTGACACTGAGCGAAGCCATCAGGGCTGCTGAGGACAGAGAAAGATGGAGTATGCTGGTTAAACGATCATCTGTGGTGCCCCTACGACCTCCGGGTTACGGGACAGGATAGGATAGGATCTAAAGGGGTGTCGGATAGCGCAGTGGTTGGATCACTCGCTACTGTGTTGCAAGTTAAGCACCGTCCAGTGCGGTTAGCACTTGGATGGGTGACCGCAAAACGTGAAGCGACAAATAACAACGCCCCCAGTTGACTCACCTGTGACTGAGTACCTACTCTCTAAAGGGTGGGGAAGGTAAAGCAGCGAGGTAGAGAGATGGGCATCACCCTCATTACGCTGGCCCAAGATAAGTGTGATCTCCAACATCACGCTCCCCTACGGCCACAAGGCCATGGGACTACCTTTACCTTTATCCTTATCTTATCTTATTTTATCTTATCTTATCTCTTTCTCCCTTCCTATCCCGACTCACTTTGCATCCTCCCCCCCCCCTCTCTCTCTCACTCTCTCCCCCCTCTCCATACTATTTAAACAGCAATTTGCTCTCTTTAATTCTAAAGGCCACTCGTGTTTACTTCCTACATTATGCATTATAACTATTATTTTGTGCTTCCCGAGAAACGTTCCGCTGATCGAATTTTCAGAACCATATTACAGCACATATACGAACCGTTTTTATCAGTCCCCAGAGAAATCAGCCCTTCCAAAATAAGCCCAACAATGGTTAGAAAAATCGTAACACTATATCGTCGTCGGTTCACAGGCAACTAAACGAAAATATCAGGTCACAGGGCGCAGATGTGAATCTGTCATCTTGGCAAACAGGTTTAGCTATATTGTTTCATCTGGAAATGGACTATTCAAAACTAAGAAGAAGTAGAAGAAGAAAACTATGATGTTAATGCTGCTGCTGATGGTAGTTGTGATGATGATGATGATGATGATGATGATGATGATGATGATGATGATGATGATGGTGGTGGTGGTGGTGGTGTTAGGGATGGTGGAGGAGCAGGAACCAGAACACGGAAAACAAAGGAAATAAGGAGCAGTACCAGAAAATGGGGAAGAAGAACAAGAACAAGAAGGACTACATTGCTAACGAAAATGACAACAACAACAACCGTAGCAAGGGTCAGCAGCAATAACAAGCAGCTGATTGTGGTAATGTTAATTTGCCTTAATAATAATAATAATAATAATAATAATAATAATAATAATAATAATAATAATAATAATAATAATAATAATATTTATGTATTTTAACAACTTTATTATCAGATATTAATTCGGGCACTTTCATTTTCGAAAGTACAGCAGCCCCAATTGAAGCGCTTTACCCAAGGTACATGCTGGGTGTGTTCTTGTCACCGGCACTCACCCGTCTAGGACATTAGCGTCAGGATCTTTAAAGTCCGTTATTAAGGAATGCATGCGACACAGACTAGACCTCAGTTTATACTCTCATCCGAAGGAGTAGAAAACGGGAGTAAAGTGTCTTTCCCAAGGTCACAACACAATGCCCCGGCCTGGGCTCGAACTCGGGACCTTCAGATCCGCAAGCAATAATAATATTGATAATAATAATAATAATAATAATAATAATAATAATAATAATAATAATAATAATATTCATAATAATAATAATAATAATAATAATAATAATAATAATAATAATAATAATAATAATAATAATAACTCATTGCTTTAATTAACGCACTTTCCAGCTGAAAGGGATACTCTTAGCGTTTTGATGGTGTAAACGTCAGAGTGGGGCATCTATAATGACCAATGCTCCGATTTACACAGAAGCCCTACAGATGATTGCAGTAGTAAATGTGACCATTGTTTTTGGTGTCTACGGCAGGGTGACCATGCACGTATTTCACAATAGAAAAATATAATACGTCGAAGTAGGCAACAGAATCAACGTTATCTTTGTTGTCGTCAACAAAAACGTCATCATTAGCGTCGTCAACAGAAAAATCATAGTCGTCGACGTCGTTTTGATCATCATCACGATCGTTCTCCTCCTCCTCCTCATCATTATCATCTCATCATCATCGTCATCATCATCTCATCATCGCCATCATCATCATCATCATCATCATCATCATCATCATCATCATCATCATCATCATCATCATCATCATCATCATCATCATCATCATCATTCTCAACAACAATAGCAGCACAACAATCTTTATTTTTTCGGTCCTTAACTTCTAAGGACAACATTAGCTTTGAGTTATGTCTTGATTTAGCTAAAGCATTAATTATATTCCCAATTGGATAGTTTTTTTGAAACAGTTTGATTATAAAACAATGTGTGTGTGTGTGTGTGTGTATGTGTGTGTGTGTGTGTGTGTGTGTGTGTGTATGATAGAGAGAGACACAAGTTCAATTTATTCTTTAATTTTATATTTTAGTAGGTGTTTACACTTTGTATCGAACGTAAGTCTTGGACAGATGGACGGAGTACTGCTCTGACCTTTACAACCATACACACCAAATGGAGATCCATCAGTTCTAGCATGTCCCGAGAACAGAGAAGAAGAAGAAATCCTCCCAATTTCTCCGGGAAGAAGTTGAGGCAGCAGTGCAATCGCTAAAGAAAGGGAAGTCAGCGGGAGTAGACAACATACCCGCGGAACTGCTACAAGCAGGAGGAGAAGCGATGATTGATGCCCTCACCATTATCTGTAACAAGATCTGGCAGAGTGGGGAGTGGCCTATACCATGGACCCAGTCGCTTGTCATCACTCTTCCCAAAAATGGTAACCTTCAGGAGTGTGAAAATTACCGCACCATCAGCCTCATCAGCCATCCCAGCAAGGTCCTCCTGAAAATAATACTCAACAGGTTGAAACCCCAAGCTGAACAAATCATAGCTGAAGAACAAGCAGGATTCAGGGCAGGGCGAAGTACCACTGAGCAGATTTTCAACCTCAGAATAATCCGTGAGAAAAACCTACAGCACCAACAACATCTATATCATGTGTTCATAGACTTCAAGAAGGCGTTTGACCGAGTCTGGCATGCAGCTCTATGGGCAACAATGAAAGTGTACAAAATCAGCCCTAAAATTATTGAAGTCATCAAAAGCCTGTATGACAAGGCTACCAGTGCAGTCCTCCACAACAGCGCCATCGGGAACTGGTTCAGAACAACAATCGGTGTGCGTCAAGGATGCCTACTCTCTCCAACACTCTTCAACATCTTCCTAGAGCGCATCATGTCAGATGCTCTTGCAGATCATGAAGGCACAGTCAGCATAGGGGGTAGAGCAATCTCCAATCTTCGTTTTGCGGATGACATTGATGGATTGGCTGGAGAGGAACAAGAACTTGAACAGCTTGTACAGAGGCTTGACACCACCTCCAGAGCCTATGGAATGGAAATAAGTGCAGAGAAGACCAAAATGATGACCAACAACATCAATGGCATCAACACGGACATCAAAGTCCAAGGCCAATCCCTCAACACAGTGCATAGCTTCAAATATTTAGGAGCCATTGTATCAGACAATGGGTCCCGACAGGAAGTCCTCTCCAGGATCGCACAAACAACTGCTGCCCTGACAAGGTTGAAGCCCATTTGGAAAGACATGACCATCAGTCTACATTCCAAAGTTAGACTGCTGCGCTCCCTTGTCATCTCCATCTTCCTATATGCTTGCGAAGCATGGGCCCTCACAACTGATCTCCAACGAAGAATACAAAGCATGGAGATGAGGTGCTACAGAAGACTTCTGGGCATTTCTTATACCCAACACATCACCAAGACGAAGTCCGACAGACTATCACACAAGCCATTGGACAACACGATGACCTGCTCACAGTGGTGAAGAAACGGAAATTCCGATGGTATGGCCACGTCACCAGATCATCAGGCCTTGCAAAGACTATTCTGCAAGGCACAGTGCAAGGAGGTAGAAGAAGAGGGAGACCGAAAAAGAGGTGGGAGGACAACATTCGAGAATGGACTGGTTTGACACTGAGCGAAGCCATCAGGGCTGCTGAGGACAGAGAAAGATCGAGTATGCTGGTTAAACGATCATCTGTGGTGCCCCTACGACCTCCGGGTTACGGGACAGGATAGGATAGGATAGGATAGGATTGAACGTATATTGAATTTTTATTGATTTTAGGTCCAATTTACCCCTCGTTGAAGTTCAATTTACCCGCTAGGGTGTCTAAATTGGACTTTCACAATTGTTTGTTTTAAATCAGTCTTAGAAAGAAACCGTTAACACTACAGCTTTCCTCGTTTAAGGCCACATAGGTTTGTTTACCTTTTAAATCCGTTATGTTTGTGGCTTTTGTCTACTTTCCACCAAATTATGTTTTTTTTTAAAAAGGGTTCAATATACCCACTTTCCCCTAATATTCCACCCCATTTATCCCTCCATATTGGCTATAACGCCCCTTCACCCCCCACCCACCCCTCTCCCCTGGGAATATAGCCTTTTGTTTATATGTATAGTGTGTTATTATGCACCTAGGTTCTTCTCCCCCATCCCTGACTGCCCAGGATTGTGCTCAGTTGTCTGGAGCGTTATTACGATGCGCCCAAAGGCTGCAAGTGGGCGCCTCGGGCGGCTTGAGTTAGATCCTGTATTGGCCAACGCCTTGAGCTGCTCTTGAGCTGGAAAAGCGCTATATAAGAATGATTAAATAATAATAATAATAATAATAATAATAATAATAATAATAATAATAATAATAATAATAATAATAATAATAATAATAATAATAATAATAATATGTGTTTTAAAAAAATTGACAATGTTCCAAAGTTCCGAACATAATAATAAAATAAAGTACGACGTGTAGGTAAAGGAGATAAATAATGTTAATGATACCTCTACTAAGCTATAGATGTTAGCTTTTATTTAGGTTATTAGTACAATGTATAGGTAAAGGAGATAAATAATGTTAATGATACCTCTACTAAGCTATAGATGTTAGCCTTTTAGTAAAGGAGAGTAAAGGTAATGATACCTCTACTAAGCTATAGATGTTAGCTTTTATTTAGGTAAAGGAGAGAAATAATGTTAATGATACCTCTACTAAGCTATAGATGTTAGCTTTTATTTAGGTAAAGGAGAGAAATAATGTTAATGATACCTCTACTAAGCTATAGATGTTAGCTTTTATTTAGGTTATTAGAACGATGCTTTTCTATTTATTTATTTAGTGTATTTTTTGTTTATGTACATGTATATTTAATTCTTTTTATAAACTATACAACTTTTTTTTAACCTCAGTTGACAGGCCGAACATGTTTTGTTTTGTTTTATTTTATTTTTTTAAAATAACTCTTTAATTTCTTTATTTTTAATAGCTCAAGGCCTCCTTTATTGGTTCGATGCTTTCTTTTTATCCAGAAAAAAGTATAAATACATATAGATCATACATTTCTTAACATTATTTGTTTTTCAAAGATAATCATGGGTGAAAACCTAAATTTGGTTTGTTTTTTAATATGCTTATACACATTTTTGCTATTAGTATCCTATCCTATCCTGTCCCATAACCCGAAGGTCGTAGGGGCACCACAGATGATCGTTTAACCAGCATACTCCATCTTTCTCTGTCCTCAGCAGCCCTCATGGCTTCGCTCAGTGTCAAACCAGTCCATTCTCGAATGTTGTCCTCCCACCTCTTTTTCGGTCTCCCCCTTCTTCTACCTCCTTGCACTGTGCCTTGCAGAATGGTCTTTGCAAGGCCTGATGATCTGGTGACGTGGCCATACCATCGGAGTTTCCGTTTCTTCACCACTGTGAGCAGGTCATCGTGTTGTCCAATGGCTTGTGTGATGGTCTGTCGGACTTCGTCGTTGGTGATGTGTTGGGTATAGGAAATGCACAGAAGTCTTCTGTAGCACCTCATCTCCATGCTTTGTATTCTTCGTTGGAGATCTGCTGTGAGGGTCCATGCTTCGCAAGCATATAGGAAGATGGAGATGACCAGAGAGCGCAGCAGTCTTACTTTGGAATGTAGACTGATGGTTCTGTCTTTCCAAATGGGCTTCAACCTTGTCAGGGCAGCAGTTGTTTGTGCGATCCTGGAGAGGACTTCCTGTCGAGACCCATTGTCTGACACAATGGCTCCTAAATATTTGAAGCTGTGCACTGTGTTGAGGGATTGACCTTGTACTTTGATGTCCGTGTTGATGCCATTGGTGTTGTTGGTCATCATTTTGGTCTTCTCTGCACTTATTTCCATTCCATAAGCTCTGGAGGTGGTGTCAAGCCTCTGTACAAGCTGTTCAAGTTCTTGTTCCTCTCCAGCCAATCCATCAATATCATCCGCAAAACGAAGATTGGAGATTGCTCTGCCCCCTATGCTGACTGTGCCTTCGTGATCTGCAAGAGCATCTGACATGATGCGCTCTAGGAAGATGTTGAAGAGTGTTGGAGAGAGTAGGCATCCTTGACGCACACCGATTGTTGTTCTGAACCAGTTCCCGATGACGCTGTTATGGAGGACTGCACTGGTAGCCTTGTCATACAGGCTTTTGATGACTTCTATAATTTTAGGGCTGATGTTGTACACTTTCATGGTTGCCCATAGAGCTGCATGCCAGACTCGGTCAAATGCCTTCTTGAAGTCTATGAACACATGATATAGATGTTGTTGGTGCTGTAGGTATTTCTCACAGATTATTCTGAGGTTGAAAATCTGTTCAGTGGTACTTCGCCCTGCCATGAATCCTGCTTGTTCTTCAGCTATGATTTGTTCAGCTTGTGGTTTCAACCTGTTGAGTATTATTTTCAGGAGGACTTTGCTGGGATGGCTGATGAGGCTGATGGTGCGGTAATTTTCACACTCCTGAAGGTTACCTTTTTTGGGAAGAGTGATGACAAGCGACTGGGTCCATGGTGTAGGCCATTCCCCACTCTGCCAGATCTTGTTACAGATAATGGTGAGAGCATCAGTCATCGCTTCTCCTCCTGCTTGTAGCAGTTCCGCTGGTATGTTGTCCACTCCCGCTGACTTCCCTTTCTTCAGCGATTGCACTGCTGCCTCAACTTCTTCCCGGAGAATTGGGAGGATTTCTTCTTCTTCTTTGCTCTCGGGACATGCTAGAACTGATGGATCTCCATTTGGTGTATGGTTGTAAAGGTCAGAGCAGTACTCTGTCCATCTGTCCAAGACTTCTTGTTCTTCTGTAAGGCATATGCCAGACTTGCTTTGGATAGTGGAGACTTTGAGCTGTTTAACACTTGTCAGCCGCTTCACAGTCTGGTAGGCCTTCTTGCTGTTGTTCTTGTTCAGATTGTTCTCTATTTCCTGGCATTGATCTTCTATCCAGTTCTCCTTTGCTGTGCGCATGCCTTTTCGGATGTCACTGTTGATTTTTCGGTAGACATCAGCTCCCTGTGAGGTGTTCTTTTTCTTTTTTAACTCTCTTCGTTTATCACACAGATCCAAAAGTTCAGGTGTGATCCACGGCTTCTTCTTTGGTCGATGCTTGCCAAGGATCTCAGTGGCGGCATCTGTTACAGCTGAATTGAAGGTATTGGTCATGGTGTTGACATCTACTTCGCCTGCCCCCAAAATAAGCAGTGGTGCAAATTTCCCTCCAATTGTGGCCTGAAATATTTTTGCAGTTTGTCCAGGTCGAACTTCAGCCTAGTGCACTTTGCTGTATTTACTCTCTTCAAATGGAGCCGGAAAGACATCATCACGAGATCGTGGTCACTTCCAATGTCTGCTCCTGGAAAAGTGCGTGTCCTGCCAATGTTGATGCTTGATCTGAAGCGTTTCTTGACCATGATGTAGTCGATCTGGTTGTGATGTTCCCCGCCGGGACTGTGCCATTTCCATCGTCTGGATTTTTTGTGGAGACCAAGCGTGTTTGCCAGTACCAGATTGTTGTATCTGGCAAACTCCAATAGCCTCAGACCCCTGTCATTTGTCTCGTTGTTGCAGTGGGGTCCACATGTGTCTCCCCAGTTGTGGTGCGCATCTTGGCCAACCTTGGCATTCCAGTCGCCTTGCACTATGACTATGTCCTTCTTCGGCACTTGGTCAAGGACCGCCTGTATATTTTCATAAAAATCCTCCACTTCGCTGTCTTCATAGTCTGATGTTGGGGCATAGGCCTGGATGATGGTAATGTTGAAAGGGGTTGCTCTCAGACGGATGGTAATGAGTCTACTGGAGACTGGGCGGCAACCCATGACAGTGGCTAGAATGTTCTTGTGGACCAAGAATCCAACGCCGTGTTCGTGCCTGTCATCTCTACCTCTGAAATAGAGCTTGTGGCCTTTGTCAGTCGTTGTTTCACCTAGGCCTTTCCAGCGCAGTTCGCTGATACCTAGAACGTTCCATCGATAGTGGTCCAGCTCGTGGGCCAGTTCTTCTAATTTTCCTTCCGCAGTTAGGGTCCTGACATTCCAGGTTCCTATGACGATGTTGTTTCTCGTGCGGATCTTGCTAATTTGTCCATCAGTAGCATACTTTTCACCTCCGTCCTGGTGGCCAACGGAAGGCGCGGTCCTTGTGTAGCCGGGCGACGACCGATCCGGCATGGAATTAGTGGATAGCCTCATCATGTGTTGTGTCTTGGGCAAAAAAAGACCTGGCAGGGCCCAATCCTCTCCAGGCTGTTGGCCACAGCCGAAATCCACGAATACAGTGTGGCTCGCCTTGGCCCTGAGCACGTGGTCGTTGAACCTGTAGTAACGTGAGGTTCCTCCGCCCTGGCCGGTGACTTCTGTGTAGAAGACTTTCGCCCAGTGATGCCGTGCTAACATCACCCCTGTTAGTCGCCTCTTACGACACGCCGGGAAACGTTGGGTCTATTCTATTTGCCCGAACCCACAGAGTATCATTAATATGACTTTTTCCCATCGGTTTTATTTATTTTTTCCATTATGTAAGGTCCCAAACATCACATCTACAGCTCCCAATTTGATGTTCAAATTTTTAAAAAAAGAAAAGAAGAAATGTATTGTTCTATTTCTGACCAAAATCTTTTGACCACGGGACAATATTAACAGAAGTATTCAATAACATCAACTATTTCACAACAATAGGAGCATTTATTATCATTAACTACTTTCATTTTCTATAGCAATATATTTGTAGGATATATATTGTGCAGTATTTTCCAGTGTAAGACTATAAGTCTTGTTTCCTTTGTGGCTTTTTGTGGAATAATCCAATAATGATTTTTATTAATATCAAATTTTATTTTCCAAAATCCCACCGCACAGGGCTGGGTTCTCTTAGCAGCAACTAATTCATTTCTGAAATCATAAGCCTTACATGTTAAAAAAAAAAAACCATTTGGAAACAAGCGTAAGAACTTGGAAACTGCTGCATATGAACCGTTATGTATTCAAAAAATCTGTTAGGGGAATTCTCCAATCTTTCATATAATTATTGCTTCATAAGAGGCAATACCGGCCTCGTCGACTATATCTCTTACTTTAGCAACACCTCCCTTAATCCAATCTTCAAAGAACAAGGCTTTCCCGCTGTTTACTTGTACTGTAACATTAGTCCATAATGGGGAGTACATAGAATCATCGTGATTATTATTATCCAACCATACCTGTAAAACCTGTTTCCAAAAGCTAGAATTTACATTACCTAAACCCTTAACCTGCCTGCTTTTCACGCAAAATTAGAACCAAAGTGTGTGTTACGTTGAAACTCGCACGATAGTACGTGTGAGATGCGCACGATAGATCCGATCGTTTTGTTTTGCAAAGCATGCAATAACAGAGTGTATTTACCTTTGATTTGACTTTGCGTTGTTGTTAGAAGAAGCTTTGTATAATGTTGATAAATTTCGTTGGTCGATATTATTGGAGAATTTTCTAGGGTTACTTGTTTACCATCGATCGAAGCGTGTGGATAAATCTAGTGATGGCTACCAGATGATTCTAAGTTATATGACGTAAGACAGGGATGACGAAGTTTATTTTGATTGGTTGTAATTGCGTCACCGTTCTCTAGAGTATAGAGACTATATAATGTACCGCACTGTTTCAGATGAGTAGAGGAGAATGCTGTAAAATGATCTTTAAGATTTTGATTTTGCTGTATCAGGTAACATGCTTGGACTTGTACTGTACATTTTCATATCTATATATTCATATCTATTTATATCTATTATGCTTCGTGTGAATGCGTAATGCAGTATGTTTATATTTAATATAATTAACAATGACCAGTTTCCGTTTATTTGTACAGTTTTAGGTGGATACAAACTGTGGTATTTTTTCTTTGTGACAAAATTCAGAAAACTCGGGCGTTTTCTTTTTGCAGGAATGGGGGTATTGTCACGGACCGATTTAATAGTATTTAGGTCCAATGACTTTAGATTATTGTTAGTCTGTTTCGTGTGAGAAGATTTAGGTAATTTTTTTATGACAGCTAAATTCTGATTGGTTGGGTTGGTCACATGACAGTTCACTAATGTAACTGAGATACCACGAAAAGCAGCTCGTGACAGACTGTGGGAAACGTTATTAAAAGTCACTATTTAAAATCTTTGTCAAGTGTACAGCACTGGCCAAGTATAAACAATAGACACAAAGCAATAATACTTATATTAATACAACATTATATTGTTTCTTTTATAGCTAAAGTTAACCTTATCATGTGTTTCTGAAACACTAACCTGTCCAGGAGAAATGCTGCAATCTGGGCGTGAGAGTTGAGAGAAAGACTGTGTTGCCAACAACATGACACCATGTTGCATACTCAGCTCTTCCCAAACTGCACCCACTGCGCTTGTGACTGCACAGCTGTTTCTCCTATCACAATTGAAGCAATTGAATAGCAAGTGATAACATCGCAGACCATACGGTCAGTGGTGCAAAGCTGGTCAACGGCCTGGAATACCGAAAACAACAACAAAAAAACACGAAAACAAAAAAAAAATTATACATGACGCTGAGACATTACGCCCCTACTCTTTCGGATGAGAATAAAAACCGTGGTCTAGTGTGTGCACGCACGCATTCCATGGCACGGACTGTAAAGATCCTGATGCTAATGTCCTAGACGGGAGAGTGCGGGCTACACAAACACACCCAGGCAGCAAGCACTAGGTCCCTCCTTCGCCGTACCCGATCATGGGCGTCAGACTATGCGCCCAAAGCCTGCAAAAGTGTGCCACGGGCGTCTGACTATGCGCCCAAAGCCTGCAAACGGGTGCCACGGGCGTCAGACTATGCGCCCAAAGCCTGCAAATGGGTGCCACGGGCGTCAGACTATGCGCCCAAAGCCTGCAAATGGGTGCCACGGGCGTCAGACTATGCGCCCAAAGCCTGCAAATGGGTACCACGGGCGCCTGGAGTTAGATCCTGTATCGGCAAGCCTTTCGCAGCTCTTGAGCTTGCGCCTTAAAGAAGAACAAGAAGTCTTGGACAGATGGATAGAGCTCTGCTCTGACCTTTACAACCACACACCAAACGGAGACCCATCAGTTTCAGCATATCCCCAGAACAGAGAAGAAGCAGAAATCCTCCCAATCCTCCGAGAAAAAGTTGAGACAGCAGTTCAATCGCTGAAGAAGGGGAAGTCAGCTGGAGTTGACAACGTACCCGCAGAATTGCTTCAAGCAGGAGGAGAAGCGATGATTGACGCCCTCACCATTATCTGTAACAAGATCTGACAGAGTGGGGAGTGGCATACTTAGTTAGTTAGTTATTCATTGCTGACAGGGTCCAGCGGACTACAAAGAGCCGAATCAGGACCACAAAATCAAGACCACAACTTCGCTGAAAGAGGACTCGCCACTGATCCGCATAAAAGATCTGCCGAAATAACCCTTGTTGTAACACTGAAATGCTCTGTGGGTTCGGGCAAATAGAATAGACCCAACGTTTCCCGGCGTGTCGTAAGAGGCGACTAACAGGGGTGATGTTAGCACGGCATCACTGGGCGAAAGTCTTCTACACAGAAGTCACCGGCCAGGGCGGAGGAACCTCACGTTACTACAGGTTCAACGACCACGTGCTCAGGGCCAAGGCGAGCCACACTGTATTCGTGGATTTCGGCTGTGGCCAACAGCCTGGAGAGGATTGGGCCCTGCCAGGTCTTTTTTTGCCCAAGACACAACACATGATGAGGCTATCCACTAATTCCATGCCGGATCGGTCGTCGCCCGGCTACACAAGGACCGCGCCTTCCGTTGGCCACCAGGACGGAGGTGAAAAGTATGCTACTGATGGACAAATTAGCAAGATCCGCACGAGAAACAACATCGTCATAGGAACCTGGAATGTCAGGACCCTAACTGCGGAAGGAAAATTAGAAGAACTGGCCCACGAGCTGGACCACTATCGATGGAACGTTCTAGGTATCAGCGAACTGCGCTGGAAAGGCCTAGGTGAAACAACGACTGACAAAGGCCACAAGCTCTATTTCAGCGGTAGAGATGACAGGCACGAACACGGCGTTGGATTCTTGGTCCACAAGAACATTCTAGCCACTGTTATGGGTTGCCGCCCAGTCTCCAGTAGACTCATTACCATCCGTCTGAGAGCAACCCCTTTCAACATTACCATCATCCAGGCCTATGCTCCAACATCAGACTATGAAGACAGCGCAGTGGAGGATTTTTATGAAAATATACAGGCGGTCCTTGACCAAGTTCCGAAGAAGGACATAGTCATAGTGCAAGGCGACTGGAATGCCAAGGTTGGCCAAGATGCGCACCACAACTGGGGAGACACATGCGGACCCCACTGCAACAACGAGACAAATGACAGGGGTCTGAGGCTATTGGAGTTTGCCAGATACAACAATCTGGTACTGGCAAACACGCTTGGTCTCCACAAAAAATCCAGACGATGGACATGGCACAGTCCCGGCGGGGAACATCACAACCAGATCGACTACATAATGGTCAAGAAACGCTTCAGATCAAGCATCAACATTGGCAGGACACGCACTTTTCCAGGAGCAGACATTGGAAGTGACCACGATCTCGTGATGATGTCTTTCCGGCTCCATTTGAAGAGAGTAAATACAGCAAAGTGCACTAGGCTGAAGTTCGACCTGGACAAACTGCAAGACCCGGAGGTGGCAAAAATATTTCAGGCCACAATTGGAGGGAAATTTGCACCACTGCTTATTTTGGGGGCAGGCGAAGTAGATGTCAACACCATGACCAATACCTTCAACTCAGCTGTAACAGATGCCGCCACTGAGATCCTTGGCAAGCACCGACCAAAGAAGAAGCCGTGGATCACACCTGAACTTTTGGATCTGTGTGATAAACGAAGAGAGTTAAAAAAGAAAAAGAACACCTCACAGGGAGCTGATGTCTACCGAAAAATCAACAATGACATCCGAAAAGGCATGCGCACAGCAAAGGAGAACTGGATAGAAGATCAATGCCAGGAAATAGAGAACAATCTGAACAAGAACAACAGCAAGAAGGCCTACCAGACTGTGAAGCGGCTGACAAGTGTTAAACAGCCCAAAGTCTCCACTATCCAAAGCAAGTCTGGCATTTGCCTTACAGAAGAACAAGAAGTCTTGGACAGATGGACAGAGTACTGCTCTGACCTTTACAACCATACACCAAATGGAGACCCATCAGTTCTAGCATGTCCCGAGAGCAGAGAAGAAGAAGAAATCCTCCCAATTCTCCGGGAAGAAGTTGAGGCAGCAGTGCAATCGCTGAAGAAAGGGAAGTCAGCGGGAGTGGACAACATACCAGCGGAACTGCTACAAGCAGGAGGAGAAGCGATGACTGATGCTCTCACCATTATCTGTAACAAGATCTGGCAGAGTGGGGAATGGCCTACACCATGGACCCAGTCGCTTGTCATCACTCTTCCCAAAAAAGGTAACCTTCAGGAGTGTGAAAATTACCGCACCATCAGCCTCATCAGCCATCCCAGCAAGGTCCTCCTGAAAATAATACTCAACAGGTTGAAACCACAAGCTGAACAAATCATAGCTGAAGAACAAGCAGGATTCATGGCAGGGCGAAGTACCACTGAACAGATTTTCAACCTAAGAATAATCTGTGAGAAATACCTACAGCACCAACAACATCTATATCATGTGTTCATAGACTTCAAGAAGGCATTTGACCGAGTCTGGCATGCAGCTCTATGGGCAACCATGAAAGTGTACAACATCAGCCCTAAAATTATAGAAGTCATCAAAAGCCTGTATGACAAGGCTACCAGTGCAGTCCTCCATAACAGCGTCATCGGGAACTGGTTCAGAACAACAATCGGTGTGCGTCAAGGATGCCTACTCTCCCCAACACTCTTCAACATCTTCCTAGAGCGCATCATGTCAGATGCTCTTGCAGATCACGAAGGCACAGTCAGCATAGGGGGCAGAGCAATCTCCAATCTTCGTTTTGCGGATGATATTGATGGATTGGCTGGAGAGGAACAAGAACTTGAACAGCTTGTACAGAGGCTTGACACCACCTCCAGAGCTTATGGAATGGAAATAAGTGCAGAGAAGACCAAAATGATGAACAACAACACCAATGGCATCAACACGGACATCAAAGTACAAGGCCAATCCCTCAACACAGTGCACAGCTTCAAATATTTAGGAGCCATTGTGTCAGACAATGGGTCTCGACAGGAAGTCCTCTCCAGGATCGCACAAACAACTGCTGCCCTGACAAGGTTGAAGCCCATTTGGAAAGACAGAACCATCAGTCTACATTCCAAAGTAAGACTGCTGCGCTCTCTGGTCATCTCCATCTTCCTATATGCTTGCGAAGCATGGACCCTCACAGCAGATCTCCAACGAAGAATACAAAGCATGGAGATGAGGTGCTACAGAAGACTTCTGTGCATTTCCTATACCCAACACATCACCAACGTTGAAGTCCGACAGACCATCACACAAGCCATTGGACAACACGATGACCTGCTCACAGTGGTGAAGAAACGGAAACTCCGATGGTATGGCCACGTCACCAGATCATCAGGCCTTGCAAAGACCATTCTGCAAGGCACAGTGCAAGGAGGTAGAAGAAGGGGGAGACCGAAAAAGAGGTGGGAGGACAACATTCGAGAATGGACTGGTTTGACACTGAGCGAAGCCATGAGGGCTGCTGAGGACAGAGAAAGATGGAGTATGCTGGTTAAGCGATCATCTGTGGTGCCCCTACGACCTTCGGGTTATGGGACAGGATAGGATAGGATAGGATAGGTAACACTGAAGGCACTCCACCAGCCGGTAACTTTACAATAAAGACATCCCACGCAGGAATAATCTGCTAGAAATACCTATAGCACTAACAACATCTATATCATGTGTTTGTAGACTTCAAGAAAGCGTTTAACCGAGTCTGACATGCAGCTCTGTGGGCAACCATGAGAGTGTACAACATCAGGCCTAACATTATTGAAGTCATCAAAAGCATGCGTGACAAGGATACCAGTGCAGTCCTCCACAACAGCGCCATCGGCAACTGGTTCAGAACAACAATCGGCGTGCGTCAAGGATGCCTACTCTCTCCAACACTCTTCAAAATCTTTCGGAAGCGCATCAGGTCAGATTGTTCTTGCAGATCACAAAGGCACAGTCAGCATAGCGAGCAGAGCAATCTCCAACGTCCGTTTTGAAGATGACATTGATGGATTGGTTGGAGAGGAACAAGAAATTGAATAGCTGGTACAGAGATTTGACACTACCTTGTAAAGCCCACAATAACTAAGCTACTATGACTAACTGGCTCCACGACACTCCATTGTATAATACTGTTACTGTGTCTGCCTGGCTGTAGGACATTTCATTGTATACACTACAACAGCCATTCTGTGGCTAACCTGCTCCAGGACACTCCATTGTATAATACTGTTACTGTGTCTGCCTGGCTGTAGGACATTTCATTGTATACACTACAATCATTCTGTGGCTAACCTGCTCCAGGACACTCCATTGTATAATACTGTTACTGTGTTTGCCTGGCTGTAGGACATTTCATTGTATACACTACAACAACCATTCTGTGGCTAACCTGCTCCAGGACAGGTGCGCTCAAGTTTGGCAATGCTTGAACAACGACAGTCAATTCTCGCCCCTTTTGTGTTTCACCAGGAAGTGTCAGTGTTCACCCCCCCATCATCCCACATCCTGGTACGTCTCCACGTCTCACATGTCTGAAGCCACCATTTTCCCTTTCTATCCTAATACGTCTCCACGCCTCACATGTCTGAAGCCACCATTTTCCCTTTCTATCCTAATACGTCTCCACGCCCCACATGTCTGAAGCCACCATTTTCCCTTTCTATCCTAATACGTCTCCACGTCTCACATGTCTGAAGCCACCATTTTCCCTTTCTATCCTAATACGTCTCCACGCCCCACATGTCTGAAGCCACCATTTTCCCTTTCTATCTTGATACGTCTACACATCTCAGATGTATAAAGCCAATATTTTCCCCCTCCAATAAACACTTTTCACAGAATTATTTTGTTCTTATTGTACGCACTGCATAAAAATTACTTCAACTTTAAGACGTATTGTTGTGTGCCAATGTTAAAAGTTGTCGTCCAAGTTTCACTTTTCACGTTAAAAGTTGTCTAGAAAATAATCAACCACTTCATGGCATTTAGCTTCAGTCCATTTGTGTCCTCTCAGATAAACATCTAAATTCGTCATCACAGTAGTCCCTACCATTCAAATGCTGTCCTCACCTTTTGTCATTGAAGTTCCCCATCTAAAACAATAATAATAATAATAATAATAATAATAATAATAATAATAATAATAATAATGATGATAATAATAATAATAATAAAAATACAAGATACAATGCAAGATATAAGATTGTATTTGTCCAAATGCATTTACATTGGAAAAAAATTGCCCCAAAACCCAGTCTGTTGTCACCCTTATATAGATCTCTATGACGCACTAGGCTGCGTGATATCTCCACTTTGCTATCAAAGGATCCTCTGTATAGGCACCCAACTTGTGTAATGGCCTTGTTCTTCACACTAATAATTACCCCTGCCTCCCCTCGCCCCCTCTCACTCTTCCGTCATCCTCACACCGCCCACCAAGCTTCGTGTTGTGTTGTAATGTTTCCACTTGATCATTTGCCAATCAGACTTGGCTTCAGGACACCTTGCTATTTGTTCCTATGTTCATTTTATGATAGTCTTGTCTCTCTCCATTGCTTGTTTTGTTATAACTATACCCAAACTTTCCTCATAGACGTCCTCTCCAACCTAGTCTGTCCCCCAACCTCCTCACTCCCTACCCCACCTGTCACATTATTGTGTGCCCCCGAGTTTCATACTATCATAGGCAATGGTGTGCTTTTTAATCATGGCAATTGGCATCGATGCTCTCTCTATCTCTGTCTGTCTCTCTGTCTCTGTCTCTCTCTCTTACCGACGTTGATTGTCATCACCAGTGTTCTGACTGATCCATCTCTCAAAGCATCATAGCTACTTTAATTGATCAGTTCCTAAATCATCATCATCATCATATTATTATTATTATTATTATTATTATTATTATTATTATTATTATTATTATTATTATTATTATTATTATTATTATTATTATTATTATTGCTGTGTATTCTGTCATATTCCTAAACCCCATGCGTGGTCTTCTTTTAAAGCGGTCTCCAGGAAATTGTCTACAATGTTGATGTCAGGCGTGGCTTCAGACCATTGTGTGAGTAAAGGAGGCTTAGCAGATGTGGGAAGAACATGAGGCGCACGCGTGGAGCTGCCCCTCGCACGTATGAGATGGAAGTCTTACGAGAACAGACAGTTCGTAAGCAGCTCCTCTACTGACCACTATGGATTATCATCTACTCGAGGCATTGTGAGAATGAGAGGTCGGGCCAAGACATTGTCGCCATCTGAGCAACACCACCGCAAGTCAGCAACACTTGGCTTTGTACACTAAATCTTATAGCCATCAAAATAATCAACAGTGGTTTTGAGACACTGCAGCTACATGCAGACATAAATTCCATCACCGAATGTTAGCAACAGTTGTAATAGACTGTCAATGAATGAAAATGACATCATCCTTAATCATTTTCTTCAATCATTCAAATCAAGCTTTGTTGAAATCAACTCTGTCTTTCCAGATATTCATGTAGTTTTGTCTAAAAGCACCTATCCTATCCTATCATATCCTATCCTATGCTGGGAAGGCTCATGTTTCGCAAGCATATAGGAAGATGGAGATGACATGGGATCTGTCTTTCCAAATTGGCTTCAACCTTGTCAGGTCAGCAGCTGTTTGTGCGATTCTGGAGAGGACTTCCTGTCGGGACCCATTTTCTGACACTTTAGGAAGCTATGCACCGTGTTGAGGGACTAGGCTTGGACTTTGATGTCCTTGATGATGCCATGTTTGTCATCATTTTGGTCTTTTCTGCACTTATTTCTATTCCAAAGGCTCTGTAGGTGGTGTTATGCCTCTATACCAGTTGTTCGTGTTCCTCTCCAGCCAATCCATCAAGGTCATCCGCAAAACGGAGGTTGGAGATTGCTCAACCCCCTATGCTGACGGTGCCTTTGTGATATGCAAAGGCATCTCACATGATGCTCTCCAGGAAGATGTTGAAGAGTCGTTCTATATATTGCCTCAAGGAAATAAACGCTACCGTTCTATATCTTGCATCAATGAAATAAACATCACAGTTCTATAATACCACCGTTTTATTTATTGCCTCAATGAAATAACACCCCGAATCTACATATTGCATCAATTAAATAGCATCACCGTTCTATTTGTTATACATGTTGCATGAATGAAATAGCACTCCCGTTCCATGTATTGTATCAATGCAATATCAGCAGCCTTCAATATACTTCACCAACGAATTTAACACTACAATCCTTTAGATAGCATCAATGAAATAATAACATCGTTCTATGTATCTCATCGGCGAAACATCAACACCGTTCTGTTATCAGTTAATGAATGAACACTGTCGTTTGATAAGCCTAATTTGCATCAGTGAAATATAACCACGTTCTACATATTGCATCGAGGAAATTATATGTGTCTTTCTAACATTAATCCGTCATATTCTAATCAGTTCAAGAGTGTTACGTTGAAACGCGCAAGATAGTTCGTGTGTGACGCGCACGATAGATGCGATCGTTTTATTTTGCTAAGCATGCAATAACAGAGTGTATTTATCCTTGATTTGATTTTGCGTTGTTATTAGAAGAACCTTTGTAGGACCAAAAACGTTGGTGTTTTTAGTTGGTCGATATTATTTGAGAATTTTCTAGAGTTGGTTGTTTACTATCGATCAAAGTGCTTGGATAATTCTAGTGGTAACTAGAGACGCTTCCATTCTAAATATGGTTGTATGACGTGAGACAGTGGTGATGATATTTGTTCTGATTGGTTGTGGTGTGTCATGCGGGGGTATTCTCGCCTTTTCTGGAGTATATAGAGACTATATATAGTGCCGCACTGTTTCAAAAAGGGGTTAAAGTGGAAAGTTGATAGTTGAGAATCGTAGAGTGGAAAAAGCGATTGAGATATTGTATGCAGTTGTTGATGTTCGCTGAATAAAGTTGAAAAACTACATACGACGACTTCTGCCTTGTTGATGAGTGAGCAGGCTGCGTGGATAAACGAATCTGAGTAACACTTATCAGATTTCAAGCATCGGGGCTGAATCAACTGATAAACAACAACATCGAGTGTAACAAAGAGCGATGTCATTTATTCTTTCTAAGAAATCATCAAGATTGCACCTCAGTATAACTATTCTATCCATCAAATCATCATAAACCATACAATCAGAGGAAGTTGATCAAGGTTTTATCTATTCAACCAAATCACCGGCGTTCTTTCTATTTGGTCAATACAATGTTCCTAGTCGGAACGTATAATCTTTCTGTGAAACCACCGTCGTCATTCTTTATATTCAATCAAAGTCATCGAAGTGCCCTCTTTTCAATTAATTAAACAATCTCCGACATCCTATCCTTAGCCCTCTCTATGACAACTGGAAACTACCATCATGGTTGATTGTTTAAGTTCTGGAAATCATTAGCGGTATCCTATATATATTCCAGTTGAGACTGTCAACAATCAGATTTAGCTCACCTGCGTGAGCTGATCATTTTCTCAGCAAAGAATAGTGTGCAGTGTAGGTGGAGGCAAAAACACACTTGAGGCTTTGAATAAAGTTTTACCAAGTTTAACAAACGCAACTGCTTAAGCGAGATGTAAAGGAAAACGCACGCTCTTCCGATTGAAAATGTCCGAGAGTTCGTTTTGTAACGATTCGAAAAATAAAAAAGAGAACAGAATTGAACATATATTATGATTCCAAGCCTGATTCCTAGATGGTCCTAATGCTACTTACAGTCCCGACGACGATACCGGACGCACAGCTCCGAGCAATCCCCCGCACGTGGTACTGGAAACTCGAACGTAGAAATCCAGACATAGAACGTAAGTAAAAACGTAGAAAACGTACTGTGCCTTGCAGAATGGTCTTTGCAAGACCTGATGATCTGGTGACGTGGCCATACCATCGGAGTTTCCGTTTCGTCACCACTAAGAGCATGTCATCCTATTGCCCAATGGCTTTTGTGATGGTCTGTTGGACTTCATCGTTGGTGATGTGCTGGGTATAGAAAATGCCCAGAAGTCTTCTGTAGCACCTCATCTCCATGCTTTGTATTCTTCGTTGTAGATCTTCTGTGAGAATCCATGTTTCGCAAGCATATAGAAAGATGGAGATGACAAGGGAGCGCAGCAGCCTTACCTTGGAATGTAGACTGATGGTCCTGTCTTTCCAAATGAGCGTCAACCTTGTCAAGGCAGCAGCTGTTTGTGCGATCCTGGAGAGGACTTCCTGTCGGGACCCATTGTCTGATACAATGGCTTCTAAATATTAGAAGCTATGCACTATGTTGAGGGATTGGCCTTGGACTTTGAAGTCAGTGTTGATGCCATTGGTGTTGTTGGTCATCATTGTGGTCTTCTCTGCATGTATTTCAATTCCATAGGCTCTGGAATAGTATACTATCTGACTAAAAAAAACTAGTGCCCTATGTCTTCGCGTGTCTTTTGGTCAAAGATGCCAGTCTGTCAGTCTGCCTTCTGTACAGTTCAATGTTCATCAACTAGAATGGCAAAGCCCAAATGGCTCACATGCTCCTTATGAAACTTGCAATATGTAACATGAAAATGACTGCCGGAAAAAAAATGAAACAGAGGCTTTGATCTGTCTTTGTTTTTAACCTTGAGATGACCTTGACCTCCGGCTCCAAATACACTCATGTAATATCAAATAAACTACAGCAAAAGACATTATTATACTAAAATACACTGACCTTGGGATGACCTTGACCTTCAGTGACCTTGATTGTGGGATGATCTTGACCTTCACATGAACTCTCATGCTCATGTATGATCA
This sequence comes from Oncomelania hupensis, assembly GCA_036898135.1. Taxonomy (NCBI): domain Eukaryota; kingdom Metazoa; phylum Mollusca; class Gastropoda; order Littorinimorpha; family Pomatiopsidae; genus Oncomelania; species Oncomelania hupensis. The sequence goes on from CM072513.1 coordinate 17,949,139, forward strand.
AATATCCCAAATTTTGTGCATACTATTTGTTAAATAGTGCCATTCCAAAGATGACCTATTTTTTGTATGTTTTTGCAAGGCCTAAAATGACCTTGACCTACAAGATCAACTCAAAAAAGGAACATATTTTATCGTCTCTATATAAAAGCTTCAACTTTATATCCCTCATATTTTGGAGTCAAGGCCACTTCAAAGTGCCAATAGGAACTAACTTTAGACAGCTCCAGTGAACTTGACCTTGGAGTGAGGTTGCAAAGGATATGTGTCTCATTAATGTCTATCAAGCATCAAAGAATCATAAATTCAATATCAATAACTTAGGGAAAAAAGTGAAATTTTAGTAAAACAATTCCTCCCCCAGTAACCTTGACCTTGAAATGAAGTCATTGATTCACTGTACTGTATATGTCTCATGAATATACACCATCTTACCACGTTTAGTTGTTGTAGTTGAAAGAGGTTTTGTTCTGAGATATTAATCCACTTTTGGATTTTGAACGTCCAGACAGACAGACGCTGGACAGACGGACAGACGATTTTATTTTGTTTTATTTGTTTCTTAATATCATTTTTTTTGACTATTTAGGATTCGTCTCGCACAGATTTGAAAACAAATGTAATATCTTTTTTTGTGTGGACTATTTAGGATTCGTCTCGCACAAATCTGAAAACAAATTTGGATTCTGTTTTGTTTTGTTTTTGGTTTTTTCGGGGGAGGGATGTGTATCATTATTATTGTTGGAGCAAGTACTAATCAAGTTATCGTTTAAGAACATATGAAAAATAAATTAAGGTATTATGAATTGTAATACAATAACAAAGCATACGCATAAAACAACGATGAACTAATGAATGAAATTGAGGTAGATATACATTTACAACATGTATCTTACCTTCGAAGGCTGTAATTCCTTACCACAGCGCCAGCATCCACGACTCGACTTCAGTGGATAGCGACAGCAGCCGATGAAATCAGCATCAACGCCTAATGTCCTACGGGCCAGCAACAGCAACTGCGACCACGATAACGTCAGAAATAATGAGCATCGTATCTAAAACGGCGATGGCGACAGTAATGGCAACGACTCAATCAAACATTTCGGGAAGTAACAAAGATAAAACAAACATCTTTCACATCCGTACAGGTTAGTTGTTTCTGATACATAGTAGACCTGCTGCATATAATCTGCCAACACTTGCCTGAGAAGATACAATCAGGCCTGAAAATGACGACTAATTTAGTCGCCATGGCTAGTGAAAAAAAAATTGGCGACAAAAAAAAATTTTTAGTCGCCAAATGCGAGTGCGCTAAAATGAACTTTTTTTTTTGTTTGGCTAGTAAAATATTTAGTTTGGCTAGTAAAATTTTTAAGTTACTAGCCAAAGGCTAGTGGGACCTTTTTTTCATTTTCAGGGCTGACAATCCAAAGTCTTTTCCTATCCTATCATATCACGTGACTTGAAGGTCGTTGGGGCACCACAAATAATTGTTTAACCAGCGTACTCCATCTTTCTCTGTCATCAACAACCATCACGGCTTCAATCAGTGTCAAGCCAGTCCATTATCGAATGTTGTCCTCCCACCTATTTTTCTTTTTTCCATCTTCTTTTGCCTCCTTGCACCGTGCTATGCAGGATGGTCTTTGCCAGGCCTGATGCTCTGGTGACGTGGCCATACCATCGGAGTTTCCGTTTCTTAACCACTGTGAGCATGTCATCGTGTTTTTCCAATGGCTTGTCGGACTTCGTTATTGGTGATGTGCTGGGTATAGAAAATGCCCAGAAGTCTTCTGCAGCACCTCATCTCAATGCTTCGAATTCTTCCTTGTAGATCTGCTGTGAGGGTCCATGTTTCGCAAGCGTATAGGAAAATATTGATGACAAGGGCTTATGGTTTATGCCACTCCCCACTCCGCCAGATCTTGTTACAGATAATAGTTATGGCGTCAATCATCGCTTCTCTTACTGCTTGGAGCAATTCCGCGAGTATGTTGTCCACTCCCGCTGACTTCCCCTTCTTCAGTGATTGCACTGCTGCCTCAACTCCTTCTCAGATAATTGGGAGGATTTCATCCTCTTCTCTGTTCTGGGGACATGCTAGAACTGATGAGTCTCCGTTTCGTATGCGGTTGTAAAGGTCAGAGCAGTACTCTGTCCATTAATCCAAGACTTTTTGTTCTTCTATAAGGCTTGCTTTGGATCGTGGAGACCTTGTGCATGGTTAACACTTATCAGCCGCTTCACAGTCTTGCTGTTGTTCTTGTTCAGACTGTTCTCTATTTCCTGGCACTGATCTTCTATCCAGTTCTCCTTTGCTGTGCGCATGCCTTTTCGGATGTCATTGTTGATTTTTCGGTAGGCATCAGCTCTCTGTTAGGTGTTCTTTTTCTTTTTCATCCCTCTGCGTTTATCACACAAGCCCAAAAGTTCAGATGTGATCCATGGTTTCTTCTTTGGGCGGTGCTTGCCAAAGATCCAGTGGCGGCATCTGTCAGAGCTGAGTTGAAGTTGGTGCTCATGGCGTTGACATCTTATACAACAGCTGCAAAAGTGAGCAGTGGTGCTAATTTCCCTCCAATTGAGGCTTGGAATATTTCTTCCACCTACGGGTCTTGCAGTTTGTCCTGGTCGAACTTCAATCTGGAACACTTTGCTGTGTTAATGTTTACTCTCTTCAGGAGGAGCCGGAAGGACATCTTCACGAAATCGTGGTCACTTCCTCCTGGAAAAGTGCGTGTCCTGCCAACGTTGATGCTAGATCTGAAGCGTGTCTTGACCATCTGTCATAAAGCGGAGACAGGGAAATGAGAGAGTGAATTTGTTAATAAACATGTATGCCTGTAAACAATGCGTGCTCAGCCCTATTTGAATCTGACTCCTCTCACTCTCATCTCTCCCAGTCTGTAGACAACACAAATTTTTAAGGATGCAGACTTCTATTAACGAAATTAAGTACACATTCACAACCACAAATAAAAGAAGTTATATTCACGTAGATTGTTCATTATAATTGCACAAAAGAACGACGACGGTGACTCCAGGTTGTCATTCCAAAAGTCATTAGAAGTAGTATTGCGAGTATGGCCAACGAGAGAAAATTGTAACATCACTTACTGCATCTGTCCTTAATGTTACCTTTGTCACAGATAGCACCTCACTCAGGCGCCCAACATTCCAGCACCTCCACTGGAACTACTTCACTTGGAGCTTCTCATCTCCACAATGCAGTGTCCTCGCCCAGGCTAGGGTACACTCATCAAAGATCGTCCAGCCCCGCTGCGTCGATCTTGCACCATCTATCTGTGGAGTTTCCAACTCTCACGAATTCCTTTAACAGAGAGAAACACCATTATGTCCACTAACAATTCTTTATCTCTATCTTGGCACATACTCATCTCTCTTTTTCTCTGTTGGCCATTTATTTGGATCTATTATTACTTGTCCTTCGGACCTATCATCTTTCATCCTTCTTACAATATCCACAGCCACACACATCTATCCTACTACTAACAATAGTTCATACGTACCATTTCCTTATAATACTAACAATACTAACATAGCAACAACTTCTAGGCCTAAATAGTATTCCGTCAATAACCATCTTTTAGATCTAATACCTAAGTCAAGGCACACCAACAATATTTGCATCAAGAATAATAAATGAAATAATTTCACAATAGCAAAATGTAATATTTTACTATGATAATAGCTAGCAATAATATAAATGTATTTATTTACCTTAGAGCCCCGTCGCTCTGAAGGAAAACTTCAGCCTAAAACACCAGCACGGCAGTTTTTCATCCAAAATGTCTGAGTTCACTAATACCCAAGCTAGAGTTATTTCCCTTACTATATAAGCATAACCAATCACAATTTCAATTTCTTTCAGTACAGATGCACCAAACCACATACGCATGTACTCCTATCTGCTCTCTAGCCTACTGACTATATGACACCATCTGGTTGAGGTGCTCCCCGCTGGGACTGGGTCGTGTCCATTGTCTGGATTTTGTGTGGAGACCATGCGTGTTTGGCAGTATCAGATAAGTTGTATCTGGAAAACTCCAAGAGTCTCAGACCTCTGTCATTTGTCTCGTTGTTGCAGTGGGGTCGACATGTTTCTCCCCAACCGTGGTGCGCATTTTGGCCAACCTTGGCATTTCAGTCGCTTTGCACTATGACTATGTCCTTCAGCACTTGGTCAAGGAAAGCCTTTAGATTTTCATAGAAATCGTCCACTTCGCTGTCGTCATAGTCTGATGTTGGGGCACAGGCCTGGATGATGGTGATGTTGAAAGGGGCTGCTCTCAGACGAATGGTAATAAGTCTACTGGAGACTGGGCGACAACCAATGACAGTGGCTAGAATGTCTCTGTAAAAAAAGGAATCCAACGCCGTGTTCGTGCCTGTCATATCTCCCGCTGAAATAAAGCTTGTGGTCCTTATCGATCGTTGTTTTAATTTGTTCTTTCCAGCGCAGTTCGCTGATACCTAAAATGTTCCATCGATAGTGATCCAGCTCGTGCGCCAATTCTTCTAATTTTCCCTCCGCAGTTAGGGCCCTGACATTAAAGGTTCCTATGACGATGTTGTCTCTCGTGCGGATCCTGCTAACTTGGCCATCAGTAGCACACTTATCACCTTCGTCCTGTTGACCAACGGAAGGCGCGGTCCTTGGTGACGCGGTCGATGACCGATCCGGTATGAAGTGAATGGTTCTATTCATCATACTTGGACAAGAAAGATCTGGCAGGACCCAATCCTCTCCAGGCTGTTGGCCACAGCAGAAATCCACGAGTAGAGTGGATCGTCTTTGCCCCGAACAAATGGTCGTGGAACCTGTAATAACGTGAGGGTTTTCTGTCCTGGTCGGTGATTTTTGTGCAGAAGACTTTCGCCCAGTGATGCCGTGCTGACATCACCCCTGTTAGTCGCCTCTTACGTCACGCCGGGAAACGTTTGGTCTATTCTATTCAGTTCCCGAACCCACAATCTTTTTAGATCTGAGAAGTAAGACCTAGTTTTTAATTTTCTTTACAAAACATAAGTAGAAGAAGAAGAAGAAGAAGAAGAAGAAGAAGAAGAAGAAGAAGAAAATGCAATATAGCCTCACATAATTCAAGTTCTGAAAACTCTGCCCCCCGCTGCCAAAGGCCGCGACTTAAACATAGCCCAACCTTTCTTTCTAGATCTTCACGTCTTTTTTTTTTTTTTTTTTTAAATCTACGACGATACTGTTTGTCAAGTTTGAATGAATCACGCCCTGTCTCTCGCAGACAAACAGAATAGTTAACAGCACACCAACGGAAAAGTTGACCCTTAGTCCAGCATCTGTGGCGCAGTAGTGCAGTGGTCTGGGCACACGTCAGCCATGTTTCATGTTAAGCAACGCATGTCTATGCTTGAAAGGCAATCACCAAAAATGACCCAAACAGATTGAAACAAGCGCACGACACCTTCCCCCCTCCCTCCCCTCCTCCCCCCTCTCCGCCCTCTGTCCATCCAGCTGTGAACGGGTCCCTGGATCTATGTAGAACCTGGTAAAGTAAAGCAGCGAAGGAGAGGAGACCTGCACCGCCCTCATGAAGCGGACCGGGTGAAAATGGAGGCCTTAAATGCTTCAATTCCCAACGACTGAAAGGTTACAGAGACACCTACCTACCAACCTACCTACCTACCAACCTACCAACCAACCAAACTACCTACCTACCTACCTACCTACCAACAATAACTATCCCAAAGTGTGCCCACAGAACAGCAGTATGACATTACGGGGCTATTTGTAAGCGAAAACTTATCAGAAATAAATAATTTTAACCAATAATAATTTTATTAATGAAAGCCTGTAGCTTCGGGGGTTTTGCAAAAGGAGACGTCCGCGTCCTGGTAGCTCAAATGGCAAGTGAAAAGGTGGGTTTTATCGTGATAATTGTGATTAAATAATAAGACCCCTTGCTAAAACTGTGTGTACAGATAATCGAATGCACTATTTTCATGTCAAAGCAAAAAAAAAAAAAAAAAAAAAAAAATCCGAAATTCGACCGTAAAATACTTGAAAAAGTGGTTTTTAGTTCCTGGACGTAGCATCAACACATGCCAAGAGTTGTCGTCCGTGATGACAAATAGAGTGATCCCTGAGTGATAGGCCTATTTTATGCTTACACACTTCAAAATACAAACAATTTGTCATGCATGATACATTAAGTTTGAGTTTATTTTAATTTGTTTACAAAGATCACATCAAGGACTAACTTATTAAAGCGTTAAATTAACATTATGTCCAATATATAAGCAGGCCATCGGCCGGTCACCTAAAATGGAAAAAGAGCTGAAAATGCTGATTCGGTGTTTTTTCTTTAATGGCTCTATTAAAAAAAAAAGTGTTCGACTTATGTTAAAAACGAAATTTTTTTGAAATATACATGTTATCCTGTAATAAATTTAGGCCAAAAAAAAATGTTTTGAAAAAATGCTGTGTTGTTGCTACATCTCATCCGTGGCCACAATTCTTCTGCTATATCTTGAACTTACGCAATCTATCGGCCAGTGTATAACTCCCGTCAGTCAGTTGGCCATCATCGCCCTCCCCTTCCAAGATGAAATGACCAAACCTGTGGGACAAAACAGCCATGCCTGCAACGCCAGGAAAACCGATGCGCCACTCAGCCAGAAACAGACCCGTGATATGAATAACGTAATATCGACCCTGACGTCACTGTGACGATGACGTAAGCCTAGATTGCCCAAAGACTTAATCCAATCATTTCCGCTATAGGCACACGAGAAAACAGCAAAAATCAGAGGCACCATCACAACTTCCAAACGTTGCCCGTTATAATTATCATTCATCAACGCCGTCATCATCATCATCATCACTAAAGACCGATCGAAGACTACGAACGCATGTTCAGTGCGGTCAGAATTGTCACTTCATCGTTCTACTTATAGCGTAGTGAGAGCTTCCTCACAACGATAAGGTGAATAAAAGCCGTCAATGCAAGTGAAATTCGATTAAATTTACATTGACATATACGAACTACGCATGTTACTAGTGAACTTTAGAAAGCAACGAAACTTAGTTCGTAATACTTTTTCGTGGGGAAACTCCCTTTCTACGTCATCACTTTTGCGCTTTACGAAGGTCACGACCTCCTCATTTGCCTACGCTACAAACTTCGTATCGCGAAAAAGCGGAATTTTCATCATTTTGACGAATCGTGATTCGTAGGTATGTTTCTGGTATTTTGTACATAGATCGGGTCAATTGCTGTAAACGTAAGCTTGAACAAATGTTATAACTGTATTCTCACACCCTTTGTTGTTGATTTGATGCACTAACATTGGTGTAGTTTGCTCTTCAAAAAGGGTGCTGTTTTCGCCTGCTTTTGCTCTCATCTATAAAATGGCGGAGGAGTTGTGGTTCCGATAAATATTTTCAACATAAGTTTTGCAATATTTCTAGGTTTCAAGTGACTCTTACGAGCATGGTGGTAAAGATGTAAAATCACTTTACTGGTGTATTCGCATGGATGTGCACGAACACTGTCCATGTTTTAATGTTTTAGCCCTTGGATGAGCACCAGTTCTAGGTTTGTAGATCTAAACGGACAAGTTACTAGGCTAGCGTAGCAAACAGAAGTTGAGGCCATAGAATTTGTGTTTAAAAAAAATCCCAGTGCCCTTGATCCTAAACTCAGACCTGTGCACACTCAAAATGCTCATCAGTAGCAAACAAACCAAATTTGAGTAGTTTTTAAAAATTTTCAGTAGCAAGCTGTAACGACAGTTCAAGTAAAAAAATCAGAATTTCGGAATTTTAATAGAATTTTAATAAGTAATCCGTATTCTGCTCATGAAAATCGGAGAAAATACGGAAAATCCGTAGATGTAAACTTCAGCTGAATTTCGTCTGCTGCTAAAGGCGCTACCGCCTCGGCACGAAGAAAAGTTCGCAAGGGTTTCCCGACAGCATCATCGGAAACGAAAGTGATCGCTACGAACCAAGTTTCGTTGGTCAATCTAAAGCTCGCTACTGTCACTGTTTAATTTCTGAAGAGTTTAAGTGAACGTACTCGCAAGACAGAAATACTTCCGCATTTTTGTGATGGCGATTTTGAAGCGGGCAGTGAACGCTGACGTTCAGAACCAAATTCTCGGCCAAGAAAAATGCAATGGATTAAATATGTTGTGCCGCTATTACCTAACATATCGTCTGTGAATGCAGAGATTATGGGCAAAATTTAGCACTTTGTTATTATCCTAGGCGAATTTGTTGTATGTGCACGAATGCTAATTAATTAGTTAGTCATTGTTTATAGGATTCAGCGGGCAGCGAAGATCCGAATCAGGACCACGCACGGATGCTAAGTATACTGGAATGACTCTGTGTGTGTGTGTGTGTGTGTGTGTGTGGGTGTGTGTGTGTGTGTGTGTGTGTGTGTGTGTGTTGCCGCTGCATAATGAGGACCTTCCCTGTTAAACAAACCTATATGTAGCGGTCACACATTACAATACAAAGCAAATGCAAAATTTCAAAAATATTTCAAAAATTTAAAGAATTTATAATTTTAAAAATCACAACTAATGTTAGGTAGGTTGGGTTTGGGCGCGCCACAGGCTGCGACTACGCCTTCCACATGGGGAGGCGGCCCAGAATTTCCCGATAAAAAGGGACAATAAAGCATAAAAAAAATAAAAAAACCCACATCTTTATTACCCCAAAAAGAATTACAGCAGGCGCAGAGTTACATTTTAAATTGATATACACGAAGAAAGAAAAAACACTCCTAAGTAGTGTATATGTATATATATATATATATATATATATATATATATATATATATATATATATATATATATATATATATATATATATATATATGTGTGTATATATTATATATATATGTGTGTGTATATGTTAGGTGGATATATATATGTGTGTGTGTGTGTGTGTGTGTGTGTGCGTGTTTGTGCGTGGGGTTTTATTATCATTTCGATGGTAAAGACATACAAATCAATAAATAAATAAATAAATCGATTTTTTGTGTCCTCTTGAAAGGCCTCAGCATCAGTAGCACTAATAGCATTATCATCACATGTAACAATTCATTATACTTTACCGCCGTTGTTATTAGTGTAACATAGGTTTACGACATCTTCATAGAATAATAACCAAACAAACAAACAAACAAAAAATCAATAACACAATCAGTCAGTCAATCAATAACTGGTTAGTATTAGCTTTCCTTTGCCTGCATTTTTTCCTTCTAATTACATCATATAGCGTTGTTTTCAGGGTTCACTTTCGCTTAAACACTTACCAGCGAAAAGCTACCGATATTTAGTCGTTTGGCCAATGACCTGCTGCTAACCTTTTGGAAGGTTTGACATAAAATATAAATAAATGTTCTTTCTTAACTTGAAGCTATTGAAGAAGGGAATAACATCTTTCAAATATTTTTTGGAACATATTGGTGGTGGTGGTGGTTGTGGTGATGTGAGTGAGTGAGTGTGTATGTGTGTGCGTGCGTGTGTGCGTGCGTGTGTTTGTGTGTGTGTGCGTGTGCGTGTGTGCTTTGAACTTGAAACTCAGAAAAGACGATAACTATGGGAAGAAGATAACTGTGGAAAGACGATAACTATCGTAGAAAGACGATAACTCTGGAAAGACCATAACTCTGCAAAGACGATAACTATCGTAGAAAGACGATATCTCTGGAAATACGATATCTCTGGAAATACGATAAATCTGCAAAGACGGTAGCTATCGTAGAAAGAAGATATATCTGGAAAGACGATAACTCTGCAAAGAAGATAACTATCGTAGAAATAGGATATCTCTGGAAAGACGATAACTATGGGTAGAAGAAGAATTATGGGACAGAAGAAGAACAGGAAACAATATGATAAGGAGATGAATAATTCAGGAAGGTTCTGGTGGTAGGGTGAACTTAGGTAAAAAGAAGACGGAGCCACAGAATAAGGCGAGGAATATGGGGGAGGATACGGGGATTGGATGGGGTTGGGTGTCTGAGGTAGGTGTTAAGTTAATTGACGTCAACAACGTAACTGAAGCTATATCAAAATGTTTTTGCTAGTGAAAACAAAAAGTGGTAATACAACATACGGATATATATATATATTTTTTTTCATACTAAAACTAGGCTGCACTATCTTTACGGTCGATGAAGTTCGTAACGCTTCATGGTTGTAGTATGATAGTGATCGTCAGAATTATTCAATTTTCTTGACAGGTTGTGTGCCTATGAAACTATTTTCACGGCGGATACGATGAGTACATCCCAAAGTTAAATCTGAGGAAATAGGTTGCTATCACCAGAAGCATTGCCAGTCCCCTTCCCATTCTGGCGAATATAATGTGCTATTTTCGACTACCGCCCTCTTCCTGATCATTCATCATTGCACAGAAAGGTGGTCCTTTATTGAAGGCAGGAAATTGTTAGCGGAAATAGAAAATCTGTCAACAGTGCGAGCTCCATGCTTCCTACTTTTGACAGTCTCAGAGAGACCGAAACAGCAACTGCGTGCGAAGCGGCGTTCATAACTGTTTGTCAATGGAAGGGGGTCATGACGTAAAGTAATCTTCTTGTCACAGATGGCGGAAACAATGAGACAGGTGAGCGTGTATGTTGGTATAGATCGCCGCGCTTTGAGCCTTATTGATTTGGGGAAAGGCGCGTTTAATAGCATCCTGTATTATTATTATTATTATTATTATTATTATTATTATTATTATTATTATTATTATTATTATTATTATTATTATTATTATTAAACCTTACGACCATTGTTATGACCAGTAACTATTTTTAAACATTGGGACGTAGATGGTATTGAGTTGTGTGTGTGTGGTGGGAGGGGGAAGGTGACAGGAATGTGCGTGCTTGTGCGCGCGGGCGTGTGTGTGTGCACATGGGCTGCTATCTGTGACATGCTACGTCCACATTCCTTTCATCAAGTGTTTGTTTTCTGAGATCTTTTTATTCCATTATTATTAGATCATCTTAGGGTGAGGGCTAAGGTCGGCCAATGGCCAGCTAACCACATGTTGAAGAAATGTGAACGGTGGGTCTACATTACTTTCTTAGATCTCAGTTAACGTAAAACAAACACATAGTTTGGGAACAATGAATAGACCTGAAACCGGAGGACCTGGGAAAATGCTGACCGCGTTATACTTGTGAGATGGGTACTACTACTACTACTACTACTACTACTACTACTACTACTACTACTACTACTACTACTACTACTACTACTACTACTACTACTACTAGTAGTGGCTTAGTAGCTCAGTTGATAGTGAGCTGCACACCTATGCCAAAGGTCTTGGGTTCGAGCCCCGAAAGGGCCGAAACTTTCAGGTCATCGAAAGTTTTTTTTCCCGGTTTTGCTGTTTCCTTCCTCCCTTAAATAATGGTATTGGGTGCAGTCCCTCTAAAATTTCAAAAATAAAATTGGGTTTCCTTTTCGTCCTCTGATAGCATCCTGCCTTTACACCACAGGTTTGAGTGACCAATGAGTGTTTGTTGTGTTGGTGGAGGTGTCTGCAACATGTGAGCAGGTATGTTGGTTTCAGGTCGCCGCGCTTTGAGTCTGATTTAGGAATAAGGCACGTATTACATCCAGTATTATTATTAGTACTTCTACTAATAATGCATGCTTTATACAACAACAACAACAACAACAACAACAACAACAACAACAACAACTACTACTACTACTACTACTACTACTACTACTACTACAACTGCTACTGCTACTACTACTACTACTTGTTTTGTTTTGGATTTTATTGGTAAGACCGAATTTAGTGATTTGATTGAGGAAAAAGAAAGTATTTTTAATACATCAGTTTTAAAGAAGACTTTTCAAGAGGTGTCATGTGAAAGTTTGTTTGAGTATTTAAGAGTAACAGGTCTATTTTTTAAGATTTGAACCACTTTATAACATTTTAAGATAATGTCTCTCTGGTCCTGATTTGGCTCGGAAGAGTCCGCTTTGATTGATTGATTGATTGATTGTTGCTTTAGGTCCAGCGGACTCTTCCGAGCCAAATCAGGACCGGAAAACCCCCGATCCGCATAAAAGATCTGCTGAAACAACCCTAGTGGGAAAACTGAACGCCCTCCACCGGCCAGTCACTTTACAATAAAGACATCCCACGCAGGGGACGGCTGAGGCTTTACCCCAACTAATCGAACCCCCGGTTACAAAAACAAAATAGAATACAAACATCATTATAAATTATCAACAAAACACATACAATATAAACTGCCTATATTGCTAAATAATAACATCATAGGAAGCCCTAGTGACCACCCGGCAGAAAGCGTACAATACTCCCAAGCTGATCCAACAGACCCCATACACAAACAAGGAGTCTTGTCCAGGAAGAGTTTTCAAGAAAAAAGGTAGGTCATTGATCTAGCGAAGAAGAAGATATTATAACAGAGTGATAAGACAGAGCAGGAATGGGAAAGAGCAAATGAGGAAGACAACGACAGTGGGAATTTAAAGCACTAAATTTCCATAAAGTGGGGATACTATTTATACTGAAACCCCCGGCACTCCAACGGGGGTACTGTTGCCGCAGTGAATCGGTCATGCCTATAAAGGAAAGACAGGTTTTCAACTGGGGCTTTCACTTTTCCCTTTATAGGTTAGAACAATCTACAGTGGCAAGATTGCTCATGACCCCAAGGGGAGGAAGAGTCCGCTGGACCTAAAGCAATAACCATGTAATGTAATGTAATGTAACTACTACTAGTACTACTGGCAATAACAATAATAAGAGTATTTATATAGCGCTTTTATGTAATGATAGATCAGTTCAAAGCGCTATTCTTTGGGTGGGAAAAAAGAGTGGTGAGTGGTGGGGGGCATAGACCTGGGAGAATATAGACCTTGAGGATTACAAACCTACAGAAACATAGGCCTGCGGGAACATAGTCCTTGGTTTGAACATGGACCCGAAGGACCATAACCGCACGCCAGTATAGACCATGTGGCATATAGACCTGGAGAAATATGGACCTTGAGGAACAATAATCTTACAACAGTTTTGACCAAGTGGCACAGACCTAGAGGAATATGGGCCTGGTGAAACTTAAACCGGCCGGAACATAATCCTTGGAAAATATAGAATTTGGAAAAAAAAATGATACTAATGGAAAACATAGTACGGCGGGAATATAGTCCTTGGAGAGTATAAACCTAGAGGGAATATAAGAATGCTTCCGTTTTTTCCAATGTCACTGGAGTATTCAATGGAAAGGATGCCGATGTCAGTCATCTCTTCCCCCCAACCCCACCCTTCCCCTCTCTCTCCCAAGACAATCCATCCTTCCGAGCAGTGCAGTTCCATAGAATAATGCTATTTCTCCTGATTTGTCAAGGTCAGTGGGTTTCCAGTCGAAAGAACACCCTGACAGCGATCTCTTGTCTCAACGGAAAAGCCCGTCTTTTAAGCTCTGCAGCTCCCCAAACATGGCTGCCAAAGCCACTAGTGTTATTTCAAGGTCGCTGGGTATTAATTTTGTATCGCGGGAGGTAACGGGCTAGTTTAGCTCGCCGCAAATCCTATCAATGAATGCCGTCATCGACAGAGAGTTTGGGGATATAAGGATTAGAGCTAGGGATAAAGAAAGGGTTAATGTTAGGGCTAGTTATGTTAGGAAGTCTTTGCCATGACGTAATACATTCTTCGTGTCATTTTGCGTCCACACGTTCGCGCGTAAATGTAAGCCCTACTTTGTCAGATGGGGAGCTCATCTGAACGTTTCCTCGAAAGATGCAATAAATGTTCCCCCTGCTCCTGCTCCTCCTTCTTTACGTCACCATCATCATCTCCTTCTTCTCCTTCATCATCATCATCATCATCATCATCATCATCATCATCATCATCATCATCATCATCATCATCATCATCATCATCATCAGCAGCAGCAGCAGCAGCAGCATTAACAACCATTATTATTATTATTATTATTATTATTATTATTATTATTATTATTATTATTATTATTATTATTATTATTATTATTATTATTATCATCATCATCATCATCATCACCATCATCATCATCATCATCATCATCATCATCATCATCATCATCATCATCATCATCATCATCATCCTCATCATCATCGTCGTCGTCATTATCATCAACTCAAATCCCCCATAATTATCAATATCATAGTAATCACCAATATAATTCACTATCATCCTCCTCCTCCTCCTCCTCCTCATTATCATCATCATCATCATCATTATCATCGTTGTCGTAATACTGGCACCACCACAATCTCTACCACCACCATTTTCACCACCACCATCACCACGACCGCATTCTAAAAATCACTATGCCATTCTACTGGTTGCAGATTGACGCTCTGTAACTCTTCAAGTCCTTTGTTAGATGCTTACAGTAAAACCCTCAGCTTCTTTAAAAGACAACATGACATGACTTAACAGTTCATCCATCACTACTGTTAAATTATTCACCGCTCATTTTGCCCGTGTCACGTCGCAAGGGAGAAGACCCTGAATGACAGCATCATTTTTTTCAGAATTGAGAGTTATCCCTAATTCGGGATGGCTTCTCCGCAAGATGAAATATTTGGATGAAGATTGCGTTTGACTACCAACAGTAAAGATTGGATTTCTAGCACAAGAAGTAGTTGTGGTGGGGTCTGGGGCGGCGTGAGAACTGAGGTCAGAGACCTTGCCATCACATCAGCCAGCGCCGTGAGTAGCTGTTTGGAGCTGGTAAGCTGCGCTATGTAAGATAAATCATAATAATTATGGAGAGAGAGATAGACAGAGAGAGAAAGAAGTCGAAGTCGAAACCTTTAATAGGATAATAGCATTAGGTCCTATGGACTTGTCATAAAAGAAGTCTTTAACAAACAAAATAATGAACACACAATTGATTTGAAACTAACACAAACCTTAACAATGGTAAGAATGGGATGTGAACACACAGTGTATTGTCAAACGGGGCCAACAGAGATTGTACCTTCTCCGGAAACTGAAGTCTTTCTCTGTGGATTCTAAGATTCCCCTCCTGTTTTATCAATCTTTCATTGAGAGCCTGCACAAGTATATCAACTAACAAGTTAGTATTCTATGTCTCTGTCGACGTGCGCGTACAACCGGTTGCTTCCCTTTACATGCTTTTCGCTCCATAGAGCGTCATCGGCCTGAAATAACTTTTTAGAAACTTCAAAACCCAGGGGAAATATGGGTAGGGAAATGCTTTTCTGAAATGACGTCGGCCAAATCCTTCTTTAGTTTCTTTGCTCGAGCAAAGGCAATCTCATAGGTATGAAGCACTTCGTCCATTATAACTCCATCGCTGATAATACTGCTGACAAGTTTCTGCCTTTGTTCACTACCAGAAATATGCAGTTCCTCTCCCAACTTTCGTTTCATTTCAGCGAGAACAGATTTCCCAGAATTCTCTATTCTATTTTTAGGTTTGGGATATTCCCGTCTCAGCTTGTGGCTAAAACCAATGGCAACGGGACCACCGCACGTCGACTTGGGGCAATACAAGATACTAACTTGTTAGTTGATATACTTGTGGAGCCTGCTGACTTTTTCGTTTTTTTTGTTGGTTCCACAGTCGGTCTGTGAGAGATAGGAATAGCTTGTCCAACATTGTCAACGTCTGTTTGGTGTCAGGCAGAGAGACCTGGTTTCTTTCTGCGATCGGCAAATCGTCATGAAGGCGAACGGAATTATTTGCAGACCACAGCATGTTCTGGCGAGTGAATTTGTGAGTGCTACCATCCGGGCGCCGTTTTGCCTTGCCGGCCTTTAAGGGTAATCTCCGCTCCCATAGTTTTATTCCTCGCGCAATTCGATTGCTAACCTTGATGCGATCATCTCCGCTTTAATACCTTCCACGCTCCCCAATCATAATTGTTTCTTTTACGTCAACCGCTCATCGATGGTCCGATTCAGTGATTGATTGTTTATAGACTGATTGATTTGATGATTGATTGATATTCTTACCTTATATTCTTACCATCCTGTTTTCATTTGATTAACGGCCGGTGGTGAGTGTTCGCGATGTGTGTGTGTGTGTGTGTGTGTGTGTGTGTGTGTGTGTGTGTGTGTGGCTAGGCAGAAACCCCTTTATTCTGAAGTGAACCTCTACGTACTTTCTTTTGACGGACCCCGTTATTTTGACGTCAAAAGAGTGTTCCGTTAGGGTTAGGGCTGTGTTAGGCTTAGGGTTAGGTTAAGGGTTTGGGTTAGTGTTAGAGTTAGGGTTAGGGTTAGGGTTAGCTTCAAAAAATGGACAAATTTGTAAAAATGTCAAAGTAACTTATGTAGAGTTTCATGAAAGTCATCACAACGGCGTTTCTACACGGTTGGCTGTGTGTGTGTGTGTGTGTGTGTGTGTTTGTGTGTGCGTGCGTGCGTGCGTGTGTGTGTGTCCTATCCTATCCTATCCTTTCGCGTACCCCTTGGGGTCATGAGCAATCTTGCCACTGTAGATTGTTCTAACCTATAAAGGGAAAAGTGAAAGCCCCAGTTGAAAACCTGTCTTGCCTTTGTAGGCATGACTGATTCACTGCGGCAACAGTACCCCCGTTGGAGTGCCGGGGGTTTCAGTATAAATAGTATCCCCACTTTCTGGAAATTTAGTGCTTTAAATTCCCACTGTCGCTGTCTTCCTCATTTGCTCTTTCCCATTCCAGATCTGTCCTATCACTCTGCTATACTATCTTCTTCTTCGCTAGATCAATTACCTACTTTTTTTTCTTGAAAACTCTTCCTGGACAAGACTCCTTGTTTGTGTATGAGGTCTGTTGGATCAGCTTGGGAGTGCTGGACGTTTTCTGCCGGGTGGTCACTGGGGCTTCCTATGATGTTATTATTTGGCACTATAGGCATTTTATATGTGTGTGTTTTGTTGATGATTTATAATGATGTTTGTATTCTGTTTTGTTTTTGTAACCGGGGGTTCGAGTAGTTGGGGTAAAGCCTCAGCCGTCCCCTGCGTGGGATGTCTAGCCAAAAGAACTAGAATATTCTTGACGTGTAACCCTTGAGCTTCTAACTATAGGTTTTAATCCAAGGTTATAGTTAATAAGACTGTTAATGTTTCATTCCTATTTGATCGAAGAGTGCAATAAAAATTATAAAATAAATAAACTAATATAAAAAATTATGTGCAATTTTGTTTGTTCTTCAAAACCTATATGTCTAAAACTTGTAAATGGATTTCTAAATGTGCCAGTGGCATTCCATAGAGGAATAAAATGTATAACTGTAGAAAAGTAATCTATACAATGTAATTTAGTCCATATTGTAAAACTATTAATCCCGCATTTCTATTTATATGAATATTTGCTGCCGCCTCTGCAAAGAAGACGACTCAGCAGATTGACCTTCGAAATCCTAGGTTATTATGCTTCAACATTTTAATAATACTTCACTCTTTCTTTCTGCAGTTTGGCTTAACAGTCAAATTGGCGAATCTAAAATTTTTGAAAAGTTAATCTCTTAAAATGGTAATCCTTTCTAAATTATTGAGGATAATTCACCACCTTCGGATGAGAGTATAAACCGAGGTCTAGTCTGTGTCGCATACATTCCATCATAACGGACTTTAAAGATCCTGACGCTCATGTCCTAGACGGGTGAGTGCCGGTGACAAGAACACACCCAGCATGCACCGAGGTCCTTCTCCCCCCATCCCTGGCTGCCCTGGACTGTGCTCAGTTGTCTGGAGCGTTATTACGATGCGCCCAAAGGCTGCAAGTTAGCGCCTCGGGCGGCTTGAGTTAGATCCTGTATCGGCCAGCGCCTTGAGCAGCTCTTGAGCTGGAAATGCACTATATAAGAACGATTAAATAAATAAATAAATAAATAAATAAATATTATAAGCAAGAAGGCTTTATTATCTCTTCGGCAGAGGAGAGTTTCAAGGTAGATAATACACATTGTCTAATAACACTGCTGATCTACGTGTCCTGAAAACATGATCTTTTGATGTTCATCAACAGTCCACCAGACCAATGGGGTATAGGAATGCGAGCACTTAAAGAAAATTAAAAAAAACGAACCCGATCCAATTACATTTATCGTTCTTGACTTGGACAATCCTTAGCAAGCAGAGCTTTACAGTCAGTGCTTTCTCTTTTCTTTTTATACTTGAGCCATTGTCAGGGACGGTAACAACGATATCAGGTAGAGAGCATTGTTTTCAGACACTGAAGAGGTGGGATCAACCAAGAAAGTAGGCTACCAGATAAGCCAGCCACTGCAGGTTCAACTCGGCCCCACCTCGACCGTACTTCAAGGTAGCGACGATCGCCAATTGGGCTTCCATCCGGTCAAATTGGTTATTGTCTGCACCTCCACTGGCAGCAACCGAAGTCTGAGGCTTATCTGTAAGAACCTTGCTAGCCAAATGCTTGCGACTAAGCTTGACAATGGCCAGACAAAAAAATACAAATAAAAAATAAAGAAATTAATTACAAAAAATAAAAGTTCAAAGGATGTGAGTGTGAATGACTGCGATTACCGGTGAACCGAGTCTGCTATAGTGAGAGAAAGAGATGGTCTTCGCTACTGCTATGAGATGCGTGGTACGTTGAACTAAGGGACTGCCAAAAAGGATTAGCCTGCTTCTGAATCTGACATGAAGATTCCACGCTTAGGCCAGATTCAATGGTAAATGTATAATTATTTCAGCATTCGCTGGAACTCCGCATGGATTCTGTGAGTGGATACGTCGACGCTTCGATGTTATTCCGGATTTTCGAATATCGCGATCCCCACTGTCCTCTTGTTAAAGAGATAGTCCTACGACTGTTTTTCCTCGTGTCTATATTTTGTTTATATGCCTGATTTGGTCGATGAAGCCAGCTCACGAAATGATTTAAATCTTTAACTAAATTTTTTTTCGGCTTTTTCTCTGTCTGTCTCTCAAGTTCAATATTTAAGTAAAGCCAAGTTTATACAATGTTTTCACATTGAATGTGAACTTCTTCTGATCTCTGTTTGTGTCTCAAGATGTTTATTGAAGATAAGCCAAGTTTCTACAATGATTTAACATTGAATTCCGATTCTTTCTATGTCTCTTCGTGTCTTTCATGATGAATATTCATGTGAAGTAAAACCATAAGTTTATACCAAATGGTTTCATATTGAATTTCCACTTTATCTTTTGTTTGTCTCTCAAGCAAATCCAGTATTACCCAGGATCATTTCTTGAATAGGTCGGAGACAAATAGGTACTTCGACTAAATTCAGACTCCAAAATAAAAAAATTAAAGGCTTTAATGTGTTTGTTAATATGTTATATAAAACAGCCGTTACGAGTTCCGACAGAGTTCTCTTGAATTGTATATTATTTCCTTGCTAACGAAGGCCTGGGAAGTCTACACGTTGACAGAAGATAAAATATATAGTCCTGAGACAGCAATATAACTACAGTCTGTACAGCGCCGACTAGCGTTTCAGTGGATTAGATTACAGGGTGCCCTCAACACTACGCGGGCTGGGAGCACTGGCCACCTTATTATTTCAATCACTTTAGTGCTTAGTGGGTGTGTTGTGTATGTGCAGTTTGGAAGATATAGTTGATCGCATTTTACTCTTGTCCTGGTAAGCCCGATTATGCGGCTGCATTGCTTTCCCTGAAACGAATTTCATTTGCATGGGCGACAAGTACTAAAGTTCTTTGGAACGTTTTCCTTTTATTATCGTATTTATTATGGAATGATCCAATCATCCAGAACCTATCCTCAACGATTAATTAATTAATTAATTGGGGTAGACAGGTAATTCAGACCATAGTGATCATTCTGGTTTCCTAGGTCGGAGGTCACGGGTTTGAACCCGCGTAGGACAAACTTGCGTGACTTGCGTACGAGACTTTTCATGACCACGAGGGCTTTCTCCGGGTACTCCGGTTCCCCCTTCCCTCCTTTCAATAATTGTATTGGATGTAGTCAATCTAACATTGCAACAACAAAAAAAAAAGTAATAAAATGTATTTATATTCCAACTTTTATAATAGCAATCTTTTCAAATCGCCGCGTTTTGAGTTCGATTGCAGAAAAAGCGCGTGATTGCATCCTGTATTACTTGTTTTAATTTATTTATTTAATCGTGTTTTTATAGCGCTCTTCCAGGTCAAGAGCTGCTCAAGGCGCTGGCCGATACAAGATCGGACTCGAGTCGCCGGAGGCTTAAAACGTGAACACTTTCCCAACGTGTGGAAATTCATCGCTTTTAATAACAGGCAGCATCACGCAACAAATTCTTTTGGTATTAGTATTCTGTGTTAGCATTCAACCGACAGACATGGAGATTCCACGCACTGGATTATCTTGGATTTCTCGGACCTTTATACGTATACGTGTGCTGCTCAGATTGGATTATTATGCCGGATAATCATTCCTGGGCAATGCCTGATACTCCGTTTGGAAGATTCCATGTTTCGTCTGCAACTGTTCGCTCTGAGAAGCAGGCTTAAGCTCTTGGTACGGGTGTACCACGGAAGCAGATCCCCGAACCGACAGATAAGATAATGAATACAGCCTTTGTATTACGTTATGTCGAGGACTGCAATTTCTGTTTTTTTTTTATTTTTTTTTTTAGTTTTTTTAATTTTAAATAGGAATTGTACTGGGGAGTTGGGATGATGTTGTTGTTATTGTTATTGTTGTTGTTGTTAATGATGATGATGATGATGCTTTGTTGTTGTTGTTGCTATTGTCAATGATGTTGTTTTGATGATGATAATGGTGAAGACGTTGTTGTTGCTGTTGTTGTTGATGTTAATGATTATGAGAATGAGGAAGAGGAGAAGGAGGTTTAATGTTTAGATTTAGATTAAGATGATGTTGATGATGATAATGATGATGATGATGATGTTGTTGTTGTTGTTGGTGTTGTGGTTGATGATGATAATGATGATGATGATGTTGTTGTTGTTGTTGTTGATGTGGATGATGATGATGAGGAGGAGGACGATAAGGAGGACGTTGATGATGAGATGGATGAGGAGGTTTAATGTTGAGATGATGATGGTGATGATGATAGCGATGGCGATGACAAAGAAGGTTTAAGGTTTTGGTACGTTTTAGGTCATCCGCTTAATAGTATAGTCGTTTTAGCGAGTGAACCAGTCCTTTTAGCATTCATATTTAGAATCACATGTGTACATGTACAGTACACATGTAATCTTACAAACACCTACTAGTTAAGAGATAGGGGGGAAAAGGCTACAATTTTATTTTGCCTTTTGTATTTAGGAAATCTCTGTGAAATTGCCAAGTTTTGTTACAGTTTACAATCCTAGAAATACAAACCCCTGGTAGAAGTCAGACTTAAGATCCCACATTCAGTACAGTTTACAACAATCGATAAAGTCAGTGTTTTACAATGTTCTTATTGTAGCGTGTTCCACAATAACATTATTCTATGGGAGAAGCAGTTAAAAAACCCACCTCCGCTAAACTTTTAGGGAGCATTATACGTCCTCAGTAAAGTCTGTAGCCAACAAACAGCTTATGAGACAGCACTTTTTTCTTAGAATTTGTTGTTGTTGTTGTTATTGTTGTTGTTATTGTTGTTGTTATTATTGTTGTTGTTATTGTTGTTGTTGTTGTTATTGTTGTTGTTGTTCTTCTTGATCTTCCTCTCCCTCCTCGTCCTCCTCCTCCTCAACTTCCTTTTTTTTACATCTCTCTCTTTCTCTTTCTCTTTCTCTTTCTTTCTTTCTTTCTTTCTTTCTCTCTCTCTCTCTCTCTCTCTCTCTCTCTCTCTCTCTCTCTCTCTCTCTCTCTCTCTCTCTCTCTCTCTCTCTCTCTCTCTCTCTCTCGTCCACAAAATTAAATGTTTTAATTCCAAGAATTGATCTCTACAAAACTAGTCTAGCTTATTCCGGTTCCACTTTGTGGAATAACTTCCCTGAAGATCTTTGCACCCCAACATCTAAATTTACATCATTTAGAACACGTCTCCTAAAACACATGAAAAATTAAATACACATTAATTGTTAATGTTGTTGATTGAGATTAGCAACATTAATTTGATTTCAATTGTTTGAAAAGGATTTTATCTAATGATGACTTTGTTTATTCGTTATTGTTCCATGATGTGAATGTTATAACCTTGAGTTGTATTTATTAGTTATTGTTAAAGCCCCAAGGGCAAGATGTAAAAAAGCGCATCCAGCGCTTATTCTTTTACCCTTGCAAAATAAAATTGTTATCTTCTCTTCTCTCTCTCTCTCTCTCTCTCTCTCTCTCTCTCTCTCTCTCTCTCTCTCTCTCTCTCTCTCTCTCTCTCTCTCTCTCTCTCTCTGTCTGTCTTTCAAAGTTTCTTCGGGGTTCCCTCTTTCTCAGCCGTGCTCCCCTTTCGTGCAAACGAATTCTGTCCCTTTATGTCAATGCCATGACTGGAGTGGTCGGACCTGGCGATCTCCATTACGCACTTCCGCTGTCTTTAAACATGGAGGCTGAGACCGGAGACGTAAAAACACGAGGTTCAATTGAAATGGCGGGAAAAGCAGACCCTGTTTTGACCGTGACGAAGAAGAACAGTATTAAAAGGATCGCATGTTTGTCCAATGGTGAACTTGATGCTTTCCAAAGTTTTGCAAATTGTGAAGCTGTAAATAGAGATATCGATGAAAGGGTAAGAGAGAAAGAGGGAGCTGTGGCTAGAGAGAGGGAGAGAGGGAGATATGAATGAAGGAGGTGGGGATGGATTGAGAAAGAGAGAAGAGAGAGAGAGAGAGAGAGAGAGAGAGAGAGAGAGAGAGAGAGAGAGAGAGAGGCTGAATTACCTGTGTAAACGATCTGGCGAAAATCGTCGATGAACATCTTCAAAGTTCCCGCAGAAAGGTGCGCGTTTTATTTTACCTTGAACACACTTCCTCAGCGTTGAAGGCACCGATCATCTCTGGTGATCGTTGATCTCTTTGTTTGATGTCCAATGAAAGGTTTGATAATATCTAATCGTTGATAAGTGCGCAGAGGGTTTAAACTGGGTATCAGGAATTGACGAGTTGCATATATTAATCAATTGAATTATACGCTCTGGTCTTCAATCAAAGCATTTCTGGCAACTATTTTTACTGTACATCAATTATTATTATATCAATGACATCGACCCCTTGTGTCTCTAACTTCATTGCTACGTCGACTGACCCGCATGTTCGAGCAGATAGCGAAATGAACGGTAATTTACTATAGTAATGTCTACTCGAAAAAGTGGACAGAACTTCGTCCCTTGTGAGGTCCGTCAAAGGTGCTCATCCTCCCAAGACGGTGAGTGTGTTCACCAAAGGTAAAGTATAAAGGTGTTCAATAACCTATTTGAGAGCTGCTTTACTTTAATTGGGTTGGCCTCCTGGCTCAGCGGGTTAGTTGCTTGTTCCTATGCCCAAGGTCGCGTACAGCATGCAGCATTCTTCTTCTTCTTCTTCTTCTTCTTCTTCTTCTTCTACTACTTCTTCTTCTTCTTCATTATTATTATTATTATTATTATTATTATTATTATTATTATTATTATTATTATTATTATTATTATTATTATTATTAGTAGTAGTAGTAGTAGTAGTAGTAGTAGAAGTAGTAGTAGTAGTAATAGTAGTAGTATCCTCATAATTTTTATTATTATTACTATTATTACTATTATTATTATTATTATTATTATTATTTTTATTATCTCATTATTATTATTATTATTACTATTATTATTATTATTATTATTATTATTATTATTATTATTATTATTATTATTATTATTATTATCTATTTATTTTTTAAATTAATTAATTAATTTATTTATTTTAATTATTATTTTTTTAACATCATCATCATTGTTATTATTATTATTAATTTTGTTTAGCATAGAATATCTTAGCTTAGTTTAGCTTAGCCTAATAAAAATAAAAATAATAATAATAATAATAATAATAATAATAATAATAATAATAATAATAATAATAATAATAATAACACTACTACTACTACTACTACTACTACTACTAATCCCGGATTGGCCAACGTGTGACCACCCCTTGGGGTCATGAGCAATCTTGTCACTGTAGATTGTTCTAACCTATAAAGGGAACAGTGAAAGCCCCAGTTGAAAACCTGTCTTGCCTTTGTAGGCATGACTAATTCACTGCGGCAACAGTTCCCCCCGTTGTAGTGCCGGGGGTTTCAGTATAAATAGTATCCCCACTTTCTGGAAATTTAGTGCTTTAAATTCCCACTGTCGCTGTCTTCATCATTTGCTCTTTCCCATTCCTGATCTGTCCTATCACTCTGCTATACTTTCTTCTTCTTCGCTAGATCAATGACCTACCTTTTTTCTTGAAAACTCTTCCTGGACAAGACTCCTTGTTTGTGTATGAGGTCTGTTGGATCAGCTTGGGAGTGTTGGACGCTTTCTGCCGGGTGGTCACTAGGGCTTCCTATGATTGTATTATTTCGCACTATAGGCATTTTATATGTATGTGTTTTGTTGATGATTTATAATGATGGTTGTATTCTAACCGGGGTGTTCGCGTAGTTGAGGTCAACCCTCAGCCGTCTCCCGCGTGGGATGTCTTTATTGTAAAGTGACTGGCCGGTGGAGGGCATTCAATTTTCCCACTAGGGTTGTTTCGGCAGATCTTTTATGCGGATCGGGGGTTGTCCGGTCCTGATTTGGCTCGGAAGAGTCCGCTGGACCTAAAGCAACAATAAATCAAATCAATCAAATCAACGTGTGACCATATTATTTTCTCCTTACCATCAACTAGTTCGCTGGTGTCAGTATAATGTGACCAGTTGTCGCATATACGCTCCGGTATTGTGTGACTATAATCTACAATTACCCTTATTACGTGTAATCCACTACTCCAGGCCCTATGTAGACCTCCCATGGGCAGCAGACAGGTTAAGTATATAATTGCCACACATTGCACCAGTTAAAATTTGTTGTGAAAAAATAGATAACAAAACGAAAGTATTATGACTTTTTTATGAGGCAATTGCGGACAGTCTAGGAATAACTTTAATAGGACAAGGGCAAGGTCACATCAAAGAAACCATACCATTCAAAATGGCTCCTGTTGTTTGCTCATGGAGTAAATATGGCGAATCATGCAGCGTGGCTGAAACTTGACGATGTCTTCTCCTTCATTGAGAGAGAGAGAGAGAGAGAGAGAGAGAGAAGTCAGCTATGCTGTAGGGATGTCGGCTGTTTACTTCTCATTTCTAACATATCCCGTAACTCGAAGGTCGTTGGGGCACCACCGATGATCGTTTAACCAGCATACTCCATCTTTCTCTGTCCTTTTATGTCTCCATCTTCTTCCGCCTCCCTGCACACAGCCTTGCAGGACGGTATTTTCAAGGCCTGATGCTCTGGTGACGTGGCCCTACCATCGGAGTTTCCGCTTCTTCACCACTGTGAGCATGTCATCGTGTTGTCCAATGGCTTGTGTGATGGTCTGTCGGACTTCGTTGTTGGTGATGTGCTGGGTATAGGAAATGCCCAGAAGTCTTCTGTAGCACCTCATCTCCATGCTTTGTATTCTTCGTTGTCGATCTGCTGTGAGGGTCCACGTTTCTCTCATAGGGCAAAGGTATGGTCACGTCGAAGAACTCATACACTTAAAATAATTACGGCCTCTGTAGTTTGCGTCAGTGACGCTGGATGTATATGACATGACAGCGGCACCCCAACTGAATGTAGATTCATCTTTCTCTCTTCGTTATGATATAGGCTTGTAGACTTTTGTTAGATAATAATATTGTTATATTAAAGTGTGTACATTTTTTAAATGAATTTATATTACTTTTATGTTGATTCGTTTATAATTTAATATGTTGTCTAATGTCACATATGTGAATAGACGTTAAATTAAAAAAATAAAATCAAAACAACGAGAGTAGATTATCAAAAATTTACACTTCAGCAGTCTCAGATACTGAGAGTGGGTGCCGTGTTTGCTACACATGATGACAAGCGTAGATGCGAACTGACTGGAAGTAACACAATACAGCTACTACTACTAGTACTACTACTACTGCTATTACAACAACAACAACAACAACAACTACTACTACTACACACTACTACACACTTCAATGCTCAATCGCTAGGTCCCATTCAAAAACGCACCGCTTTGCAAGATTTCATCTCACACAAGCAGACTGACATAATGTTCATCCAAGAAACCTGGTTTCGGCAGACTGGCGACGAGGGTAAATGCTCTGATTTAACCCCTTCTGACTACTCTGTATGCTCGCTGCCTCGCTCAAATCGCGGAGGTGGCCTTGCTATCATTTACAGAAACAGTCTGTCCCATCACCTTGGCTTCATTACAGACTTCGCTTTCACCCACTCGTCCTTTGAAGTTGTTCAACTTAGCCTGTCCGTTCCACAGCAGAACATTCACCTCATATGCATATATCGCACCTTTCCAAGCAAGAAAAATAAATTAACTGATGCAATTTTCCACCAAGAATTTCCAGTCCTGCTTGATTATTGCAACACACTGTCAGGAACATACATAGTTTTAGGAGACATTAACTTTCACTTTGACCAACCCCAGCAACCTTCCACCGCAAAGATGATTGAACTGTTAGATCAGTTTAGTCTTTCTCAGTCAGTCACAGAACCCACCCACAGCCGTGGTCACATCATAGATTGGGTTATGCATAGGCCTCAAGATAATGTTGTTAGATCAACTTCAGTCACCCAGGAATTAACATCTGACCATTTCTGTGTCATGTGCGAACTAAGCGTCGCAGCCCCCCCTCCTCCCCCCATGTTCAGGAAGGCTCGCAGCCTGCGCACCATGGATAGGGATGCTTTCAAGCAAGACCTTACCGCTAATGTGACCCCAGAACTGTGCCCCACTGTGGATCAGCTGAATAGTACACTTCAGGCGGTGCTTGATCGGCACGCCTACGTGGCCCAGAAAAAGGTCAAGGCAACTCGCTCAGCACCCTGGTACGAGTCTATTACGGACGAGCTCTCTGAGGCGAAGAAACACCGACGCAAAGCTGAGAAAAAGTGGCTCAAATCGGGTTTAGAAGTCAGCAAGCAGATTTTCACCGCTGCAAAAAAACGGGTCACTAAAATAGTCCAGACTGCCAAAACCCGGTACTTTAGCGACAGAATTAACAGCAGTGAAACTTGTAAACAGTTGTTTGACATTTGCAATCAGCTAAGGGGTAAGAGCAATGCAACATCACTCCCATCCACACATCCAGCATGTCAGCTCCCAGATGTATTTTGTAACTATTTCACACAGAAAGTGGCTGACATAAGGGCCGCTCTTGATAGCCACGAGATCCCACTCACTAACCCATTCTCACCCTCCCTCACCACCGCAAAGATGGAAGTTTTTCAACCAGTAACAGAGCAAGAGGTCAAGAAAGTCATCTTAAGCTCAAAACCAACATCTTGCTCTCTCGACCCCATTCCTACCCCCATGTTGATAGAGAATCTTGACCCTCTACTCCCGACCATTACCCACATTATCAACGAGAGTCTGTTCTCTGGTGTTGTTCCGTCTGTGCTCAAAGCGGCTGTCATCAAACCCCTC
>CM072513.1:17981749-18004249 GCA_036898135.1 Oncomelania hupensis
AACACAGTGCATAGCTTTAAATATTTAGGAGCCATTATATCAAACAATAGGTCCCGGCAGGAAGTCCTCTTCAGGATCCCACGAACAACTGCTACCCTGACGAGGTTGAAGCCCATTTGGAAAGACAGGACCATCGGTCTACATTTCAAATAAGGCTGCTGCGCTCCTCTGTCATCTTCATCTTTCTATACGCTTGCGAAACACGGACTCTCACAGCAGACCTACAACGAAGAATACATGGAGATGAGGTGCTACAGAAGACTTCTGGGCGTATTTTATACCCAGCACATCACCAACAACGAAGTCCGACAGACAATCACACAAGCCATTGGACAACACGATGACATGCTCGCAGTGGTGAAGAAACAAAAATGTCGATGGCATGGCCACGTCACCTGAGCATCAGGCCTTGGAAAGACCATCCTGCAAGGCAAGATGCAAGGAGGCAGAAGAAGAGGGAGACAGAAAAAGAGGTGGGAGGACAACATTCGAGAATGGACTGAGCGAGGCAATGAAGGTTGCTGAGCACAGAGAAAGATAGAATACGCTGGTTAAACGATCATCTGTGGTGTCCCAACGACCTTCGAGTTATGGGACAGGATAGGATAGGATAGAATAGATCATTATAATATAAATTTGTAAAAAATGTTAAAGACATATATATGCCTATGTGTTTAAAGAAGAAAAAATTGCAATCAACCCTTAGTAATCAAAAATCATAAAATATATTCCAGTTATAAACACATTCATAAAACCGACTGTTAAGCTTACAGTTTATTAAAAAGAAATACATCTCATCAATTCAATATGTTCATACAATCACAGCTCCCTATCACAATCACATTTAATCACTTGTGCAAGATACAAAGTACATAAAAGTCACTATCACTGTTTTCATATCGCATATTATAAAGCATTTTAATGGTATCGCTTTCGCTATCAGTTTCTCTCTTACATTTGGTTAATCTAATCTCTTATTAAAACATTTGATTTTCTTTAACCACGCAGATATTATTATTATTATTATTATTATTATTATTATTATTATTATTATTATTATTATTAATATTATTATTATTATTATTAATTAAATTTTTTTATAGTATTTATGGAAATTTATTCTCATGCTAAAAGAGCGTCCGTAAAAACGTATTTATTCAAGCCCAAGAAACCAAATATTAGATATTTTATCGGTCTAGTTGTTTTTATGATCTGCAAGGTCTAGAAAGGTCCCAATAAAGTTTAGTCTTATTACCATGAGGCCAGGCATTTAGACTATCGCAAAACTGCGTAGGCATCAAACCAATCATTACTCGTTGAAAATCAGTGACACGCTTTATCAGCAATTACTATCGTGGTTAGACTTAAGAGCTTCCATACAAAATATTATATCTCTTGTCCAGATTATTCAACCCTTAATGAAATGTGATCGAGTCTTAAGCCATGACCTACTGCAAGTATCGCATCCCATCCCCTGAGTAGCAACAGCCAGAGAATTATTCGTTATTTGCTACTGGTCATCGTTCATGGAGTCTAGTATTAGCACTGCCTACGCTTTTTTTTCTTGCATCATTGTAGAGTTATCAGGTAGCGATTTTGTAGTTTTTAAAAGAACGGTGTTGTATAGAATGTCTTCTGTCGTGGAAATTGGTCTCAGCGACGCATTTTTGCTGAACATCAAATTCTGTTGACACAAGATACCAGACTCAATATATTAGATACGAGATACAAAAAAAGTTTTATGATCCTCATTTAAAATACAAAATTAAATCTGCGTTCTATGTATGTAGAAATCCTATCTTATAGCAAAGCAGTATTGCATGGCGTGAAGATAAACAACAGTAGCGCTCTCGCTGGACGACAACATCTCTCATTAAATTTTACAGAACATTTTTATTATTCATGACAAGCTTGTAAGCAAAAATCGAGAGATTTAATTGGGGTGGTGTCGTAGAATTCTATTTCACATTTGTCTTGTGCCGGGA
Source organism: Oncomelania hupensis (assembly GCA_036898135.1). Taxonomy (NCBI): domain Eukaryota; kingdom Metazoa; phylum Mollusca; class Gastropoda; order Littorinimorpha; family Pomatiopsidae; genus Oncomelania; species Oncomelania hupensis. The sequence continues at coordinate 17,983,735 of CM072513.1, forward strand.
TTTCAAGTTTACCGCTTTATTTAGGTCACCATATTGCTTTAAGTGTAATCGTGAATAAAAACGCAATGAAAAAGTGATTGCCGTGACTACATTTCACGGCTGAATGTTTCTCATATCACAGTAGCAAAGGGTGTGTTGTGTAAAAGTCAGATATTGATATTATTTGGAAAATCGTTCGAGCGAAAGACCCGCGTGATTAATTTTCATCGCTCGTCCAGGTGTTGCTCTTTATTATGATTGGTTCGTTGACAATCACATGAGACGCAAAGCACGCGCGATCCTAAAGTTTGATTGGTCATATTAATGTGGCGGAAAGGGAGGCGATTGGTTCAGGCTTTGGAGAGAGGTTGTCTACCTTCCATGTGTTGGTTAGTCTAGCCTTGGGTGGCTCCTGCTGTGCAGAATCCTTTGGAGTGGCCATTGGGTTATGCAGGATAAGGCGACATGACATTTGTTCTCCCCGGCTGACCATTCGTCTTCTGGTTTTGGTGGTGAGCAGGACTACATTGTAGGCAGGCATTTTATGCAAGTCAGTGACAGTGACTTTGCAGAGAGTGTCGTGGCACTAGTAGCCGGCAAACTGGTTTACTATCAATACGCTTCACCACCTTGCAGAAGAAACATTTTTATGTCTCTCTTTTGATGATTTCAATAATTTTAGGGCTGATGTTGTACACTCTCATGGTGGCCCACTGTCACGTCACCCGAATGGGCTTAATGACTTCAGCTCAAACAGCGAGTGAGGGGATTCAAACTCAAACTAAAATACTAACACAAATACCAGATGAACAGTTACACTCTTTCATTCAACACACATACACAGAAATATGGGAATCTAACCCTACCTCAACCCTTAACCGGTCCCCACCACCCCAACAATTAACAAACAATTACCTCCCTTGACTAATCCGTAACCCCTTAGATACTGGATACAAGGTGCCAACACAACCAAGATATGACAATATGAAAATAAAGATGAAGTATTACAACAGATGGCTTATGTATACAACCAAATAAGTTTTGACAGAAATGTATTTAATTAATATCAAAACCCCTTTACATAAATCAGCACAATTGTTCGTTATTCAATACAAAGCTTAACTAATATCATCTAGAATCGGCAGTACAAGTCTTTGCTTTTCCACTACAGAATTCCAGAAAAATATCCACACTTGCACTGTTTTCACAACTAACACAGACTATAAAGCTCAACAAGTCTTGCTAACGACCTTCCACGAATTCTGTGAAAATCACTGTATCACGGTTTATGTGCATATAATGTTGTACATGTATGTTGGTGAGTGTGCGCGGCCCTGAGTACCGCAGTGCAGCATCAATATGGTAGGGGTCATGCAGCACCAAGGTGGCCAAGGTCACTGGTTTAGAACATCGTTGACCCAACGCACAGCACCATACAACACCAGCATGGAAGCAACAGGAAACAAGCACGTAGGCAAACAGCCTAGCAGGCCCAATCTGGTCAACATAATAACTCAACTTACTAGGCTATCCAAATGCAATGTAAACATAACATGGGAAATAACTCCTTCCGCCGTCCGCCATCTTTGACCTGTTTGTTCATGCATTACAATAATTCACCATTCTTCTATAATTTATATACCTTCGCATGAACGATGATTATTATACAAATGCATTATAATTCCATTCCTAATCAAAATCTCGATCCATCCTCTCTCTCATATTCATCACCCCTCTACCATACTTATCATACATCATCACCCTTGACCTCGTTCTTGCAACAACCTCAACAACATCCTTCCATTACACATTTCCAACAAGAAAATAATATGAAACAATATTTATCAAATACCCCCTTTTCCCCTCATCCATCATCATTCATCCTCGTACGCATGCTCAGAGTGTATAGCCAATGAACGAATTAGAATACTGGGCACCACTTACCTTCAGTCCTTGGCCTGTGATGGTACCGACAACACACCACACCACAACACAACACAACACAACACACACAGGCTGTACAAGAGTCGAGGGTTCGTTACTGTTGCTCTCTCTTATGATCCCAGGACATCCTAGTCTCGGCGAAATACCTAGGCCTTGGGCGGTCTCTAACAGAAGAGTGCACACCCTTAGAAACACCCTCTACACAAAGAACACACAGCACTTGTGGCAGGGAAATCTCTCCTGTACTACAGCACACTGGTCATTCTTGCCCTTCTTAAGGAACAAGACATCGGGTGGTTCTAACATAAAACACAATCCTTATAAAGGGACTCTGCAGCTATTCTATAATAGTGGCAGTCACAAATATCCAATTGCCGTCTGATCACAATCAGTACCAACTTGACTCTGTCGCCTTAAACCGCTTCTCCCAGTCCACAATTCAAGGCACCGAACTCTGTTCAGGCTTCTAGTAGCTATCGAGCTTACGTAAAACACCAGACACTTTCAAAACCTATATACATTACGCAATGCAAAGCGCTGACGAAAAACGTTTTGCACAGCACTCTCATAGATATGAAACTGTAAACTATATACATCCTGACACAGCATAAATTTAGCAATAACCTCATGTCGTCATACCCACAGAGCTGCATGCCAGACGCGGTCAAACGCTTTCTTAAAGTCTACAAACACATGATACAGATGTTGTTGATGCTGAAGATATTTCTTCAGATTATACTGAGATTGAAAATCTGTTCAGTGGTACTTTGCCCTGCCCTGAATCCTGTTTGTTCTTCAGCTATGATTTGTTCAGCTTGGGGTTTCAACCTGTTGAGTATTATTTTCAGGAGGACCTTTCTGGGATGGTTGATGAGGCTCATGGTGCGGTAATTTTCACACTCACTTTTTGAGATGAGCGATGGCAAGCGACTGGGTCCATGGTGTAGGCCACTTCCCACTCTGCCAGATCTTGTTACAGATAATGATGAGGGCATCAAGCATTGCTTCCCCTACAACTTGCAGCTATTCCGCGGGTATGTTGTCCACTCCTGCTGACTTCCACTTCTTTAGTGATTGCACTGCTGCGTCTACTTCTTCTTGGAGAATTAAGAGGGTTTCTTTCTTTCTCTGTTCTGGAGACATGCTAAAACTGATGGGTCTCCGTTTGGTGTGTGGTTGTAAAGGTCAGAGCAGTACTCTGTCCATCTATTCAAGACTTCTTGTTCTTCTGTATGGCATACGCCAGACTTGCTTTGGATCGTGGAGACCTTGGGCTGTTTGACACTTGTCAACCGTTTCACAGTCTGGTAGGCCTACTTGCTGTTGTTCTTGGTCAGACTGTTCTCTATTTCCTGGCATTGCTCTTCCATCCAGTTCTCCTTTGCTGTGCGCATGTCTTTTTGGATGTCATTGTTGATTTTTTGGTAGGCATCAGCTCCCTTGGAGGTGTTCTTTTTTTCTTTTTTTTTAAAAATCTCTATTCGCACAAGTCCAAAAGTTCAGATGTGATCCACGGTTTCTTCATTGGGCGGTGCTTGCCAAGGATCTCAGTGGCGGCATCTGCCACAGGTGACTTGAAGGTGGTGGTCATAGTGTTGACATCTACTTCACCAGCTCCCAAAATGAGCAGAGGTGCGAATTTCCCTTCAATTGTGGCTTTGAATATTTTGCCACCTCCGGGTCTCGCAGTTTGTCCAGGTCGAACTTCAGTCTGGTGCACTTTGCTGTGATGACTCTCTTCAAGTGGAGCCGGAAGGACATCATCACGAGATCATGGACACTTCCGATTTCTGCTCCTAGAAAAGTGCGTGTCCTGCCAATGTTGCTGCATTGATCTGAAGCGTGTCTTGACCATGATGTAGTCAATGTTATGATGCTCCCCGCTGGAACTGTGCAATGTCCATCGTCTGGATTTTTTTGTGGAGACCAAGCGTGTTTGCCAGTATCAGATTGTGGTGCGCATCTTTGCCAACCTTGGCATTCCAGTCGCCTTGCACTATGACTATGTCCTTCTTCGGCACTTGGTAAAGAACATCCTGTAAATGTTCATAGAAATCCTCGACTTCGCTGTCGTCATAGTCTGATGTTAGGGCATATACCTGGATGATCATGATGTTGAAAGGGGCTGCTCTCAGACGGAGGGTAATGCGTCTACTGGAGACTGGGCGGCAACCCAGTGGTTAGAATGTCTTTGTGGACCAAAAATCCAACGTCGTATTCGTGTCTGTACCGCTGAAATAAAGCTTGTGGCCTTTGTCGTTCGTTGTTTCACATAGGACTTTCCAGCGCAGTTCGTTGATACCTAAGATGTTCCATCGATAGTTGTCCAGCTCGTGGGCCAGATCTTCTAATTTTCCCTCCGCAGTTCCAGGTTCCTATGGCGATGTTGTCTTTCGTGAGGATCCTGTTAAGTTGTCAATCAGTAGCACACTTATCACCTCTGTCCTGGTGGCCTACGGAAGGCGCGGTCCTTGGTGACCCGGGCGACGAACGATCCGGTATGGAGTGAGTAGTTCTGTTTATCGTGCAGTGTGTCTTGGGCAAGAAAGACCTGGCAGGGCCCAATCCTCTCCAGGCTGTTGGCCACAGGTGAAATCCACGAGTACAGTGTGGCTCGCCTTGGCCCCGAGCACGGAGTCGTTGAACAAGGCCCGTGACTTCTGTATAGAAGACTTTCGCCCAGTGATGCCGTGCTGACATCACCCGTGTTAGTCGCATCTTACGACACGCCGGAAAACGTTGGGTCTATTCTATTCAGTGCCCGAACCTACAGAGCACGTCGCGGCAATAATAGCCGGCAAACCGGTTTACTATTAAATTACGGTCAACGTGCATTCTCTTACCACGACTCTATTACCGGGAATCATCTCCCTCGCTTCATCAGACATTCTCAATCTGTATAGACTTTCAAAACTAAGCTTAAGGCACATCTGTTCTCTGATAAATCACCACTCGTCTTCCGTCACCTAATCGGAATCCTTGCTTAGTGTGTGTGGGTGGGTGGGGTGAAGAAGGTTGGAGAGAGAGAGAGAGAGAGAGAGAGAGAGAGAGAGAGAGAGAGAGAGAGAGAGAGAGAGAGAGAGAGAGTATTTCGATGTGCTGAGACTTAAAAAAACCGCGGACGCCCGTGATGTGCTGAGGCTGAAAAGCGCGGACTGAGTGCGCAGTGGGTGACGACAGGGCTTTTCTAGCTATTGCCACAGGGAGGCAAGGAGGCCTAATGGTAGAGCTTTGGCTTGCGGATCTGAAGGTCCCGGGTTCGAGCCCAAGCCGGGGCCTTGTGTTGTGACCTTGGGGAATACACTTTACTCCCGTTTCCTACTCATTCGGATGAGAGTATAAACCGAGGTCTAGTCTGTGTCGCATACATTTTATCATAACGGACTTTAAAGATCTTGACGCTCATGTCCTAGACGGGTGAGTGCCGGTGACAAGAACACACCCAGCATGCACTTAGGTCCTTCTCCCCCATCCCTGGCTGCCCAAGATTGTGCTCAGTTGTACGGGCGACAGACCATGCGCCCAAAGGCTGCGGGTGGGCGTCTCGGGCGGCTTGAGTTAGATCCTGTATCGGTCAGCGCCTTGAGCAGCTCTTGAGCTGGTAAAGCGCTATATAAGAACGATTAAACAAACAAACAAACAAACACACGAACAGCGTCAATAACTGTGATCCTAACTACACAGTTGTCTTCACGATTCCCCAAATAACAAAATGTGTGTATTCTTTATTTAGCTGTGAGTCTACCCGTTATCTATGTGAGAGATGAAGAGAGAGAGAGATGAAGAGAGAGAGAGAGATGAAGAGGACAATTTAGCAAGATCCACATGAGAAACAACATCGTCATAGGAACCTGGAATGTCAGGACCCTAACTGCGGAAGGAAAATTAGAAGAACTGGCCCACGAGTTGGACCACTTTCGATGGAACGTTCTAGGCATCAGCGAACTGCGCTGGAAAGGCCTAAGTGAAACAACAACCACAAGCTCTATTTCAGCGGTAGAGATGACAGGCATGAACACGGCGTTGGATTCTTGGTCCACAAGAACATTCGAGCCACTGTCATGGGTTGCCGCCCAGTCTCCAGTAGACTCATTACCATCCGCCTGAGAGCAGTCCCTTTCAACATCACCAACATCCAGGCCTATGCCCCAACATCAGACTATGACGACAGAAAAGTGGAGGATTTTTATGAAAATCTACAGGCGGTCCTTGACCAAGTGCCGAAGAAGGACATAGTCATAGTGCAAGGCGACTGGAATGCCAATGTTGGCCAAGATGCGCATCACAACTGGGGAGACACATGTGGACCCCACTGCAAAAACGAAACAAATGACAGGGGTCTGAGACTCTTGGAGTTTGCCAGATACAACAATCTGGTACTGGCAAACACGCTTGGTCTCCACATAAACTCCAGACGATGGACATGGCACAGTCCCAGCGGGAAGCATCACAACCAGATAGACTACATCATGGTCAAGAAACGCTTCAGATCAAGCATCAACATTGGCAGGACACGCACCTTTCCAGGAGCAGACATCGGAAGTGACCATGATCTCGTGATGATGTCTTTCCGGCTCCACTTGAAGAGAGTAAATACAGCAAAGTGCACTAGACTGAAGTTCGACCTGGACAAACTGCGAGACCCGGAGGTAACAGAACTATTTCAAGCCACAATTGGAGGGAAATTTGCACCACTGCACATTTTGGGGGCTGGTGAAGTAGATGTCAACACCATGACCACCACCTTCAACTCAGCTGTGACAGATGCCGGCTCCGAGATCCTTGGCAAGCACCGACCAAAGAAGAAGCCGTGGATCACACCTGAACGTTTGGACCTGCGTGATAAACGAAGAGATATAAAAAAGAAAGGGAACACCTGACAGGGAGATGATGCCTACCGAAAAATCAACAATGACATCCGAAAAGGCATGCGCACAGCAAAGGAGAACTGGATAGAAGCTCAATGCCAGGAAATAGAGAACAGTCTGAACAAGAACAACAGCAAGAAGGCCTACCAGACTGTGAAGCGGCTGACAAGTGTCAAACAGCCCAAAGTCTCCACGATCCAAAGCAAGTCTGGCACATGCCTTACAGAAGAACAAGAAGTCTTGGACAGATGGACAGAGTACTGCTCTGACCTTTACAACCATACACCAAATGGAGACCCATCAGTTCTAGCATGTCCCGAGAAAAGAGAAGAAGAAGAAATCCTCCCAATTATCCGGGAAGAAGTTGATGCAGCAGTGCAATCGCTAAAGAAAGGGAAGTCAGCGGGAGTGGACAACATACCCGCGGAACTGCTACAAGCAGGAAGAGAAGCGATGATTGATGCCCTCACCATTATCTGTAACAAGATCTGGCAGAGTGGGGAGTGGCCTATACCATGGACCCAGTCGCTTGTCATCACTCTTCCCAAAAAAGGTAACCTTCAGGAGTGTGAAAATTACCGCACCATCAGCCTCATCAGCCATCCCAGCAAGGTCCTCCTGAAAATAATACTCAACAGGTTGAAACCCCAAGCTGAACAAATCATAGCTGAAGAACAAGCAGGATTCAGGGCAGGGCGAAGTACCACTGAGCAGATTTTCAACCTCAGAATAATCTGTGAGAAATACCTACAGCACCAACAACATCTATATCATGTGTTCATAGACTTCAAGAAAGCGTTTGACCGAGTCTGGCATGCAGCTCTATGGGCAACAATGAAGGTGTACAACATCAGCCCTAAAATTATTGAAGTCATCAAAAACCTGTATCACAAGGCTACCAGTGCAGTCCTCCACAACAGCGCCATCGGGAACTGGTTCAGAACAACAATCGGTGTGCGTCAAGGATGCCTACTCTCTCCAACACTCTTCAACATCTTCCTAGAGCGCATCATGTCAGATGTTCTTGCAGATCATGAAGGCACAGTCAGCATAGGGGTTAGAGCAATCTCCAATCTTAGTTTTGCGGATAACATTGATGGATTGGCTGGAGAGGAACAAGAACTTGAACAGCTGGTACAGAGGCACCACCTCCAGAGCCTATGGAATGGAAATAAGTGCAGAGAAGACCAAATTGATGACCAACAACACCAATGGCATCAACACGGACATCAAAACCCAAGGCCAATCCCTCAACACAGTGCATAGCTTCAAATATTTAGAAGCCATTGTATCAGACAATGGGTCCCGACAGGAAGTCCTCTCCAGGATCGCACAAAAAACTGCTGCCCTGACAAGGTTGAAGCCCATTTGGAAAGACAGGACCATCAGTCTACATTCCAAAGTAAGACTGCTGCGCTCCCTTGTCATCTCCATCTTCCTATATGCTTGCGAAGCATGGACCCTCACAGCAGATCTCCAACGAAGAATACAAAGCATGAAGATGAGGTGCTACACAAGACTTCTGGGCATTTCCTATACCCAACACATCACCAACGACGAAGTCCGACAGACCATCACACAAGCCATTGGACAACACGATGACCTGCTCACAGTGGTAAAGAAACGGAAACTCCGATGGTATGGCCACGTCACCAGATCATCAGGCCTTGCAAAGACTATTCTGCAAGGCACAGTGCAAGGAGGTAGAAGAAGAGGGAGACCGAAAAAGAGGTGGGAAGACAACATTCGAGAATGGACTGGTTTGACACTGAGCGAAGCCATCAGGGCTGATGAGGACAGAGAAAGATGGAGTATGCTGGTTAAACGATCATCTGTGGTGCCCCTACGACCTCCGGGTTACGGGACAGGATAGGATAGGATAGGAAGAGAGAGAGAGAGAGAGAGAGAGAGAGAGAGAGAGAGGGGGGGGGGACCCGTAGGCACTCTTGCTCTTGATTTTTTGATCGTATTGCTGTACTCCGTTTTGTTTGTCATATTGCTGTACCCCGTTTTGTTTTGTCATATTGCTATACCCCGTTTTGTTTTATCATATTGCTACACCCCGTTTTGTGTTTTCGTATTGCTATACCAGGTTTTGTTTTGTCGTATTGCTGTACCCCGGTTTGTGTTTTCGTATTGCTGTACCCCGTTTTGTGTTTTCGTATTGCTTTACCCCGTTCTGTTTTGTCGTATTGCTGTACCCCGTTTTGTGTTTTCGTATTGCTGTACCCCGTTTTGTTTTGTCGTATTGCTGTACCCCGTTTTGTTTTGTCGTATTGCTGTACCCTGTTTTGTTTTGTCGTATTGCTGTACCCCGTTTTGTGTTTTCGTATTGCTGTACCCCGTTTTGTTTTGTCGTATTGCTGTATTCCGTTTTGTTTTGTCGTATTGCTGTACCCCGTTTTGTTTTGTCGTATTGCTGTACCCCGTTTTGTTTTGTCGTATTGCTGTATTCCGTTTTGTTTTGTCGTATTGCTGTATTCCGTTTTGTTTTGTCGTATTGCTCAATGCTGTACCCCGTTTTGTTTTGTCGTATTGCTGTACCCCGTTTTGTTTTGTCGTATTGCTGTACCCCGTTTTGTTTTGTCGTATTGCTGTACTCCGTTTTGTTTTGTCGTATTGCTGTACCCCGTTTTGTTTTGTCGTATTGCTGTACTCCGTTTTGTTTTGTAGTATTGCTGTACCCCTTTTTGTCGTATTGCTGTACCCGGTTTTGTCGTATTGCTGTAGTCCGTTTTGTCGTATTGGTGTACCCCGTTTTGTTTAATCGTATTGTTGTATGTTGTTGTTGTTGTTGTTGTTTTTGTTGGGCTGTGTGTTGTATTACGATCGTGTTAGTGTCACGTGGGTTTTATGGGTTGCTGGGCTCTGCACAATGGAATGATGTAAACCTCACGCTTTATCGATGGGGACCGCTAGTGAGTCACCCTGTGGATTACTTTAATAAATTTATTTATTTAGCTCGGTCTGTGTTAACGCTGGGTTACAGAGATAGATAGAAAAATGGTAAAAGATTACTGTCACACTAGCTTTCACACGGCTATGAATCATATGTAGTCCAGCCACTTGAGAACAGTTAAAATCACACATTTATTTCTTCTACTCTATACAAGATTTTCGATGTACTAATCTACCTTAAAATGTCATAAGTCAATGCAAATAATTCGATCGCTGATAGTCTAGGCAGCTGTTATGTCTTCATCGGGCACTGGCTTCTAGATTTCATGAAGATTGGACTACTCTGGTCCGTTTTACTACAGTTCTGAAGAGTGGACTACTGTGGTCCTTTTTCTCTCAGTTTAAGTGCACTGATTCCTGGGCACTTAGCTTGTGGTTTGAAGCCCTTTGATGAGGTAGCTGTGTCATCGTGTAGTTTGGTCCCTTGCCACGCTGTGGGGTCTTGCAGTGGGTTTTCCAGGGTTGCTCCCTCAGCCTTGTGCTGTAGGGGCTAAACAGCCAACTTGGTTTTCCTGTGGAGTTGGGCGCACGGGATAGCTCGCCTGTTCATCTGTAATATAAGAGACGAAATTCTGCACAACCCTGAATAATCGGTTTGTGCAGAGCGTCTCACTGAAAGCCAAAGTAGCCCTCAGTGATAGCTCCACATCTCTATACATAAGCGACAAACATTCTGCTACGTCCGTGGTCCACTGGAATCTCAACTCTAAGTTTTTATACATACATAAATATCAATCGTGGCTAACTACACACATACAGAATTAATAATAATATAAACATTCACTGGTACAGCCACTGGTCTGCAAACATACATTTAGGTTCAACAACAGTGGTTCTGTCAGGTATACAACATGGCGGCGCAACCGGTCGTGTTTCGCCACGTGGTCACGCAAAGTTGGACGAACAATCCACATTTATGCATAGCAAATTCTACAAACATAATTTCAACAATAATATAAATATATCATGATGAAACAGAAGTATGTTCATTTACCTGTTTGACAAAGTCAGGCCTCGTGGCTACTTGATAGAATTCTAAGATTCTAAAGTCCTGTTTCCTGGTCTATGAGTGAAGATAGTCCTCTGTTCCGGTCTAACTGTGTAGACTTCGGTGTCTTTCGTAGCACTGACTCAAGCTATGCTAGGTTTTGACCCAGTCAGAGCCGGCTCTAACCGCTCTGCCTGCGTCCCATTGGTTAAAACTTTCAGATTCAAGGCACACAGTGCTGACGTCACTAACTGCCGGCGTCAAGCTCGCAGTGTGTGTACCTCCTATACTGTAATCAGCTGCTGTGTAATACTCTAACTTTCTAAAGTTACAATGACTAAACAAGGCTAAATAGTAAATAGGCAGGGTAAAACTAGCAATCTCGTCACAGTTAGGTAGTGTTAGTTGAGGTGCGATGCAATTTACAAGATTTTCCTTTATTATATCCAACGGAGATACAGCATTAATTTTGTAGAATAGATTTATTAGATTTAAATGGAGAACGAAACGCGCCATTTCAGGTAGCGACAATCCTGTGTACCGTTTGTGTTGCTTCATTACACATTGTATCAATTTAACATTGTTATGATCTGAAATATTGAATTTTGTCATTTTGGTTCTGGAATTATTTGATCTGTTGGATTTTATTGCCAATTATCTGGAGTTGTTGCATTGCGATTAACGCTGGTTTCGTTTCGCCCAGTTTTTTTTCTCCAATAAGAGCTATTATTCTATAGCCCGTAGGATTAAAATTGCAGTGTGATTGCCTGTTAGAAACGTTTTAAAGACAATTAACCGGCTGTCGCCCCGTTGTTTTCAGAGCGGCGTAATGGAAATTAGTGGCATCAACGTCAAAAGAGCCTTTTACGTATTGCACGATATTTGAACATAAATATCAGCAAGACTGCCTGTACTGGGGTCGGGTTGATGAGTGTAGAGTACAGTGTTTGGTTTACAATGTTTCTTTGAATTCAGTTCTAAAGGCGTTTGCAAACGGATTATCATTTTGCAATGGGCAGGGCATTGAAAACCTTCGATAGCCTATGAAAAGGAACGCTCCTCAACCATTTGACGGTGCATATATGCGACGCGATGAAAGAGTGTTGAAGGTAGAAGAGAAATTTTTGTTGTTGTTGGGTAAATTAATGTCCCCGGACACGTGAGCATATAGGGGAAGAGAAATAGACCGCATGCCTCTTTATATATAAGCCAGAATTGGAGCACTTGTCAACGTTGAAGATAATGTTCGCCGTTGCTTCTTCCCAGGTCGTTGATATTTATACGCGTCTGACCTAACCTGACGGCCATTTGCCAACCACTGTTTGCTGTCATTTGGAAATGAAGCTTGGTATTTGCACATTAGGGCTAAACTGTGAATGGGCCAGCTTAATGAGGGCGGTGCCCACCTCCTCTCTACCACCTTCCCCTGTTCTAAACAAAGACACCCATTCACAGCTGGGCGAACAAGGGGTGTGTGGTGCGATTTGTTTCGAATCTTCATGTCGCTTAGCGTTAGCCTTGTAGGAATAGTCACCCATCCAAGCGCTAACACTAAGGAAACCTTTCCTGCGTGTGCTCAAACCAATACGCTTCTGCGACACCCAAAAAGTTGGTATAGATCGCCGCGCTTTGAGCCTGACTGATTTGGGGAAAGGCGCGTATATAACATCCTGTATTATTATTATTATTATTATTATTATTATTATTATTATTATTATTATTATTATTATTATTATTATTATTATTAATTTTAAACACCATCTGTTAAATATCCAGTGTTTGACAAAACTGATTTCATTGGTGGGTTAACGGGGCGGGCGCACAAAGGAGAATGAACGAACATTGAAGTTCAACGTCAACAGCCCCCACGAGCGATACGGCTGGCGGGAGATAACCGTCCCATGAAAGAAGGGGTAGGCGCCTAAATCAACATTGAACCACCAGAGCAATCTTACTGCTAAGATGGCCAGTGAGGAATGGCCACTTGTATCTTGCCCACCACAAGGTTCGGAAAACGAGGGAATGGAAGCAAAGCGTCTTTAAATAACATTTCAATGTTTAAATGTTGTGTTATTTAAAACGTGTTAAATCAAATTGAGCTATTTCGTGACGGCAAACGACAGTGCGTAATTTCCAGCATTTTTTTTAAAATTAAATTTTTTTCTTTTCTTTTTTGAATCCTGCGAAACACAAAAAAATTTATAAATTATAAAATGTTACGTAATAGGTTCTACTAATCAATGGGGTTATTATTATTATTATTATTATTATTATTATTATTATTATTATTATTATTATTATTATTATTATTATTAGTAGTAGTAGTAGTAGTAGTAGTAGTAGTAGTAGTAGTAGTAGTAGTAGTAGTAGTATTAATGCGACTGAGCTCGAGGCGCTTACATGAATACCGAACAATACGAATACCAATATGAATACTTTATTATCTAAACAGGGAAATTCCATCGTGATGCCAACATAGCAATGATTTTAAAACTGACCAAAAATACACAAACGCATAGACACATTTAAAAAAACCATCTTTAACTATAAAGCAAAAAGAGGAAAACTATTAACAGTAACGTTATATATAAAATCTAATGACTCTAATACACACACACACACACACGCACACACACACACACACACACACACACACACCCACACACGCACACACACACACACACACACACATACTCTCTATCATTCACTCACTTACGCGCGCACACGCGAATTATGACTTTGCAGATCTGTTTCATTGATTTCAGTCGATGGAAGGAAAATAATATCTCCTAAATATTAAGTATTCGGCAATATTTGGTTGTGAATTGGAACGTTTTAAAATGCTTGTTTAAATGGCACTTGTAGTGGGTAGTTATTTCCTGTATTCGCATTAAAATAACATAGCTCTGTAATAATAATAATAATAATAATAATAATAATAATAATAATAATAATAATAATAATAATAATAATAATAATAATAATAATATTAATAATAATAATAATAATAATAATAATAATAATAATAATAATAATAATAATAATAATAATTTAGATAGCGCGATTTTCTGAGCAAAGCGTTCACACGCATGCGCACACTAGCCGGTTAACATCATAATCTAAAAACATATTTTATAAACACAGAGATATACACATGCACACTAAAAGACAGATGCACATACACACAATTAAAACAATCAAACAGGAGACAGCAATTTAAAATATATTATACCACAGCTAAAAATCTGTTGCAAGAACCCTTTGACAATTATTGTCCATCTTTCCATGTTTGTACTTGTTCTTACGGCTTTCCTTCACAGAAAACCACCCCATAATAAACAGACTTATTGAAGCATAACGGTAGGCTCATGCTGACGTGTGCAAAGATAGCAAAACGGAAACAACAAATAGGTTTTAACGAAATCATAACATCGACACCTTTGTGTTATATACTCGTAAAAAGCATCCAGCACATGCATCTGTGTGCATGTCTATTGGAGTGCAAGCAAACTGTCTGCGTGTAGTAAATACTATGTGTCAATGCTTTCTAAAAAAAAAAAATCATCAGTGCCCTCTGTGATATCGCAGGCTAACAACACGTGAAACGTCGAGAGTTTATCCAGTAGCAAACGCACGGTAAATAGTTCCTCTAGAACTCGATGGTTAGCCGTAGGAAAACATTTTGCCAACATGAAATGGGTGGCCAAGCTTTGCTGGTGAATAATTAAAGACATTTGAAGATTGGTTACAAGTTGCCGGCAACATCATTTGATAGTAGGAACCGGGTCTGCTTCATTGAAGACATGGTGACATCACTGTATCATCAGAACTCCCAGCAGGGACACTAGATAAATTATTCAAGCCAGAGGGATCCAATTCCAGACAATCATCTCTCCGAGAATCTGCTTGATGAGATCGAGACCAGGAACCCTGTTTTTGAATAGATTTAGTAGGCGAGTAGAATATGGCGTCCGTTGCACAGGCGTTAATGTTCGTGAATAAGGCGAGGATGTAAGCTTAAATTACCCTTGTTTTGTGTGGTGGTCAGCGAGTCCCCTGATGTCCAGCAGCCAGAGACGTAGACGACTACATGGTATTCTCCATGCATGTACCACGATAGCGGAACAACCAACATATTTATCATAAGTCTTAGGCCTGTGATGGTGATTGTGTTGATGATTGTCGGTCGGTAAGGGCGCCCCCAAAACTCAGAACTCTTTTGTGTCGACAAGTTCGGAAAGAATTCCACTTCTATGAGCGACTGTCGATGTTGGTACATGGTAAGAAGCTCATTCCTTGTAGGTGTGAAGCAGGATACCTTCCATAATAATAATAATAATAATAATAATAATAATAATAATAATAATAATAATAATGATGATGATGGATGTAACTTTCGAGAATGGACTGGTTTGACACTGAGCGAAACAATCAGGGTTGCTGAGGACAGGGAAAGATGGAGTACGCTGGTTAAACGATCATCTGTGGTGCCCCTACGACCTCCGGGTTACGGGATATGATAGGATAGGATAGTAACATGCGCGCTTTTTATTAAAATCATCAATTTATTAAAATCATCAATCAAGATCAAATCGCGGCAATCTGTACCAACACACGTTCACATGTTTCACCCCCACACACTCACAAACAATCACACATAAACCACTCAAACATGTGCAGTAAAGGCAGGGAGATCGCTATTAGAAGACGAAAAGGAAATGGAATTTTTGTTTTTGAAAGTTTAGATTGACTGCGTCCAATACCATTATTTAAGGAAGGGGAAAAACAGAGTACCCGGAGAAAACCCTCGGTCACATGAATAGTCTCGTGCCTAAGTCACATAAGTTCACTCCTTGCGAGAATCGAACCCTCGACCTTCGGCATAGGAAACTGACGACTAGAGAAACGATAGCCTCAGCGTCTTCTGCATGGGATGCCTTTATTGTAAAGTGACCGCTTGGTGCAGTGTCTTCACTGTTGCCACTAGGGTTGTTTCAGCACATCTTTTATACGGATCAGGAGTGAATCCACTTTCAATCAAGTTGTGGTCCTGATTCGGCTCTTTGCAGTCCGCTGGACCCTGTAAGCAATGAATAACTAACTAACTAACCCTTGGTCCCCTTGTTTGTTTGTTGAACAGTGAGCTCGGGTACTAATTGCTTGTGTGAAATCATGTTTGCTGTTTGGAAATGTAAAGTAATTCAGTTGGTAATGTAAAATTATATTATTATATGTCTACCTGCAGGAAATGTTTAATAGAAATAGATTTTTTTTAAAGAAGTCAGATCCTTTACCTAATTTTCTTGTGAATGCGTGTGTTCTGTTTTGGGGAACAGTAAAACTATGTACATTTATAGGCATGTTATCCCTGTGACGTTAGGGAATAGCAGTATATTATGTAAGCTTTTAAACAAAGTATCCAATGAGACCTATCTTACAGAAATCGCATTACAAGTTGTTTCTTTCCGTTACATCAAGCAAACAGTTTCGTTCAGTTTCCAATTTTCCAACTCCAAATTGTAAGCCCTGGCTATATATAGTACACAACAGTTTTATTTTAGTCTACATTTTAATTGAATTTGATAATGAGGTTGAGGACGTTACCATCCTCTTGTTTCAGGTACAAATCGTGTCCGCGTGTTTGCTTTGTGCTTTTTCATTACAGATAGCCGCATTTTGCCACATCCGTCGTTCGTTCTACTTCACTTCCGAACAGTTCTAATTTTAGCTTCGCGCGTATCATGCCATTTCCGCTTGTGCTCTGAGGACTCGATTACCCAAACCAGGCGACTGGCGACAGTTTTACGAGATTTAATGGAAATAACTGTATAAAATGGATGGGGGTAGGTGGGTGTTTTATAGCCTCATGCATGCTGGATGTTGGAGCTGCATCTGCCGATAATAATCTACACAAACGTGTTACCCGCTTGAGCGAATGTTCCGGAAGTCATAAGAACTCGGCATTTTAACGTCTTCAAATTTTTATAAGATTATTTTTTCAAAGATTATTTTTTTAGGTTATGTACTTGTGGAAACGTTTTGAGGTATCATGCAGATTCCATAAACATGTGTTTGGTGTTTGAGCGTGTGTGTAATTATGTGTATGTCTGTGTGTGTTTATGTATGTGTGTATGTGTGTGTGGGTCAATACATAGGCAGATTCTATAAATGCATATGCTCACGGTGTTTTCAGATAATAAAACCCCGATATATATATATATATATATATATATATATATATATATATATATATATATATATATATATATATATATATATATATATATATATATATATATATATATATATGTGTGTGTGTGTCTGCGTGCGCGCCTTTGTGTGTGTGAGTGTGTGCGTACGTACGTGTCTTTGTGTGTGTTTGTATGCGTGCATGGCTTTGTGTGTGTGTGTGTGTGTATTTGTGTATTTGTGAGCGACGTATGTGCATACATGTATGCATTCACGTATTCATCCGTAAGTGTTCATGTTTGTATCAAAGTGTGACCTGGCAAAAACCAAACCCGTTCAAACAATCCTAAAACACCCCTACATTGTGAAAAGAGGATCAATAGACCGTATTTACCTTTACTGGAATGTTCGCTCAGTCGTGTTTTTAACACATTAGAGATCTTCTGGCCTTGGTTTGTCCGCAATCACCCAATGTGATTTTTCTAATTCGGTCTTGCGCGCGGGGCCAGCCTGGTGTTCCAACAGTTTTATGATCCTTTAGCTCTAGGTCAATGTACTTCCAGGTAGGTGTTCTCCCAAAACTCGGTTTAGGTTCATATCGGTCCAAATTTGTTTTGTCTACGTGCCAGTATTCTAGCAGATTAGGCTTAGGCCAGTTTAACCAAGTCTAGCGGTAGCGAGACCTCAGTAATATACTGTATCACAGATAAAGATGGTGATGGGGAGGGGGGGGGAGGCAGGGTAGGAGGGTGGCAAAGGCCTAGGGGATTTGGACCTGTGGTAATATAGACGAAACAGCATATGGGGGTTGGGGTGTGTGGAAGGGGCAGGCGGTGGGGGGGGGGGGGGTAAGAAATATTGATCTAGGCGGGCATAGACAAAGCTTGGTGCCATCACAGACCTGAGGATCTTGGAAGTCAGACAATGCGCCTAAAGGGAGGCAAATGTCCGCCTCCAGCGGCGTGAGTTAGATCCTGTATCGGCCAGCGCCTTGAGCAGCTCTTGAGCTGGAAAAGCGATTTCTAAGAACAATGTAAAAACAATAGGCCTAGCTAGATAAAGATATGCCCGAGGGACATAGGCATCTCCCCTGTTGATCTACTGCTATTTCAGCAGCCTTCAGATTTATAATTACATTGAAAATCGTGATTGGATTTTAGCTGGGGATGTTTGCGACGCGCTCTGGGTAAATAGGTTTTGGTTTAGAAATAGACATGAGAAGGTCATGATCAGGTAGAGAGCGATGGCGTTCGGAAGTGGTCATGCGGTCATTATGAAAAAATATTTCAGTTGTACCGGTACTCCTAATAAAAATATAGAAAAGACGGTGACATATTATCATTAAACTATAGTACATCTTCATGCGACACATAGACAAACTGAAATTTTATTACACGCTTACTAAATCACACACCCAACAAATGTATCTATTCGTAAACAATAACAACACAGTTAACTAAACAAAATTGTAATTGCGGGTAGGGTAGAGATTAAAATAATTATTTCTTTATTTAATAGTTCTTATATAGCGCTTAAGTGAATAGAACAATGTTAAGTAGTTAACATAAGACATTTAGTTAGTAGTTAACATAAGACAATTAGTAAGTAGTTAACATAAGACATTTAGGTCTACAGAGCGGGAGACTTTCGCAAAATTAATAAGAAACGAACAATAATACTCAAAAGAACAGAAAAAAAATCGAACAGTTAGAATTTATTTAAGTCCAAGTCCTAGGTCTTTTAAGTGCAAAGCCTGTTTTAAAGCGTAGGCTTGTAAAAAAAATTATTATTGTTTTATGGACAGGTGGACCGTTGACTGGTTTGTTTTTCCTTATCCCGCTCCACCCTTGTTTTCTTTCCTCATAACTGTAGATGTAGAAATAATTACATCAGTTATCAGAGCCGGAGACATAATAGATCTTCTTGGTTTAGTACTGGACAGCACGATGACATGCTCACAGTGGTGAAAAAAACTGAAACTCCGATGGTATGGCCACGTCACCAGATCATCAGGTCTGGCAAAGACCATCCTGCAAGGCACAGTGCAAGGAGGTAGAAAAAGAGGGAGACCGAAAAAGAGGTGGGAGTACAACATTCGAGAATGGACTGGTTTGACACTGAGCGAAACCATCACAGTTGCTGAGGACAGGGAAAGATCGAGTACGCTGGTTAAACGATCATCTGTGGTGCCCTTACGACCTCCGAGTTCCGGGATATGATATGATAGGATATGATATTATTATTATTATTATTATTATTATTATTATTATTATTATTATTATTATTATTATTATTATTATTAATGTTTCAAGATCACAGCAATCTTTCATTTTAAACAGACTGTGGTTGAAGATTCATACACACGTAATCGTAGTGGTAAACGTTTGCTTAAGAGCCTTATGACAGTAGTCATGACGATATTTGCCTGATGCAGACCTGCCTACCTCAGATTTTCAGTTTCAGTATTCTGACTGGCAAAATGTGGTATTCTGGGACCAAAATTCGTATTTTCACTCTCGGCGAATCGACGCATTCACAAGTAGGGAATTTAACAATTGTAAATGTAACTTAGTGAAGATAAAGAAGAAGTTATCACTGCATTAAAAAAAACCTCAAACTGATTCCTTAAATACACTGTTCCCCGATTTATTTATTTATTTATTGACTACAGAATAAGCGCAAAACTGTCATTACTAGAGAGCAAACATTCAGTTGATAAAAACTTAAATTGGAATTGGAAACAAAAAAATAATTTATCTATTGTGAAGGACTAAGTAATTTATATGATGTGCAAAAATGTCAACATTGTTTTCCTTCAGCTGCTGTCGGCCCCTTCTTAGACTGCACAAGAAACTGCCACTCATCAGTGTACGAAGACAAGAATGTCTGCTGTCGTTTAGGCTTTTTCTCCTTTGAAACCGATGTTGACGCTTCAACCAATTCATCATCAGTTTTATGGGCTCTTATTATTTTTCTTTCTTGGAACCCGTGGCAGACATGGTTGAACTTAATGTAGTAATCTCTGACAATGAAAAGTTTCAATTGTTTCTGACTTAAGTATGGCTCGCAGTATGTGTGAAATGTCTTAAAACCCAAAACAAATGTCTTATTACAAAACAAAACAAAAAACTAAAAAAAAAACTATTAAAAAAACAAAAAAGTTTCAAAATTCGTATTTTGTAAGGCCTTTGCGTATTTTTGTATTCTAGGTCTCACATCCGTAAAAATACGGAAAAATTCGTAACGGTAGCCAGGTCTGCTGATGAGGTACTGTATGGATATGTGATGGACTACCAAAAACTGCGTCAGTTTCCATCAGCAATGTATGTTGTCATTTTTGATGAATAAATTCTATATTCTGGTATTCCTTATTCTGTATGTATTTGTGTACCTCGACCGTTAGCATACAATCCACTATATAAGAAGATAAAAAGATAAAGCTGAAAATAATGACCAATGATGGCCGAGAACGTGCAAGAAATTCAGGGGTTTTCAAGTTCTCTGGAAATGACAGTGAACCCAATCTGATTGGCTCTCGTCCCAGCACGTGTTACGGATATCCGGTGACACTCACAGACATTCTGACGTT
>CM072513.1:18011749-18089249 GCA_036898135.1 Oncomelania hupensis
CTGGCTTGACACTGAGTGAAGCCATGATCAATGCTGCTGAGTACAGAGAAATATGGAGTATGCAGGTTAAGCGTTCATCTGTTGTGCCCCAACGACTTTCGAGTCCTCCTCCTCCCCCTCCTCCTCCTCATCATCATCGTCATCATCATTATCATCATCATCCTCATCACCACTCTCCTCATCCAGCTCCTCCTTCCCTTCGTCAACACTACCACCACTACTACCAAGTACAACCATCACCATCCCCACCCTCATCATCGTCCCAAACCAAACATTTCAACAGTTCTCTATATCGAAACCGGGCTTAAACCTCAGACACACAGTGCCATTTACTATTCTACAAAAAAAATCAGCTTTAAGAGTATTCTCTTCCGTGTCAAGAGACACAGTGTCAGTCAGTAGTCAGTATTCTAGGCCAGAGTTCAGCTTTAATGTTTTTCCTTTTTGGTGTTCAAGGAATGTTTTTGATCCTTCCAAGTGCTTGTCAAGGACACTCTCTCGCTTGAATCGCCCACATGCCAATTCTTCAAGAGAAGAGTCAACTGCATTTTGATGCATGCAGTTTTTCTCTTCAATTTTTCTTAAGTTTGTTATTTAGTCTCCTCTTTCCATATTGAGAGGTGGCCAAAAGGTTTACCAATATTGTTTTATTCTAATTTCTCTCAAATGCTTTTTCCTGTAAATATTAGATGTATTCCTTTTCCTCGACATTGTCATCTTTGTCTTCACCATCTTTCTCATCATCATCATCATCATCATCATCATCATCATCATCATCATCATCATCATCATCATCATCATCATCATCATCATCATCATCATCATCATCATCATCATCATCATCATCATCATCCTTCTCCTCCTTTTCTCCTCCTCCTCCTCATCATCAGCAGCAGTACTACTGCCATCACCACCACCATCCTCCTCCTGTTTCTCCGTCTTATCGTCATCATCGTCATCATCACACCGCTACTACCACCCCAACAAACGCCTCCCCATTCCCTCTACTCTTCCTCGTTGTTTTCATAATCAGTCAGAAGCAATTTTAAATGTCAAAAGTTAGTAAAGAATGAAAGGAAACGACAGGTCTCTTTTAGAATTCTATTCAGTCTGTATGTCTGATCTGGTCTGGTCTGTCTGTCAGTCTGTCTGTCTGTCTCTTCTTCTTCTTCTTTTTCACTCGACGTCTGATCCCACCTCTGCTGCTCTTCCTTTGCCAGTTAATGATCCTTATCTTTCCCTTCCGACGTCTTATGTTATTCCTGACATGCAAACTATATCACTGAGTTGCCAGCCGAGGGGTTTGACCGAAGTTAAATCTAGTACCGTATGATTTGCGCATGCAGGGTTACCAAATAAGATCCAGAGCTTTAAAATCCAATTTTCTCTGATAAATAGATATTTTCTAACCGTTCGTGTGTCTGTGTGTGTGTGTGTGTCTATCTTCTTCCCTTTTCCGTCTTGCTTCATTTCTGAGACATCTGGCTGGTCGTGGTGCACATTATTATTATTATTATTATTATTATTATTATTATTATTATTATTATTATTATTATTATTATTATTATTATTATTAAATAATCATTAATTAATTATTTATTAATTATTTATTTAGCACAAGCAACTGCCCTGACAAGGTTGAAGCCCGTTTGGAAAGACAGGGCCAACAGTCTACACTTCAGGGTACGGTTGCTGCGCTCCCTTGTCATCTCAATCTTATGTGGAACATGGACCCTTACAGCAGACCTACAACGAAGAAAACAAAGCATGGAGGTGAGTTGCTACAGAAAACTTCTGGAAGAGAATGCGTGAGAGAGAGAGAATGAGAGAGAGAGAGAGAGAGAGAGAGAGAGAGAGAGAGACACACTTTGAGACACTTTGAGATTTAATTGTTAAGGCCACCAGCCCATCACAATGGTAGGCATCACATACAATATAAAATAATCTTTAAATAATCTTTAAAATAAAAGGACAATATTAAATACATATCATTTACAAGTTTCATAAAAAAGTGTTTCGAAAAAGCATTCGCATCATATCACGCATGAAGGTAAATTTCGATAACATACAACATTGCAGTTAAAAACACATTCAGTGTAAATTTTTCTTTCTAATAGCAATTGCTTTGTAAATAAAGTACGCAACATTTCTAATAATTGTTTGATTTTGGCTGGACATAAGCAGTACAAATCTGGATAAGCATGGCTGCCTTGTAAACTTCAACGGAATAAGATCATCCCGAATGTCTGTGTATTTGGGACAAACCAGTAACATATGCATTTCAGTCTCTTGAACATTTGGACAAAAAGGACAATTAACATCTATTAGACGATCCTTTCTAAATTCAACAAAGTGTGCATTCAACGGTGACATTCCAATTCTAAACCTAATAATTGCTTTCCTTACTGCAATATTTCTAATTAAATTTAAGTATTCACCGCAAACCACTTCACGTTTGAAACAGGAATATACATAGTAAAAAACATGGTCGTCTAGCGCAAAACTCCAATCTTGTTTAAAACAATCAACAAGTCTTTGTTTAAATTCAAAAATAAACAGTTTTACATTTCCAACACCCTGTGTTTCCCAGACAACTCCAAAACCAAACCTGAACAATACGTTTCGAACTTTGCAAGCCCATGTAGTATAATTCTGTTGCTGCAGATACAGTAACATATTGTATGCTTTCTTCGAAAATCTGTGATTTCCAAGCATAGTCAATCTAAGCCAAAATTTCACACATCTTGTGTATGTCATAACATGCAAGGGATATCGCCCTGTTTCACCATATATCAAGTGTCTTGGAGATTTGGTGCTAACTCCCAGAAAACGTTTTATTGCTGACAAGTGAACCCTTTCAATACATTCCTGGTCAGCAGTTAAACCCCATATTTCTGATCCGTATGTTAAAATTGGCTGAATTTGTGAATCAAAAAGTGTAAAAAAGACTTTGGGTGAAAATTCTCCAAGTGACCAAAGTAACTTCATGATGGCTGAAACGCCCTTCCTTGCTCGTTCAGCTAGATCCTTAAAAGTATAGGAAAATGTTAATTTGGTAGACATGAAAATCCCTAAATATTTGTACATATTAACAATTTTCAAAACTCGTCCATCAAAAAACCACTGTTCTCTCTCGCCCAAAAATCCTCCATTACGGAATACAATAATATTCGATTTGTCCAAGTTAACAACAAGACCCAGTCGTTTTGCACTTTCACATAGAACATTCAGCTGATTTTGCAGCCCAACTATAGTATCTGAAAACAACACTACATCGTCAGCAAAAAGCAAAATAAACAATTCAATGAGTTCTGGGGGTAATTGGATCCCGTGTTTACCATGATGTACAATATCTTTCGTCAGTTCATTAATAAAAAGGGAAAACAGTACAGGAGAACATACTTCTCCCTGCTTCAGTCCCTGTGGACACATAAACTCATCAGACAGGTCTGCACCAGCACGAACACGTGCTTTAACAACATTGTACATGCTCTGTATTGCTTTTGCTAATTTACCATTCAAGCCTGATGTGTATAGAACCTTCCAAAGCTTCTCTCTACTAATGGAATCGAAAGCCTTCCGAAAGTCTATGAAGGTTACATAAAGTTTTCTGTGTCTTAATAATTGTTTCTGAACCAGAGCCAACAGAGTAAATATGTGGTCAGCAGTACTATGTTTCTTCCTGAAACCAGCCTGCTCTTCTCCAACGACATTGTTTTCTTCAATCCAATCTGAAATACGTTTATTTAAAATATAACTATACAATTTACTGCTAATATCAAGAAGGGAAATCCCTCTGTAATTATCAGGTACCGTGACATCGCCCTTTTTATGTAATGGTTGCAAAAGAGACATAGTCCATTTATCAGGAAACAGACCATTGTCAAACAAATGATTAAAAAATTTAGCAAGAAATGGCAAAATTTCGTCCAAGCTTTGTTTATAGAATTCTCCAATCAGGCCATCTGGGCCAGCCGCTTTTTTATTTTTGAGTACTTTGATAGCAGATTGAATTTCACAACGTGTAATAGGAGAATTTATTTACTCACAATCAAAAGGATTTGCATCATTTTCTGAATCAAAATCAACAGCTGCATTGCAATGCTCAAAACTGACATCAGAATTAAATACGTTATAAAAATGTTCATGCCATTGTTCAATTGAAATGCTATTACATGCTGCTGAACCTTTCCTACGCAAGGACCGCAACGTGTCCCAGAATTTCCGTGGATCATTTGATAAGTTATTCAATGTGTTAATAATTGATTCTGTGTCTGCTCGTTTCTTATTTCGAATTAGTTCTTTATACTGTCTTCGTTTCTCAGCGTAACAAAATCGATCTGCGTCACTATTGGACCTGTGAAACTTTCTCAGCTGACTCCTTAAATGTTGACGGCTTCAGAGAGAGATAGAGAGAGAGATAGAGAGATAGAGAGAGAGAGAGAGAGAGAGAGAGAGAGAGAGAGAGAGATAGAGAGAGAGAGAGAGAGAGAGAGACAGAGAGAGAAGACAATTCCATCATCCATCATCATGTCTCATTCCTTTATTGTTACATATTTGTTTATTGTTTACAATTTTACAATTTCTTACCCTCGCAAATTTTTTTTCTCAACCTAATTGTGGGCTATTTGTCAGTAATTTTCTGTCAACGCCTCTCTGAGCTTGTAAGAGCGCTATATAAGAGAAATCTCTTTCTTTCTTTCTTTTTTTAACTGTCATTGCCTTCTACGGTTGTATCTGCTTGAATCTTATCATTGTCATTGTTAAAATTTTTTGACTTTGTGAGCTTTTGTCTATTTATTATATTGTATATTGTTACGAAATGTTAATAATAATAATAATAATAATAATAATAATAATAATAATAATAATAATAATAATAATAATAATAATAAATTAAAAAATAATTATTAATAAAAATAATGATAATAATAATAACATATAAGGATATACTTATTATAATAAATATTATAATTATTATTATTTTATTTACCGTCTGTTTACATCAGGATAATTTCAATAAAATTAATTCAAATGAACAAAACTAAATATAACAAAATAAATATCTAACAAAAACATATAGTTACTTCTCATTTCCTTTCATTTTTGTTTTATTTCATCGTTCTTATATAGCGCTTTTTCAGTTCAGGTGCTGCTCAAGGCGCTGGACGATACAGGATCTAACTCAAGACGCCAGAGGCGCCCACATTATTGATAATTATAATGATAAAGAAGAAAGCAGGATGGCCAAATTACAAGCTTGTTTCAATCATCGCCTGAAATGCATTAAAAAAATGGATATATAATTATAGACTAGACTCTATATATAATGTGTATGATAGTACCGTACCTGATATTATAAATAGAAATATCTCATTTTCTTTTCTGTTTTTTTTTTTACCCCGGCTACTCTGCCAACACCTTTGGTACAAACTTGGTTTGAGGTCCACGGCTCGCTTTCAGTAATCAATATAATTTTGTACATTCCATTTCAATAATCGCAGACTATATGTATTGTGCATGTGTATTGTACACCTAAGTCCACTGGTATTAATACTGTACGTTGATCTCTCCAATGTGCCGCTTTCGTCAGACCTAAAAATAAGACAACATCTCTGGATAATCCAAGACCATTGGTTTCCGATAACGTAAATACTATAAATAATCACACCATTCTTCTATGACCGACGCCCTCTGTTCCTAAACCATTCGTCTTCTTGGCTTGGTAACCATTAAATAGTTGTCCTTGCTGCGATCCGCGCACCGATTGTTCCCTAATTGGAGATTTGAACCCTGTCCATAGAAATACGATAGCCAGTGTCCTAAAATGAAATTCTTCTACTTCTTCTTCTTGAGTGGGGCAGTCACAATCAGCTCGTTGATTCATTTGATCACATCTCTTCAAGTTCACTCTTCTTCTTCTTCTTCTTCTTCTTCTTCTTCTTCTTCTTCTTCTTCTTCTTCTTCTTCTTCTTCTTCTTCTTCTTCTTCTTCAAGATGTTTTGATGTAATCATGAAAATATGGGGTAAATCATTTATCATGAATGGTACTATGAATGCTGCCTTTCATAACATTTAAGTACAGAAAATGTTATTTGAACGTATGTAATGGTTCCGAAAGCAGAAATTGTGGGCGTTGTGACAATATTTTAATTCCTTGAGATTGTGTTTATCCCAAAATAAAATTGTTAAATACACTGGATACTGGGCAGTGTTAGTATGCACATGTTTGAGTAAATCTATTGGGCAGTTTGCAGTTTAAAAGATATCTGTCTTGCAGTTTGCAATAAAAGTACGTGCAAAACAACTGTCATGGTGACGAATGCGGGGAAAATACCCTTGTGGTAGACACTATTTTTATTTCTCGTTGTTTATTGCGCTCGCGTTGGGCTAGCTAAATAGATGATCGATAAAAACGTTGCTGAGTGCAATCTTCCATTGTGCAAAGTTTGAAGTAAACTGATGCAGCAATTCAAAAATATACAACACGCACACACACACACGTACACACACATATAATAATAATAAATGTAGATTTATATAGCTCTCCGCGCTTGACACATTCATACACCATTTATACTACACAACAACAGTAGGTTTATAAAGTCTGAATAAATTCACTAAAAATGTACAACATAATGTTAAAAACATTCAATAAAAATATTACATTGAAAAACATAAAAAGGCAACTAAAACTATTATTAACTGGTTAAAGGCAACCAACACTTATAACAATTATAAAAAGCGAACACCATTAAAAAGCGAACACCATTGCCCGTGCATGGAGCGCACATATATATATATACATACACAGCTGAATAAGTAACTCAATTTTAAATATAGATTTTACATATAATATTTCTTCTTTCTAGGGGTCCAAATTCTGACTCACTTTAAAGTTATGGAGTCAGTTCAATGAACGGAACTAAAACGAACGAGCGCATAGGATACTTACATC
Organism: Oncomelania hupensis; assembly: GCA_036898135.1. Classification (NCBI taxonomy): domain Eukaryota; kingdom Metazoa; phylum Mollusca; class Gastropoda; order Littorinimorpha; family Pomatiopsidae; genus Oncomelania; species Oncomelania hupensis. The sequence continues at coordinate 18,018,708 of CM072513.1, forward strand.
TTAAAGTCATAACATATAGGTCTCCTGTCTCTTCTGTATCAACTTCGTCGTTCATAAAACTAGCCAATGGTGCTCCGTACCATAGACTTTTTGAGAACGTAGACACCGCCTCAAGCATTGTTAATTGGAACTGTTCTACAGTCATTCTGCAAAATGTATTGTCCTCACAAATGGGCTATTAGACATTCTGTCCATGCCCCAACACAACCCCCCGAAAAATTATTTTTAAAATTAAACAGAAATATTTTACCCCCAAACCACAACATCGAACAACAACTAACTGAAATAAAATATTAATAATTAATGATTAATGCGGTAAAGAAAACCTATCCTTCGGATGAGAGTATAAACCAAGGGCTAGTCTGAGCACGCAAGCATTCCATCGCATGGATTTTGGAGATCCTGATGCTCATGTCTAGTTTAGTGAGGACCGGCTACAAAATACACCCAGCATGTACTAGGTCCCTTCTCTCCATATCCGGTCACCCAAGATTGTGCTCAGTCGTCTGGGCGTCAGACTGCGCTCAAAGTTGCAGATGGCCGCCTCGAGCGGCTTCAGTTAAATCCTGTGTCGACCATCACCTTAAGCAGCTCTTGTGCTGGAAAAGTGCCATATAAAAGTGATCAAATCTCTCTCTCTCTCTCTCTCTCTCTCTCTCTCTCTCTCTCTCTGTCTCTGTCTCTGTCTCTGTCTCTGTCTCTGTCTCTGTCTCTCTCTCTGTCTCTCTCTCTCTCTCTCTCTGTCTATGTCTCTGTCTCTCTCTCTGTCTCTCTCTCTCTCTCTCTCTCTCTCTCTCTCTCTCTCTCTCTCTCTCTCTCTCTCTCTCTCCTATCCCCAAAGAATGTATAAATTTCACACTATAACTTGCATTCACACCAAGTTTAACACATTTGCTGGTTTTCATAATACAGTCGCTATCGGTGAAGTTAATATACGTTTTGGCACAGGATATTTCCAGCGCTAGAGTGGTAGCTATTATTAGGACAAAAAGAAACTACTAATTGATTGATGTAAACAGCAACTATAAGTATAACTTCCAAAGAGTTATGTTTAGTTGTAACCACAATTTCTTCAGTGGGGCAAAACTCACTGTGAATTTTACAATTAAAAGACCTGTCTCGAGTTCCTTGGCCAAAGTGGGACCCTTTAAAACAAATTTACAGAGACTGAAATAGAATTAACTCACACTTACCCCCCGTGGGGGTGACGGGGGTTTCTGTATAAATAGTATCCCCACTTTCTGGAAATGTAGTGCTTTAAATTCCCACTGTCGCTGTCTTTCTCCTTTGTTCTTTCTCATTCCTACTCTGTTCTATCAATCTGCTATACTATCTTCTTCTTTGCTAGACCAGTCATCTAACTTTTTTTCTTGAAAACTCTTCCGACATAAACCTCCTCATTTGTGTGTGAGGTCTGTTGGATCAGCTTTGGAATATTGGACGCATTCTGCCAAATGGTCACTGGGGCTTTCTATGATGTTATTATTTGGCAATGTAAGCATTTTATATGTATGTGTTTTGTTGATATTTTATAATGATGCTTATATTCTATTTTGTTTTTGTAAACGGGGGTTCGATAAATTAGAGTATAGCCTCAGCGTCCCCTGCGTGGGATGTCTTTATTGTAAAATGACCGGCCGGTGGAGTGCCTTCAGTGTTACCACTTGTGTTGTTTCGGCAGATCTTTTATGCGGATCAGGGCTGAGTCCTCTTTCAACGAAGTGGTGGTCTTGATTTTGTGGTCCTGATTCGGCTCTTTGCAGTCCGCTGGACCATGTAAGCAATGAATAACTAAACTAAACTAAACTCATACTTACAGAGACTGAAATAGCATTAACACACACTTACAGAGACTGAAATAGCATAAACACACACTTACAGAGACTGAAATAGCATAAACACACACTTACAGAGACTAAAATAGCATTAACACACACTTACAGAGACTGAAATAGCATTAACACACACTTACAGAGACTGAAATAGCATTAATACACACTTATAGAGAATGAAATAGCATTAACACACACTTATAGAGAATGAAATAGCATTAACACAGAATTATAGAGAATAAAATAGCATTAACAGACATTGACAGAGACTGAAATAGCATTACCACACATTGGTCACCAATGAAGTGGACTAGTTTACTGGAAGAGTTAGGATTGATTAAAAGTTTACCCACTGATGCAGGTATTTCGTTTTCGAATCTCTTATCTAATCTTAAAGACAAAATGTAGCGGAGAACTATAGCTATACACGTAGCAAAGGAGACATTGGCTGAGGTTGTAGAGTGCGGTACAAGGGGTGGGGGTGTGGGTAGTGGAGGGGACGGGGATGGGAGAGTATAAGTGTGATAGAAAAGGGAGACGGGTGGTAGAGAGAGAGCGAAACGTGATTTAAAAAAAAACACTTAATTTTTTAAAATTAGGGATAACTTAATGGTTTTAGAATAATTGAAAATCTTGTAATCCGTCTCTTAACAAATTAAAATAATGCCGATCCTTTAACATTAAATTGGAAATCATACCACAAACACACACACACACGCACGGACACACACACACACCCACCCCACACACGCCTACACACCATAATCATCGTCATCATCTTTAAAGAATATTAGACAACTCCCCTCTCCATCTCTCACTGCTTATCAAAAAATTACATTAACATTATAGATAACACATTTATAATTCATTTAGCAGATGTCTACAAAAAATATCCTGATGCCTACAGATTTCATGTTTGAAAGGAAATAGTGTGACGCAATGTTGAGAGAGAGAGAGAGAGAGAGAGAGAGAGAGAGAGAGAGAGAGAGAGAGAGAGAGAGAGAGAGAGAGAGAGAGAGAGAGAGAGAGAGAGAGAGAGAGAGAGAGAGAGAGAGAGAAAGACTGACAAGACGAACAAACAGACAGGCTGACAGACGAACGGACTAAAAATTACAGACATAGACTGTTGAATTTTAAGTCTCCTCTCTGAAAATCCTTAACGGGAAGAGACTATAAACTGATTAAAAAAAAAAAAGACTGTTGAAGGCTATATTAGCATTGATCTGTATCATTGTATGTTAGTAAGCTTGTGTGAGTTAAAGAGATAAGGGTCAAGGAGATTGTGTCTCATGTCCCCAGTATCTCACCAAAAAACAGAGACTGCATCAATCTCAATGATAAGAGTGGTTTTTCTGTCTCACGTTCCTAGTATCTTATCAAAACAGAGACTGCATCAATCTCAATTATAAGAGTAGTTTCTCTGTCTCACGTCCCAAATATCTCATCAAAACAGATACTGCATCAATCTCACGATGATGAGCGTGATTTTTAATAATAATAAATAATATTAACAGGCAATTTATACAGCGCTAACCAAAATCACAAAGTGCTTTACACAAACAAATGTAAACACAACATGCGTACATTGGTCAACAACACGCAACCACATACGCATCCTAACACCCAAAAACACTCACTCAGGGCGCCTAAGAAAAGGCCTCTCTAAAAAGATGCGTCTTCAAGTTCATTTTAAAGGACGCTAGTGAAGGACTGTGACGGACGGACCGAGGTAGCGAGTTCCAGGTCTGAACGGAGAGAAAACCTGAAGGCTCGACAACCGTGTCTCACCCTGTGATATTCTGGTACACGGAACATCCTTTCATCTGCAGACGAGCGGAGAGAGCGAGAAGGAACTTAGACAGTCAAAAGTTCGGAAAGATAGCTAGGAGCAGTTCCAGAGATGTGTCTCATGTCCGAAGTATCTCATCAAAAAAGAGACTGCATCAGTCTCAATGATGGTTAGTGGTAATTTCGTCAAAAAGCAAGAGCAGAGAGCGACTGAACTGACCAATTGTATATTGGCAATATAACTATTAGCCAATATCATAATATATATTAAGATTATTCTTTAAAGATCACGGCTACGTGAAAGAACATTTTGGCCGAACAAAGGAGGTTATATTAAATCATCCACATATAACACAACGTATTAGTGTTTTGATAAGATCGCCAGTTAGAAAATTGTTGGAAGTAAGTTTTATTTAATTGTATACTGTTACATTGTGAAATCTTTAAGATAGGATTTAGATGCGAGTGAATTTGAGCAATGGTGAGGGTTTAATATCACCCTAGTGTATGAAAAGACGATTAAAAATACTGAATTTAACTGAAAAATAATATAATGGCAATAGAACTACTGACCAATATTAGAATGACAGTTAACTAGGTAAAGGTTCCAGACTAAATCTTTGTCCTTCGGGTCCTCTTAGTGTCAGTGCAAAAAGTCTGCTGCCGTACGTGTTTCCATTTTCTCCAAGGGTGAGGAAATCAGCGCGCCCTCATTAGGCTGGCCTAGAGAATATGGAAGCTCCAAACGCATCTATCCCCAACGACCGAAAGGGCACGGTAACATCCTTTTTAACTCTGGCAATCTGAAAAGTAGAACTATTTTGTTACGTAGGCCTATTTTATTTCCTTTCCCCCAAATACCTTCACTCACAAACCTGTACAATTTATGTTTTAATTGAGTTTTATGTCTTTAAAAAAACAAACATTACACATACAAATGCTATGTAGGTTTACTTTGTTTTATTTCTTTAGGTTTTGTTTAGCTAGATAGTAACTTAGGCCTGATCTAACAGCCATATTTTAATATATTTTGTGAGGTTTGACCCACCTGTCCCCAGGAGAGAGGAAGGAGACATGGCTTTTAAAATACTGAAGATTAGTTTTCCAGTCTTCATGGGTCGCCTTATTCTATTCTCTTGTCAGACACTGCAAGCGCATGCCTTCATATAACCCACAGTGGACCTTTTTTTTTGTCTTTGTCATGTGCTCATGAACGACAACCGAGAAGCATAAATAGCCTTAAGGGAGCTAACCGGGTTAGGAGTGAACATCGGCTAATTTTTCGTGTTAAGACCATCCAAGGTGGCTCAAAGGATTGTTATGTTATTTTAGGCTCTAAACTAATGACCGAAGCCCAGGAGATTGGGCTAATCCTTTTAAAAGCTTTTTGTCTGCGAAAATGCGGCTTGGTATAAGGAGCACATGTCTGCCCGTTGCGGTGTTGCTGTGTGGTGTGGTATCTTCTAGCTGACATTGACTGGACGTCGGTCAAATTGCAGTCTCCATGGCTATGATTGTGTGTTATTTATGTGCGTCACACATTAAAAGATTTCCATTTCGTAAAAGTCCTTATTTCCTGTGAAAGTGCGAGTATTTATTTGTCATTTTTCCTTCTCTAGGCTGTGAACACTGAAGCTAAACATCTACGCCCACCATTGGCGATATGGGGGGCGAGGGTAAGAGGGGACATGGCAGGGACCGAATCAACATTGAACCACCAGCGCACTCGTATTGCAAGCCAAAATGGCAGTGAAATGTTACCTCTTTTACCTTGCTCCCTACAGGATTCGGACCTGGGTCATCGGTGTGCCAGGCGGAAGTTCTTTTGCCCTCAAACAAGGTAACAACAGACTTGGGGACGCATCAAGATGGTCAACACCGAAGTAATGCAAAGGTGAAATAGTTGGCGGTAACACATAGGCATGAATTTCCACATGGAACGAGGCGGGGTCAGTTGGGGAGAGTTGGGATGGAGGTGGCTACTGGGGAAAGAATGAGAGGGGGAGAAAGTCAGAAGTGAATGAAGCAGATGACAACACGTTGCGTGACGAAATAAACCGTCCGTTCTTGTTCCTTTCTTCAGCATTCATTAGCTAGCTCCATTGAAAGTTTTCAAAGGTATCAGATGGAACTTTCATTTAAATAGGAGGAAGAAGCGTTGAAGGCAGTGAAGGAATGAATAGAAGGTGGGGATGAGGAGCAGAAGAAGAAGAAGAAGAAGACAACGAAGAAGAAGAAGTAGAAGAAAAGCAACTGCTACAACAACAACAACAACAACAACAACAACAACAACAACAACAACAAGAGAAAGAAGAAAACCAACAAGAAAAAGGATAAAAAGAAGAAGCGATGGCACTAGAATGTGTTCTAGATATTTCAAGGAATGTATGACGTCTTAATTTGTGTCGACTCTAATCCTATCCTATACTATCCTATCCCATAACTCGGAGGTCGTAGGGGCACCACAGATGATCGTTTAACCAGCGTACTCCATATTTCCCTGTCCTCAGCAACTCTGATTGTTTCGCTCAGTGTCAAACCAGTCCATTCTCGAATGTTGTTCTCCCACCTCTTTTTCGGTCTCCTTCTTCTTCTACCTCCTTGCTTTGTGCCTTGCAGGATGGTCTTTGCAAGACCTGATGATCTGGTGACGTGGCCATACCATCGGAGTTTACGTTTTTTCACCACACTGTCGACTCTAAGTCTGTACTTTATTCTTTTACAATACTAGAAATGTAAGAAACGAACGAATTTCCTATATGAAATCCAATTTCGTATTCACTGCTTTAGAGAAAGAGGTGCAGATATAGTATTTTGCTGGGTTCCATTGCACATTGGCATTTTTGGCAATGAAATGTCTGATAGTTTAGCGTAACGAAGAACAGACAAACATGATCCTTTATACATTCAAATAAATATGGCTCAACATGAATATTTTTAATCTTTTAGAGAAGTATGCCTATACTAGTATTTTGCTAAAGGAATATTGTGCAAGGCCCGAGAACTGTGTTTCGATTAATTTACAAATACTAAGTTTTCTAAAAACATTACATGTGTATGCTCTAAAGAAATTACAATTTGTCATTTGATTCTAGATTGTCCAAAAGACAGTCTTCGAAAATGGGAGGTAACTTGTCATTTTGTTTTGTTTTTAGTTAACTAGAGTTATCCGGACGGACATCTTGTCTCATAACACTATGAAAACTGCCCCGGAGCTGCAAGCATTTCTTCAGGAAAAGGTGATGGGGGTTGCCTGTCAGTGCAAGGCCGAATTAGCAGAACTAGCTAGGATTGCAAATGAAACCAACCTTTCGGTTGATCGGGGAGGCTTGGAAGGGGACAGAGCGGAAATAGACCATCCTCGGAAATACGAAGGGAAACTACTTTGTCCGATTTACAAGCATGTTGTGCTAGAGTTGTCTAACGTTCAGGCGGACATTCTTTGCAAACGAATACAGTTTCTCGCCTACAATTCCTGCTCTGTCGTCAAGGCTTCCTGATCAACCAAAAGGTTGATTTCAGTTGCAATCCTAGCTAGTTCCGCTAATTAATTCGGCCTTGCATGCCAGGCAACCACCACTACCATTTGCCGAAGAAAAGTTTGCAGCTCCGGGGCAGCTTTCATAATGATCTGAGACGACAAGTCCGCCCGGATCACACTAAGTAACTAAACACAAAACAAAATGACAAGTTACCTTCCATTTTCGAAGACGGTCTATTGGATAATCTAGAATCAAATGACAAATTGTAATTTCTTCTGAGCACACACATGTAATATCCTTACAAAATTTAGTATTCCAAGAATTTAGGCGTAGTTTGTATATTAATCGAGACACAGTTCTCGGGCCTCGCACAATATTTCTATTGCAAACATTAGTATAGGCATGCTTCTCTAAAAAAAAAATATTCATGTTGAGCCAGATTTATTTGAATGTATACAGAATCATGTTTGGTAAGCTGAGATATTAGAGATTGCCAACAGGATCCCACAATACAATCTTTCTTTTTTGTTGTTACATTGGAATATGAGCTGTGCTTCTTCAGTATTGGCCCTTTCGTTCGTTCCTATGATCAAGAATTGACTTTGCTATGATCTACACCACTCTCTGTCTGTCTGTATGTCTCTGTCTCTTTTTCTCTTTCTCTCCCCTCCTACCGCCGTAGCACAGTGGTAGAGCGCTTGCCTGGCACACCTGATGACCCAGGTCCGAATCTCGTGATGTGCAAGATAAAACCTGGCTATTTTTCACTGTTCATTTTAGAAGTATAATTACTCTGGTGCTTCAGTGTTCATTTAGATCCTTATATCCTTTTCTCCCCGTCTGCCATATTGGTGAGTATAGACGGTAAACCTCAATGTTTATTCTCTCTCTCTCTCTCTCTCTCTCTCTCTCTCTCTCTCTCTCTCTCTCTCTCTCTCTCTCTCTCTCTTTTTCTCTCTCTCTCTCTCTCTCTCTCTCTCTCTCTCTCTCCATCTCTCTCTCGCACGTATCAAGAGTCCTTGGTCCCAGGCGATCATTGTCCCGACTCACAAGAAGGGTGACTTAAACGTTCCAGACAACTACAGAGGGATTTCATTAATGAGCATCATAGGAAAACGCTACACTTCAATTTAAAAAAACAAAACAATTTTATGCTTGGTTGGAGAGTCAAAACAAAATTCATCAGTCGCAAGCGGGATTCAGGAAAGACAAGTGGCCATGTGTTTACACTGCACGCTGTAACGCAAAAGTATTTAGCTGAAAAAGGTGTAAACTGGATGTGGCTTTCATAGACTTGAAAAAAGCATTTGATTCGGTGGAGCGGAAGACATTACTTAAAGCAATGAGTAGAGCTGGCGTGTCATCCAAATTTCTTAGCGCTATCAGGGCAATTTATAGAACTGTATCTGCATGCGTACGAGCTGGTAACAGTAGCCTTACAGATATGTTCGACTGTCCGAAGGGGCTTAGGCAAGGCTTTGTATTGAGTCCAAATCTGTTCTCCACCATTATAACTGAAGTAGCTGAACAGGTCTCTAGGTATGGTATGGTACGGCATTCAGCTGATGCCAGGACTGATATAACATCTCATATTGCTGTTCGCCGACGACATAGCGCTCACGTTCTTTTCATCCACAGGTTTGCAAAATCAGATCAACTTACTACACAGCATGTATCAACAGTTGGACCTTGTCAGAAATACAGTGGAGTCCACCTATAACGAACCTTGGAATAACGAACACCCGCGATTAGCGTACTACCATCCATTTCCCGACACACTCCCTTCTTTGTCTTACTATTTAATCCCTTCCTATAACGAACAAATCCAGCTAGGCAAATAACGAATCTCCGCTTGTAACGAACCCTGTGTGTATTCCCTTGGCCTACTTTGCCTAAATTGGCTCATCGCCAATAGCGAACAGCAGCAGAAGCATGCCAGTTCGTACATAGGTCAACCAGGCCTTGAAGTCATAACTGTCATTGGCTGCTATAAATAGCCTTGAATGAAGTCATTGTTGATAAACTTCGTAGGCCTAGATCGATCTACGTACTGTATGTTGTGATGTGTACTCATCACCGGTGTGTACTTCCGTTTACAGTACAAATCTCTACAGCGAATCCCGCTTGTAACGAACCCGAAATTCCCCCCCCCCCCTTGAGATTCGTTATACCCGGACTCCACTGTAGCAACAAAAGCAAGATCATGGTATTCAAGCATGACGGATACTTGAGTCTGCATGAAAAGTGGTCTTTAGGTGGTCAGTCTCTAGAGGTAGTAAATAGATATATCTTGGGCACAACTGTGAGTAGCATAGAATCTGCCCGACAATTTGCTCTTAAAGGCAAGAAAGCTGTATATTGTGTACTCATTGGTAAGGTTCAGACTGGGCATCAGTTCGTTAAGAGTACATAAGAATAGGTATGGCAAATCTGACTAACAACCGGACAACACAGCCGTTTTTATTGCATTGGACGATGAACTGTGCACATGATGCATAGTTGTGGTGAGTGCAGTCAGCTGCTCCCAGCTCTTTTGTAGAACGTAGAACATTACAATCAAGGACAGCACTTGGCTAATGTGATGGGCACCAGCGATATTGGAAAGGTTCGTCAGCTTGCGTGGTTCCTCTACAATTGCCTCCACAAGCACGATCAGTATTGTGGGTAGTGTGTGAATCTCATTGGAGACAGCTGGAATTGGAGAGAGAGAGAGAGAGAGAGAGAGAGAGAGAGAGAGAGAGAAAGAAAGAGAGAGAGAAGGGAAACAAAATGAAACTTAAGAGAAGAGAGTGATAGCTGAAGAAAAGAAAAACGATAATAGCTGATAATAAAGAGATGCGGAAAGTGAAAGAGAGAGGAAATGGAGTGAAAATAATCAAACAGCGATGAGTGAAGATACACATAATTATAATAGTTGATACTAAAGAGAAGAAGGAGGGTGGTAGAGATAAGGAGAGAGAGAGAGAGAAAGAGAGATTGGCCAGTCAATTCCTTAATTAAATAAAGAGTAATATATAACAATTATAAATTAGCGATAATGCAATGGGCAAGTTCAAGGATTACATGACTTTGACATTCGAGAGCGAGAAATGTAAATGGAATGAGGTACGGTATTACGTGTGAGACGCGCACGATAAATCCAATCATTTTATTTTGCAAAGCATGCAATAACAGAGTGTATGTACCTTTGATTTGATTTTGCGTTGTTGCTAGAAGAAGCTTTGTATAATGTTGACCATTTTCGTCGGTCGATATTGTTGAGATTTTCTAGAATTACTTGTTTACTATCGACCGAAGTTTCGAGATAGAACTGGCAATAGCTAAGCGATTTTCCTAACATAATGACGTAAGACAGTACATAGTGACGAGTTTTATTTTGATTGGGTCATGCTGGAATGTTCGAATTTTTTTTCTCGATTGCAGAGATATAAGTAATGCACCGTCTGCTTGTAGGGATGATTTGTGATGATTTTTGATGATGATCTTTGAAGAGATTTACGGAAAGTGATCTTGTATGCAGTTGTTGATGTTTGCTGAATAAAGTTGGAAAACCTCATACGACGACGCCTGCCTTGTTGCTGAGTGAACAGGCTGCGTGGATAAACGAATCTGAGTTACACTTGTCAAGATTCAAGTATCGGGGTTGAATCGGCTATTAATAAATAACCACGTGTAACATACGATATGAACTATGTAAAATTGCAATGCGCCTTTTCTTCTTATATTTAAATGCGTAATTTTGGTGTTCATTTAAAGTTCCCATGTTGATTGTCAATCATGAAGTGGGCAAAAGGCCATTGGACATTATTAAAGTGTCAAAGTGTCCCCCCCTCTCTCTCTCTCTCAACGGTAATGTTTATTCTCTCTCTCTCCCTCTCTCTCTCTCTCTCACTCTCTGAAAACCTCCATATCCAACTAACAGCCAAATAATAAATTCTGGTCGCGAGGAACTAAAATAGCAGTCTGCGGTAAGAAAGCGGTTAATTTAATATAAAAACCTGTTCGTGTTGATTCCTTTTTGGTCCCAAAAACAGTTAATCAAGTAAACACCCTTGCAGAGTTGTATAACCTCACCAATATGTGAGAGTTCGGGGTTGAAGTGTGGGTTAATAGATGTGGGTGGATGGTGACATTGAGTGGAGAGGAGTGTTGGGGGGGGAAGAGAAAGGAGGATGGTGGTGGTTAACTATATATATATATATGTGTGTGTGTGTGTGTGTGTGTGTGTGTGTGTAAGTGTCTGTGCGTGCGAGCGTGTGTGTGTATGTGTGTATGCGTGCGTGTGTAAGTGTGCGTGTGTAAATGTGCGTGTGTTTGTGTGCGTGTGTGTGTATGCATGCGGGGGGGGGGGTGTATCTGTGTAAGTTTGTGTGTATGTTTGTGAATACAAAAGTAAGCTTATTTCGTTAACAGAACCTATAGAGGGAATCATTATTTAAAACAAGAAATAAATAACTGACGTAATAAATTTATATACTACTACTACTACTACTACTACTACTACTACTACTACTACTACTACTACTACTACTACTACTACTACTACTACTACTACTATTTTTTTCAAAAAGTTTTTATTTCAGCCTCTGCCATTTTTCCATGCCACAGTTTCTTCAGCTTCGCGTCAAAAAAGTAAACTATCTGTGTTCCTGTCTATTCATTCCTCAACATTGTGCTTTTTGAAGAAAATCCGTAAACATTGGATTATTTATCATACGTTGAATTAAAGCAATATTACTATGGCAGTACGATTATATGAGCTATGAGCATTGAGATGAGGTGCTACAGAAGACTTCGGGGCATTTCCTATACCCAGCACATCACCAACAACGAATCCGACAGACCATCGCACAAGTCATTGGACAACACGATGACCTGCTCACAGTGGTGAAGAAGCGGAAACTCCGCTGGTATGGCCACGGCACAAGAGCATTGGGCCTTGCAAAGACCATATTGCAAGGCACGGTGCAAGGGGGCAGAAGAAGAGGGAGATAGGAAAAAAAAGGGGGGGGGGGGACAACATTCGGAAATGGACTGGCTTGACACTGAGCGAAAGCATGAGGGTTGCTGAGGACAGAGAAAGATGAAGTACGCTGGTTAAACGATCATCTGTGGTGCCCCAACGACTTCCGGTTACGGGATAGGAAAGGATAAGATAGGATAGGAATAACGGTTTATTATTATCCATCCTGCATTTATAAATGAAAACTTGGCTAGTAACATTATTAAGTCAAATATCTTGTCTGATCGAAATTTTGCTTCACATCCAAATAAAACAATGTCTTCTGTGAGCGTTACTTGGGAGTGTGATGCAATCATACAACGTTCATTTCAAGCAGTTTGTAATAGTGTCCAAAATCGTATTACATAATCACATTGCCAAAAAAAGGGGTGGTATGCATTTCTTGTCGGCCCTGAAAAAATGCACTTATCATCATTAGCGACATTCATACTATGAAGTACGCTATGTGTTGCTAAAATCCTATGGGTCAGTCTTATCTGAAACTATTTGAGTTTAACATCTTTAATATAGCATGGAGATGAAGTGCTATATAACACTTCTGGGCATTTCCAATACCCAGCACATCAACAACGACGAAGTCCGACGGACCATCACACAAGCCATTGGACAACACGATGACCTGCTCACAGTGGTGAAGACACGGAAACTCCGATGGTATGGCCACGTCAGCAGATCCTCAGGCCTTGCAAAGAACATCCTGCAAGGCACGGTGCAAGGAGGTAGAAGAAGAGAGAGACCAAAGAAGAGGTGGGAGGACATTCGAGAATGGACTGGCTTGACACTGAGCGAAACAATGAGGGCTGCTGAGGACAGAGAAAGATGGAGTACGCTGGTTAAACGATCATCTATGGTGCCCCAACGACCTCCGAATTACGGGATAGGATAGGTTAGGATAGGATAGGAAAGGGTCTTTAATATATCCTTTAAAAAAACTATTGGCCCAGTTAATTCCTCTTGTTAGCTTTGTCTCCTATTTCTTTTACAGTACTGTAGTTGGGTTGGGTATTACAAGACCTCAGGACGACATAGTATTTACGTACACCTCTAGTAACACTTGTGATAATTGTCAAACATTTATTATCTTCCAAAACATTATTACTTTTAACTACTAATGCTAGAGAGCAGAAATACTTAATTTCTTCAATGCATCCAGCATAAGAAAGAACAAACTCGTCAGATGACAAAAAGGAACCATTTTTCTTTCATAAGATGACCAATACAAAAAACAACTTTGCTTATGCATCTTCTATAATAAATAACATCGTTTTCAGTCATTATATTTCTATTGCACAAAATTTGTTTAGAAATAATAATAGAACGATAAAATACAATTAAAAGAAAATAAACGAAATTATTAATGACTACGATGATAGTTTCTAATTTCTTTTGATCTGTTGCTTGAGAGGCTTTATTATATAATGACTTCGAAAGGCCTTATTATATAATGACTTTGAGAGGCCTTACTATATAATGACTCTGAGAGTCCTTATTATATAATGACTATGTATTTCCCTGGGTCAAAATATTGTGGTTATTGATCGAAGACTGGAAGGGATTATATTTCGAAGTGTTTAGAACGTTCTCTGAGGCAAGACAGTGCCGTAACTCTGGTGACGAGTTGTATTGGTTGTTGATTGCGTTATTCTGGAACGTTCTGTATTTTTCTAGGTTTTTTCATAGACTATAATTATATAGGTGGCGCAACCTGAGCGGCGTAAAAGTTTTTTTTTTCCCAGACAGATTTTGTAAGCAGTTCTTGATGTCGTTTGCTGAATACAGTTGCAAAAACTTTTTAACGACGACTCCTGCCTTGTTGCTGAGTGAACACAATTGCGTGAATAACGAATTCAAATGACACAAGATTCAAGCATCAGGGCTGAATCGACCATCACCGTGTAACGCCGGCGCGTATTTTCAGAAAAGGAGAATTACAGTATTTGCACAATTTCTTACTCCTACTCCTACCTGTACTTAGTAAATACGGCATAAGGCTAAGTAGGCCTAAGCTTACATTAAATATCAGCTTATATCGTAAGGTTGTGCCTTGTTCATAATTGTTTTCTTCCTTTAGAGGATTTCAAGTTAAAAAGGACTATACATATATCCAAGGCTGCAACAGGGCGCCGCGGGCAGCTTGAGTTAGATCCTGTATCGGCCAGCGCCATAAGCTGTTCTTGAACTGCAAAAGTGCTATATAAGAACGATGAAATAAATAAAATTAAACAGTGGTTGTGTGTGTGTGTGTGTGTGTGTGTGTGTGTGTGTGTGGGTGTGTGTGTGTGTGTGTAGTTGTGAAACGTCACATTTGGGGAACGAAATTTGCCATTTTTAGTACCAAATGAGGTAATTTTGTCGTTCCCCATTTGTCTGGCGTTGCTCATTTGTTCTAAGTACATGGAAGTGAACTTGTAGTGCATGTGCACTACAACTACACTTCACGAAGTGAAGTTGTAGTGCATGTGCACTTAAAGTATACTTGGCCAAGTGCAGTTGTAGTGCATGTGCACTTAAAGTACACTTGCCCAAGTGTAGTTGTAGTGCATGTGCACTACAACTACACCAGGTAAAGTGTAGTTGTAGTGCACATGCACTACAAGTACACTTGACCTGGTGTAGTTGTAGTGCATCTTCCAGACGGGTAGGATAAGGAACTTTCCTCGACGATTAGGGTAAGGCAGTGCCTCGACGACTAGGGTAAGGCAGTGCCTCGACGATTAGGGTAAGGCAGTGCCTCGACGATTAGGGTAAGGCAGTGCCTCGACGATTAGGGTAAGGCACCCATTCCAGAAAAGGGTTTGGGTCAGGGCTTGTTGCAGCGCTGCAACTAGCCCTGACCCTAACCCTTTTCGAGGCACTGCCTTACCCTAATCGTCGAGGCACTGCCTTACCCTAATCGTCGAGGCACTGCCTTACCCTAATCGTCGAGGAAAGTTCCTTATCCTAGCTGTGTTTTTGAACAAACTTGACCTACTTCGTCTCTAATAGGCGAGGAATTAGGTCAAACTTTTTGCGAAAAATGTGCTTTTTTTAAGAAACTTGACCTACTTCGTCTCTTAGGAGCGAGGAATTGGGTCAAACTTCTTGCGAAAAAGTGTCTTTTTTGAAGAAACTTGACCTAATTCGCCGCCTAAGGGCCGCGAAGTTGGTGAAATTACCCCATTTGTACCTCGTACACGCATGTGTGTGTGTGTGTGGCTAGGTAGAAACGCTTTTATTCTGACATACACTTGAACCTCTACGTACTTTCTTTTGACGGACCCCGTTATTTTGACGTCAAAACAGTGTTCTGTTAGGGTTAGGGCTGTATTAGGGTTAGGGCTGTATTAGGGTTAGGGCTGTATTAGGCTTAAGGGTTTGGGTTAGGGTTAGGGTTAAAATTAGGGTTAGGGTTAGGGATAGCTTCCAAAATTTGAAAATGTCAAAATAATGTCAAGAAAATGAAAAGTGTGTCAAAATAATGTATGTTTTTTCACAACAGTCATCGCAACGTCGTTTCTACACACACATGTGTGTGTATGTGTGTGTGTGTGCACTTGCATACACGTACAAATGGGTGCCAGACCTTGCCTTTCTTAGCTACAAATGGGTTCATTCGCTAGGAACCCACTTTTTTTTTCAGAACCCCACTTTTTTCTGAGTACACGGAATGCTCTTTTAGCACATGGGAGTGCAGTTTATTGCATGAGAGTGTTTTAAGTACAAGGGAGTGCTTAATCCGGGACCTCGAAAGACATTGGGGCACCACAGGTGATCGGTTAACCATCTTTCTCTTTCCTCAGCAACCCTCATGGCTTCGCTCAGTGTCAAGCCAGTCCATTCTCGAATGTTGTCCTCCCACTTTGTTTTCTGTCTCCCTCATCTTCTGCATCCTTGCACCGTGCCTTGCAGGATGGTCTTTGCAAGGCCTGATGCTCTTGTGTCGTGGTAATACCATCGGAGAGGAAAGTTCCTTATCCTACCCGTCTGGAAGATGCACTACAACTACACCAGGTCAAGTGTACTTGTAGTGCATGTGCACTACAACTACACTTGACCTGGTGTAGTTGTAGTGCACATGCACTACAAGTACACTTGACCTGGTGTAGTTGTAGTGCATCTTCCAGACGGGTAGGATAAGGAACTTTCCTCGACGATTAGGGTAAGGCAGTGCCTCGACAACTAGGGTAAGGCAGTGCCTCGACGATTAGGGTAAGGCAGTGCCTCGACGATTAGGGTAAGGCAGTGCCTCGACGATTAGGGTAAGGCACCCATTCCAGAAAAGGGTTAGGGTCAGGGCTAGTTGCAGCGCTGCAACTAGCCCTGACCCTAACCCTTTTCGAGGCACTGCCTTACCCTAATCGTCGAGGCACTGCCTTACCCTAATCGTCGAGGCACTGCCTTACCCTAATCGTCGAGGAAAGTTCCTTATCCTAGCTGTGTTTTTGAACAAACTTGACCTACTTCGTCTCTAATAGGCGAGGAATTAGGTCAAACTTTTTGCGAAAAATGTGCTTTTTTTAAGAAACTTGACCTACTTCGTCTCTTAGGAGCGAGGAATTGGGTCAAACTTCTTGCGAAAAAGTGTCTTTTTTGAAGAAACTTGACCTAATTCGCCGCCTAAGGGCCGCGAAGTTGGTGAAATTACCCCATTTGTACCTCGTACACGCATGTGTGTGTGTGTGTGTGGCTAGGTAGAAACGCTTTTATTCTGACATACACTTGAACCTCTACGTACTTTCTTTTGACGGACCCCGTTATTTTGACGTCAAAACAGTGTTCTGTTAGGGTTAGGGCTGTATTAGGGTTAGGGCTGTATTAGGCTTAAGGGTTTGGGTTAGGGTTAGGGTTAAAATTAGGGTTAGGGTTAGGGATAGCTTCCAAAATTTGAAAATGTCAAAATAATGTCAAGAAAATGAAAAGTGTGTCAAAATAATGTATGTTTTTTCACAACAGTCATCGCAACGTCGTTTCTACACACACATGTGTGTGTATGTGTGTGTGTGTGCACTTGCATACACGTACAAATGGGTGCCAGACCTTGCCTTTCTTAGCTACAAATGGGTTCATTCGCTAGGAACCCACTTTTTTTTTTCAGAACCCCACTTTTTTCTGAGTACACGGAATGCTCTTTTAGCACATGGGAGTGCAGTTTATTGCATGAGAGTGTTTTAAGTACAAGGGAGTGCTTAATCCGGGACCTCGAAAGACATTGGGGCACCACAGGTGATCGGTTAACCACCTTTCTCTTTCCTCAGCAACCCTCATGGCTTCGCTCAGTGTCAAGCCAGTCCATTCTCGAATGTTGTCCTCCCACTTTGTTTTCTGTCTCCCTCATCTTCTGCATCCTTGCACCGTGCCTTGCAGGATGGTCTTTGCAAGGCCTGATGCTCTTGTGTCGTGGTAATACCATCGGAGTTTCCGTTTACATTGTTTAAAAATTCCCTTCATTTGGATGTGCCCCAAAAAGTCGGCCTTTGGGCTCTTAGTTTTCGGAAGTACAAGACATAAAAATTGCTAGTGCAAAAAGGCAATTTAAAGCCTATAACTAAACAGATTTTTCTAGAAGAGACATCGAGAGAGGGAGAGAGAGAGAGAAAGAGAGAGAGAGAGAAAGAGAGAGAGAGAAAGAGAGAGAGAGAAGAAAAAAGTACAGCTTCAAATATTGAGGAGCCATTGTATCAGACAATGGGTCGCGATAGGAAATCCTCTCCAGGATCGCATAAACAACTGCTGCTCTGGCAAGGCTGAAGCCATTTCGAAAGACAAGACCATCAGTCTACATTCCAAGGTAAGGCTGCTGTGCTCCCTTGTCATCTGCATCTTCCTATACGCTTGCGAAACATGGACCCTCACAGCAGATCTACAACGAAGAATACAAAGCATGAAGATGAGGTGCTAGAGAAGATTTTTGGGCATTTCCTATACCCAGCACATCACCAACGACGAAGTCCGACAGACACAATCCATTGGACAACACGATAACCTGCTCACAGTGGTGAAAAAACGGAAACTCCTATGGTTTGGCCACGTCACCAGATCATCAGGTCTTGCAAAGATCATCCTGCAAGACACAGTGCAAGGAGGTAGAAGAAGAGGGATACCGAAGAAGAGGTGGGAGGACAACATTCGGGAATGGACTGGCTTGACACTGAGCAAAACCATCAGGGTTGCTGAGGACATAGAAAGATGGAGTACGCTGGTTAAACGATCATCTGTGGTGCCCCAACGACCTCAGAGTTGCGGGATAGGATAGGATATGATAGGATAGGACAGCGTCATGACGCTAACAGATTAATTGATTTTCTTCTTGAAAGTTGATTTAAATATATTTATTATTAGTCTTGGAAAAAAGAAAAGGACCTAAGACATAAAACTTTTATTCGATTGAAATATTACAAGAATTTGCCTTGCGCTTAGGGAAATAAAATAACGATAGAACATTAAAAACAATTTAGATATATTCACTCACGTTTCATAAAACATAACATACGGCACAAGTAGGTGCCGTCGCCAAATAAAAGCACACAAACAAACAAACAAAAACACACACACACACACACACACACACACACACACACACACACACACACACACACACACACACGCAAACACACCGATTTCCAACAAAAGGTATGCCGAATGCAGAGTTTGTGTCCCTTGACGCCCGCTAGTTGAGGGGGTTGCCACGACTGTATTTGAGCGACTATCGGTTCCGACGACTGCAGTAATCCGGGCTCACAACCCGCGCTCTTCGTCGCGAGACTGAAAGTTACTCGCCGTTCGTTAGCCTGAAAATCTCGCTCATAACCCCGGCCCCAGGCCACAGAGGATGGATTCTAAACACGTGCGTTGCCCAGCAACCACCCTAAAAAGACTACTAATGTGGTTTGCTGCATGGAACGGGCTTAAGCACATAGTTCCTCGACAACAACAGCTGAAAGCCCAATAATTGCTGAGTTCTGCTTTAGTTCCAAGTTTCTAGTTTGTTTCAGTCTATACATAGCAGTGCAGTTCCCTGTCTCAATACTATGGTTAGATCTCTGGTATAGGGCTAATGTCTACAAATTAGGGCGATGGTCAACTAATTGGAAGTGACATCCTGCTTTTAAGGTTTCTCGACGGAGGGTCACTCCTGATCAGCGTTCCGTCAGTGGACAGGTTATTCTAGGCTTCCTAACCTGACCAAAGAGAGGTAGAGGTACAACAGAAGACACTAGGGCAGACTTGCATAGAATAAAAAAAAAAACACCGAAAATTAATTCAGAATATATATTTCAGAACATAGAGACAGGCTTCTCACCTAGGTAATGTTCCTATGAAAGTTGGTCAAAATCCGTTCATTGATTCTTGAGATGTGGCGCCCAACGAACCCTCATACTGACGGACCGACAGACAGGCAGACCGACAATTTGTTCGGTCTGATTCCCACCGACTATTTCAAAGTATTTCTAGTGACAAGTCTGGAAAGGGAAAAGGAAGATTTTCTTAAATACAACATCACAAAGTCATGTTTTGCAAAGATCACAGAAAGCAAAAAATGTGACGCATTGAAACTTAAAACATACAATCGTTTCCGTCATTGTTATTTTGCATGTTAACTTATTATTTCACAGAGCGCTAATGCTCGGTAACTGCTGTTTTTGGCTTTGCCACATCACCAGATCATCAGGTCTTGCAAAGACCATACTGCACGGCTCAGTGCAAGGAGGTAGAAGAAGAGGGAGACCGAAAAGAGGTGGGAGGACAACATTCGAGAATTGACTGGTTTGACACTGAGCGAAACAATCAGGGTTGCTGAGGACAGGGAAAGATGGAGTACGCTGGTTAAGCGATCATCTGCGGTGTTCCTACGACCTCCGAGTTGCGGGATAGGATAGGATAGTCCGACGTCCAGCGTTCGGAGCTGATATTTTTTGAAAGTAATGGATGGATTTCTGTCCAACTTGTATTTAGTTAGGAAAAAGTGAACCCTACAAGATGACAAAAAGTATGCATGTTGGGTGACGTCATCATGGTGATGTCTAATCTTATGTTCTCCCAAACTACTAGATAAATTTGTTTCTTCTTATGTAATTAGAGTATTATATTACAATACATGGCTATTGCTTTAGGTCCAGCGGACTCTTCCGAGCCAAATCAGGACCACAGAAGTGAAAGAGGACTCACCCCTGATCCGCATAAACGATCTGCCGAAACAACCATAGTGGTAACACTGAAGGCAATCTACCAGCCGGTCACTTTACAATAAAGACATCCCACACAGGGGACGCTGAGGCTATACTCTGATTTATCGAACCCCCGTTTTACAAAAACAAAATAGAATACAAACATCATTATACAATATCAACAAAACACATACATATAAAGTGCGTAAATTGCCAAATAATAACATCATAAGAAGCCCCAGTGACCATTTGGCAGAAAGCGTCCAATATTCCCAAGCTCTTCCAACAGACCTCATACACAAATGAGGAGTATTGTCCAGGAAGAGTTTTCAAGAAAAAAGGTAGGTGACTGGTCTAGCAAGGAAGAAGATAATATAGTAGATTGATAGAACAGAGTAGGATTGAGAAAGGAACAAAGAAGAAAGCGACAGTGGGAATTTAAAGCACTACATTTCCAGAAAGTGGGGATACTATTTATACCGAAACCCCGGGCACCCCCACGGGAGATATTAGAGTATGCAGTTGCCTTGAGTCTTAAACGAAACTATGCTGCCGTGAACTGACAAAACCGAGCAAGTCCACAAAACCTACTTTCGAGAAAATCGACGTTTTGTGTTGCGCTATATTACGCGATCGTTTCTGGAAGTTTAAGGGCATATTATAATGCAATTCCTCGATTTAAGAGTGCATACCTTGAATGTTAAAGAAATGTTTGATAGATTTGATGTTTTAAGACTATTTGTGGACTTGCTTTGTTTTGTCAGATTATTCTTGAGATAGATCTTTGTTGAGAACATGACAAAACCAAGTAAGTCACCCGCTTGGTTTTGTCAGTTTATTATTGAATTAAATCCTTGTTAAAAAAATTCACAAAACCAAGTAAGTCAAATCCGCTTGGTTTTGTCAGTTTATTATTAAGTAAATCCTTGTTTTCAAAATTCACCAAACCAAGTAAGTCCCATAGGCCATTTTGTTTCTTTGTTAAAAAGTCTGACGAGATGAGTCACATAAGTTGGGTTTTGTAAGATGTGGGTTCGGCAGTTACAGTGAGTGCATATGTGTGCCTGTTTATTGTTTTTAGCCATTCTTCACTTAATATTCCTGGGTTGGTATTCAGGAGTCATGTTTTTTTTTGCTCTCCCTTCAAAATAATATTAGATGCAGCCAATTTAATTTTAAAAATACAAAACTATTTTCCTCTCAGTTTCCTATTGTAGCGATCTTCCTGCCTTTACACCACGTGTATGTCTTGTATTTTGTTGCCCTTGTTGTGTGTCTGTAATATATTTGTTGCTGTTTGTTTGTGGGTTCGGGCACTGAATAGAATAGGCCCAACGTTTCCCGGCGTGTCGTAAGAGGCGACTAACATGGGTAATGTTAGCACGGCATCACTGGGCGAAAGTCTTCTACACAGAAGTCACCGGCCAGGGCGAGGAACCTCACGTTGCTACAGGTTCAACGACCACGTGCTCGGGGCCAAGGCGAGCCACACTGTATTCGTGGATTTCGGCTGTGGCCAACAGCCTGGAGAGGATTGGGCACCGCCAGATCCTTTTTTGCCCAAGACACACTACATGCATGATGACACTATCCACTAATTCCATACCGGATAGGTCGTCGCCCGGCTCAAGGACCGCGCCTTCCGTTGGCCACCAGGACGGAGGTGTTAAGTATGCTAGTGATGGACAATTTAGCAAGATCCGCACGAGAAACAACATCGTCATAGGAACCTGGAATGTCAGGACCCTAACTGCGGAAGGAAAATTAGAAGAACTGGCCCACGAGTTGGACCGCTATCGATGGAACGTTCTAGGCATTAGCGAACTGCGCTGGAAAGGCCTAGGTGAAACAACGACAGACAAAGGCCACAAGCTCTATTTCAGCGGTAGAGATGACAGGCACGAACACGGCGTTGGATTCTTGGTCCACAAGAACATTCTAGCCACTGTCATGGGTTGCCGCCCAGTAGACTCATTACCGTCCGCTTGAAAGCAGCCCCTTTCAACATCACCATCATCCAGACCTATGCCCCAACATCAGACTATGACGACAGCGAAGTGGAGGATTTTTATGAAAATCTACAGGTGGTCCTTGACCAAGTGCCGAAGAAGGACATAGTCATAGTGCAAGGCGACTGGAATGCCAAGGTTGGCCAAGATGCGCACCACAACTGGGGAGACACATGTGGACCTCACTGCAACAACGTGACAAATGACAGGGGTCTGAGATTCTTGGAGTTTGCCAGATACAACAATCTGGTACTGGCAAACACGCTTGGTCTCCACAAAAACTCCAGACGATGGACATGGCACAGTCCCAGGGGGGAGCATCACAACCAAATAGACTGCATCGTGGTCAAGAAACGCTTCAGATCAAGCATCAACATTGGCAGGACACGCACTTTTCCAGGAGCAGACATCGGAAGTGACCACGATCTCTTGATGATGTCTTTCCGGCTCCACTTGAAGAGAGTAAATACTGCACTAGACTGAAGTTCGACCTGGACAAACTGCAAGACCCGGAGGTGGAAGAACTATTTCAGGCCACAATTGAAGGGAAATTTGCACCACTGCTCATTTGGGGGGCTGGTGAAGTAGATGTCAACACCATGACCACCACCTTCAACTCAGCTGTGACAGATGCCGCCACTGAGATCCTTGGCAAGCACCGACCAAAGAAGAAGCCGTGGATCACACCTGAACTTTTGGATCTGTGTGATAAACGAAGAGAGATTAAAAAAAGAAAGAAAAAGAACACCTCACAGGGAGCTGATGTCTACCGAAAAATCAACAATGACATCCGAAAAGGCATGCGCACAGCAAAGGGATAACTGGATAGAAGATCAATGCCAGGAAATAGAGAACAGTCTGAACAAGAACAACAGCAAGAAGGCCTACCAGACTAAAGCGGCTGACAAGTTTCAAACAGCCCAAAGTCTCCACGATCCAAAGCAAGTCTGGCTTATGCCTTACAGAAGAACAAGAAGTCTTGGACAGATGGACAGAGTACTGCTCTGACCTTTATAACCATACATCAAATGGAGACCCATCAGTTCTAGCATGTCCCTCGAGAACATAGAAGAAGAAATCCTCCCAATTCTCCGGGAAGAATTTGAGGCAGCAGTGCAATCGCTAAAGAAAGGGAAGTCAGCTGGAGTGGACAACATACCCGCGGAACTGCTACAAGCAGGAGGAGAAGCGATGATTGATGCCCTCACCATTATCTGTAACAAGATCTGGCAGAGTGGAGAGTGGCCTATACCATGGGCCCAGTCGCTTGTCATCACTCTTACCAAAAAAGGTAACCTTCAGGAGTGTGAAAATTACCGCACCGTCAGCCTCATCATCCATCCCAGCAAGGTCCTCCTGAAAATATTACTCAACAGGTTGAAACCACAAGCTGAACAAATCATAGCTCAAGCACAAGCAGGATTCAGGGCAGGGCGAAGTACCACTGAACAGATTTTCAACCTCAGAATAATCTGTGAGAAATACCTACAGTCCAACAACATCTATATCATGTGTTCATAGACTTCAAGAAAACGTTTGACCGAGTCTGGCATGCAGTTCTATGGGCAACAATGAAAGCGTACAACATCAGACCTAAATTATTGAAGTCATCCAAAACCTGTATGACAAGGCTACCAGTGCAGTCCTCCACAATAGCGCCATCGGGAACTGGTTCAGAACAACAATCGGTGTGCGTGAAGGATGCCTACTCTCTCCAACACCCTTCAACATCTTCATAGGGCGCATCATTTCAGGTGCTCTTGCAGATCACGAAGGCACAGTCAGCATAGGGGGTAGAGCAATCTACAATCTTCGTTTTGCGGATGACATTGATGGATTGGCTGGAGAGGAACAAGAACTTGAACAGCTGGTACAGAGGCTTGACACCACCTCCAAAGCTTGTGGAATTGAAATAAGTGCAGAGAAGACCGAAATGATGACCAACAACACCAATGGCATCAACACGGACATCAAAGTCCAAGGCCAATCCCTCAACACAGTGCATAGCTTCAAATATTTAGGAGCCATTGTATCAGACAATGGGTCCCGACAGGAAGTCCTCTCCAGGATCGCACAAACAACTGCTGCCCTGACAAGGTTGAAGCCCATTTGGAAAGACAGGACCATCCTTCTACATTCCAAAGTAAGACTGCTGCGCTCCCTTGTCATCTCCATCTTCCTATATGCTTGCGAAGCATGGACCCTCACAGCAGATCTCCAACGAAGAATACAAAGCATGGAGATGAGGTGCTACAGAAGACTTCTGGGCATTTCCTATACCCAACACATCACCAACGACGAAGTCCGACAGACCATCACACAAACCATTTGACAACACGATGACCTGCTCACAGTGGTGAAGAAACGGAAACTCCGATGGTATGGCCACGTTATTAGATCATCAGGCCTTGCAAAGACTATTCCGCAAGGCACAGTGCAAGGATGTAGAAGAAGAGGGAGACCGAAAAAGAGGTGGGAGGACAACATTCGAGAATGGACTGGTTTGACACTGAGCGAAACCATCAGGGCTGCTGAGGACAGAGAGAGATGGAGTATGCTGGTTAAACGATCATCTGTGGTGCCCCTACGACCTCAGGGTTACGGGACAGGATAGGATAGGATTTGTTTGTTTATTTCCACACCTCGTGGAAGTTGCCGTGTATGCGGAAGATCTACAGGATCCTTCATGGTGGGCAGGAAAGTACATGAAGAAAACTCTTTTTCAAAAAGCCGAACACGTCCTTTGCTGACCGAAATTTCGTCATCATTTTCACAGGAAAATAATATTGCACAGCAGCAATAACATGGATTCTCACTGGTCCACTTTATCTTAAGGCGCTTTCTCATTGGTCGGGAGGACTTACTTTTCTTTGTCAGATTATTGTAGAAAATGACGTCATCATGCCAACTCGAGCATCAGCCAGAGGATCGCCGAAACAAAATCGCAAGGGACTTGCTTGGTTTTATCAGTTTATTCCCCCACTTAAAATTTTTTTAACAAGGACTTACTCTATGATATCTCCAAATCTAAACATAGTTCGGATTTGATTTTTACAGGTAAGATGCGTCATTCTCTTGCAAGTTTGATGGCGCAAAAAACTCATTTTCGACCATAGGTGGACTTACTCGGTTTTGTCAAATCACGGCAGTATGGTATATTGAGTGACGTCAGTAGTCTTCTGCAGCACCTCATCTCCATGCCTTGTATTCTTCGTTGTAGATCTGCTGTGAGAGTCCATGTCGGCTTGTTAACTCCTAACAAATCGTTTTTTGCGGAATAAATGGTTAGACAATCTTGTAGTCGGCTGAGTTGTGTGTCTTCTCCTACTTTTTGTTTGTCTTCCTGACGCAGCGGTTTTAATAATAATAATAATGGACATTTATATAGCGCTAGTACTTGTCTTTTTATAGACAAGCGCATAGCGCTTTACGTGAAAGGAAAGAAACAAACATGAAACAACTTACAATATTGCATTAAAAATTATACAATGAGAAAAAATAAAATAAAATAAAACCAAACACACAAAATCAAACAAAATACATAAAGTTAACTTTCTGCAAACAAGTCATCACAATCACAGCAAATCCACAAGCCTAGCCAAAAGCAGAACAAATATGAGCTGCGGCTAGGGTCTATAGAATGAAGGATTTAGTCAGGATAGTAGAGTTTGAAGAGATGAGATTTTAGAGCTTTCTTGAATGAGGGTGTTGTGGTCTGCTTGTGTCTGATGTTGGCTGGAAGAGTGTTCCATTGTCTGGGTGCACAATAGGTGAATCCCCGTTCTCCGTACATTTTGGTGTTGGTTTTTTGAATGCAGAGTGTGCGAGAGTCAGAAGAAGAGCGAAGAGTGCGAGAAGGGACATAGACTGACAGCTGATCTGACAGATATGAAGGGCAGGTTCCAGAGAAGAAATTTTCCAGTCCTAGAACTGCTGAAGAGGCGCCGGCCTATATCGGATCTAACACCAGCATCCCGATGCGACCATTTTGGACGTATAATCGGACGCCCGGACCATTGAATACCATCCCGGTAAACGGGAATGGGGGAGACATGACCTAGTGCTTGCTGGGGATTGCTCGTCGGGATCTCTGCGATGGATGGGATGCGCGCGAGCACAAAGTACTCCTCGGTTTATATAACTCTCATCCAACATGAGGGGTGTCGGATAGCGCAGTGGTTGGAGCACTCGCTACTGTGTCGCAAGTTAAGCACCGTCCAGCGCGGTTAGCAAAAACGTGAAGCGACAAATAACAACGCCCCCAGTTGACTAAACTGTGACTGAGTAGGCCCTACCTACTCTCTTAAGGGTGGGGAAGGTAAAGCAGCGAGGGAGAGAGATGGGCATCACCCTCATTACGCTGGCCCAAGATAAGTGTGATCTCCAACATCACGCTCCCCTACGGCCACAAGGCTATGGGGCTACCTTTACCTTTACCTTTTACCATCCAGCATAATGATATAATGTCTAGAAAAATTCGCAAAATTAGGTGTAGAGATACCTAAAGAGTAGTAACTTCGTGAGTTCTTCATAAAAATAGATAACATTTATCTACTATCACAGATGGGAATATCCCGTTAAAGAAATAAATAAATAATATACTATAAATTGCAATTGTATACTGACGTAACTACAAGCTTCAAAACTAAAACAATCTCTGGGGCCTGTCGTTGCGCTCAAATAAACTGTAAAATCCTTGTCCCTTCGCCACTGGGAGTTTTGTAGCTCTGGTCTGCTGAATTTGAAATACATCTATCCCTGCGACAAATGAATTTCATGAAGATGCCCGATACACACAAAACAAAGGGACAGACTACGTGTCGTTTTGTTGAAGCTGAAAATCAGGATTTCCTCTGAGAATTGCTGTCGGAGCGTGCAGGAAAGACGATGACAGTTTGATTTACATGTTACATGCATGAAACTCGCGTCACAAGCGCTAGACGAAGAAGCTGGAAGACGAATAAAGAAAACTAGCAGAATGTATCTGGTATTTGTGTGGGTGTGTGTGTGTGTGTGGGGGTGTGTGTGAACTTGTAAAAGCGACCAAATGGGTTTCACAACTGTCTTTTTGATTACAAAGTGGGTTTATTTGCTTGGAACCCATTTTGTTTCATGAACCCATTTTGTTCTAAGTGCACGGGAGTGCTTTTTTAGTGCTTGGGAGTGCAGTTGTAGTGCATGAGAGTGTTTTAAGTACACAGGAGTGCACTATCCGGGACGGAGAAAATACAGTCCATTTTCGGAGAAATTTTGAAGAAAGTTCGACCTATTTCGTCGCCTATAGGAGACGAACTAGGTCAACCTTTTGACTTAGATTCTTACATTTCTAGAAGAAATTTGCGTTCTTTCCGTCAAAAAAGTGCTTTCCGATTCCTACATTCTTAAAGAAACCCATTTTGTATCGAATACAAGTAGGTGTGTGTGTGTGTGTGTGTGTGTGTATTGTGTGTGTGTTACCTTCGTGTGTAGTCTTAACATATGTGTGTGGGCTTAGTGAGCGTGTGTGTATATGCGTGTTCGTGCGTTTTGTTTGTGTTTCGTTTGTGTTTGGGGAAGATAGATGTAGAGCGCATCTGCCTAGACAGTTCGTACTGTCGTTAAAAGCATGCATTCCGTTGCTATCGAGAGAATTTGTGGATTGTTATACGTCGGTATGTAGAAGCACTTTGCAAGCGTTATTTGCTTATTTATTTATTTGTTTACTTAATTATTTATCTATTTATTTGTTTATTTTGGCGGGTACAGGAGAGACTATAATAAAGTGACGCTAAAAAGGAGAACCTCTTTCAAAAGAGCGAATTTGATATAAATCGATAAATTAATTTGTTTGTGTGCTTCTACATAGCATCAAATTTGATTCCAGAACTAGCACCTCAGGGAAAGCATGCAGAGTAGGCACTGTTGTTTTTTTACGAAACAAGGAAAAGACGCCTGAAATTCAAAGCTTAGCTGTGGTATTGTCACCAATACCCATTACATCATCGTTTAATGTGACAACAGCGCGCCGGGGGTTTCAGCATAAATAGTATCCCCACTTTCTGG
The DNA here is from genome assembly GCA_036898135.1 of Oncomelania hupensis. Classification (NCBI taxonomy): domain Eukaryota; kingdom Metazoa; phylum Mollusca; class Gastropoda; order Littorinimorpha; family Pomatiopsidae; genus Oncomelania; species Oncomelania hupensis. Next base: position 18,047,028 of record CM072513.1, read on the forward strand.
AAATTAGTGCTTTAAATTCCCACGGTCGCTGTCTTCCTCATTTGCTCTTTCCCATTCCTGCTCTGTCCTATCACTCTGCTATACTATCTTCTTCTTCGCTAGATCAATGACCTACCTTTTTTCTTGAAAACTCTTCCTGGACAAGACTCCTTGTTTGTGTATGAGGTCTGTTGGATCAGCTTGGGAGTATTGGACAATTTCTGCCGGGTGGTCACTAGGGCTTCCTATGATGTTATTATTTAGCAATATAGGCATTTTATATGTATGTGTTTTGTTGATAATTTATAATGATGTTTGTATTCTATTTTGTTTTTGTAAACGGGGGTTCGATTAGTTGGGGTAAAGCCTCAGCCGTCCCCAGCGTGGGATGTCTTTATTGTAAAGTGACTGGCCGGTGGAGGGCATTCAGTTTTCCCACTAGGGTTGTTTCAGCAGATCTTTTATGCGGATCGGAGGTTGTCCGGTCCTGATTTGGCTCGGAAGAGTCCGCTGGACCTAAAGCAACAATCAATCAATCAATCAATCGCAAGTATACTAATTGCCGCAAAACATAAACAAACGTCTTTTGATACCCTGAGCCTGTAAAAAATTTGAATGATTATACAAATACTGTAATCTTCGTATTCAATAAATCGAATTCTGTAATAGAATTCGAAGCTCGTTATATTTAAGGGCCACAAAATCTAAACAAAACATCTTTGATACCCTGGCTATGTAAAAGGTTCGGATGATTATACGTACAAGTGCTGCGTTATTTGTATGAAACACACGGAGCTTTAAATAGAATTCAGTTCATTGTATTCGAGGTTACTGAACCTAGCAAAATTCGCCAGAAAATTCAATGATATTGACATGTCATGCTTCCTTCTTGCGATATCATTGGGAGCTGGAAATTATTTTGTTGGATTGGAAGTTACACACGAACGTGCACCGGTTCTATCTGAATCTATTAGGATTCGACAACACAAGATTATTGTATTGCTTTAGGTCCAGCGGACTCTTCCGAGCCAAATCAGGACCAATCTATTAGGAGAACTGCCGCACATGACATGAAATACTAGCGGCAGCGGTACAATTGTTCTAATTTGCAGTTTTAACTTAGGAAGTCCAACTACAACCTCTTTCATTTTATAGGGTCATTTTTGGTACTGTTTATTTTTTCCTGCTTTACATAATAGTATTTTGATTTGCAAGTTTGTTTATAACAAACCTCTCTCTCTCTCTCTCTCTCTCTCTCTCTCTCTCTCTCTCTCTCTCTCTCTCTCTCTCTCTCTCTCTCTCTCTCTCTCTCTCTCTCTCGCTCGCTCTCTCTCTTGATGTTTTCTTCTTCTCTGTTTTTCTTGCACACGGTTTCCTTTTGTTTTATTACACATTTGTGTATGGAATAAACACTAACGAATTACTCTTCCATTTTGACACAAAATCTAATCCTTGAAAATGTTATTAACTCCTCTCCCAAGTAATTTTACAAGGAGTAAACAAACAAATAACAGTTTTCTTTTATACTTAGGTAAATAATATCACAAGTTGAGGAAAGGAAAAGCTGGCACGAGCAATGAAGCATGACAATCAATTCGAAAACTGCTGAGGTTCTTTAATAATAATTTAAAAAAAAAAAACAAACAAACACACAACTCCTCTCCCAAGTAAGAACCATTGTAACAGAAAGCTGATTTCGCATTTAAATTATACAATATTATTATTATTATTATTATTATTATTATTAGTAGTAGTAGTAGTAGTAGTAGTAGTAGTAGTAGTAGTAGTAGTAGTAGTAGTAGTAGTAATAGTATGATGATGATAATAATAATAATAATAATATTAATAATAATAATAATAATAATAATAATAATAATAATAATAATAATAATAATAATAATAATTATTATTATTATCATCATCATCATCATCATCATCATCATCATCATCATCATTATCATCATTATCATCATCATCATCATCATTAGTATTATATCGTTCTTTTTCCAAGCTCAAGATTCATAGTTCACTTAATTTCACAATTAATGTTAGGTACTTGCTTTCAATAATTATATTATACACGGTCAAAATTAGGATCAATATAACAATTTTGCTGGACGTTTCTTTTAAACATATTTATCATCGGATGTTTAATACTATTATGGCCAGAGTTGATGGCAATGTAAGCAAGGGGCGAACGTATGTGACTTAGGTACGAGACTATAGAGGTCACCGAGGGTTTTCTCCGGGCACTCCGGTTTCCTCCCTCCCTCCCTTTAATAATGGTACAGGACGCAGTCAATATAAAAATTTCAAAAATAAAAATTCGATTTTCTTTCCGTCTTCTAATAGCGATCTCCCTGCCTTTACACCACCTGTTTGAGTGATGGATGTGTATTTGGTGTGTGTGTGTGTGTGTGTGTGTGTGAGGGTGGATGAGACAGGTGAGCGTGTATGTTGGTATAGATCGCCGCCCTTTGAGCCTGATTGATTTGGGGAAAGGCGCGTATATAGCATCCTGTATTATTATTATTATTATTATTATTATTATTATTATTATTATTATTATTATTATTATTAAGCAGACTAAAGGCCTTAAAAGGTGGGCGTAAAAACTGGAAAAAAAACAAATAATAAGATGACCGTGTACTTCTAAAATGCGATGGTAAGGACAGGAGACGGGTGATGGTGTGGGGCACCCAAAAATATCTGTCTGAAACTCCTTTAAAGAAACAAAAAAAAAATTATAATAGGATGCTTAATACTCTTATGGTCATATTTAATGTCGATTTTAGGGTAGGTAATATCTTGAACCGTTGATGTAACTGATATACAAATAATAATGAGATGATTACGTAGACCTGCTTGTGTAATATGAGGGTGGTGGAGGGGATAAGATGAAGGTGGAGGCCAAATTGCGCTTTTTTTCGGAAACTGTTACATAATAATAAAGGCATCTTTTATAGAAGTTTTGATACTTCCAGACTTCGTTTTGCACAATTATACAGGTTTTGTTATGTTATAATTTTAGCATAATTCTTTTTTTGTAATAGTTATTTCCGATATGAAAATACTGGCTAGACTCTTGAAGCATAAAAATAATAAGAATACAAAGATATTTCTTCTGATCTTTTTAAGGTTTAGAAACTGTGGTGACAGTGACATTTTAAATAAAATAATTTTTAAAGACAATTTTGTATGAGTGGAAAAAAGCCAACTGAAATATGACAGTGCTACACAAGTCTTACATTATTGTGCTTAGTTGTCTGGGACATCCGAAGTCGCGCTTAAAGGTGGCAGGTGGGCGCCTCGGACTGTTCGTGTTAGATCCTGTATCGCTCAGCGCCTCTTAAGCAGCTCTTTATATATCCTATCCTATCCCATAACTCGGAGGTCGTAGGGGCACCACAGATGATCGTTTAACCGGCGTACTCCATCTTTCTCTGTCCTCAGCAACCCTGATTGTTTCGCTCAGTGTCAATCCAGTCCATTCTCGAATGTTGTCCTCCCACCTATGTTTCGGACTCCCTCTTCTTCTACCTCCTTGCACTGTGCCTTGCAGGATGGTCTTTGCAAGACCTGATGATCTGGTGACGTGGCAATACCCTCGGAGTTTCCGTTTTTTTTCACCACTGTGAGAAGGTCATCGTGTTGTCCAATGGCTTATGTGATTGCATGTCTCTTTAAACACAAGTAAAATGTGGATGGAAATTAAACACTTTAAAAAGTGTTGCAAAGTACTACATATGTTGTTGTTGTTGTTGTTGTTTTCAATGCAACCTGTATTTCCCCCTCCCCTCCTTTCTAACTAGATGTGAACGGGGATTGGAGACAGCTAAAGTGTGTATCAATAATACTGGATGCTACATGAGCGCTTTCCCCCTTAAATCAGTCTTAAAGCGCTGCGCCGGGGTCTGCTATCACCACATACACGTTACTATGATATGAATGAAAGAATGAATGAATGCAAAACAGCAACTTATACATCGATGTCAAGCAGCACTGGCTTAGATTTTCGTTTGAATCTCACAATTGGAATGGGCAAGTGTGTGTGTGTGGGGGGGGGGGGGGTGGGAGTGGGGGTGAAGGGAGTTTACGAGGGTGGAATGGAGGAGAGGGGTAAATGTGTTGCCGCATGGACAACATCTGATCTTCAAATATTTTTTTTATCTTAAGGAAAACATCCTTAATGTCTTGTCATTGTATGTGTGCAGTGTCTTACATGGAGTTCCGTAGCTCATTTGAACTGCAGTTTCTTTGATATTACGCACACTTTTGTTGTTGTTATATATTTTCAACATGCTCAGTATTTTAATTTTTTTTAAAACGCTTTTTTTAATGGAGTTCCCTAGCTCATTGTAATAGAGTTCTTGGGTCATCATGGATTATGTTTTCAGCGAATTCTAGTTGCTCGTACGCATATTACATTACAGTGTGTGTGTGGGTATGTGTGTGTGTGTGTGTGTGTGTGTGTGTGTGTGTGTGTGTGTGTGTGTGGGCATGTAGAAACGACGTTCTGATGACACACACATGAAACTCCATATGGTTTCTTCTGACTTTTTGGGAAGACCGTACTATTTTGACGTCAAAATAGTGCTCCGTTGAGTTAGAGCTGTTTTAGCGTTATGGTTAGGTTAAGGGTTAGGGTTAGGGTTAAGGGGTTAGGGTTAGGGATAGCTTAAAAAATTTGAAAATGTCAAAATAATGTCACAGAAATGGAACGTTTGCCAAAATAATCCCTGTTTTTTTCACAACAATCATCAGAACGACGTTTCTACAAAAATGTGTGTGTGTGCGTGTGTGTGTGTGTGTGTGTGTGTGTGTGTGTGTGTGTGTGTGTGTGTGTGTTATGTTTTTTGCACGTATCAGTCTGGTCCTGATTTGGTTCGGAAGAGTCCGCTGGACCTAAAGCTATAATCATGTAATGTAATGTAATGTTGCACGTAACAATACGAATGGAGTTCTGTTTTAGTCCATATTTTTGTAGCTGAAACGGCATTTACTTGTGGTTCATTGAGTTACTCTGTTTAGCCTTCTGTAGTGGAAGATGGTTAGATCTTTATATGTATGTGGGCGGGATAATTAATGTTCAAACAATCGTTAAAATGAAGGTGTGTGGTGGCAAAAACAGACTCCAGTACAAAGCGCCACACAACTCCATTCGTATTGTTACGTGCAACCATGGGAGTGTGCAACATCAGCCCCAACATTATTAAAGTCATCAAAAGCCTGTATGACAAAGCTAACAGTGCAGTCCTCCACAACAGCGCCATCAGGAACTGATTCAGATCAACAATCGGCGTGCGTCAATGATGCGTATTCTCTCCAAAATCTTCCTAGAGTGCATCATGTCAGGTGCCCTTTCAAGCACAGTCAGCATAGGGGTAGAGCAATCTCCAACCTCCGTTTTTCGGATAACATTGATGGATCGGCTGGAGAGGAACAAGAACTTGAAGAGCTGGTACAGAGGCTTGAAACCACCTCTAGAGTCTTTGAAATGAAAATAAGTGCAGAGAATAAGAAGTCCCCTTCAGGTTAACAACTGCGGCCCCGACAAGATTGAAACCCAATTCGGAAAGACAGTACTGTCACAATAGGCTATTTGGACCCTGCACTAAGGCTTCTCGCCTTAAATAGTTCAGCCTGCTTTGGCCTGGGTAATGTAAAGTCGCTACCTAGTAGACGACACAAGTCAGTTGTGTGCTAACCATCAGTCTACGCTCCGATGTGAGGTTGCTGTGCTTCCTTGTCATCTGCATCTTCCTATACGCTTGCAAAACATGGACTCTCACAGCAGACCTACAACGAAGAATACAAAGCATGGAGATGAGTGCTACAAAAGACTTCTGGGTATTTCCTATATCCAGCACATCACCAGTGGCGACTAGTGACAGACCATCACACAAGCCTTTGGGCAACACGATGACATGCTCACAGTGGTGAAGAAACAGAAACTCTGATTGTATGGCAGTATCACTAGAGCATCAAGGGGGGCCTTGCAAAATCCATCCTGCAAGGCACGTTGCAAGGAGGCAGAAGAAGAGGGTAACAGACAAAGAGGTGGGAAAACAACATTGGAAGAATAGACAATGGACCCATAAGAACTGCTGAAGATAGAGAAAGATGGAGTACGCTGGTTAAATGAGCATCTGTGGTGCCCCAACGACTTTTGAGTTACGGTATATGATAGGATAGGATATAGTCCAGAGGCACTAGAGACCTAAAAGGCCTAAAAAAACAGTTCGTCGGCCAACCCCCTGTCACCAAAAAACAATTATATTTTCTTGTTCAGATACCTCAGAGGAGTTCACAGCCAAGTTTCGACTTAAAAATTCTTGATCGTTAATGAGCAGTCGGCGAAATATTAAGTTTTAAAAATAAATTTAGCAGAAAATAATTAAATCTGTAAAACACAACAAAACACCAAAAATTCATGCTGTAAAGTTTAAATTAGAACAGTTTTTAGTAATGATTACAAAAATTTAGTGCAGAAGTATCAAAAAGAGGCAGAATGAGAATGGCAATAAATAAAGGGTATATTGCAATAAATTACCTCCCTTGATGACTGAAACGTTGCAGAATTACTGAAGACTGTGTGCATCCAGTTATTATTAGAGTCACAGAAAGGTAAATAATCCTTGCAGTTGAAACACTACTTAAAATGTTTATACACATGAAAGTCCAATGGGATAAACCAAAATTAATTATTAAAAGCTGAAATGTTCCCAAACACGTTACTTTGCCTTTTCGTATTCTTCCATCTCAGAGTCACTGCTATCTGAAGCTGATTCCTCATCATCATCTTCTTGATCACTGATCTCTCTCTCTACTGCTTGGTTTGAGCAGTTGCTACAGACACAGGCTTTGGTGCACCGAAGCGAACGCTTACGGCATGAACAGTTTGCACTGGCACAGCCACTATTCTTGCATGAACACTGCACAAAGTCAGAAACCACAGGAGGCAACGAGGGCAGCTGAGTCCATTGGAATGACAAGGAGCCATCGTCTTGAGATGTCCATCCATGTGAGAAGGCAGGGGGAGCAGAAATGTACTGGCTTAGGCAGCGGCGAAGTATGCCAGCTTGGTATGCAGCTCTCCTGACATGCAGCATCAAGGAGTCGCGCGTAGGGGGCAAATAGCTGCTATTGTTCCTCTGCTTGAAGATGTCGTACCTGAGGCTGTCAACATTGCTTTCTGTTTTTTTTGCCATACAGCGTGCACACATAGGCCTCAAGCTTGACAAGCATTTGTTCGCTGGCTGTCCATTCTGTGCCAAGATCAGCAAACGTAGGCACAAAGCCTTGCAGACAAGCGAGGGCCTTCTTCTTTCCTTTGCCACGGAAAGAACTCACCGTGTCACAACCCGTGAAGCAGTGCAAGCCCAGGAAAGCTTGGCATGTCTCTGCTTCAAAGGTGTCTTGAATTTTAGTCATGTTAAACAAGTTATTTGTGGTTTGTAGCAGCAAGGTACATGTGAACTTGTGGGCCATGGCAGCAGCAATGACGAACACATCAGTGTCTGGACTTGAGATCAGCACTGTGTTGAAGGCTTTACTGGCATGGAAACCATGAAGAAAAACAAGTGTGTCAGCCTCTTGATGATCACATGACAGTTCTTGTACCTCTTGCTTGTCGCCATTTAGAAGATGACATGTGTTGTTGCTGGCAAAGAAGACCTGAAGGCCCTTGAATGCTACGGCAGAGTAGGTTTTCCACTGACTGAGGAGAAAATCAATCAAAGCCAGCTTGTTATCGCGAGAGCTCAGGTACTGATGAAAGTTCTGGGGTACTTTCTGTGTTTTCTCTGACAAGTGAAGGACTTGAATCCCTGTAGCCGCAGCCCTGCGTTCTTGTTCTGCAGATTTAATTGAATGAACTGGATATGTGTCCCACACCATGTCAATGCGAGTAGCTCCAAACGACACAGCCTTGTTGATAGCAGCAGTGAACACATAAGCGGCCAACTCTGTGAAGGTAGGGGGAAGATCCTTCATTTGCCGCAAGAATGCCATTGCATCAACTACGACAGCAAGAGGAGTTGGCACAGTGTCCGTTGTCAAGTTAGGGGCAGCTCTGACAATTTCATGCATCATGGCAGCTTTGTTTGTTTTTGTCATGGAGCCATCAGGGTTTCCAAGGGCTGGGGGAACATCAGCAAGTTCATATCTAATAACTTCTTTCATGTCTACGTCTTCAGCTTGGGAGATGGTCAAAAGTCGCGACAACAGTTTGTTGGTAGACATGAGACTTCCTGCCTTTGTGCTTGCCTTTGAGCTGCTTTTCTTGGTGTTGCTGGCAAATGTTTTGAGCCTGAGGGTCTGTAGTGGAGCAAAGACGGATTTTTCCTTCTTCACCAGCCTTTCCTCCACAAACTGGCTGTAGTTGGACTTGCCTTTCTCAAATGCTGTTGAAGTATCTCTCGCTACATCTTCTTTGGCAACAGCCCCTGAGACAATGTTGATCAACTGGTTACACTTAGCATCAAAGGGGTTGATATGCTCCGCTACATAAGCTTTGAGAGTTTCCACTGCTTTGTCATGTTTTTGCACCTCACAAAAGTTTAGTTCTTTTTTGGTGCTCTTTTCATCTTTGCTTTCACCCGCAAGAATTGAACATTGTTCTGTGAGCCTGCCTCTTGAGTGACTACTCATAATCCACCGAACAACAGCATTCCTTTTCAGAGAAAAACCTCTCCAGCCAGCTTTTGACTTTGCCTCTCTGTTAATGGTCTGTTCGATGGCTTGGTCACAAGGAATTTTGGCGAAGCCACAGTGTTCCTGACGCTGGACAGAGAACTGCCCAGACAGGAGATGAACGTTGGTTGTAGGGTGAGTGGCTGGTAACGCAGTCATTTCCTTGTAGTAGATTGAGAGATATCGGGCGTAGTTCACTTTGTCCATAGCAAACATCCATGGCAGCATGCCCAGAACACAGGCCAGATGAAGCGTCCAGTTTCCTTCTCTTGACGCCCGTATGAACAAAAGCATCAGCTGCACCATTTCCAGGTAAAATACCCAGAAGGCATATGTAGGGTGATCCTGGCACTGCTGGGCACTGAAGGCCTTGAAATCATTCAGTAGCTTTGTGCATTCCTGAGATTGAACAGCGTCAGCAAAAAGGTTCCCAGGCCACTGCTCAGCTAGCATGTTTAAAGTCCCCCTGAAAGAAGCATGAAACAATAATACATTTACACATCTAATGTAATAATAGTTCTTCCAATGCAAGCAGACAGAAATAAATACATGTTTCACATTTAAAATACAAGAACAAATATTTTTTTATCCATCAAATTGTTTATCTTAGTGATAAGGAACAGAGGGTTAGTTTTAACATGGATCAAACACACTAAACATAGCATAGTTTTCCTCAGCAAGACAATCTTTATAAGCAATGCAATACGTTTCACGAATTCTATGGTGCTGGTGCCTTATCAATCAATCCAGCAGCATTGACATTTATTACCACAGTGTGACTCAAGATGTGTAAATTTCAATGGAAGATAAATAATGGCACGATGAGTTTTTTGTTTTTGTTTTGTAAAAATGTCTGATTATTTTACTTACATGAATGCAGTACGGGAATCTTGTTGCTGATGTTGAAGAAAAGCCTCCAGTTGCAGACAGGCAAGGGCTTCAGACAACTGCTTATGGGCCCGCAAGGATCTGTTGTACTGTCTCCCAGAGAGTATGCCTTTCATTGATCCAGAAGCAACAACTCCACATTCCGAAAGAATTTCTTCTAAACCAGAATGTTGGAATCGCTTTCCTGCAACACACATTATTTCGATCAAAATCTTAAAAATTGGACCTCAATGGACATTGTAAAATAGGATTCTAGTTTATTTGCACTTTTAAATTGAAAAAAAACTTTTCTTAAGTGTAAATTTGGACAACTAGTCATTTTATCTTATATTGGAATTTCTTAACCTTTTTATATGGCTGTGTTTATGGGGAGTAAAGAGAACATGTTACTATGCAGTTATAATAGATCATGTATTAGTTATATTAGATATATAAAATATTAAAACATAAACTCTATTCCACGGATTTTTAGAAGAAGACTTACCAATGGCACCAAGAAATGTCATCAAAGTGTGGAATTCCCCCATCCTAACCACAAGGCGCTTGGTGATGTCATCATTCCCCCAACGAACTTGTTGCAGTTTGGCGTAGATGGCTTGATCGGCCACAATCACTATTTCCTGTAGGTGTAACTTGTCTGCGATGTCACAGCTGCGTTTGATGATTTCATGCATTGTTGATGTTTCCGTTGCACTGGCATCAATCACAGGGAGGTATCGTGCTCACTGCTGGGACATGTTGCTGAAGAATAGAGTGATAACCAGCCCAGGTCAGCTGCACAGACTTGCCTTCGATGAGGTTAGATTTGAGCAGAAGGAAAGCATCTTCGTCGACTTTGCTCTTCTGGAGTTCTCTCATATCAACATCTGAACCTGTGTCTGGAATGTCTGGGTCAATTCGCCTGTGTTTTGCCTTTGGAACGCAGACAACGTTAGGTTCTAAATCAAGTGTTCGTCGTCGCTTTCTTCGGACAGATGGGGGAACAATGATGTCTGTTTCATTTTGTTGTGTTGGAGTCTGAATGGCAATACCATTCACACAGTGAGTGGTGTTGGAACCACTTGGGGTTTCTTCCAAAAAGTCAATGTTGTCCCAAACAAGAGTGGTGAAAGATTCTTTGCGAAGTGTTGTAGGTACTGGCTGGAGTAGCTGAAATTCTGCCATGTCTGTCTCAAGTCGTTGCACTGTTGAATAGGAAGCGGAGTGACCCAGTCCATTTAAAATGTCTGTCAGTCTTTTTGAACCAGTGATGTGCTTCACAGCTACCCCTAACATCAGATGTTTAGGTGGTGTCTTCGATGGGTTGGACAAAAATAGGATATCTTGGGCAATGGAGAGAAGACGCCTTCTGACCCCTGATTCAACTGAAACTTGATTTATTTGAGGTTCCCCAGAAAATCCACAAACCCAGGCAAGCATGTTGAACAACACAGCAGGAACAAGTTTTTGGATGGTTTCTTCAGTCATTTCTTCTGCTGGAGGAGGCCATGTTGATGGTTGAAAGGTAGGTGCTTCTTTGACAGCATTTCTCACAATAAGAGAAGCCATAAACAGGTTTCTTAAATCAAAAGAATATTCCATTGTTCTAGGCACTTCTGTTGTCTCATCCTCATCACTATACCCCCCTGAGTCATCGTCGCTGTCACTGCTGTTGATAATGCTTGCAGGGTCAATCACCATGCTTGCATTTAAGCTTCTGCATGAAGGGAAAAAGGCAACTTGAGGAGCAGATGGATTTTGCTGGTGTGCAAACTGAATATCTGGAAAAGCTGCCTTGAGTCTTGCTTTCATGTATCCAGTCTTGTAGGTAGACTTGAATGTTCCATTTTCCATCTGAGCTGCTATTTTCTGGAACCTAAGCTTCAAGTACCTCACAGTCATGACCTCACCTCCACATTTCAATCGTGGTTCAACTACTTCCTTGCACAAGTGTGTAAAAGATGCCTGGAAACATCTGGATTCTGTATCAGAAGACGCCGCAGAAGACACAGAAGAACCAGATTTGTGTCGGCAGCGCTCAGCGGATGCCAGAAAGTTTCTGTAGCATTACTTGTGATACCTGCACACACACACACACACACAAACATCTATTCACCATTTGCAGCTTAGTAACTTTATACACATTGGCTGTGGCTGCATGCCACATGCACAATGTATGTTTGTAAGCATGGGAAGGTCTGTGACATCTGTAAAACCTCCTCTCCATACTTAATCTCTTGAGTTTTATACAACTATATCTTTGATCTGATTCCTGTCTTTATTTGCATTAAACAAATTATTTATTTGTTGATTCATTTATTTTACCTTCTGGCACACACCACACATATGAAACCAATGCAAAATTGTGGAATTCTTACTTAGCTTCAACAGCAAGCAGGTCTGTTTTGTACTGCAGATCTCGTAGAATATCTTCACGACCGAGCTTTTCTGCAGCTTGAAGGAAGATACTACCATCATTTCCACCCTTAAACAGAAAATAAATCAACACTGTTAGAAATGAAACTTCAAACCATACACACTGTAACAAAAGGGCTACTTAGCTTTATATCCTCAAAAGATCTTCCGTAGGAATATGTGGCAATAATAGGCTATCAGCCTTTAGCCCTCATATTATGGGAGTTGATGAGGTCTGGAACGGGTCATTAATCCCAGATTAATACATCCATATAATAAAAAACACAATCAATGTTTAAAACTGTTACCCCCAATTCCCAGTTGGAATTACTATGAAGTCAGGTCACTACACATTCACTAGAGAGGTAAAGTTTTGGTTGTTGCTGCTGCTGGTTTAAGAAATGAAAACCAGACTATTAAACGAGAAAATAACACACATTTGGATAGCACCAACACATTATTCTTTTAATCCATTTAAACTGAGTACAACATATATATAATCCTATCCTCCTATCCTATCCTGTCCCATAACCCGAAGGTCGTAGGGGCACCACAGATGATCGCTTAACCAGCATACTCCATCTTTCTCTGTCCTCAGCAGCCCTCATGGCTTCGCTCAGTGTCAAACCAGTCCATTCTCGAATGTTGTCCTCCCACCTCTTTTTCGGTCTCCCCCTTCTTCTACCTCCTTGCACTGTGCCTTGCAGAATGGTCTTTGCAAAGCCTGATGATCTGGTGACGTGGCCATACCATCGGAGTTTCCGTTTCTTCACCACTGTGAGCAGGTCATCGTGTTGTCCAATGGCTTGTGTGATGGTCTGTCGGACTTCAACGTTGGTGATGTGTTGGGTATAGGAAATGCACAGAAGTCTTCTGTAGCACCTCATCTCCATGCTTTGTATTCTTCGTTGGAGATCTGCTGTGAGGGTCCATGCTTCGCAAGCATATAGGAAGATGGAGATGACCAGAGATCGCAGCAGTCTTACTTTGGAATGTAGACTGATGGTTCTGTCTTTCCAAATGGGCTTCAACCTTGTCAGGGCAGCAGTTGTTTGTGCGATCCTGGAGAGGACTTCCTGTCGAGACCCATTGTCTGACACAATGGCTCCTAAATATTTGAAGCTGTGCACTGTGTTGAGGGATTGGCCTTGTACTTTGATGTCCGTGTTGATGCCATTGGTGTTGTTGGTCATCATTTTGGTCTTCTCTGCACTTATTTCCATTCCATAAGCTCTGGAGGTGGTGTCAAGCCTCTGTACAAGCTGTTCAAGTTCTTGTTCCTCTCCAGCCAATCCATCAATATCATCCGCAAAACGAAGATTGGAGATTGCTCTGCCCCCTATGCTGACTGTGCCTTCGTGATCTGCAAGAGCATCTGACATGATGCGCTCTAGGAAGATGTTGAAGAGTGTTGGAGAGAGTAGGCATCCTTGACGCACACCGATTGTTGTTCTGAACCAGTTCCCGATGACGCTGTTATGGAGGACTGCACTGGTAGCCTTGTCATACAGGCTTTTGATGACTTCTATGATTTTAGGGCTGATGTTGTACACTTTCATGGTTGCCCATAGAGCTGCATGCCAGACTCGGTCAAATGCCTTCTTGAAGTCTATGAACACATGATATAGATGTTGTTGGTGCTGTAGGTATTTCTCACAGATTATTCTGAGGTTGAAAATCTGTTCATTGGTACTTCGCCCTGCCATGAATCCTGCTTGTTCTTCAGCTATGATTTGTTCAGCTTGTGGTTTCAACCTGTTGAGTATTATTTTCAGGAGGACCTTGCTGGGATGGCTGATGAGGCTGATGGTGCGGTAGTTTTCACACTCCTGAAGGTTACCTTTTTTAGGAAGAGTGATGACAAGCGACTGGGTCCATGGTGTAGGCCATTCCCCACTCTGCCAGATCTTGTTACAGATAGTGGTGAGAGCATCAGTCATCGCTTCTCCTCCTGCTTGTAGCAGTTCCGCTGGTATGTTGTCCACTCCCGCTGACTTCCCTTTCTTCAGCGATTGCACTGCTGCCTCAACTTCTTCCCGGAGAATTGGGAGGATTTCTTCTTCTTCTCTGCTCTCGGGACATGCTAGAACTGATGGGTCTCCATTTGGTGTATGGTTGTAAAGGTCAGAGCAGTACTCTGTCCATCTGTCCAAGACTTCTTGTTCTTCTGTAAGGCAAATGCCAGACTTGCTTTGGATAGTGGAGACTTTGGGCTGTTTAACACTTGTCAGCCGCTTCACAGTCTGGTAATGCACACATGTATATATATACGTACCTGCACAAGTTTTTCTTGTACACGTGAGCAGATTGCTGACTTCGTCCACTTCAGCTTTCGACAAATCAAGCAAACGTTTGGCAGCAGGTTAGACGACTTGGCCTGTGGCTGTAGTGGCTGTGGATCACGTTTTCTTAAAGTCTTTTTGATTGGGGATGGTTTCCTGCCTTTCGACTTCCTTACTTCAGCTCGGGAAATGCGAACGCTGTGCGTAAACGAATTGTAGCAAGCTAGGTGGAAATATCGGGAACTGCAAAAGCTGAGGCCTATGTCAGTTGCACTCTGTGTCTCTTTCAAAACACTTTCCGCCACTTGACGTTCTAATCCGTCAAGATCAATCCATTTTACACTGCAACTCACAATTTTTTCCCATCTTACCTCCGTCAAAGACATTAATTCGTCGTTTTCGGCATTGTCTACACAATGTACACAACATATACAGGGCGACGCCATGTTGCTGCAAGACAAGCTAATTATGGTTTCAGAGCATAGAGAGATGGAGATGGGAGATAACTCGCCACGAAATCGAAGTCCGAAAAATATTAATTTTAGATCGACTGCCTTTTACAAACGATCAAGTATTTTTGCGTCAACTACACTGCGATGTTTTTGAATTAAAATTAAGAATTTTGTCCACTACTTTTTTTTTGGCCACCCTGACATGGACCACGAGGTGAAACGATAGGCCCGTGGTGCCTCTGGACTAATAGGACAGGTCAGAGAGAGAGAAAGAGAGATAGAGAGAGAGAGAGAGGGGGGGGGGAGAGAAAAGATAGAGAGGTAGAGAGAAAGAGATATATGCGCATTGTGTGTGTGTGTTTGTATGTGTGTGTATGTTTGTGTGTGCGTATGCGTGTAGATGCGAGTGCGTGTGTATGTCGCCAATCAATATTGTATTGTTTGTTTGTTGTTTTATTAAGCGACACGCCAAATGTTCACTATCTTTCTTTGTGAATATAGATGTCTTATTGACTTGAATTTTGCGAGTTTCTGGAGTACCCTAATACTTTTGCACATCTTAGACTGTTGTGTCAGGACATTTCACACTTTTCGGTTCATTCAAATTGCGAATGGACTTTCACCAAAGACCTTCCCAGAGGGACTCCTGACTGTATAGCTTTAGCTACACACACTTTTCTACTTAAAGCTTGTGTTGCACAAGAAATTGAAGAAATTCAACTAAAGTAACATTTATCTGATTTTTCAAATGTTCGTGATGGCAACGCAAATAAGGAAAATGTGTTATAAAAATAAAAAATAATAATAAAAAATAAAAATAATAATAATAATAATAATAATAATAATAATAATAAGAAGAAGAAGAAGAAGAAGAAGAAGACATAATAATATATATATAGCGGGGCAACGTTTCTATTAATTGGATGTGCACTCCACGCTTGGCAACACTCACCCACACACACACACACGCACACACACACACAGACACACACACACACACACGCGCGCGCACACACCCATACACACAGTGTAACAAGAGGCTAGATTTACACAGCACTTTAAGTTCTTGCCTTGTTTAGTCAGCTGTAACTTTAGTAGAGTACTGTTACTCTGCAGACGACAGAAATCTGCTGTAGGCTACACTTCTTTATGCTGACGCTAGCGCAGTAGGTAGTGACCTCATTCAGCTTACGTATAGCAGTAGTACGGCCAATCCGGACAGAGGGCGCTTAGGTTTACCAGTTCTACCCGGTTTAGGTAGACAGCCTAGGTAGTTTCATTCATGTTGCGGAAGACAGTACTCGGCTCTAAGAGATCTCTCGACTGACGACTAATAGCAGGAACTGTTGAAATTCTATTCAACCAAGTTAGCCACGGCCTGACATTGTCAAAAAGGTAATTGAACAAGCTTTTGTTTCATTGTTTTGTATTGATATTATTGTTGAATTATTTTTGTGAAATTTGCCATGCTTAGAATTGGATTGTTAGTCAAACGTTGCGTGACCACGTGGCGAACGCGACCGGTTCGACGCCATGATGTGTTTAGCCTATATGTATTATTGCAGACCAGTGGCTGTACAGGAGAATGTGTATAATATTAATTATTTCTCTATGTGTATAGTTAGCCTTGATTTATATTTATAAATGTATAGGAAATTATAGTGGAGATTCCAGTGGACCACGAACTTAGCAGAATGTTCTACAGTATATAGATATGTGGAGCTAATCACTGAGGGCTACTTCGGCCTTCAGTGAGACGCTCTGCACACACCTAGTATACACGGTGGTGTGGAATTTCGTCTCATATTTTGCAGACGAAGCAGGCATCGTGGGCCCGACCAGACGAAAGACAAGAAAAAGTCTTCACTGACAGTCAGCCTGCATAGGCTTCTCAAGCACTGCGCGACGAGAGCCCACCAGTCTGTCAACAAGGAGAAGAATCCACAACAACACAGCTCATCAAAGAATCCACCCCCACACATCTCATCAAACAATAGCTAAGTGACTTTGGCACGAGTGCACCAAACCTGTTAGCTAAAGACATCAATAGTCCACCTTTCCAGAACTCTGACCCTTTGGGCAGAACGCATCAAGTGCCCGATGATAATACAATAGCTGCATAAAACTATCAAGGAGCGAACCATTCAAAGAGACATTTGAACTTTTAAGTTATACTAGGGCCCCTTTAAGCTACAACATTCTGATAAACAACACGGGTTAAAGAGCTTTTACAAACTCTGCTCATAGTCCCTGGAATTCACTGCCTGTTCCACTGGAGCAAGCGATGGCTTGTCTCCGGACAAAAGGACAGCGTCGTTTCAACAATGCATTGTGACTCAGATTACTGCAAATATGTTAATATGTACTTTTTATATATAAAAAAAATCTTATGTCAGCCCTCGACTTTTGGGATCATTTTCTTTACCCTGCATGCGCATTGAGTAAGACTACTGATGTGGAGACGGCGCTATACAGTTTGTATTACAAAACCACATCATAATCATCATCATCATCATCATCATCATCATCATCATCATCATCATCATCATCATCATCATCGTCATCATCATCATTATCATCATCATCATCATCATCATCATCATCATCATCATCATCATCATCATCATCATCAAATCCAAGTTAAAAGCCAAAATCCATACAAGCATACAAACGTACGAATCTGTCTGAATTAGAAAGTTTGTAGAGGTTCACGAACCTTTTTTTTTTTTGACGTTCTGAGATCCCGAACCTAGATTCCTGACCCTTTTGGACCAAAAAAGATTAAGGAACCTAGGTTCGTGATCTGAGAACGTCGAAAAAAAGAGGTTCACAAACCTACCAATGACGACAGGCCTTAGGCTATAAAGGTAGTATTTCAACAGACGCATGCAAAGGCAGTAGAATTTCCACAAGCCTATGTGCAGCGCAGCATGCAGTGTTTTTGCGAAGTTTCCAAAGTTGGTGGTGCTTAGTGAAGGCTGCTGCTTCGTTTCACCTCGCGATCACACCAGGGGTGATTTAAATAGAACCTGAAGATGCGTGAGATGAGAAGACCTTGGATCATTTCCACCCAATTTGGTAACAGTCAGTTGGCTCCAGCGAAAACCAGTGTACACTGGATACTTTCAAGCGTCATCGTATATATTAAAGCGTAGCGTTTGTGTGTTTGTGTGTGTGTGTGTGTGTGTGTGTTTTGTGTGGCGATGTAGAAAGCCCGTTATTGTTACACACTCTTTATACTCTACCTACATTCTTTAGACGGCCCGGTTATTTTGACGACAAAACAGTGATCCGTTAGGGTAAGGTCTGTGTTAGGGTTAGGTTAAGGGTTAGGATTTGGATTAGGTTTAGGTATTTTTAAAAAAAATGGACAACATTATTTTTAAAAGTCAAAACAACGTATGTGGCGTTTCATGAAAGTCATGACAACGGCGTTTTAAACGGTTGAGTGTGTGTGTGGAGGGTGGGGGGAAGAGGGAAGGGGGTGTTTGTGTGTGTGTGTGAGTGTGTGTGTGTGTGCGTTTTTTTACGGTGAATGCCGGCATGTTTTAACTAGAAATATGAATGCTATAATCTTCATTGTCGTTTTTAGTGATTCATGAGGTGTGCGTTGTTACTATCCAACTCTGCATTGTCATACTTAAATAACGTGTTTAAAATGTGTTCTTTTTGTTTTTTTGTTTGTATTGTATTAAAAATGTGTGTGTGTGTGTGTGTGTGTGTGTGTGTGTGTTTGAGTGTGTTTGTCTGTCTGAGTTTGAAACTCATTATGTGTTTTTGTTTAAATTAACTTGTGTATACCATTATATCCTAAAAGGGATAATCTTAACAAGATGACAAGTCATTAAGTTGTATTTTCAGATACTCACACGCACAGCTACCAAATCCAGCTTTTTTCAAAAGTGTTACTTTTTGTGGAGTTGATTTGTTTTGTGGGGTTTTTTCCCCCTTTCTTTCTTGTCCTTATCGTCTTTTGCAATATTTGTTTGTTTGTTCAGAACAAAATTGTTTCAATAGAACGTTGTGGCAGCTTTCGGACGTTAACTGTATTGTACTTCCTGTTGTTTTTGTCTTTCCTTCTTTTATTTTCTTTCTTTCTCTTGTCTTTTCCGCTCTTTGTAATTTTCTCATCCGTTTTTTTTCCTTTCTTTTCTGCGGTCTTGGTTTTATTTAATTGTTTCCGTTGTAACTGATTCCGATTGTGTGTTCAATTCAACAAAGAGCAGTATTTTATGCAACGTTTTAAAAACCATTTTTCTGTTCTTTTCTTTTTTTGATTTCGTGGTGTGCTTTTTAATTTTTTTTTTGGGGGGATGGGGGTGGGGTGAGGTGGGGTGGGGGCTAAATTAGGTGTACTTATTTTCATTCTGTTCTAATGCGTGGGCGAATGTTAATTAATTAGTTAGTCATTGTTTATAGGCGAATGTTAATGTTTCTGGTTGACAACGAATGCTCATTTATTTGCCAAGACACATTATGCTGTATTGATTTCTCCGTGGTGTGTATGCATACAGATCGGTTGACTTAACTTTATTGTGGTCTTTTAGACTTTTACAAATTTATTTAATGTAACCTCTATTCACATCTTTGATATTAGACAAAAGGTATGTGATATGCAGAGACACACAAAGACAAAGTTTCACACACACACACCTAATTCTTTTTTTTTTTTTGCACATTCAAACAATAATTGAACTATCCAGAATCACACAAAACATACACAAACACACATACACACACACGCACAGAGGGAGAGAGAACACACTCCATTTCGCAAGCCAAACATTGTTTTTTAATGTTTGGAAGAAAATATCACTTCTTGGTGAGAACATCGGTTTACAGTCAGTGAACACATTTACAATGGGCATGTGAACAGCAACATTATGGCGATCTATATCATTAAAGGGAAAAAAAAGCAAGGGAAAACGTAATAGCATCAGACAGTGTCAACGCAGGAAAAAGTTCAACAAATCTCGCACCAGTAGTCATGCCACTCACTGAGCATTAGAAAATCCAGCAGAAGTCTCAACGGTAGCCAAGAACATTAAACAAAGTATCCAAAACAACAAACAACTAAATTTGAAATCAGATACACTTAAGCTGTTATGAAATAATAATTTTAATGTCGAAAACAAATATGCGACTTTTGAAGGTTAAAAGAGTCCGACATCACTTTTTAACAAAGGCGACAGAATTTCACAATGTTGGGACGCAACGCTGAGCTCTGTACATTTACAAAACTCAAACAGAAGACAAACAAGCACATACGACAACAGTGTAGCAGAGTGATAATATGATAAAAAGACACACACACACACAAACTTCCATCAGAGTGATAATGCCATAATTAACTTCTAACAGGGTGATGATATGACAAATAACTTCCAAAAGAGTGATAATATGATAAATACCTTCCAACAGAGTGATAGTACGATAATTAACTTCCAATAGAATCATAATACGATAAATAACATCAAACAGAGTGATAATACGATAATTAACTCCCAACAAGGTGATTTATATTATAAATAACGTCTCTCCTTCCAACCCAACACAGCGGAGTTTTTGTCATGGTAAAACGATATCATGTCGTGCTGATGATGTCATCCCCAGCCCCCTCCCACAAATGACGTCACTGTTAGGAGTGTTTGGGAGAAAGTAGACTATAAGCAAAGAATATGCGTATACTACACCCATATTCTTTGCTATAAGGGCGCATTTTGGCGAATGACGATTTGGGCGCATAGTCCATAGGAGCGCGGGTGGTCGTATCCCATAGGCGCGCGTATTTTAGCCCACTCGGCTAATATGCGTAAATCCCATAGGCGCGCATTTTAAAAGCTACTGGAGTTCGACAATTTTAGTCATCACACGCAAATACGTCAAATGAAACGTTTTGATGTTGTCAATCTTTTAATCTCGAAATCTAAAAGAAAACAGAAATTTTCAACTTTTCATTTGGTACTCGCTCTATAGTGATAACAACTGGCAAATCCAAACCGAGTGAACACTGAACACGCGTGCTTATGGAATCCGCTGCTAAACGAGAAAATACGCGCGCATATGGGCCATAGGAAACGAGCCCATATCTATCTATGTATCTATGTATCTATCTATGTATCTATGTATCTATGTAAAGTGAAAGCCCCAGTTGAAAACCTGTCTTGACTTTGACAGATTCACTGCGGCAACAGTACCCCCGCTGTAGTGCCGGGGGTTTCAGCATAAATAGTATCCCCACTTTCTGGAAATTTAGTGCTTTAAATTCCCACTGTCACTGTCTTCCTCATTTGCTCTTTCCCATTCCTGATCTGTCCTATCACTCTGCTATACTATCTTCTTCTTCGCTAGATCAATGACCTACCTTTTTTCTTGAAAACTCTTCCTGGACAAGACTCCTTGTTTGTGTATGAGGTCTGTTGGATCAGCTTGGGAGTGTTGGACGCTTTCTGCCGGGTGGTCACTAGGGCTTCCTATAATGTTATTATTTAGCACTATAGGCATTTTATATGTATGTGTTTTGTTGATGATTTATAATGATGTTTGTATTCTATTTTGTTTTTGTAACCGGGGGTTCGAGTAGTTGGGGTAAAGCCTCAGTCGTCCCCTGCGTGGGATGTCTTTATTGTAAAGTGACTGGCCGGTGGAGGGCATTCAATTTTCCCACTAGGGTTGTTTCAGCAGATCTTTTATGCGGATTGGGGGTTGTCCGGTCCTGATTTGGCTCGTAAGAGTCCGCTGGACCTAAAGCAACAATCAATCAATCAATCAATGTATCTATGTATCTATGTATCTATGTATCTATCTATCTATCTATCTATCTATGTATCTATCTATCTATCTATCTATCTATCTATCTATCTATCTATCTATCTATAGGCAATACAACGCGCTCATATGGGCTATTTGCTCTTTTGGGATTCTCCGGTTTGGGGAAAATAAAACACGAAAGCTACCGTGCCTAGCATGATGAAAATGCCCTCACCAATGCACACTCACAAACATTCTCTCTCTCTCTCCCCCACCCCACTCTCGTTCTTCCTTTCTCAAACGCGCACACTCATTCATACCCGCTCTATGCACACCTGTGTCCAATATCCATCAGCACATATTGCAGACTAAATTGATATAATATTGGAATTTTCTGTCGTTATGATTTGGTAAACCTTCCATTTTTGTTTGCGACACAAATACCAAATAGCGAGCAGGTCGAGTTACCTCCTGTACCAACCAGCGCCTTGAGCAACCCTTGAGCTGAACGATTAAAGAACAATAAACAAAAGAAGCTGGTTTTAACGTATTATTTAACAGCTTAACTATTAACTAACATGATTGTAAAAAAAAAAATTAGTTGATCGATCTTAAAAAAGACAACATACTTTTAAGAACAAAAGGATATATTACTTCCAAAGTAAAAACAACTCCATAGTAAAATAAAACCGACTATAGATCAGTTACATAGTCTTTTATATAAATTCCGTTGCAGATATTAAACATAGATTTCTCCATTATTTAGCAATTAAACAATATAATGCTGTCTTAAAGAGTATTTTACAAAGTTCTGAAATTATACCAACTTATGTGGGAACCCATTGCATGTTCAATATTAATGTTTGGTATATTCATACATGGTTTTGGAATTTAAAAAAAAACCAGTTGATCAAAAGAACTTTGTGGGAACTTTTTCAAACTACCACTAGAAAGTTTAGTTTATCGAACAGAATGACCTAATCCTGTCAAGGAAAGGCGTTAACCTGTGTCTGTTGAAATAATATTACGTGAGATATAAAGTGTTAAGAGATGAAGGAGAAGAAAAAAAATATCAGTATCGAGTTTCAGTGCAAAGCCATTACAGCAATATTGCACTGAACTAATATTGGTATAAAAGTTTAGATCTAAATCTAACTAACGACAATGGACACAGTACAATAATATTTATTGTGAACGGTCAACGAACAGGAAACAACATATAATCTGTCACATTAAGAACTACACTGCCGATATTTCTGCCAAATATGCAAGATTTAGAACAGAGATTGGAATTCCAAAAGGAAAGTTATTTCGCCAGATTCAATGGAAGCCGTGACTTCTTGGCATGGGTGATTCCGTTGGTGACAATCACCATCTTATATTTTCAACTAAGAAAATAATTTCCCTTAGGACTCCAAACGGGTTCATATTCGCAGTTACAAGAAACTGGAGACACAGTAGCGTAGCTAGGAATTTGGGGGCCCGGGGACTTGGCCTCTTTGGGGGCCCCTGCAGTTTGACATTCGATATCATGACACGAGATAATGTACTTAATAAATGTATAAGTCTAAACTTATATAACAACGTGAATAGCAAGATTAGATGGCGGTGGCGTAATATTTAATATTTATTGTAAAAAGAATTTTCGGACACTCCTTTGGGGGTCCGGGGGGACTTTCGAATTTGGACCCGCCCTCCCCCTCGCCTACCTACGCCACTGTGGAGAAACAGTTCATTAAAACACTTTTATTTCTAGGTAATTTACAAGTATGGTCCGGCTTCAAAGAATCTTTTAGATTAATGTTCCAAAATATCTCATATAGTTGTTTCCTATGATAATATGGTTCTTTTCATGAAACATTATAATTTTATCATTTTCATTTATAGAAAGTTTTTAATTACGTCTCAGAATTGCTGCATATGTTTTAAACTGTCAGTATAAGTATGGACAGATTTAAGAGTATGACAATATTTTGGAAGGTGTTATTCCACGCTCAAAAATGCTACAAATGATGTCACAGAACTTATTATCTGCCTGTATGGATAATACTATTATTGTTAAAGTACTTTTCTATACCGCCTATGTATACCTGTTTATTCGCCGACGTTCTTCTGAAGTATTTACGATATGTCTTGTAAAGGAATCCCACTCAGTAATAAGATACCCAGAGCAATTTCCACAGGTTAAATATTATTATGCATTTTTTTTGGAATATTTGTACATCAGGATATATAACCCGTCTACAGAGAAACATTTGTATTACTGCTCAGGTGAAGTATCTTTCCTGAGATTGTTTGTTTATTTCATTTAACATCTATTCACCAAATGATTTTAGACTAATATTTTTTAGAATGCCCAATATATCTTATATTATTTTTCTTTGGTTTAGTGGGTAGTTTAATGTTTGATGGCGGAAATAATAACCGATAGAAATAGAAATAAAATGACGTAAAGTATAGCTGTTTCCTGTTGTTGAGTGATTTAAGAATGGTGGGTATTCTGATATTGAAAGCTTTTGCTAGTAGACATCCTAAATGTCTTACTACTAATAATCATATTAAGTGTATTAAAGCTTTTTTTTAAATCCCTGAAAGTTCAGTTCGAAGCTTAAAGACGACAAAAACAACGTTCATATTTAACTGATTAATAACACTTCCATACTATAACGTTTTCACCCTGAAGAAGCCCTTTTTCAATACGGCAAATATAACATTTTATATCCCTTGCTTTTCTTTAATTTTTCCTCTCTTTTGCTGTTACGACTCTATGTCCAATTCATCATATTGTAATGTGGATGGCACATGCCCGGTTCCTGAAGAATGAAGTCTCGAGCTAGGCTTAACACAATAGCAAAGGTATTAAAGCAATAAGCTTACTCAGTTCATTTCTGTACACGAACTCATTCCTGTTAAAAGTGCCTATTGTCATTTCAAAGCAATTACTATTTCGTTACTATAGACTTATGTCTTAAAAAAATGGGTGCCTGGTAGCTCAATTGATAGTCAGATGCTGTCCTATGCTGAAGGTCGCGGTTCGATCCCCGCAAGGGGAGAACTTAGGTGACTAAAGTATATTCAGGTAACTGAGGGCTTTCTACGGATACTCCGGTTTCTTACCTCTCTTCAATAATGGTATTTGATGCTGCCAATCTAAATAAAACTTCGATTGCCTTTCCGTCTTCTAGTAGCGATCTCCATGCCTTTACATCACATGTTTGAGTGATAGATGTGTTTGCTGTGTGTCTGTGAGAGTGGAGGAAACATGTGAGCGTGTATGTTAGTGCAGATCGCCGCGATTTGAACCTGATTAATAATTTGGGGAAAAACTCGACTCGTATATATCATCCATTATAATGATAATAATACTAATATTAATACTAATGTTAATATAATAATAATAATAATAATAATAATAATAATAATAATAATAATAATAATAATGATAATAATAATAATAATAATAATAATAATAATAATAATAATAATAATAATAATAATAATAATTAAAATAATTATTATTAGTATTAGTATTATTATTAGTATTATTATTATTATTAGTAGTAGTAGTAGTATTGTTATAAAGCTCTTAAGAAATGTTTTACCATTTACACCTGTAATTTGGAGAGGTACTTAAAAAATCATCCAGATCTTGAATGTGTGATTAATATAAAATATCCTGTCCTATCCTATCCTATCCCGTAACTCGGAGGTCATATATATAAAATATATTGATCATTAATAGGTCAAAATGGGTTTATGGTGCTAGTTTTATTTCTGAGGGGGTATTGACAATCGGGATGAGCACCACTAATAACGATCGCTGTGTATTGCAATCATGTGCTTCAAATCTTAAACGTCTGCATAAACTATGGTAATGGTAAATGGCTGCGTGATGCTGTCGTATGTACTGAAACATATTTTTTTAAAATCAATATTTATTAGCTATTATTCCTCAACTGACAGCGTTATATACACAGCCTGGTATGTGAAATGTACTGAAAGATTCATTTACGTGGAATGTACTGAATAATTCATTTACGTGGAATGTGCTGAAAGTCATTTACGTGAAAAATACTGAAAGAATCATTTACGTGGAATGTACTGATATATTCATTTACGTGAAAAATATTGAAAGCTACATTTACGTGGAATGTACTGAAAGATTCATTTACGTGAAAAATACTGAAAGATTCATTAACGTGGAATGTACTGAAAAACTCATTCACTCACCAGAACATTAATAGTCACTTTAATAGCAAGCGTTCACGCAAATAAAATAAGAAGCAGCTAATTTCGTCTGTTCATCAATACAGTCCCATGACAATGACGATAATAATTTCAATGAAGACATTCACGACGATGAATGATAATGATGATGAGTGTGACTAGATTTTGTTTGTTGTTTTAAATATGGTTATTTTAACGAGAACATAAATGTTCTCTTCCATTGTGACTCAAAATAAAATACATAAAACGTTTAGCGGGCGGCTGGATAAAGTTCCTTTTGTTCAGCTATTATAGATTTTGTGCTTTGCTGAACATCTATAAACCTCAAGCTATCCATGCCTCCAACATTCCCCAATTATTAAATCTGATAGAAACTTCCTCAACGCCACAATTACAAAACACACGATGTTAATATTTGATTTGTTTTCACTGTGGGTTTATATGCAATGTATTTTATTTTTTAACGCATTAAGGCCTGAATTTTCGTTACAAGACTTTAAATTTTATTTATCAATTTCTCACCCCACATAAATGAAATAACCAATCATCCGAACCATCTAAACCAACGAAAAATCGTCGAACACGATCAACATATTTATACTCGCCTAAGTTCCGATAAATTACAAATTACATTTATCATCGTGTTAGTGGCAATTTTCATTTGGGTTTATCATATCGTTTGGTTCTCGCTGAGTAGTTCCGAGTTTGTGCGGATTTCCGGATACTGACCGGATTTCCGAAATCGGCAGGAAACATTGGTAGTAAATTAACAACAAACATAATGAGATCTGTAAGGACAAATAACTTTTTAGTATTTGTTTAACATTGTACTGTAATATTTTTCTTTAGTGTTCAGAGAACACAATCTGTTTGATAGTTGAAGTTGTAATAAAGTCTTCTGTAACATACAGTATTTTAAAATTCTCTGAAACAACCAATTACATGGGTGTTTTTGTGTAAATCTGACAGCACAACCAGTTATATGTTGTTTTTTTCCCCATAAATCTTACATAATTTTTATGCACACAGATATAATAGGAGTTTTTTTCAGGATTTCATGCTTCAGCATGATCATGACATTTTCTGTAACAGTCTGTGTACAATCTTTGGGAACAACATGCTAGTTTTACAATGCAGCCTATGATCATGGTATTTTATTTCTTTCCTTCGTACCAATTGGTTGTACGATTTTCATTTCAAATACGTTGCGCCTCCAATCTATCAATTCAATTCAATGATTTATTTCAACATCTGTTCACATTCCTATTATTTAAGACCATGATGATGCCTCTTTTATGTAATGTTATGATTCGTCTTCTAAACATAATATTTTCTTCCTTTAATGGCCTGATGGTTTCTTCAATATTCACACGTCATATTCTTCGACGGTTTTTTTTTTTTTTTTTTTTTTTTTTTTTTTTTTTAACATAAATTCTCGTTAGTGTTTTAATTAAATCATCTCTGTTTTTTTTTGTTTTTTTAATTACATTCTCTTTAGTATTTCTATTTAATCAGTCTTTTCCAGGATATGCGTCCGTTTTCCCGTCAGCCGTTCAGGTTTTCACAGCTGGTAAAATCAGAGTCACAAAGTATGCACGCGCACCCCGCAGCATCGAACACTTCTATCGTGGGGTCTGGATAGCCTTCGCAATGGCTGAGGCGCACAGTTCGTTTTATTCTCCCTGTGTACGTGCAAACTGGATGGTGACTCGCCTTGAACGGCATCTTGAAGTCACCGATCTGCAACATCGGAGAGAAAAAAAAAACAATTAACAAAGAGAAATGACAAAGTTACATGTAAAAGAGGTAAATGACAATTAATAGACAGAATAGACCCAATTAACAGAGAAAAATGGCACAATTAACATAGAGAAAAGAGACAACAGAGAACATAGACACAATTAACATAGAAAAAAAGAGACAATTAACAGAGAACAGAGACACAGTTATTAGAGGACAGAGACACAGTTAATAGAAAACAGAGTTACAAATAAAATAGATAAAATAGACTCAAACGAGGAAAAAGGTACACATAACCGAGAGAAAAGTGACAGATTTAATAAGAAAAAAAATTGCACAATTAACAGAGAGAAAAGATACACAATAAACGTAGTGAAAAAGAAATACTATTAACAGGAAAATTAGACAATTAACATAGAGAAATGAAACATAATTAACATAAAGAAACGGCACAAATAACATAGAGAAAATATAAATATCAGAGAAAAAAAGAGATACAATTAACATTAAAAAGTGATACCATTAACATAGGAACTAGAAGGGTAAAGCCCATATGACTCACATGCTCCTTATGGAACTCGCAATGTTAATTCACTGATCATTTTATGAGGTCTTATGGGTATACACCATCTTACCAAGTTTGGTTGTGATAGTTCAAATAGGTTCTGAGTACGTAGCCAATTTACAGTTTCTGCACAGACGGCGGATAGCCAGACGTACGGACGGATATCATTTTTGGACTATTTAGGACTCGTCTCGCATAGATTTGCAAACATCTGGACTAATATTGGAGGATGAAGAGTGGGGGAGAGGGGGAGGGGGGGTTTGGGGTGTGAGGTGGGGTGAGTATATAAACTCACATTTCTATGCATGTGAGTCAAATAAGAGGCACATTTACAATAGAGAACACGACCACAATAAACATAGAAAAAAAAAGAGACACAATTAACATTGAGAAAAGAGACCACTTGTTGATGTCATTCTTGTACGGCAATGGCATCACCTTTTTGAAGTTTGTAACATTCGTAACCCATGCGGCCGAAATTCGGGCTGCTTTATCGGTGAAAGCGCAGCAGTTGCAAGAGAAGGCGCCAACCAGGAACAGGGGCAAAGGGAGGGGAGGGAGGAAGAGAGAGATATCACCTATAGAGTGCATGCTGAGTGTGTTGGTGAATCTTATTATCGCCTGCCTAGACTAGGACACGAACGTAATGATTTTTAAAGTCCGTGCGAAAGCTTGCACGGATGTACAGAGGAGACCTCGACTAAATCATTCCTATTGCTAAAATACTATATATAATGTTCGAAGATTGGTCAAAATCTGTTTAGGGGTCCTTGAGACAGACAGACTGACCGACTGACCAACTAATGTTGGGGGTTCGTTCTGATTCCTGATCATTTTGAAGTATTTCCACAAAAGACTGAAAACACACCAAAAAAACAACAACAACAACAACAACTCTGCAACAGAGAGGAAGAAAGAAAGGGAGAAGCCGTGACCCAAAGTTAGGATTATAGCTACATCTAAGAGCGCAGTTATTCATCCCGGATAAGGTTCATTTTACGTAAGGACAATACAGAAAATAATGAAAATTGTGGAGATACGAGTCAAAAGGGCGCTGAAAGTCTGAGAATGTGAAGGCTGCTTGGTAAGAACAATATGTGCATTGTGAAAAAAAAGCCGTTTCGGTGTCTTCTTAAAGAATGGATCAACGTTCCTTTCAGCTTTACCGGATCTGGAAACGGCAAACAACCGATAAAAAAGCCATTTTCAGTTCTTATGGGGAATTAATTTAGAAATTGTTTGGTAGGCAAATAAGCAAAAATCAAATCACGACGGAACTATCGGGAAAACAAAACTTAAAACGAAATTGAACATACACACACAACACACACACAATACACACACAGAGACACACACACGCACACGCACACGCACACAAACTGGGTTTTTGGACCAAATGTATCATCGGAAAGTGTGGGTTTTTTTAACGCAAAGAGCGCAAAATGTAAGAATACGATATTTTTAACATCAAAACGTTGACCTCTTTTGGTTCCCAACCCTAACCCTTCTATTTAAAATTTGGCCAGAAAACATCTCGTCCCGGATAGAGCACTACTCCCATGTACTTAAAACACTCCATGTACTAGATGAGCACTTCCATGCATCAAAAGAGCACTCCCATGTACTTAAAACACTCCATGCACTAGATGAGCACTTCCATGCATCAAAAGAGCACTCCCATGTACTTAAAACACTGCATGCACTAGATGAGCACTTCCATGCATCAAAAGAGCACTCCCATGTATCTAAAACACTCCATTCACTAGATGAGCACTTCCATGCATCAAAAGAGCACTCCCATGTATCTAAAACACTCCATTCACTAGATGAGCACTTCCATGCACCAAAAGAGCACTCCCATGTTCTTAGAAAAAAGCGGGGTTCTGGAAGAAAAAAAAAGTGGGGCGCTTGCTAAATACCCCATTTTGTACATAAAAAGGCAAGTTTATCACCCCACTTCTGCACCAATACATCCACACACACACACACACACACACCCACACACACACACACACACACACACACACACACTTACATTTATCAATCCGTTTCCGCTCTCGACAGCATTTTAGCCAATAAGCAAAACGTGTGTGCTACAAGTGCCAAAGAGTTAGGTGCGCTAATGGCCACCGCCCACACTTTGAATGAGCAGGCCGTTGAAAGCATCGCAATTCAAGGAACGAGCGAAGAGTGAGAGGGTTAGGGTAGCACTCTTCAACGGTGTGGAAAGGTGTAGGGAAGAAAGCGCGACAATTTGCCAGCAGCGGAACACGCGTCCCGGTGGATAAATGAGTGGGGATGAATACCTTGGTTGTATGTTAATTGGGTATTAACCCATTTTGCACCATCCCCTAGTTGGTTTTTTTAAAAAGAAATATTGGGGTAAGTTATGCTTTGTGCACCAAAAAAACACAGAATGTATATTGTTTTTGTGAACAAAACCCGTGTATTTTCAAATTTAAAGCAATTGTTCTTTGTTAGCAGCGAAAGAGTATGCATTCAGTTATTGAATGCACAGTCAGAGAAATAAATAACACTGCGGTAATTATTCATCATGAGAAAATAGAAAATAGCCAAATTAGCCTTTATAAGCAGCCGAAGCTAGTCCATGGCTGTTCATAAGCGGTACTTTCAGGCTATGGCTAAAAATAACCCTTATGCGGTCCCTTATCGCTGGCTGAACTGCTTGTAGCCAGATCGGAGACGTTGGCTGCGCATGGGTTTCGCATGGCATGGCCTGCTGGCATGGCTAAAAATAGCTTACAGCTGGTGGCTGAAAGTTTACTTTCAGTGAAGGAAGTTTCAGCCGTAAGTCTTCTGAAAGTTATTTCATGTGAAAGTCTGCAGAGCACACAGTATGGCAGAAACCCGGCACTTGGCGCACAGCAGCTTGCTCTTCCTCCCACAGTGTGCGCTACGACGGTTGTGGGTCCGCTGATCAGGTGGTGATCGCGCCCGTCAGTTCGCATGTCTGCTGGAACCCTCTTGTCGATTGGAGCAGGGCGTCCAGACAAGGGTCTTCTAATCTGCTTGGAGGACACCATCATTTTGATATACACATTGACGATCTGCCGTTTGAAGGCTAGATCCATAGGTCGTTGCTGCTGGGCTGGCGACAATCTGTACAAAAGCCATTCATTCTGCACAGACACATCCACAGCAGTGGCAAAGAAGGGCCATCACCATTTCTTAGTGCGCATGCAGATCCTGTAGGCGTCCACGTTTTGATCTATGAGGTCAACACCTTCCATGCCACTGTTGTGGGGTCCACATGTGTCTCCCCAGTTGTGGTGCGCATCTTGGCCAACCTTGGCATTCAATTCGCCTTCCACTATGACTATGTCTTTCTTCGGCACTTGGTCAAGGACAGCCTGTAGATTTTCATAGAAATCCTCCACTTCGCTGTCGTCATAGTCTGATGTTGGGGCATAGGCCTGGATGATGGTGATGTTGAAAGGAGCTGCTCTCAGACGGATGGTAATGAGTCTACTGGAGACTGGGCGGCAACCCATGACAGTGGCTAGAATGTTCTTTGTGGACCACGAATCCAACTCCGTGTACGTGCCTGTCATCTCTACAGCTGAGATAAAGCTTGTGGCCTTTGTCGGTCGTTGTTTCACCTATGCCTTTCCAGCGCTTTTCGCTGATCCCTAAAATGTTCCATCGATAGTGGTCCATCTCGTGGGCCAGTTCTTCTAATTTTCCCTCCGCATTTAGGGTCATGACATTCCAGGTTCCTATGACGATGTTATTTCATGTAACAACAGGTTCAACCACCACGTGCTCGGGGTCAAGGCGAGCCACGCCAACAGCCTGGAGAGGATTGCCCCTTCCAGGTCTTTCTTGCCCCATGATGAATAAAACCATTCACTCCATACCGGATCGGTCGTCACCCGGGTCAACAAGGACCGCGCCTTCCGTTGGCCACTAGGACGGAGACGATAAGTGTGCTACTGATGGACAACTTGGCAAAAACCGCACCAGGAGGAAGACTATATAAAAATCTCTATACTATCCTGTGCCGTAACTCTGAGGTCGTTGGGGCACAACAGATGATCGTTTAACCAGCGTACTCCATCTTTCTCTGTGCTCAGCAACCCTGATGGTTTCGCTCAGTGTCAAGCCAGTCCATTCTCAAATGTTGCCCTCCCATCTCTTTTTCGGTCTCACTCTTCTTCTACCTCCTTGCACTGTTCCTTACAGGATGGTCTTTGCAAGGCCTGATAATCTGGTGACGTGGCCATACCATCGGAGTTTCCCCCTTCTTCACCACTGTGAGCAGGTCATCGTGTTGTCCAATGGTTTGTGTGATGATCTGTCGGACTTCGTCGTTGGTGATGACGATAAAAATCTCCAAAAACCTAAATTTGATCACTAAGTATGATAGAGTAAAATATTGTATGAAGAGACTCAAATGTGGAAATATAAAACTGCATGGTGGAATTCTCTTCTAGGGTTCCACATGTGGAACACTCCATTTCAGGCTTCTCACTTCATCTCAAACTGAAATATGCCCTCTTCTTGTTAGTAAAATTATTATGAAGGGTCCTATTCAAAAGAATTTTAGCCTTCCAAAGCAGATTTAATAATTATGTATTTGCATCTTACTTTTTTGGCTGTGTCCTGAAAGCTGCCATTTTGGACAAGTTGTTCACAAAATGCGGACTGCTGGTTAAACAAAATTCAAAACCTTACTGAAACAATTCAAAAATATAAATCAAACTTCGGAAAAGTAAACTATGAACAAAGTAATATTAAATCAGTGTTTAGTTAATTATTGGGGGGGGGGGGGGGGGGGGCATAACAAAGTGTTCCACAAGTGGAACGGAAGCAGAAAATGGGTTGTCTGAGCTGGGTTAGACGGGGCGGAAGCTCGAGAACCCAAAGAAAGTTAACTGACTGCATTGCGTGGGCGGATGTGAGTGCGTGGGTGTGTGCGTGCGTTTTCCCGTGCGGAGCATGCTTCAGTAGCCTTTATGGGAGTCGTGTGTGGGTGTAACAATGAAAACCATGCCAGTAGCAACGAAACCGGATCATACATTAAAAACTGAACGAGATTCCCCAGCTGCGTGTGTTCGCGCAGCGGGTTTATGTGAGTGGGAGGTTATTAAAAACAAGAAGCAGCAGGACGAAAGATGATCGCGCATGAAAGAAAGAGCGAGAGAGAGAGCGAGAGAGAGAGAGAGAGAGAGAGAGAGAGAGAGAGAGAGAGAGAGAGCGAGAGAGAGAGAGGGAGGGAGAGAGAGTCTACACAAGAGCCCATGAAACCAAAACTAGGGAGAGAGAATCAAAACAAGAGCCATGAAACCAAACGAAACCGTCATAAAGAACAAAAACGACAAAGCCACAAAAATAACAAAAAAATGTCTGTTTGCGGTAACATAAATTTCTAAAATTTGTTGTTGTTGAAACCTTTACCACCTTGGGTGCGATTTTTGGGGCCTTTTTTTTTTCATTTTTTGTTTTCATTAGACGATCCCAATAGAAGTTTAAAGTCGGCCCCCAAAATTAGGGTCGATCTAGATACCGTAAGAACCTCGTATCTCCAAAAATGAAGGTTTGAGAAAAGCGAAAAAAGCTGTGTTAAAAAATCGGTGTCACCAAAACAAACGTTTTTAATATAATTTATACTGAATACAAATTATATTAAAAACGTTTGTTTTGGTGATACCTGATTTTTTAACAGAACTCTTTGTGGGTTTTTTAAAAAAGTGCTTTTTTGGAGATACGAAGTTTTGAATGGACCCCGACGCAATGGTCTTTGGAAAACGCCATGTTTGTATGTTTGTATGTAGATTATAGTCACACGACACTTTCGCATATAGGTGACTACTGGACCGATTTATACTGACACCAGCGGGCCAGTTGTTGGTAAAGGGGAAAATAATATGATCACACGTTGACCAATCCGGGATTCGAACCAGCGACCTTTCGGTTACTAGCAAGACGCTCTTACCAACTGAGCTACCCGGCCCCTCAAAACGCCATTCAAAATGTTATTGTTTTTATTGGCTGAGCCACCACACATGAGTTTTCCATGCAGATCCAATCAGAAGCCAAATGGCCTTTGGTTTTCAAGGGTAATTGACAACGAAACAAAACATTGGCTTAAACTAGTCTTTAACCCAATTCTTGAAAGGATATTAACTCTTTCAATGCAGAAAGTGATAGACAGGCGCGAAAGCTCGACTCTTAACCAAGGGGCAAGGGCGACAACTCCATGTCAAGCACGGTGCGGATGCCCACACTTACAGACGCCCGCACGAGTTCAGTACAACAAAGCATGCGAGACTAGTGAAGTGATTAGTGGAGTGATTAGTGGAGTGATTAGTGGAGTGATTAGTGGAGTTATTAGTGGAGTGATTAGAGATCTATTTAAAGGGGCAAGGAATCAAAGTTGTTGTTTTTTTAAAATTATTATTTCTTTCATTTTGTTGTTGTTGTGACAATGAGTTTAATTGGGAAATTGCATTGTCACAGTAAAATGATGATATTGTGGGTAATCTTTGTTCAATCCGACCGCTAACCTTTGAAATGTAGGTGTCTTTTCTTTGTGTGTTTGTTATGTTTGCTTTTCACGCGTTCGCTGCAGTGCTATTTTTAGAATAAAATATTTGGAAGCTATTAATAGGCATATAAATTATTACATGTTTCGGTTTATATAAAAAGCTTACATTTTAAAAATTTACATTTTTAAAAAATCTTATTTTTATTTATTTTTTATTTTTTGCGATGGGGTAACATTTACTGTGACGAACGAAATGCGAGGTCCTAAGGCTCTTTAAAACCACGATCTTTCATGAAGAAAAGTTAACATCGGTTGTAAGTAGGTGGGTGTGTATGAGGGAGAAAGAAGGAAGGGGGACAAATTCCCAATTATACTTTGTTGTATCAACATAACCACATATTATGTTCTATGTTATGGGGGAGCAGTGCAACATTGAGATTGACGCATTATCTCCAACATGCTATCAATGTACTCCAGCCCAAGCTCTTAGGCGAAACACCTTTATCACTTGTGTTGTACACCAACTTTTGGTCTCCTGTGTTCTACACCAACCTTTAGTCTCCTGTGTTCTACACAAACCTTTGGTCTCCTGTGTTGTACACCAACCTTTGGTCTCCTGTGTTCTACACAAACCTTTGGTCTCCTGTGTTGTACACAAACCTTTGGTCTCCTGTGTTCTACACCAACCTTTGGTCTCCTGTGTTTACACCAACATTTGATCTCCTGTGTTTCACATCAACCTTTGGTCTCCTGTGTTTACACCAACATTTGGTCTCCTGTGTTCTACACCAACCTTTGGTCTCCTGTGTTTACACCAACCTTTGGTCTCCTGTGTTCTACACCAACCTTTGGTCTCCTGTGTTTACACCAACATTTGGTCTCCTGTGTTTACACCAACATTTGGTCTCCTGTGTTCTACACCAACCTTTGGTCTCCTGTGTTCTACACCAACCTTTGGTCTCCTGTGTTTACACCAACATTTGGTCTCCTGGGTTCTACACCAACCTTTGGTCTCCTGGGTTCTACACCAACCTTTGGTCTCCTGTGTTCACACCAACATTTGGTCTCCTGTGTTTCACACAAACCTTTGGTCTCCTGTGTTTCACACCAACCTTTGGTCTCCTGTGTTCTACACCAACCTTTGGTCTCCTGTGTTCTACACCAACCTTTGGTATCCTGTGTTCTACACCAACCTTTGGTCTCCTCCCTGCCCGTAACTACTGTTGTCAGCACTGACGACAGTCCGTCGACCAGTGTTGATTTTGAATTTGATCTCTGTTGTCTTTGATTTTCCAATTCACTGTCCACGGCTTTCCACCATCTGACACTACCGAGTCAATCACAAAACTGGGACCTCCTAAGCACAACTCACTGTCACTGTTCCCATCATTGTCACTGACTACCTCATGCACATTTTTGTGGCACCTCCTCTCAAAGTGGTTCTTCTTGTGGCATCTTCCCACATCTTTCCATTGCTGGGCATTTCTTTTCACTTCCGTGCTCTTATTGTCTGGCAACCTCTAGGGCTTTGCTCAAAGTTATATCTTGGATCAGTTGTAGCATTTCTTTTACACGCCCATCTACAAAACCTACCACGCGGTACTCACAGTGCTGAGCAAGTTCTTTCAGAGCACAACATAATTCTTCCACTGTCTCACCTTGTTGCTGTCGTCGTTGCTGGAACTGGGATCGCTCGTAGATCACATTTCTATTGACCACAAAATACTCGTCGAATTTTCTTACAAGTGTGTCAAAGTCTGTGTCTGCCTCGCGAAAAAGATTTTCTCAGCGTCAGGACCCATAACTAGCAAAACACATGCCAAGAGTTGTCGTCCGTGATGACGAATAGAGTTATCCCTGAGTGTGCCCACAGAACAGCAGTATGACATTACGGGCTATTTCTAAGCGAAAACTAATCAGAAATAAATAATTTTAACCAAGCATTATTAAGGAAAGCCTGTAGTTTCGGGGTTTATGCAAAAGGAGACGTCCGCGTCCTGGTAGCTGAAATGGCAAGTGAAAAGGCGGGTTTTATCGTGATAATTGTTATTAAATAAGAAGACCCCTCGCTAAAACTTTATGTACAGATAATAGAATGCACTATTTCCATGTCAAAGCAAAAACAAATTTGAAATTCGACCGTAAAATACTTTTAAAAATGGTTTTTAGTTCCTGCACGTAATATCAACACATGCCAAGAGTTGTCGTCCGTGATGACAAATAAAGTTATCCCTGAGTGATAGGTCTATTTTATGCTTACACACTTCAAAAAACAAATAATTTGTCATGCATGATACATTAAGTTTGAGTTGTTTTTTTTTTATTTGTTTACAAAGATCACATCAAGGACTAACTTATTAAAGCGTTAAATTAACATTCTGTCCAAGCAGGCCATCGGCCGGTCAACTAAAATGCAAAAAAGCTGAAAATGCTGATTCGGCTTTTTTTCTTTAATGGCTATTAAAAAAAAGTTTTTAACTTATGTTAAAAAATGAACCTTTTTTGCAATATACATGTTATCTTGTATTAAATTTATGCCCCCCCCCAAAAAAATTTTTTTTTTTTGAAAAAATGCTGTTGTTGCTACCATAACATACAGCAAAGTGTAATAATAATAATAATAATAACGGATTTTTATATAGCGGGTACTCCAGCCTATGACCAGACTCACCACGCTTTACATAGTCGTAACATATAAATACATGCACTCGATGAAACATCACTATTGCTACAGTACACCAAAAGACGGGACAGTAAAGGTACAGACTATTTACAGTTATGTACATAAATTACAAAAAAGACAAAAATATACTATTTACAACTATGTACACAAATGACAAAAAAAGACAGAAAGTAGAATAGCAAAAACCTATTCACAGCTATTTATATGCCCGGTTAGGCCCAGGAAGGAAAACAGTATAAATATTTACAGCCGTGTATACACTTACGGATCAGACATAGACAAGAGATGAGAGAATGGCAGCAGGACACAAATCAGTCTGAATAATGCAGTTTGAAGAGGTGGGTTTTGAGGGCCTTTTTGAATGCTTGTGTTGATTGTATGTTGCGGATATGGGAGGGAAGGGAATTCCACTGCTTAGGTGCGGAGTAGGCGAATGCACGTTGGCCGTATGTCTTAGTGCGGGTGACGGGAACCTTGAGTGTGCGAGTGTCAGCAGATGATCTTAAAGTGCGTGAAGGGGCGTAGACAGACAGTAGATCAGCAAGGTAGGAAGGACAAGAATCTGTGAAGAAGTTGTGACAGAGAACAGAGAGTTTGTACTCTATGCGTGCTTGCACAGGAAGCCAGTGAAGGGAATGTAGTAGAGGTGTGATGTGATCACGTTTATTTGCTCGGAATACTAGTCTAGCTGCTGAGTTCTGAACCTTTTGTAGTTTGTCAATGATGTGTTTCGGGGAGCCAGCAAGGAGAGAGTTGCAATAGTCAAGACGAGAGAGGACGAGAGCGCAGACTAGGGTTTTGGTGGCCGGGACTGTAAGATAGTGGCGAAAGGAGCTGATTTGGCGTATGGCCGTGTATGCAGAGCGACAGACGTTGGAGATGTGGTTGTTGAGGGACAGGTCATCGGATAGAATGTAGCCGAGATTTCTTGCAGAGGATGAGAACTGAGTGTTTGTTGTCCCTACTGTAAGCGATGTTGGGAGAGGCGAGAGTGAGGAGGAGGTGTTGTGCTTGTGAATGAGGAGGGCTTCGGTTTTATCGTCATTAAGCTTAAGCTTGTTGAGTGTCATCCATGATTTAATGTCTGTGATGCAGTTCTCCAAGGTCTGAACAGTAGAATTAATGAGAGAGGGGGCGGTGGATTTATACAGTTGTGTGTCGTCTGCAAATGACTGACTCTCAACAGCATGCTTTCTAAGCAGGAGAAGCAGTGGCTTGGTGTACAGAGTGAATAACACCGGCCCTAAAACGGAACCCTGAGGCACGCCGCACACCAAGTCTGCTGTGCTGGAGAAACAGCCATCGACAGTGACTGCTTGTGATCTGTCAGAGAGATATGAGTGGAACCAAGCCAGGACCGAGCCAGAGATTCCAAAATAGTGTTGAAGAGTGTTAAAGAGAATGTGATGGTCGACTGTGTCAAAGGCGGCTGAGAGGTCTAATAAGGTGAGAACGGAGACGTTGCCATTATCTAAGGCGAGCAACAGATCATTGGTTACCTTTAGGAGGGCTGTCTCAGTGCTGTGGAATGGTCGGTAGGCAGACTGGTTGGGGCAAAGTAAAGCGTTATCATATAGGTAGGCAAACAGTTGTTTGAGAACAATTTTTTCTATGACTTTGGACAGGAAGGAGAGGTTTGAAACAGGTCTATAGTTCTTTAGATTATTTTTGTCTAAACTTGGCTTTTTAAGGAGGGGTTTGATGACAGCCGCTTTGAGCACAGACGGAACAACACCAGAGAACAGACTCTCGTTGATGATGTGGGTAATGGTCGGGAGTAGAGGGTCAAGATTCTCTATCAACATGGGGGTAGGAATGGGGTCGAGAGAGCAAGATGTTGGTTTTGAGCTTAAGATGACTTTCTTGACCTCTTGCTCTGTTACTGGTTGAAAAACTTCCATCTTTGCGGTGGTGAGGGAGGGTGAGAATGGGTTAGTGAGTGGGATCTCGTGGCTATCAAGAGCGGCCCTTATGTCAGCCACTTTCTGTGTGAAATAGTTACAAAATACATCTGGGAGCTGACATGCTGGATGTGTGGATGGGAGTGATGTTGCATTGCTCTTACCCCTTAGCTGATTGCAAATGTCAAACAACTGTTTACAAGTTTCACTGCTGCTAATTCTGTCGCTAAAGTACCGGGTTTTGGCAGTCTGGACTATTTTAGTGACCCGTTTTTTTGCAGCGGTGAAAATCTGCTTGCTGACTTCTAAGTGTCAACTCTTCTGCCTTGAAACTGAACTTTTTTGGTGATTAACGGCGCATCATTTGTCGATTTTTACTTTGACACCATGTATGTATTACCACAAATATTTAAGACACTGGAGTCCAGGTATTATTATGCAGAGTACACTTTTATTGAATGACCCAAGAAACAGCTAGCATTCGGTTCCGACTGCGAATTACCATGACGCAACTCTTTCCATACTAACATGACGCTCTTATTATAATCACGTCATTATTTTCTTACATAAATATTCCCAAACACTCTCGTTTCCCTCATTTTTATTTGCTTTTTGGCAGACAAAGAGCAATGTGTACAAATATAGAGCAGGTACAATGAAGAACAGAAATTTTCAAATATGCGAAAGAAATATAAATTAGTGTGAAAAGGAACGCCAACATAGCTTCGCTCTCAGTCCAGCGAGATTTAAAATTAGGGCAATGTGCTCAAAGAGAAAGAGCGAATTCATTTGTTATGTCAGTAGCGGGAAACAATAATTAGACTTGCTGCAAAATCTGATTAGAATGAAGCTGTCCAATTCTATATTGCGGATGGGTGGGTGTCTATGTTTCTGCAGTGTCCCCGTAATTTGATCAAGCTGCTGCAGAAATCTCCACATAGAAAGACTAATTGGCTTTCAAATTACAGCTGAACGCAAACAATTTGTGTGTGTGTGTGAACGTTTTCAATTTAAATTTGAATAAACACACATTAATGAGGGTTCCAAAGTAAGGTAAGAAAGGGTGGCTTGTAATTGAATTAAAAATTTCTGTTACTTATTTATTTATCTATTTATTCTAACGTTTGTTCACATTTGACATAGCTCCCCAAGGAGTTACAGGAAACGGATGAATTAATAATAAATTGGCACATGCGTCTCCATTCCATACCCCCCCCCCCCCCCCCCCCCCCCCCAGCTCATCCCAACTCCCCAACAATCAATATAAAAATTCGGTGAGCTAAATAAAAGTCTGAATGGGAAATTGTTAATATTACTCAACATTATTTTAAGCTGCAATTTTATTCTGGAACTCCGAAGATGAGAAAGACAGATGTGGTTTAAACATATATATAACAGCCTGTTACGCCGATACATCAATATCTTTGTGAATGGCTAAATAAATTCTGTCCTTTGTATTTTAGTTAGTATCATCTTTCTGAGATTTCCGGTTGATTTTTTTAACCTGTTATTTACTCTTGTGGTCTGATTATGACAACCAGTTAGGGCGCACCTGAAATTGTGCGGTACATCTGATGGTAAAAAGAAAGAACAATGTTAGCTTGAAGCGACAAGGATTTGTAAATATTTCGTGACTGTAATTTTATCTGGGAATTTGGGAGTTTTGTCATAATCAAAGATGATACACTGGGCACTCGTTGCTGATCCCACTTCCATTCTAAACCTGTGCTAATCAGCAGTTGGACAGACACAAAACTGCCGTTCAGCCTTTCTAAAATAGCTACTAAACAAAACGTGGGTCGAACACAGGCTACATTTCGTGGGTTTTTTGGTTTCGTAAGCGCTTCAGTAATTCTTGTATCTTCGCAAAACACGCCATGGAGCTGTCGTTCCCAAATTGACAAACTGTTAGCGACATGACCGGCAAGAAACTCCAGCAAACTTTTGTTTTCTTTTTTTTCCTCTCTCTCTCTGAACCCTTTTAATTCCGATCTAGTTGCCTTGGAGCTCTGAAGACGATTACCGCTTTTGGGAGGTAGTGTGCCGCACGCAAAGGCAGAGGTTGATCTTTGTAACTGTGTCCTTTTATTATGAAGGAATGAATCAATAATTTGTCAAGGCGCATACATATCTCGTCGGCATGATCGCAGCGTTAGTGGGAGGGAGATGGATACATCTACACACATTCAGAGAGAGAGAGAGAGAGAGAGAGAGAGAGAGAGAGAGAGAGAGAGAGAGAGAGAGAGAGAGAGAGAGAGAGAGAGAGAGAGAGAGAGAGAGAGAGAGAGAGAGAGAGAGACGCGGGTAGGGGAAAAAAAAACTTTAACAAGATTACTTCTTGTTTTCATCCTCGTCGTCCTTCTCATCCGTCTTCTTTATCTTCTTCTTGTTCTAAACAGTCACTACAGCTCAAAACATTATAGCAAGCAGACCAGACAATTCAATTGTTATATGCAATCCTTTCGCACAGTGACTTCTGCAAATGAAATGTAAGACAAGATCTCCTCGTTCTCTCGGGGCGTAAGCGGTGTAAATAATAATAATAATAATAATAATAATTTATTGCATTTAAAATTCTACGCCTTTCCCTCAGGAGAAGCTCAAAGCGCAGTTACAGCCAGCCATAGATAAATACTCAAAAGAACATAAAAAAGTAAAAGCATCAAACACAAAACCAAACACCACAGTATTTAAAATATAGTCAAACACACCCACTCACTCTATGTCTCCCACGCATACACACATACACACACCCACATACATACACACACATACACACAACCACACAGACAATAAAATACAAAAGCACAATAAAATTGTCTATCTCTATCACCACAGTATTAAAACACAGTCAAACACACCCACTCACTCTATGTCTCCCACGCACACACACATACACACCCACACACACAAAGACAAAAACTTAGGGTACGTTCATGCTAAACCCGGCAATTTGACGTCGGCTGCCGCCGGCCACTGGTTGGAATCTGTGGTTATGCCCTTTTCTTCTTTCCCACCATGAAAACCGGCGATTCACGTTCATGCTGCAGCCAGTTGCCGTCAGCCAGCAAAATGCTTTGTCGCATGTCACAAAAAAACGGCTGGCTGGTCAAAGCGCCATCTTTGTATACAAAGTAAAGTGTGGCAGCAATTCGCCGG
>CM072513.1:18094249-18101749 GCA_036898135.1 Oncomelania hupensis
AGTGTGTGTGTGGAACGTGTCGTGTTCTGGGTACTTTTTCTCTTCATCTAAACAAAAGGTGGATCGCTCTAATTAAAAAGAGAAAAGAGACTTGACTCAGTCAGTTGTGCGTACATAACGACTTGGCCCACTATGCCACGTGATAAGGGTTAACTTCTTGCTTGCCCGAGTCACCAAGGTCATAGGCCAATCGGGGTTTGGTGGAAAGTTTCAGTTACTGGGTACTTAACCTTCCTTTGCCCATCCTATGCAGGGAGGAACGGAATCACTGAATCAGTGTCTCTCCATTCTAACTCACCCATTTCCGCAAAAAAACACACACAAACACACACACACACACACACACACCCCACACACAAACACGCACACACACACACACACACACACACACGCGCATACTCACACACACACAAACACACGCATAATATATATTATAGGGCGCTACCCATTTCAAACAGCCGTGTAAATCGCTTCACAGACCTTCTTCGTCATGTTTGTCTTCTTCTTCTTCTTCTTCTTCTTCTTCTTCTTCTTCTTCTTCTTCTTCTTCTTCTTCTTCTTCTGAGTTTAGCGCCCTCCGAGATTACTGTCCATAGCTGGTTTTGGGTCTTGATTCGAACATGATGACGAGGGATGAAATGGGGCATTACCAGATTTATATCCTCGGCCGTGGCAACCGGCTTTAAAACAAGAAAAAAATAATTAAAATAAATCAAAATTAAAAAAAATATTTCAAAATCAAACTTATGACCAATTTTAAAACATTTTCAAAATATCCGAAAAGAAAACTAAAATACTGTAAGATACAGCAAACTTGCTATTATTCACACTTTTCTGCTATCCTATGCACCAACGGGAATCCCCTCTATGAAAAATACTTCCGGTTTTTTTTCTCCGCGTGTTTTAGTGAGTTATTTCCAAATATTCAAGAATAATAACATGTGTCACTGGCCACCTGTATCGTACCCTCACATATTTTTATTGTTTTTGCTGCAGTTTATTATCCCTTTCTATCGCCAGTGGCGCGCCTAAACCCTACCTACCTAACATTATTTGTGAATTTTTGAAAAATATTAGGAAAAACATAACGCCCTGATGCTGGCTTGAACCCACACCTGTCAGGCGCCATTGGTTTCTGGCTTGTGGACAAGGCAAGTTAGGTCCGCCTTAGCCCACTTGGCCACAACGCTAGACTAACATAGTCAGTTACTTCGTGTTTTGTGAAGGTTGCGACGGCGAAGCTATGGAAAACTACAAGAGTTTTCAGGTCCTGTTTCACTTTCTGTCGATGATCGACGCACCTCCGAAGTCGCCACAAATACAGGCCTCTACGATTGTTTTTTGTATTCTTTCACTGAGCATGTACTTCCTCCACCGTTTTTATACTTATCCCACTCGTTTTCTGGCTCTAACAATCGTCGTTTTCGGCAATTTGCCATATTTAAAAGTCACGCATCAAGCTTTGATAAAAGCAAAACAAGCCAAACCGGAAACTTGGTTTCATATAACCTCGTTTTAATTTATAATGGCGATACCCACGAGTTTTTATGAGAGGTGCCGGAAAGTTGTGATTAGCATCATAAAAGAATGAACCGTTCAAAAAAAAAAAAAAAAGGACACAAACCGAATGCAACTTACAGAGCTTTTATTAAGTGTAGGCTACTCAACGCTGTTATCTATAAAATGTGCAACTATATTGTTACTGTTATATTGTTACTGTTATATTGTTACTGTTATATTGTTACTGTTATATTGTTACTGTTATATTGTTATTGCTATTGTGTTATTGTTCGTTTTAATTTGTGTGTTGTGAAATGCATCTCGTTTCGTGTACATCTTTCGTGTACTTTTATAAATAAGCCCACTTTAATGCGCAGCCGCTGATATAATTGCTCCGTATGAGAATGGGTCCCGACAGGAAGTCTTCTCCAGGATCGCACAAACAACTGCTGCCCTGGCGTGGTTGAAGCCAATTTGGAAAGACAGGACCATCAGTCTACATTCCAAGGTAAGGCTGCTGCGCTCCCTTGTCATCTCCATCTTCCTATACGCTGGCGAAATATGGACCCTCACAGCAGATCTCCAACGGAGAATACAAAGCATGGAGATGAGGTGCTACAGAAGACTTCTGGGCATTTCCTATACCCAGCACATCACCAACGACGAAGTCCGACAGACCATCACACAAGCCATTGGACAACACGATGACCTGCTCACAGTGGTGAAAAAAAAGGAAACTCCGATGGTATGG
Source organism: Oncomelania hupensis (assembly GCA_036898135.1). Classification (NCBI taxonomy): domain Eukaryota; kingdom Metazoa; phylum Mollusca; class Gastropoda; order Littorinimorpha; family Pomatiopsidae; genus Oncomelania; species Oncomelania hupensis. The sequence goes on from CM072513.1 coordinate 18,096,501, forward strand.
CCACGTCACTAGATCATCAGGTCTTGCAAAGACCATCCTGCAAGGCACAGTGCAAGGAGGTAGAAGAAGAGGGAGACCGAAAAAGAGGTGGGAGGACAACATTCGAGAATAGACTGCTTTGACACTGAGCGAAACAATTCTGCATTCACCGTTCGCAGAGGGTGTTGCGCAAATATCTTGCCGACCTGCATTTTCCACTGCAGCGGTCACAGCCTAGCCGACCTGCATTTACCACTGCAGCGGTCACAGCCTAGCCGACCTGCATTTTCCACTGCAGCGGTCACAGCCTAGCCGACCTGCATTTTCCACTGCAGCGGTCACAGCCTAGCCGACCTGCATTTTCCACTGCAGCGGTCACAGCCTAGCCGACCTGCATTTTCCACTGCAGCGGTCAGCCGTCCAGCATCTTCCACTGCAGCGATCTCCAGGCCAGGCTTAGCGCACACCTGCTCAGAGGAGGCGTTCAGACCCCAGCTGCTGCTGCTATGGGACTCCGGGGGTTGTTGTTGCTTCGGTGTCTGGCCCTCGCTGTCTGCTCCGGTGACCTGGGAGTCCTGCGGATCCGGCGGACTGGGAAGATCCCGAGACGAATCTCCGCTTTAACAATAGCGAGCTTTAGATTGACCAACGAAACTTGGTTCGTAGCGATCACTTTCGTTTCCGATGATGCTGTCGGAAAACCCTTGCGAACTTTTCTTCGTGCCGAGGCGGTAGCGCCTTTAGCAGCAGACGAAATTCAGCTGAAGTTTAGGATCAAGGGCACTGGGATTTTTTTTAACACAAATTCTATGGCCTCAACTTCTGTTTGCTACGCTAGCCTAGTAACTTGTCCGTTTAGATCTACAAACCTAGATCTGGTGCTCATCCAAGGGCTAAAACATTAAAACATGGACAGTGTTTGTGCACATCCATACGAATACACCAGTAAAGTGATTTTACATCTTTACCATGCTCGTAAGAGTCACTTGAAACCTAGAAATATTGCAAAACTTATGTTGAAAATATTTATCGGAACCACAACTCCTCCGCCATTTTATAGATGAGAGCAAAAGCAGGCGAACACAGCACCCTTTTTGAAGAGCAAACTACACCAATGTTAGTGCATCAAATCAACAACAAAGGGTGTGAGAATACAGTTATAACATTTGTTCAAGCTTACGTTTACAGCAATTGACCCAATCTATGTACAAAATACCAGAAACATACCTACGAATCACGATTCGTCAAAATGATGAAAATTCCGCTTTTTCGCGATACGAAGTTTGTAGCGTAGGCAAATGAGGAGGTCGTGACCTTCGTAAAACGCAAAAGTGATGACGTAGAAAGGGAGTTTCCCTACGAAAAAGTATTACGAACTAAGTTTCGTTGCTTTCTAAAGTTCACTAGTAACAGTCATCTTCTTATCTGTAGGCCTCCATCCACTGGGCGGTGGAGGCTTATCGGCGAAAGGCGCCTCGTCGCTCTGTTGCTGCCGTTCCATTCCCTCGTAGTCCTGTTTTTTTTCCTTTCACTACTACTGGGCATCGCGGGTACTTCTGTGGAGAGTGGCGCCTCCGGACTGCAAGTGTTCCGCGCCGCCAGAGTTACTCCGAGATTGCCTTCCCCTTCTTCACACGGCTTTGTCACAAGGTCCTTGGGCTGATCGCCAACACATCATCGAGCGACTGACCTCTGATTCTACATCCAGATTACCGCCACGAGCGTACTGCTACTACTTGATTCTACTATTCATCATGTCTTCTTAGCCAGGTCCCCTATACGCTTTTGGTGTCAGGGGTCGTAAATATTAACGGAACGAACGAAGGATGTACCGTTTGTGTAGCGCAGTAGTGCAGTGGTCTTGGCACGCGCTAGCAATGTTTCATGTTAAAGCGAGCGTTGTGGCCAAGTGGGCTAAGGCGGGACTAACTTGCCTTGTCCACAAGCCAGAAACCAATGGCACCGACAGGTGTGGGTTCGATCCGGCAACTGGGCGTTATGTTTCTCCGAATATTATTTACTTTCGACTCGGGCAACGTCTCGGGGGTTTTCTCCGGGTACTCCGGTTTGCACCCCCAGCAAAATTTCAAAAATAAAAAATAATGCTAGGTAGGTTGGGTTTGGGCGCGCCCTGGCTGCGACTACGCCTTCCCCATGGGAGACGGCCCAGAGTTTCCCGATAGAAAGGGATAATAAAATGTAGTAAACATGTTGCGTCGTCTGAGATTAAAACCCTATGTTAGGTACTGTATGGAGATACCGTGTTTTTTTTTTAAATCTCACGTCTCTTGTTTATATATATCTATATCTATATCTCTATATCTATATCTGTATCTCTTTCTCTCTCTCTCTCTCTCTCTCTCTCTCTCTCTCTCTCTCGACAAGAGACGTGAGATTTTTTTGTATATATATATATATACAAACTTGTTTTGAGTGGTTCTCGGTAGAATTCCTCTAAAAGGTAGTTACTGTCTGGCAGTAACGAGTTACGAGAAACGAGGTATTGGCTGAATGGAATTTACTGGAGCGGGAAATGATGTTGTCGGCAACACGTGAAAACTTTGCTAACTTTCAAACTGACTGTCTTCCGAATCTACTGTGCGATATATCTATCCCTCCCTCTCTGCAACAGAACCATCAGTCTACACTCCAAGGTAAGGCTGCTGCGCTCTCTGGTCATCTCCATCAATCCTTTGCCCTTGCGAAACATGGACCCTCACAGCAGACCCACAACGAAGATTACAATGCATGGAGATGAGGTGCTACAGAAGACTTCTGAATATTTCCTATACCCAGCACATCACCAACGACGAAGTCCGACAGACCATCACACAAGCCATTGGACAACACGTCACCAGAGAATCAGGCCTCGCAAAGACCATCCTGCAAGGCGCGGTGCAATGAGGCAGAAGAAGAGGGAGAGAGAAAAAGAGGTGGGAGGGCAACATTCGAGAATGGACTGGCTTGACACTGAGCGAAGCCATGAGGGTTGCTGAGGACTGAGAAATATGGAGCACGCTGGGTAATCGATTATCTGTGGTGCTCCAACGACTTTCGAGTTACGGGATAGGGTAGGATAGGATAGGATAGGATAGGATAGGATAGGATTCTGACTGCCTTCCTTATCTACTGTACCATCCATATATACATCCTTTTCTGCCACAGAATGTTTCAAACTGAGTCCCGATGAACACCTACCGCACACCCACACATACGCCGTCGTCTACTCTCTCCCTCTCTCTTTCTCTTGATCTCTGTCTGTCTGTGTGTCAGTATGTCTGTCTATCTCTCCCTATCACATTTTGCTCTAACTCTCGTCGTCGTTGTTGTTGGTGGCGGTAGTGATGGTGGAAGGCACTGTTTTTTGTTCTTCCCCTTTCTTGTTGGCGCGTCTTACTTAACATGCAGAAAGAAATCATGCCAAACTCTTATTAAATCACACCAAAAAGGGACGTCGCATGAATTATTCAAGGGAGCTAAGTGTTTCACATTTTCTTAATTCTCTCCCTTGATGGCCAAAAATGGCAGCTGCATAAATCCTTAACACACAAAAATAAAATTAAATGATTCTTCATTTCTCAACCCGTGTTCTGCCTTCTAAAGTGTGATTAATAGATCTACCGTGCGTGACCTTTTGAAAAAAAAAGAAGTAACTTTAACTCTTCATTAAATTCGATTAGGATTGATTTTTCAAAAGAAAAACAAAACAAAACAATAAAAAGCAATTTAACATGAGAAACGCCCCCTGATGTTCATTTACGGTTGATGCTTGTCTTCCTTTTTTATGAGCTGAACATGTGTCACAAAGTCTCTCTCTCTCTCTCTTTCTCTCTCTCTCTCTTTCTCTCTCTCTCTCTCTCTCTCTCTCTCTCTCTCTCTCTCTCTCCACACACACACACACACACACACACACACACACAAACTCTTTCTCATGCATAGACATGTACACACATATAAGCATATCTAGCAACTTAAAGTTGCACTACACACACAAGAAGACGAAGAAGAAGAAGAAGAAGAAGAAGAAGAAGAAGAAGAAGAAGAAGAAGAAGAAGAAGAAGAAGAAGAAGAAGAAGAAGAAAATAAAGAAGAAGAAGAAGAAGAAAGAAAGAAAGAAAGAAAGAAAGATAGAAAGAAAGAAAGAAAGAAAGAAAGAAAGAAAGAAAGAAAGAAAGAAAGAAAGAAAGAAAGAAAGAAAGAAAGATTAAGATAAAAAATCATGTCTAGGCTGGGCATTTTTGTCTGTCTAATTTATACTTTATACACACACACACACACACACACACACACAAGAAAAAGAAGAATAAGAAGAAAGAAAGAAGAAGAAGAAGAAGAAAGAAAGAAAGAAAGAAAGAAAGAAAGAAAGAAAGAAAGAAAGAAAGATAGAAAGACAAAAAAGAAAGGAAGAATGAAAGAAAGATTAAGATACAAAATCATGTCTAAGCTAGGCATTTTTGGCTGTCTAATTTATACTTTATATATACCAACACACACACACACACACGCAGAAGAAGAAGAAGAAGAAGAAGAAGAAGAAGAAGAAGAAGAAGAAGAAGAAGAAGAAGAAGAAGAAAAAGAAGAAGAAAGAAAGAAAGAAAGAAAGAAAGAAAGAAAGAAAGAAAGAAAGAAAGAAAGAAAGAAAGAAAGAAAGAAAGAGCAATAGAAAGAAAGAGCGATAGAAAGAAAAAAGAAAGAAAGAAAGAAAGAAAGATTAAGATACAAAATCATGTCTAAGCTGGGCATTTTTGTCTGTCTAATTTATACTTGTGTCACGAAACCATAAATTTAAATCAAAAATGAATTTCTTCGCACCTTTTGACGCTTGCTCCTATTACTAATAATTTAAAATAATTCTTGAATTATTTACAGAAAATGCATTCCTCTTATTAACGATCATATTTGTTCGCATTTTGATCGAAGTTCAGATTCGTGTTGTATGATAAAAACATTGATGGCTTAAAGGGGTCCACGTTGGCCATGACCCCTTGACCTTGACGGATCTTTTTAACATTCACAGTGAGTGTTGCCTCCCACTAGAATAAAATTAAAAAAAAAACTTTGAATATGGTGAGTTCATGTGCCTGTACTTCCTCCATGCAAATATAAAATTAAATACTATTGTTTTCTGGCAGCTTTTTTTTCTTTTTTTTTCTTTTTTTACTACAGTTTATTACTCCTTTCTATCGGGAAACTCTGGGCCGACTCCCCTGGGGAAGGCGTAGTCGCAGCCTGTGGCGCGCCCAAACTCAACCTTGTGATTTTTAAAATTT
>CM072513.1:18104249-18118439 GCA_036898135.1 Oncomelania hupensis
TATAATTATTATAATAATTATAATTATTATTATTATTATAATTATAATTATAATTATAATTATTATTATTATTATTATTATTATTATTATTATTATTATTATTATTATTATGAGCAGTCTACCTGGAATCAACATTTTGATGGCAGTTTACCAACACTGAACATGAGTTGTAAAAATAAAATCAAATTTTGTTGTATATAGCGGACCTAACAGATCAGAGAGCGGCTTAAAAAAGCTGGCTGCATGGAATCCGGATCAAAAACACAAACGTAAGCCAAGCAAGAGGCCAACTTGCTGTCCCCAAGGCACTGTCAAGCGCCACGGACAACCGAACTAGCCATTCTTACTGACTTACCCACTTGCGCGTTCATGTCCCCTGTTCTTTTTGAAAAAGAACAGACATGACCTGGACCTTTAGCTTGCCTTTGCGACGACACGAAAGGAGGTGAACAATCGTATAATGAATCATTACATTGTTTGTAATACTGATCTCCCATGCCTCTATTCCACTGAAATTCAATTCAAAATAATTGAATTCAGGTGAAAAACAATCCATTTAAAGGCTGTTTACAAATAAAGTACTTTTAAATGTTAAGAAAAAATAATAAATAAAATAAAAATAAAATTCAATTATACACACACACAAATAAAAATAAAAATAAAAATATTACGTTAAAAAGGGTCTAGGGATGACTGTGTGTTGTGTAGGTAGATGAGTGTATAACATATGAGTGTTTGTTGGGGACAGATCGCCGCGCTTTGTGTTTAAATTAGGAGAAAAGAGCGTATACAGCATTAATTATTATTTGATTAAAAATTCACACAAACACACACAAACACACACACACACTCACACACACACAAGGTACCCACACTTTTTTGAAGTTCCTTGTTTGATTTAACATTGCTTTTTATAATTCGTTTTTAAACCTTCAAATTATAAGAAACGTTTTTAAAAAAATAAAAATAAAGATTCCTCAGAAAATGGAAATGCAATATTTCCTTAGTGAAAAAAAAATAAAAAAAAGAAGAAAGACTCCTGGAACGGAAATAAGACAGAAGATAAAAGAGATTAGAGGTAACTGGGCGACGTGCGGACGGTGGGGAAGTTGGTGGAGGAAAGTCATTTTAAAATGAGTTTGAGCTCCAGAGTTTGAGCTCCAGATAAATATCGCCGTCCTCCCTAAATAAAATGTCTGATTGACGCTAACAAATGATTATCTGCTTATATATTAACTTTTTTTTCTTCTTCTTCTGATATTTGGAAAATTTGATTTTGTTATTGTTTGTAGGGTCCAGCGGACTGCAAAGAGTGGGAAATTTTGAATCAATTCAGCTCAGTTCTTTTCTTTAATTTTTTTTTTCATTTTTTCAATGATGTTAGACATTCAGTAAATCACACACACATAATCACACACACACACGCACATAATATATAAAACACTATACATTTAAAAACTGTTTTCTTAAAGCAGTTCTAAGAATAATGCTGGCTATTTTTACTATAATTATTTTGTTGCACAATGTATTATTAATTGTATCAGTGTTTTTTAACATTACATCCTTTTCTGTGTATAATGGCAACAATGATGAACACTCAAATAATAAATGATTTAAATTAATTGGTTGCTGGCATATACAAGTAATGCCTTTTAAACATATTTGGTAATCCACGAATGCAAAGGCATTTTGTATAGAAATTTTGAAATATTTCTCCACCAGGACATAATATTTAGCTTATTTATATTTTTTTAAACGCTTTTCTTCTAATGACATGAGTTCGTGACTAGATAATTTAAGGTTAGAATTGTTCGTTGATTTGTCGTTTGTAGCTCCTCTTTTTGCAGGTTTGTCTGACTGTTCATTCCAGTACAATCCAGAATGAGATGGAACCCAACAAAAATCAACACCGATCCCTCTGCTAATAATATTATGTTTTAAGTATCTAATCTCAAATACTAAATCTGATCTAGCATTATTCTCCCAAGTTTTAGGCACTGCAGAACTGATTTTGAATCAACACAAATTAATATGTTAGGTAAATCCATAGATGTCCCAACAACGTGTTGTAATGTCTTTAAAATAGCATATAATCCACAAGAGAAAATTTGAAAATCCTTTTCCAATGTAGGCCTAATAAGATTTTTCTACTTTTAGATCTCGTGTGACAAATCCTGATCCACTGTCAAATGACTCAAGTACATCTGTAAATATTTTTTTTAATGAAATGGATATTTTAGTTCTAAGTGGTATTTTACTTCACTTACAAGAACATTAATAGTTTCACCTTTAGTCACTTTAGAATAATCTATATCAAATTTTGCAGATAAGAGTTCCCAAAATGGTATATGAGGAATTAGTGTTAAATAGGTATAAACGTCGTGTCTCGTTCAAAAGATCGTCTCTACTATCAGGGATTGGCTGTTCAGTCTTTCGTTTAACGTTCGTTCACACATTTAGATGATATTAGACAATTAAAATTAAACTTTTAAAACACCTGAACTATTTAAAAACACAATTTCAATCAGTCTATAAAATTTTACTTGAGATTTAGCAATCACTTTCACAACTTCGGTAACATTTGGATGATGCAGAACCGCATGTCCATATTCTTTTATGTTATATCTATTTACGTCAAACATATCTTTTAAAACTGAGCATTCATTCTAATACGAGGTGATGTACTGATATACTTGTATTACATACACATTGAACCTTGAGTATTTAGTTGGCGTTGTTGTACATTTACAAAGGGAGAGAGACTTGAAGTGCCTGAGTGATGCGTAATGACCCCGTCGTACATAGACCTAAATGAGGGAGCCCTTTGCTAGACTCGCGCCGTGACGTTATTAAGGAGCCTGATGTCTGTTTAAACGGTTTACACGCCCTTCGGAAAGCTTTCACTTTCAGGATGTAACTAATACACCTTTCAATTATCATACTATTCTAGTGATAAGATTTTTTTAAAATACCTCCGATTCATTTGTTTTAATTATCAACAAATTCGATAACAAAAAATATTTAAAAGAGAACCCCCCCTCTTCTCTCTCTCTCTGACTCTGCCTCCCCACCCCCACTCTCATCTTTCTCTTCACCACCACCTTATCCCATCTGTCTGACCCTGTTCTCTCTCTTCCCCCCCCCCCTCTCTCTGTGTTCCTCTGTCTCGGTCTCTCTGTCTGTCTGTCTCTCCCTCTCTGTCTCTCTCTGTCTGTTTTCCTCATGTCCCTTTTTTTTTGTTTTTTTTTTTTACTTGATAAATTGAAACACTTGAAACAAAAAGCAAAAACTGGTCTACAAGAACAACAACTGCAAAAAGTATGGTCGACTACATTAATAATTAATAAATATAAGTCTTCCAAACATGGTCTGGCCACATCACCAGAGCATCAGGCCTTGCAAAGACCCTCCTGCAAGGTACGGTGCAAGGAGGCAGAGGAAGAAGGTGACAGATAAAGGGGTGGGAGGACAAAAGTCTAGAATGGACTGGCTTGACACTGAACGAAGCCATGAGGGTTGCCGAGAAGAGAGAAAGATGGAGCACGCGGATTAAACGATCAGCAGGATAGGATAGGATAGAAACATAAAGAAGTGCAACGACAAAGGAAACTAATTGACAATAATATAATTATGAAATATAAAAAGTAACAACATTGGAATAAGGAGATTAAACACAGCAGCAACATTATTTAAAAAAATAGGAACTATATAAGAATATTTTTTAAATAATTAACAGAATAAAAAAATCTAGTAATTTTCACAATTTAGACGACAATTACCAAAGTTTCATTATCGTCATTATATTGATGATGATGATGATGATGATGATGATGATGATAAAGATGATGAAGTTGATGAAGTTGATGATGATGAAGATGATGATGATAACGATGACGATGAATATGATGGCGTTGGTAAAAATAATAATAATTATACACAATGATGATGATCATGATGATAATGGTGAGGATGATGACGATGATCATGACTATGACGTCGTTGATAATAATAATAATAATAATAATAATAATAATAATAATAATAGTAGCAATAATATTATTTATAAATTTTAAATAATAATTAATAATATAATTAATAATAATAATTTAATAATAATAATAATAATAGATTAATAATAATAATAATAATAATAATAATAATAATAATAAAAATAATAATAATATTAATTAATAATATTATTATTATTATTTTTATTATAATTATTAATAATTATTAAAATTCTTCTTCTTTTCTTTCTCTTTAATTTCTTTTTTCTTCTTTCTTCTCTTCTTCCTCTCTTCTTCTTCTCTTCTTATTTTATTTATTTTCTTTTATTATTTCATTAATTTTATTTTCTCTTTACTTGTTTTTTTTGTTTGTTTACCTCTATCTCCTTTCTCTTTCTCACATTAATACTTTTTTTTTTTTTCTTTAATTCTTCTCATTCTATTCTCTTTAACTTTTCTTATTTTTTTTTCCCCTTTCTTTTTTCTCCCCTTTCTTTTTTTTCTCTGTCTTTCTCTTTTTTCTTTTTTCTTTTTTTTTCAACTCACTTTATTTTCTTTTTTCTTTTTTTTTTTTTCCTTTTTCTTCTTTCCAGACATTTTTATTTTTTTTTTCTGCTTTATTTTATACTTTTTTACCCTCTTTTTTCATTTCTCTTCTCTCTTTTCTCTCTTTTCATCCCTTTTTTATTCTTCTTTTTTTTTTCTTCTTCTACATCTCTTTTCTTTAATCTCTTTCATCTTGATACTCCTTTCTTCATCTTTCTTCTTACTATTTCTTCTTCTCCTCCTATTACTTTACTTTTCTATTCTTCTCCTTCTTCACTTTTATTCTTTTTTTTCCATTTCTTCTTTCTCTTCTTACTTTTTGTTCTTCTATTTTCTTTTTATTTCCTTCTCCCTCTTGCTTTCTTTTCATTATGTCCTTACTCTGACTCTCTCACTCTTCTTTCCATTCCTCTTACCTATTCCTCTCTACTTCTCTCCCATTTCTTTCTATTAGTTTCTTTCTTCTAGGCAGTTTGTTCCAACAAAAAACCAACAACTACTTTTTTAAATTATTATTATTAAATACAAGCAGATTTTTAAAATTTTAGTTGTTGTTTTAAGTTTGTTAGATATATCGAGTTTCTTTCTCCTGAGTAATGACTTTTTCCGTTACTTTGTATTCCGTAATACGAAGAACAAAAGGAAATAGACTTACCATGCAACGACATGTCGTAAAATGTGACGATTTTCCCCCTTCTCTCCACGGAATGATAGAACGACTTGCCGTCAAGCGATGCTGCGGTACACAACTTTAAATGTTTATTTGTGAATGTACCAGCAAAACAGTTTCTTGTTTCTTTGTTTACTTTGTTCCTGGCTAAAAGTCATTCAAAGATTGAAGGTCTGTACGTTTGATTTGTGATTTGGTTGTGTCGCTCTTGAACAGCTTTGTCGCAGATCAAACAGAATGAGAATTGTCGGGAAAATGAAATAATGACAAGTATTTTCAATACATTTTTATAAAACTTTGAGTCATATTACCTGGATTTTTTCTTCAACAATTTGTTAGGTTTTGGTAATATTCTTTTGGTCTACTTGTTTTGTTTTTGGGGGGCGGGTATTTCAAGGAAATCAGATGAAAACTGACGATCCAATCCTTGAAATTTCTAACAGTTGAGGGTAGACGGACGTCGTCAGAGGAAAGAAATGCGGTGAAGGTAGTACGCGCAGAAAGTGTCCTTGCATCATTCTCTCTCTACTGCTTATAGGTAAATACAGACGCAGAGCAGCATCAGTTTAAGCTTTTTCACACAGTCCATCGCAGACAGTCAAACCCACTGAGATGGTCTTCCAAAGGCAGTTTGTTCCAACAAAAAAACAAACAACAACTACTTAATCTCGAAAATTCACAGCAGCAGATTGAAACAATGATGCAATGTGCTGTAGAATGTCCTAGATGGTCGGATTACCCACTAGGAGAAGACGAAAAAAAAAAGTTTCTTGAAAACGTCGTGGCTGTCAGAATGATAAAAACACCTCTGCGTAGTCCCAAAACTTTTAAACTGAAACTCAAACTTCGACTGTGAAATATTTTTGACACTTTTGTCAGATCAGTTTCATGCCATGCTTCTAGGAAATATCTATATGTCAGTTCCCTTGACTTTCACTATCACAAAAACCTAACAACGTAGATGAATAGATACTGCCCAAAACAGTCAGCTCTCTTTATCTTTCCTTTTCCGTTTTCAAGCCTTTCTTGTGCTTGGATGGACAGATATGTCTACGCTGCCGGTGATCTTTTATCTTTGATGAAGTCTTTCCTGTCTCAATCTTTCCTCTGTTTTTTTTTTGTTTGTTGTTGTTTACAAACTTTTTCTTCCTTTTAGCATGAAACTTTCTTGTGAAATTATTACACACAAATTAAAACACGAAACTCCAAACTTTGTCCTCAACAGCGGCACAAATTATAAGGAGTTTTAGTTCAGTTAATACAGACGATATGGCTTATAAAAGGTTTTATTACAACAAAAGAATCACAGAAACCGCACAGCGAGAGTCGATACAGAAGAGAGACGTCGCTGATGGCTAGGCGCGCACGACAGAGCTGTTCTGACGGTGCCTGCTTGTCCTCCGCTGCCGCGTGACTACGTGCTTCCATTTTGGTCAGAGCCGTTTAGGAGGTGTTTATACTCCTGCTGCCCCCTCCTCAGACTCCCACACAAGACAAGTGAAGTTAAAAGCGTGGTTTTCGTTGCTGCTCCTTGTTGGACAATTTGAGACTGATTGATGTCAAGGTGTCGCCATTAGACGAATGTCTGAGATTGAATACATTACTGGGATTTTATAAAAAAAAAATGTTAATATGGGATCGAATAGTATCCATCGGTTCATTATTATTATTAACGAGACCGAGCAAGGTGTCGCCATTAGAAGAAAGTCTGAGACTGAATACATTACTGGGATTTACAAAAAAAAATAAAAAAAGAATGTTAATAATTATGCTATCGAATAGTATCCATCTGTTCATTATTACTAACGAGACAAAGCTGAAAGCTAAAAGAAATATTTCGTTAAAAGCTACTAACGCTATTATAAGCTGTTGTTGTTGTTGTCGATGTTGATGATGAGGATGATAATGATGAGTATGGGTATGATGATGGTGACGTTTATGATGATATTGCTGCTTCTGGTAATAATTTTGATGATGAAGACGACGATTATGATGATGATAATAAGGGTGAGGCTACTGTTGCTTCTGGTGCTGCTGCTGGTGATGATGATGATGACGATGATGATGATGATGGTGATAATGATGACGACGACGATGGTGATGCGCAGCCGCCGCTGCTGCTACTGCTGACAACAACATGATTTATTTACTCTTCCCTAGTCGTGATTGTGGTGGTGACGCACACGCGTGGTGGTTGTTTCAGTTCTGGACAGAAATTTGGAAGGAAGTGTTTGGGGAAGGTGGTACAATGTTTGTGACAGATCGTGATGTCACAGTTTCCGGTGGCCTGTACCTAGTAGAATGGGTGCTCGATAGCTAAGAGGTTGTGGATTTTAATGGAATAGCTGGTCCTATGTTTTCGTTATGCTGACGTATGTGTGTGTGCGTGTGTGTGTGTGAGTGTGTGTGTGTGTAGCAACTTAGAACGTCCTGGGAGGCGGTAAAGACCAGCTTTCAGACCACAGTGTATGATCGCATAGTAATTGCTATGATGGAGAGGACGACAATGAGAACGGTTATGATGATGATGATGATGATGATGATGATGATGATGATGATGATGATGATGATGGTGGTGATGATGACGACGATGATAATGATGTTTATAACGACGACAAAGATATTGCTGTTAGCACTAAATAAGACGACAATGATGATGGTATAGAAGAAGAAAAAGAAGAAGAAGAAGAAGAAGAAGAAGAAGAAGAAGAAGAAGAAGAAGAAGAAGAAGAAGAAGAAGAAGAAGAAGAAGAAGAATTAGGTCCAGCGGACTCTTCCGAGCCAAATCAGGACCGAGAAGAAGAAGAAGAAGAAGAAGAAGAAGAAGATGATGATGATGAAGAAGAAGATGATGATGCAAGTGATGAATGCTGCAAGATGAAGATGATGATGCTGCAAGATGACGATGATAATGACGATGATGATGATCAATGATGATGATGATGATGATGATGATGCTGATGATGGATGATGATGATCCCCATTTTTTTACACCAGAGAAAGAGACACGTGGGAATGATGACATGAACTGAAACATGACAAGGACAATATCCTATCCTATCCTATCCCATAACTCGGAGGTCGTAGGGGCACCACAGATGATCGTTTAACCAGCGTACTCCATCTTTCCCTGTCCTTCAGCAACCCTGATTGTTTCGCTCAGTGTCAAACCAGTCCATTCTCGAATGTTGTCCTCCCACCTCTTTTTCGGTCTCCCTCTTCTTCTACCTCCTTGCATTGTGCCTTGCAGGAGGGTCTTTGCAAGACCTGATGATCTGGTGACGTGGCCATACCATCGGAGTTTCCGTTTTTTCACCACTGTGAGCAGGTCATCGTGTTGTCCGATGGCTTGTGTGATGGTCTGTCGGACTTCGTCGTTGGTGATGTGTTGGGTATAGAAAATGCCCAGAAGTCTTCTGTAGCACCTCATCTCCATGCTTTGTATTCTTCGTTGGAGATCTGCTGTGAAGGTCCATGTTTCGCAAGCACATAGAAAGATGGAGATGACAAGGGAGCGCAGCAGCCTTACCTTGGAATGTAGACTGATGGTCCTGTCTTTCTAAATTGGCTTCAACCTCGCCAGGGCAGCAGTTGTTTGTGCGATCCTGGAGAGGACTTCCTGTCGGGACCCAATGTCTGATAAAATGGCTCCTAAATATTTGAAGCTATGCTCTGTGTTGAGGGATTGGCCTTGGACTTTGATGTCCGTGTTGATGCCATTGATGTTGTTGGTCATCATTTTGGTCTTCTCTGCACTTATTTCCATTCCATAGCCTCTGGAGGTGGTGTCAAGCCTCTGTACCAGCTGTTCACGTTCTTGTTCCTCTCCCGCCAATCCATCAATGTCAGCCGCAAAACGGAGGTTGGAGATTGCTCTTTCCCCTATGCTGACTGTGCCTTCGTGGTCTGCAAGGGCATCTGACATGATGCGCTCTAGGAAGATGTTGAAGAGTGTTGGAGAGAGTAGGCATCTCTGACGCACACCGATTGTTGTTCTGAACCAGTTTCCGATGGCGCTGATGTGGAGGACTGCACTGGTAGCCTTGTCATACAGGCTTTTGATGACTTCAATAATTTTAGGGTTGATGTTGTACACTCTCATGGTGGCCCACAAAGCTGCATGCAAGACTCGGTCAAACGCCTTTTTGAAGTCTACGAACACATGATATAGATGTTGTTGGTGCTGTAGGTATTTCTCGCAGATTATTCTGAGGCTGAAAATCTGTTCAGTGGTACTTCGCCATGCCCTGAATCCTGCTTGCTCTTCAGCTATAGTTTTTTTTAGCTTGGCGTTTCAACCTGTTGAGTAATATATCATATATCATAGACAATATCATACAGTGCTTCAGATTGTTTTCAGCATCAGCTATAACATCGCCAGTCATTCACATAAACATAACATCCCAGCTATCTAAACACTAGTAATTAAGGCAATAACAATGATAACATTACATCGACACTGCAGAACAAAACTATCAAACAGCTCAACACCAATAACAATAGAATAATGGCATCAACACGGACATCAAAGTCCAAGGCCAATCCATTAACACAGTGCATAGCTTCAAATATTTAGGAGCCATTGTATCAGAAAATGGGTCCCGACAGGAAGTCCTCTCCAGGATCGCACAAACAACTGCTGCCCTGGCGAGGTTTAAGCCAATTTGAAAAGACAGGACCATCAGTCTACATTCCAAGGTAAGGCTGCTGCGCTCCCTTGTCATCTCCATCTTTCTATATGCTTGCGAAACATGGGCCCTCACAGCAGATCTTCAACGAAGAATACAAAGCATGGAGATGAGGTGCTACATAAGACTTCTGGGCATTTCCTATACCCAGTACATCACCAACGACGAAGTCCGAAAGACCATCACACAAGCCATTGACAACACGATGACCTGCTCACAGTGGTGAAAAAAAGCGCCAACTTCGATGGGATGGCCACGTCACCAGATCATCAGGTATTGCAAAGACCATCCTGCAAGGCACAATGCAAGGAGGTAGAAGAAGATGGAGACAGGAAAAGAGGTGGGAGGACAACATTCGAGAATGGACTGGTTTGACACGAGCGAAACAATCAGGTTGCTGAGGACAGGGAAAGATGGAGTACGCTGGTTAAACGATCATCTGTGGTGCGCCTACGACCTCCGAGTTATGGGATAGGATAGGATACGATAGGACTGTACATCCATATCAACAGCATGCGGCCAAATTAAGGCTTGACTAAAAAGGAATGATTATGATGATGATGATGATGATGATGATGATGATGATGATGATGATGATGATGATGATGATATGAGTTAAAATATACAACTATGCTATACCGATTTTGTGCCCTAAGGTCACATAAGAATGTGGACAGTGAAAACGAGACAACTGAAATGACTCAAATGTTTAATGTACTTTCTGGCAACGTACCCCTAGCACAAGGGTGGGTGAGTGGATTCTGAGTGTAAAAACAACTAAGAAAATAAAGATAAACAGCAACAATGATACTATTTTAAATTTAGCATGATAATAACGTCAGCACTACTACTACTACTACTACTACTACTACTACTACTACTACTACTACTACTACGACGACGACGACGACGACTACTAACAATAATAATAATAATAATAATAATAATAATAATAATAATAATAATAATAATAATAATAATAATAATAATAATAATATAGAAGACACAGACAGAAAGAGATAGAGACAGAGACAGACAGATGGATTGAGCAAGAGATAGATGCTTCAGAAAAAAGAGGGAAAGAACTACCCAGAGAGAGAGAGAGAGAGAGAGAGAGAGAGAGAGAGAGAGAGAGAGAGAGAGAGAGAGAGAGAGAGAGAGAGAGAGAGAGAGAGAGAGAGAGAGAGAGAGAGAGAGAGAGAGAGAGAGAGAGAAGGTCGGAGAAATTCAATTCAGAATGTAATCACACACACATGGGAGAGACTGAAAGGAGAAGAAAAATGCCCACCACAGAAGTCAAAGCGCCGAGGACTGAACAGATCGAGGGAAGAGAGAAAGCATTTTAAGGTCGACAAAAACGCATGGTAAAATAATGGTAGGAAACACATTGCTTCGCTTTAAGAGAGCCTCTTTTTGACCACGCCCCAGCGACAAATCCTTTTTAACATTCACAGTGAGCGTTGCCTCTCTAAAAAAATAAGCTAACAAGAAAAAAAAAACTGTCTAAATTATTGTTATGTTTTAAATGAATAAATTCTGTATTTTTCGTACCAATTAATAGCAAAAGCCCATGGCTAGCAAGCCAGCAGTCTGGAGCTAAAAATGGCAGCCAAAGCCAGTAAGAGAAAGAACCCGTAAAAACAATTGCTCGTAAGGTTTTTCGTTTTAGGTTGATAAAAAAGACCCTGCCCTACTCCAGACACCAAAGACGGCCCTTCACAGCGGCTCAACCAAAGCTTTCCAGAGTTTGAGGTTAGGTCAGCTAGGCTAGCTATAAATAGCTTCGCCGATACTTCCTTTCACTTGGAGGGGGCCGGGTAGCTCAGTTGGTAAGAGCGTCTTGCTAGTAACCGAAAGGTCGCTGGTTCGAATCCCGGATTGGTCAACGTGTGATCATATTATTTTCCCCTTTACCAACAACTGGCCCGCTGGTGTCTGTATAAATCGGTCCAGTAGTCACCTATATGCGAAGTGTCGTGTGACTATAATCTACAAACAACATCCTTTCACTGGAAACGTGGTGCAGGCAAGCTATAAAATAGCCCTCAGCGTGTGAAACGCGGAGGCACTGAAAAGTGCTGTTCACATAGGAATTGAGCTGGTGTGCCTTCCAGCCAGTGGTTCACTTAGAAATAGGGTCAACGGTCATACAGCAGTGCTATACTGTTTAAAAACAGGAGAAATTGAAACTTCGAACTATAGTGGATGGTTTGAGCAGCGAAAATTCACTTTATCATCGTTTAATATAAAAACAAAGCGAATTTGAGGGTAAACCCGATCTTGCCAAAAGTTAACAAAGCCATTGAAGTGAGGACTGTTAAGGTGCCATACGATCACAAATTACAATGTCACCGATTTTTTTATCTTTTAAATTCAAAGTGAGTATTGTCCCCATGAAAAAAAATATAATTAAAGCGAAACTTTTTAAATTCTTTCAAAAGTACGGTTATGATATAAGTCGACGAATTCATTTTGCTTATGTGCTTTCTAATAGCATATAAGTTCACTCTAAAACTAGCCCCGCAGCAAAGAGTGTGCAAAGTAGGCACAGTGATTTGTTTACGCAACAAGGAAGCGACGCATACAATTCAAATCTTAGCTTTAGAACTTAGCAACGATTATACATTATATCAGTACTAAATGTAAAATCGTTGCAATTTCCTCTAAAGTAAACTCATTGTTACAATAAATAAACATCCTGCATACCGCGGCCCTTTAAAGCAACCAAATGGTGAAACTGCACAAGTGCTGATAAGAAAGCGAGGGCAATGCATTGAGGAAGGAAACAGAGATGGAAGAAGGAAGAGGAGGAGGAGAAGAAGAAGAAGAAGAAGAAGAAGAAGAAGAAGAAGAACAACAACAACAACAACAACAACAACAACAACAACAACAACAACAACAACAACAACAAGACGAAGAAGAACAAGACACCAGGTACACATTGGTCGAAGGCTACCAGAAGCATGCTTTAGTAGTCCCCTCAACAGGCAGTAAAGCATGCTCTCCTGCTTGAGAGCACTGCTTCCTATACTCTTCAAGCTCTATAGTGACGGGAAAAGCGCACTTTCACTGTAAATATACACAGAATGTGGCTCTACAACCTTCCGCTCTTTCCGTCTAAAAAAACACAAACCCAGTTGCCTTCTTGGATTCTTAAATTGTATGAAACCAAGTAAGGACACTATCCGGCATCAACAAACCGGTTCAAAAACATTCTCAAACGGTTCGTAAAAGACAGTTGACCTAAAAACAAATACAGTTTGATCTAACTCGTCCCCTAGAGAGACGAAACTTACATTTTCTATTTTCATGAGTTGAATGGTCAATGCTCATAGGGCTTGAACAGTATAGGAAGCAGTGCTCTGAAGCATAATGGCCTGTTGAGGCGACTACTACAGCATGCTTCTAGTAGCCTTCGACCAATGTGTATCGGGTGATATGGAGGGTTCCAATCTCTTGTGCAATCGCAATCTCCATTTTAATAGAAGATTTAACTATTCATATCGTTATTCACATAGTTAAAAGAAACAATCACCATCCAGATAGTTAGTTAAAAGAAATAATCGCCACTCAGGTAGTTACAACAACCTCAGTTATCTAGGCCAGTAAAAGAGAATTTAACAAACTTATATTCGTTTAAATATTTATTTTCTTCATTGCCTTATCATTTTGAGTAGCAACATCATCTTTATCCCATCATCACCATCACGGTCACCAACGTCAATCTTTATCCATCATCATAATTAAACAGCTACTTTTGTTTTAATGTATGTTAAAATTAATGTGGACCTTGGAACATGAAACATGAACCCTCACAGAAGATCTACAACGAAGAATACAAAGCATGGAGATGAGGCGCTATAGAATATTTTTGGGCATTTCCTATACTCAGCACATCACCGATGACGAAGTTCGACAGACCACACAACCATTGGACAACATGATGGCATGCTCACAATGGTGAAGAAACAGAGACTCTGATGGTATGGCCACGTCACCAGAGCATCAGACCTTGCAAAGACCATCCTGCAGGGCACGGTGCGAGGAGGCAGAAGGAGAGGGAGACCGAAAAAGAGGTGGGAGGACAACATTCGAGAATGGACTGGTTTGACAATGAGCGAATGAGGGTTGCTGAGGACAGAGAAAGATGGAGTACGCTGGTTAAACGATCATCTGTGCTGCCCCAACGACCTTCAAGTTACGGGATAGGATAGGTTAGGATATGAAAATTAATGTTTGTCATGTGTTTGCGAGAGTAATAAAAGTTGTGTTGCGTCAT
>CM072513.1:18118939-18212230 GCA_036898135.1 Oncomelania hupensis
TCGCCATTATTTCTTTTGTTGTAACGATAGAAAAGTAATTAACAGGTGCAAACGGGAATATTTATTTACCCCGCGCTAGGCAAACATTACCCGCCTGTGAAAGGATGTTTGCAGAATTTTGAATTTTAATCTGGTCATTCTGAGTTTGTTATATTTATAAGAGGCAGAAGTCAATCAGCAAAAGGAGTTACGGAATAAAACGTGACATTTGTGTTTGCGTTCTACAGGCACATAGACGTTAAATGAATTGAATAGATACAGAATGGGTTTTCTAAACTTATAAATTGAATTGTGTCGACATTAAACCAATTCTGAACTTATAACATGAAATGGTTAAAACATTGATTAGCTCTTTTTGGATATAATATTTACAAACGGCGTGATGATCGCGTGCTATTTCTCTTGTATATCGTAAACTTCTTACGTTCCTATATGAGAATGTTGGTATTTCTTTGTAATTTTTCCTTGTCTTTTTTCATTGGGCAACACTCGCTGTGAATTTGAAAATGGATCCATGGAGCTCAAATGTGCGAAAGTGAGTTCCTTTAACAGTTGTATTATAGTTTTGTTTTTGTTTTTTTAAATAGCGATGGATCATAAGGCGGATGATCATTTTTCATCATTGCTATCGGACAATTCAGTTCCAAAGAAACCTCGTAAAAACATGAATTAATTAACACAACTCCCGATTATGTATACTTTCTGAAGGTCGAAGATATCTGCTGACAATACAGATGATCCTGTATGAATATAATTACACGCTTTATTAGTCAAATCCGTATAAGCCTATATCCACTGGCGTTATGAGTCGGAACGTAAATGATTGTTGTAATTTCGTTCCTCTCTTTCTCTTCCTCCCTCTCTCTCTTTCTCTCTCTCTCTCTCTCACTCTATCTCTCTCTTTCAGTTAAAAAATAAATAAAAGAGAAAAAAGGATTTCAATACTCATAAAATGAACCATTTCCACAGCACACATATCTCTCTCTCCCCTCCCTACCTCCCTCTCTCCCTCTCTCTCTCGCTCTTTCTCTCTCTGTCGGAACGTAAATGATTGTTGTAATTTCGTTCCTCTCTTTCTCTTCCTCTCTCTCTCTCTCTCTCTCTCTCTCTCTCTCTCTCTCTCTCTCTCTCTCTCTCTCTCTCTCTTTCAGTAAACAAATAAATAAAACAGGAAAAAATGATTTAAATACTCATAAATTGAACCATTTCCACGGCACACCTATAAAACGACAATAGAATCGATAATCTTTGAAATGAATTCTAGACCCCAAAATCGCACTTAAAATTACTAGACCGTGAAAGTAGTCCCAGAGACAATCAAACTCGTTCCACAGATGGTGGACACTTTTTCTGAGGGGGTAAAATTTAATCAAGCTACCGTCGGTGACGGGCCAAAAGTGGCCACCTTGGGAAATAAAGGCACCCAGGTCGCGACCGAGGGTTGCCACAATCCTTTTTTGACTCATTGCGAAAGGGTACTAATACTATAAATATATTAACGCTTTCAGTGCGAGTGAGGAAACACTATGGAGAATGGCGTGAAACGATACAGCTAGAACCGGACCATATTGTACCGGTTTCTTCTTTGTTTTCCTTGTTCTTGTCATTGTCGGTTTTACCTAACATGCGCGTTTGCCCCTTTCTTTCTTGTAATTGTATTTTACCGGTTTGCTCTATGTGTTCCTTGTTGTTGCTGTTGTTTTCACTCGTAAAATGCGTGGTTTTTTTTTTAAATCCATTTATTTCTTTGTAATGGTATTTTGTACCGATAGACCTGTAACCGTTACAGTGCGATGGAACCATCATTATCCCATGGCAACGTGTTATGATGAACCAAATGAAATCAAGTGCCATACCTTGGAGAAATGGGTCACTTCTGACTTTGTTTTGGTTTGTTTGTTTGTTTATTTATTTATTTATTTATTTATTTATTTATTTATTTATTTATTTATTTATTTATTTATTATATAGTATTAGGCCTTGGCTTGGTACAGTTCAACAACAGAAAACATCAGTAAATGAAAGCCGTGTAGGATTTCCTAATGGTCTTGTCAAAACTGGAAGATTCGTGGAGGTTCTGATATCCCGAACCTAGATTCCTGAACCTTATTTTGTCCAAAGGACCTCGGTTCGGGATCTGAGAACCTAAAAATAAGGAGGTTCGCGAGCCTCCACGAACCTTCCACGAACTTCCCAATGACGACAGACCATAACAGTCTTAAATAAAATAAATAACAAGTACAACTTCGGGTACACAGGCCGCCATCGATTTTGCAAGTTACGCATCGTTCAGAATTTTATTGTGCGTTCAAAATTGCCATAACTTGCAACCATGGGGTTTCTAAGACAATCAAACCGGGAAATATCTAAAAATAAAGAGATCGGCTGACACGTTTTGGAAGAAAGGGAAACAATTCAACAAACTGAAAGCTGATCTCAGCAGTACCGCAAATGAAGAGATGGGATTGGATAGTGGAGGAAATAAGTACGTGCAGCAGATTCCCATTCGGCAGAACGCTAACTTCCAGGCATCCATACTGCCAAAATGGACAGTGGAACGTGGCCCTTTGTTTAATCCTTCTTATATAGCGCTTTTCCAGCTCAAGAGCTGCTCAAGGCGCTGGCCGAAACGTGTATACAGGATCTAACTCACGCTGCCCGAAACACTCACTTTGGGCGCGTAGACTGACACCCAGATGATTGAGCACAATCCTGGGAGACCGGGGATGGAGATCAGGGACCTAGTGCATATGTGGGAGAGGGACCTAGTGCGTGCTGTGTGGATTTGTGTAGCCGGAACCCACGCGTGAGCGTCGGGATCGTCAAAAAGTCCACGCGATGGAATGGAATGTGTGCGTGCGCAGACGCGTTCTTGGATTATACTCTCATCCTACAGAGTACAATCATTTTAAATTTAACTAAATTATTTAAATTATTTTGCCTACCAGAGGATTCGAACCCGGGTTATCGGTGTGCCATGCACTGAGCCATGGCGGTGAGTTCATGAGGCCACCGCGCACAGGCCCAGCATTGAAACTGCTGTCAACACTGGTCAGGCTTCAGAATAATTATGTTGTTTTCAGTGCATAATTTGTGGCAGCTAAGTGGTGGTTTCAATACGGAGGTGTTGGTGGGACAGGTCTTACCTTGCTCTGGGTTGTGACTGCGGAGCTTTTACTTTTGCTTTTGCTGCTGCTGCTCATGATGATGGTGATGATGATGATGATGATGATGATGATGATGATGATGATAATGATGATGATGATGATGATGATGATGATGATGATGATGATGATGATGATGATGATGATGATGACGTAGTCTTGTACAACGCAGGCATCCAAGAATAAAATTCATGCTCACTGCGCTTGAAATAAAACGAAATTTTAATTCCCATTTGTGTAAACAATATGATTCTTCATTTTAGACCTGTCCTTCAACTATCCCAAATAATAATAACAAACCCCTTGAAAAAGTCGTGGAAGACCTTTTTTAAAAACACGTCTTAATATTATGTACTTTTTCCTCTATTACAGTGATTACAGTGACCACAGCTGCCTCTATTACAGTGACCACAGCTGCCTCTATTACAGTGACCAGCCTCTATTACAGTGACCACAGCTGCCTCTATTACAGTTGTCTCTATTACAGTGACCACAGCTGCCTCTATTACAGTGACCACAGCTGTCTCTATTACAGTGACCACAGCTGTCTCTATTACAGTGACCACAGCTGCCTCTATTACAGTTGTCTCTATTACAGTGACCACAGCTGCCTCTATTACAGTTGTCTCTATTACAGTGACCACAGCTGCCTCTATTACAGTGACCACAGCAGCCTCTATTACAGTGACCACAGCTGTCTCTATTACAGTGACCACAGCTGTCTCTATTACAGTGACCACAGCTGCCTCTATTACAGTGACCACAGTTGTCTCTATTACAGCGACCACAGCTGTCTCTATTACAGTGACCACAGCTGCCTCTATTACAGTGACCACAGCTGTCTCTATTACAGTGACCACAGCTGTCTCTATTACAGTGACCACAGCTGTCTCTATTACAATGACCACAGCTGTCTCTATTACAATGACCACAGCTGTCTCTATTACAGTGACCACAGCTGTCTCTATTACAGTGACCACAGCTGTCTTCATTACAGTGACCACAGCTGTCTCTATTACAGTGACCACAGCTGTCTCTATTACAGTGACCACAGCTGTCTCTATTACAGTGACCACAGCTGTCTCTATTACAGTGACCACAGCTGTCTCTATTACAGTGACCACAGCTGTCTCTATTACAGTGACCACAGCTGTCTCTATTACAGTGACCACAGTTGTCTCTATTACAGTGACCACAGCTGTCTCTATTACAGTGACCACAGCTGTCTCTATTACAGTGATCACAGCTGTCTCTATTACAGTGATCACAGCTGTCTCTATTACAGTGATCACAGCTGTCTCTATTACAGTGACCACAGCTGTCTCTAGTACAGTGACCACAGCTGTCTCTATTACAGTGACCACAGCTGTCTCTATTACAGTGACCACAGCTGTCTCTATTACAGTGACCACAGCTGTCTCTATTACAGTGACCACAGCTGTCTCTATTACAGTGATCACAGCTGTCTCTATTACAGTGACCACAGCTGTCTCTATTACAGTGATCACAGCTGTCTCTATTACAGTGACCACAGCTGTCTCTATTACAGTGACCACAGCTGTCTCTATTACAGTGATCACAGCTGCCTCTATTACAGTGACCACAGCTGTCTCTATTACAGTGACCACAGCTGTCTCTATTACAGTGACCACAGCTGTCTCTATTACAGTGACCACAGCTGTCTCTATTACAGTGATCACAGCTGTCTCTATTACAGTGATCACAGCTGTCTCTATTACAGTGACCACAGCTGTCTCTATTACAATGACCACAGCTGTCTCTATTACAGTGACCACAGCTGTCTCTATTACAATGACCACAGCTGTCTCTATTACAGTGACCACAGCTGTCTCTATTACAATGACCACAGCTGTCTCTATTACAGTGACCACAGCTGTATCTATTACAGTGATCACAGCTGTCTCTATTACAATGACCACAGCTGTATCTATTACAGTGATCACAGCTGTCTCTATTACAATGACCACAGCTGTCTCTATTACAGTGACCACAGCTGTCTCTATTACAGTGATCACAGCTGTCTCTATTACAGTGACCACAGCTGCCTCTATTACAATGACCACAGTTGTCTCTATTACAGTGACCACAGCTGTCTCTATTACAGTGACCACAGCTGCCTCTATTACAGTGACCACAGCTGTCTCTAGTACAGTGACCACAGCTGTCTCTATTACAGTGACCACAGCTGTCTCTAGTACAGTGACCACAGCTGTCTCTATTACAGTGACCACAGCTGTCTCTATTACAGTGACCACAGCTGTCTCTATTACAGTGACCACAGCTGTCTCTATTACAGTGACCACAGCTGTCTCTATTACAGTGACCACAGCTGTCTCTATTACAGTGACCACAGCTGTCTCTATTACAGTGACCACAGCTGCCTCTATTACAGTGACCACAGCAGCCTCTATTACAGTGACCACAGTTGTCTCTATTACAGTGACCACAGCTGTCTCTATTACAGCTGTCTCTATTACAGTGACCACAGTTGTCTCTATTACAATGACCACAGCTGTCTCTATTACAGTGACCACAGCTGTCTCTATTACAGTGACCACAGCTGTCTCTATTACAGCTGTCTCTATTACAGTGACCACAGTTGTCTCTATTACAGTGACCACAGCTGTCTCTATTACAGCTGTCTCTATTACAGTGACCACAGTTGTCTCTATTACAATGACCACAGCTGTCTCTATTACAGTGACCACAGCTGTCTCTATTACAGTGATCACAGCTGCCTCTATTACAGTGACCACAGCTGTCTCTATTACAGTGACCACAGCTGTCTCTATTACAGTGACCACAGCTGTCTCTATTACAGTGACCACAGCTGTCTCTATTACAGTGACCACAGCTGTCTCTATTACAGTGACCACAGCTGTCTCTATTACAGTGACCACAGCTGTCTCTATTACAGTGACCACAGCTGTCTCTATTACAATGACCACAATTGTCTCTATTACAGTGACCACAGCTGTCTCTATTACAGTGACCACAGCTGTCTCTATTACAGTGACCACAGCTGTCTCTATTACAGTGACCACAGCTGTCTCTATTACAGTGACCACAGCTGTCTCTATTACAATGACCACAGCTGTCTCTATTACAGTGACCACAGCTGTCTCTATTACAATGACCACAGCTGTCTCTATTACAGTGACCACAGCTGTCTCTATTACAATGACCACAGCTGTCTCTATTACAGTGACCACAGCTGTCTCTATTACAATGACCACAGCTGTCTCTATTACAGTGACCACAGCTGTCTCTATTACAATGACCACAGCTGTCTCTATTACAGTGACCACAGCTGTCTCTATTACAATGACCACAATTGTCTCTATTACAGTGACCACAGCTGTCTCTATTACAGTGACCACAGCTGTCTCTATTACAGTGACCACAGCTGTCTCTATTACAGTGACCACAGCTGCCTCTATTACAGTGACCACAGCTGTCTCTATTACAATGACCACAGTTGTCTCTATTACAGTGATCACAGCTGTCTCTATTACAATGACCACAGTTGTCTCTATTACAGTGACCACAGCTGTCTCTATTACAATGACCACAGTTGTCTCTATTACAGTGATCACAGCTGCCTCTATTACAATGACCACAGTTGTCTCTATTACAATGATCACAGCTGTCTCTATTACAATGACCACAGTTGTCTCTATTACAGTGATCACAGCTGTCTCTATTACAGTGATCACAGCTGTCTCTATTACAGTGATCACGGCTGTCTCTATTACAGTGATTACAGCTGTCTCTATTACAGTGACCACAGCTGTCTCTATTACAGTGACCACAGCTGCCTCTATTACAGTGACCACAGCTGTCTCTATTACAGTGACCACAGCTGTCTCTATTACAGTGACCACAGCTGTCTCTATTACAGTGACCACAGCTGTCTCTATTACAGTGACCACAGCAGCCTCTATTACAATGACCACAGTTGTCTCTATTACAATGACCACAGCTGTCTCTATTACAATGACCACAGCTGTCTCTATTACAGTGATCACAGCTGTCTCTATTACAATGACCACAGCTGTCTCTATTACAGTGATCACAGCTGTCTCTATTACAGTGACCACAGCTGCCTCTATTACAGTGATCACAGCTGTCTCTATTACAGTGATCACAGCTGTCTCTATTACAGTGACCACAGCTGTCTCTATTACAATGATCACAGCTGTCTCTATTACAGTGACCACAGCTGTCTCTATTACAATGACCACAGTTGTCTCTATTACAGTGACCACAGCTGTCTCTATTACAGTGACCACAGCTGTCTCTATTACAGTGATCACAGCTGTCTCTATTACAGTGATCACAGCTGTCTCTATTACAGTGATCACAGCTGTCTCTATTACAGTGATCACAGCTGTCTCTATTACAGTGATCACAGCTGTCTCTATTACAGTGATCACAGCTGTCTCTATTACAGTGATCACAGCTGCCTCTATTACAGTGATCACAGCTGTCTCTATTACAGTGATCACAGCTGTCTCTATTACAGTGACCACAGCTGTCTTTATTACAGTGATCACAGCTGTCTCTATTACAATGACCACAGCTGTCTCTATTACAATGACCACAGCTGTCTCTATTACAGTGACCACAGTTGTCTCTATTACAATGACCACAGCTGTCTCTATTACAATGACCACAGCTGTCTCTATTACAGTGATCACAGCTGTCTCTATTACAATGACCACAGCTGTCTCTATTACAATGACCACAGCTGTCTCTATTACAGTGACCACAGCTGTCTCTATTACAGTGATCACAGCTGTCTCTATTACAGTGACCACAGCTGTCTCTATTACAGTGATCACAGCTGTCTCTATTACAGTGACCACAGCTGTCTCTATTACAGTGATCACAGCTGTCTCTATTACAGTGATCACAGCTGTCTCTATTACAGTGCTCACAGCTGTCTCTATTACAGTGATCACAGCTGTCTCTATTACAGTGATCACAGCTGTCTCTATTACAGTGATCACAGCTGTCTCTATTACAGTGATCACAGCTGTCTCTATTACAGTGATCACAGCTGTCTCTATTACAGTGATCACAGCTGTCTCTATTACAGTGACCACAGCTGTCTCTATTACAGTGATCACAGCTGCCTCTATTACAATGACCACAGCTGTCTCTATTACAGTGACCACAGCTGTCTCTATTACAGTGACCACAGCTGTCTCTATTACAGTGACCACAGCTGTCTCTATTACAGTGATCACAGCTGTCTCTATTACAGTGATCACAGCTGTCTCTATTACAGTGATCACAGCTGTCTCTATTACAGTGATCACAGCTGTCTCTATTACAGTGATCACAGCTGTCTCTATTACAGTGATCACAGCTGTCTCTATTACAGTGATCACAGCTGTCTCTATTACAGTGATCACAGCTGTCTCTATTACAGTGACCACAATTGTCTCTATTACAGTGATCACAGCTGCCTCTATTACAATGACCACAGCTGTCTCTATTACAGTGACCACAGCTGCCTCTATTACAGTGACCACAGCTGTCTCTATTACAGTGACCACAGTTGTCTCTATTACAGTGACCACAGTTGCCTCTATTACAATGACCACAGTTGTCTCTATTACAGTGACCACAGCTGCCTCTATTACAATGACCACAGCTGTCTCTATTACAGTGACCACAGCTGCCTCTATTACAGTGATCACAGCTGCCTCTATTACAGTGACCACAGCTGCCTCTATTACAGTGACCACAGCTGCCTCTAATACAGTGACCACAGCTGCCTCTATTACAGTGACCACAGCTGCCTCTAATACAGTGACCACAGCTGCCTCTATTACAGTGACCACAGCTGCCTCTATTACAGTGACCACAGCTGTCTCTATTACAATGACCAGTGACCACAGCTGTCTCTATTACAGTGACCACAGCTGCCTCTATTACAATGACCACAGCTGTCTCTATTACAGTGACCACAGCTGTCTCTATTACAGTTGTCTTTATTACAGTGACCACAGCTGCCTCTATTGCAGTGACCACAGCTGTCTCTATTACAGTTGTCTCTGTTACAGTGACCACAGCTGTCTCTATTACAGTGAACACAGCTACCTCTATTACAGTTGTCTCTGTTACAGTGACCACAGCTGTCTCTATTACAGTGACCACAGCTGTCTCTATTACAGTTGTCTCTGTTACAGTGACCACAGCTGTCTCTATTACAGTGACCACAGCTGTCTCTATTACAGTTGTCTTTATTACAGTGACCACAGCTGCCTCTATTGCAGTGACCACAGCTGTCTCTATTACAGTTGTCTCTGTTACAGTGACCACAGCTGTCTCTATTACAGTGACCACAGCTGTCTCTGTTACAGTGACCACAGTTGTCTCTATTACAGTGATCACAGCTGTCTCTATTACAATGACCACAGCTGTCTCTATTACAGTGACCGCAGCTGTCTCTATTACAGTGACCACAGTTGTCTCTATTACAGTGACCACAGCTGTCTCTATTACAGTGACCACAGCAGCCTCTATTACAATGACCACAGTTGTCTCTATAACAGTTGTCTCCATTACAGTGACCACAGCTGTCTCTATTACGGTGACCACAGCTGTCTCTATTACAGTGACCACAGCTGTCTCTATTACAGTTGTCTCCATTACAGTGACCACAGCTGTCTCTATTACAGTGACCACAGCTGTCTCTATTACAGTGACCACAGCTGTCTCTATTACAGTGACCACAGCTGTCTCTATTACAGTGACCACAGCTGTCTCTATTACAGTGACCACAGCAGCCTCTATTACAATGACCACAGTTGTCTGTATTACAATGACCACAGCTGTCTCTATTACAGTGACCACAGCTGTCTCTATTACAGTGATCACAGCTGCCGCTATTACAGTGACCACAGCTGCTCTATTACAGTGACCACAGCTGTCTCTATTACAGTGACCACAGCTGTCTCTATTACAGTGACCACAGCTGTCTCTATTACAGTGACCACAGCTGTCTCTATTACAGTGACCACAGCTGTCTCTATTACAGTGACACAGCTGTCTCTATTACAGTGACCACAGCTGTCTCTATTACAGTGACCACAGCTGTCTCTATTACAGTGACCACAGCTGTCTCTATTACAGTGACCACAGCTGTCTCTATTACAGTGACCACAGCTGTCTCTATTACAGTGACCACAGCTGTCTCTATTACAGTGACCACAGCTGTCTCTATTACAGTGACCACAGCTGTCTCTATTACAGTGACCACAGCTGTCTCTATTACAGTGACCACAGCTGTCTCTATTACAGTGACCACAGCTGTCTCTATTACAGTGACCACAGCTGTCTCTATTACAGTGACCACAGCTGTCTCTATTACAGTGACCACAGCTGTCTCTATTACAGTGACCACAGCTGTCTCTATTACAGTGACCACAGCTGTCTCTATTACAGTGACCACAGCTGTCTCTATTACAGTGACCACAGCTGTCTCTATTACAGTGACCACAGCTGTCTCTATTACAGTGACCACAGCTGTCTCTATTACAGTGACCACAGCTGTCTCTATTACAGTGACCACAGCTGTCTCTATTACAGTGACCACAGCTGTCTCTATTACAGTGACCACAGCTGTCTCTATTACAGTGATCACAGCTGTCTCTATTACAGTGACCACAGCTGTCTCTATTACAGTGACCACAGCTGTCTCTATTACAGTGACCACAGCTGTCTCTATTACAGTGACCACAGCTGTCTCTATTACAGTGACCACAGCTGTCTCTATTACAGTGACCACAGCTGTCTCTATTACAGTGACCACAGCTGTCTCTATTACAGTGACCACAGCTGTCTCTATTACAGTGACCACAGCTGTCTCTATTACAGTGACCACAGCTGTCTCTATTACAGTGATCACAGCTGTCTCTATTACAATGACCACAGCTGTCTCTATTACAGTGACCACAGCTGTCTCTATTACAGTGACCACAGCTGTCTCTATTACAGTGACCACAGCTGCCTCTATTACAGTGACCACAGCTGTCTCTATTACAGTGACCACAGCTGTCTCTATTACAGTGACCACAGCTGTCTCTATTACAGTGACCACAGCTGTCTCTATTACAGTGACCACAGCTGTCTCTATTACAGTGACCACAGCTGTCTCTATTACAGTGACCACAGCTGTCTCTATTACAGTGACCACAGCTGTCTCTATTACAGTGACCACAGCTGTCTCTATTACAGTGACCACAGCTGTCTCTATTACAGTGACCACAGCTGTCTCTATTACAGTGACCACAGCTGTCTCTATTACAGTGACCACAGCTGTCTCTATTACAGTGACCACAGCTGTCTCTATTACAGTGACCACAGCTGTCTCTATTACAGTGACCACAGCTGTCTCTATTACAGTGACCACAGCTGTCTCTATTACAGCTGTCTCTATTACAGTGACCACAGTTGTCTCTATTACAATGACCACAGCTGTCTCTATTACAGTGACCACAGCTGTCTCTATTACAGTGACCACAGCTGTCTCTATTACAGCTGTCTCTATTACAGTGACCACAGCTGTCTCTATTACAGTGACCACAGCTGTCTCTATTACAGTGACCAGTGTCTCTATTACAGTGATCACAGCTGTCTCTATTACAGTGACCACAGCTGCCTCTATTACAGTGATCACAGCTGTCTCTATTACAATGACCACAGCTGTCTCTATTACAGTGATCACAGCTGTCTCTATTACAATGACCACAGCTGTCTCTATTACAGTGACCACAGCTGTCTCTATTACAATGACCACAGTTGTCTCTATTACAGTGACCACAGCTGTCTCTATTACAATGACCACAGCTGTCTCTATTACAATGATCACAGCTGTCTCTATTACAATGACCACAGCTGTCTCTATTACAGTGATCACAGCTGTCTCTATTACAGTGATCACAGCTGTCTCTATTACAGTGATCACGGCTGTCTCTATTACAGTGATCACAGCTGTCTCTATTACAGTGACCACAGCTGTCTCTATTACAGTGACCACAGCTGCCTCTATTACAGTGACCACAGCTGTCTCTATTACAGTGACCACAGCTGTCTCTATTACAGTGACCACAGCTGTCTCTATTACAGTGACCACAGCTGTCTCTATTACAGTGACCACAGCAGCCTCTATTACAATGACCACAGTTGTCTCTATTACAATGACCACAGCTGTCTCTATTACAATGACCACAGCTGTCTCTATTACAGTGATCACAGCTGTCTCTATTACAATGACCACAGCTGTCTCTATTACAGTGATCACAGCTGTCTCTATTACAGTGACCACAGCTGCCTCTATTACAGTGATCACAGCTGTCTCTATTACAGTGATCACAGCTGTCTCTATTACAGTGACCACAGCTGTCTCTATTACAATGATCACAGCTGTCTCTATTACAGTGACCACAGCTGTCTCTATTACAATGACCACAGTTGTCTCTATTACAGTGACCACAGCTGTCTCTATTACAGTGACCACAGCTGTCTCTATTACAGTGATCACAGCTGTCTCTATTACAGTGATCACAGCTGTCTCTATTACAGTGATCACAGCTGTCTCTATTACAGTGATCACAGCTGTCTCTATTACAGTGATCACAGCTGTCTCTATTACAGTGATCACAGCTGTCTCTATTACAGTGATCACAGCTGCCTCTATTACAGTGATCACAGCTGTCTCTATTACAGTGATCACAGCTGTCTCTATTACAGTGACCACAGCTGTCTTTATTACAGTGATCACAGCTGTCTCTATTACAATGACCACAGCTGTCTCTATTACAATGACCACAGCTGTCTCTATTACAGTGACCACAGTTGTCTCTATTACAATGACCACAGCTGTCTCTATTACAATGACCACAGCTGTCTCTATTACAGTGATCACAGCTGTCTCTATTACAATGACCACAGCTGTCTCTATTACAATGACCACAGCTGTCTCTATTACAGTGACCACAGCTGTCTCTATTACAGTGATCACAGCTGTCTCTATTACAGTGACCACAGCTGTCTCTATTACAGTGATCACAGCTGTCTCTATTACAGTGACCACAGCTGTCTCTATTACAGTGATCACAGCTGTCTCTATTACAGTGATCACAGCTGTCTCTATTACAGTGATCACAGCTGTCTCTATTACAGTGATCACAGCTGTCTCTATTACAGTGATCACAGCTGTCTCTATTACAGTGATCACAGCTGTCTCTATTACAGTGATCACAGCTGTCTCTATTACAGTGATCACAGCTGTCTCTATTACAGTGATCACAGCTGTCTCTATTACAGTGACCACAGCTGTCTCTATTACAGTGATCACAGCTGCCTCTATTACAATGACCACAGCTGTCTCTATTACAGTGACCACAGCTGTCTCTATTACAGTGACCACAGCTGTCTCTATTACAGTGACCACAGCTGTCTCTATTACAGTGATCACAGCTGTCTCTATTACAGTGATCACAGCTGTCTCTATTACAGTGATCACAGCTGTCTCTATTACAGTGATCACAGCTGTCTCTATTACAGTGATCACAGCTGTCTCTATTACAGTGATCACAGCTGTCTCTATTACAGTGATCACAGCTGTCTCTATTACAGTGATCACAGCTGTCTCTATTACAGTGACCACAATTGTCTCTATTACAGTGATCACAGCTGCCTCTATTACAATGACCACAGCTGTCTCTATTACAGTGACCACAGCTGCCTCTATTACAGTGACCACAGCTGTCTCTATTACAGTGACCACAGTTGTCTCTATTACAGTGACCACAGTTGCCTCTATTACAATGACCACAGTTGTCTCTATTACAGTGACCACAGCTGCCTCTATTACAATGACCACAGCTGTCTCTATTACAGTGACCACAGCTGCCTCTATTACAGTGATCACAGCTGCCTCTATTACAGTGACCACAGCTGCCTCTATTACAGTGACCACAGCTGCCTCTAATACAGTGACCACAGCTGCCTCTATTACAGTGACCACAGCTGCCTCTAATACAGTGACCACAGCTGCCTCTATTACAGTGACCACAGCTGCCTCTATTACAGTGACCACAGCTGTCTCTATTACAATGACCAGTGACCACAGCTGTCTCTATTACAGTGACCACAGCTGCCTCTATTACAATGACCACAGCTGTCTCTATTACAATGACCACAGCTGTCTCTATTACAGTTGTCTTTATTACAGTGACCACAGCTGCCTCTATTGCAGTGACCACAGCTGTCTCTATTACAGTTGTCTCTGTTACAGTGACCACAGCTGTCTCTATTACAGTGAACACAGCTACCTCTATTACAGTGACCGCAGCTGTCTCTATTACAGTGACCACAGTTGTCTCTATTACAGTGACCACAGCTGTCTCTATTACAGTGACCACAGCAGCCTCTATTACAATGACCACAGTTGTCTCTATAACAGTTGTCTCCATTACAGTGACCACAGCTGTCTCTATTACGGTGACCACAGCTGTCTCTATTACAGTGACCACAGCTGTCTCTATTACAGTTGTCTCCATTACAGTGACCACAGCTGTCTCTATTACAGTGACCACAGCTGTCTCTATTACAGTGACCACAGCTGTCTCTATTACAGTGACCACAGCTGTCTCTATTACAGTGACCACAGCTGTCTCTATTACAGTGACCACAGCAGCCTCTATTACAATGACCACAGTTGTCTCTATTACAATGACCACAGCTGTCTCTATTACAGTGACCACAGCTGTCTCTATTACAGTGATCACAGCTGCCTCTATTACAGTGACCACAGCTGCCTCTATTACAGTGACCACAGTTGTCTCTATTACAATGACCACAGCTGTCTCTATTACAGTGACCACAGCTGTCTCTATTACAGTGACCACAGCTGTCTCTATTACAGTGATCACAGCTGTCTCTATTACAATGACCACAGTTGTCTCTATTACAGTGATCACAGCTGTCTCTATTACAGTGACCACAGCTGTCTCTATTACAATGACCACAGCTGTCTCTATTACAGTGACCACAGCTGTCTCTATTACAATGACCACAGTTGTCTCTATTACAGTGACCACAGCTGTCTCTATTACAATGACCACAGTTGTCTCTATTACAGTGATCACAGCTGCCTCTATTACAATGACCACAGCTGTCTCTATTACAATGACCACAGTTGTCTCTATTACAGTGATCACAGCTGTCTCTATTACAGTGATCACAGCTGTCTCTATTACAGTGACCACAATTGTCTCTATTACAGTGATCACAGCTGCCTCTATTACAATGACCACAGCTGTCTCTATTACAGTGACCACAGCTGCCTCTATTACAGTGACCACAGCTGTCTCTATTACAGTGACCACAGTTGTCTCTATTACAGTGACCACAGTTGCCTCTATTACAATGACCACAGTTGTCTCTATTACAGTGACCACAGCTGCCTCTATTACAATGACCACAGCTGTCTCTATTACAGTGACCACAGCTGCCTCTATTACAGTGATCACAGCTGCCTCTATTACAGTGACCACAGCTGCCTCTATTACAGTGACCACAGCTGCCTCTAATACAGTGACCACAGCTGCCTCTATTACAGTGACCACAGCTGCCTCTAATACAGTGACCACAGCTGCCTCTATTACAGTGACCACAGCTGCCTCTATTACAGTGACCACAGCTGTCTCTATTACAATGACCAGTGACCACAGCTGTCTCTATTACAGTGACCACAGCTGCCTCTATTACAATGACCACAGCTGTCTCTATTACAGTGACCACAGCTGTCTCTATTACAGTTGTCTTTATTACAGTGACCACAGCTGCCTCTATTGCAGTGACCACAGCTGTCTCTATTACAGTTGTCTCTGTTACAGTGACCACAGCTGTCTCTATTACAGTGAACACAGCTACCTCTATTACAGTGACCGCAGCTGTCTCTATTACAGTGACCACAGTTGTCTCTATTACAGTGACCACAGCTGTCTCTATTACAGTGACCACAGCAGCCTCTATTACAATGACCACAGTTGTCTCTATAACAGTTGTCTCCATTACAGTGACCACAGCTGTCTCTATTACGGTGACCACAGCTGTCTCTATTACAGTGACCACAGCTGTCTCTATTACAGTTGTCTCCATTACAGTGACCACAGCTGTCTCTATTACAGTGACCACAGCTGTCTCTATTACAGTGACCACAGCTGTCTCTATTACAGTGACCACAGCTGTCTCTATTACAGTGACCACAGCTGTCTCTATTACAGTGACCACAGCAGCCTCTATTACAATGACCACAGTTGTCTCTATTACAATGACCACAGCTGTCTCTATTACAGTGACCACAGCTGTCTCTATTACAGTGATCACAGCTGCCTCTATTACAGTGACCACAGCTGCCTCTATTACAGTGACCACAGTTGTCTCTATTACAATGACCACAGCTGTCTCTATTACAGTGACCACAGCTGTCTCTATTACAGTGACCACAGCTGTCTCTATTACAGTGATCACAGCTGTCTCTATTACAATGACCACAGTTGTCTCTATTACAGTGATCACAGCTGTCTCTATTACAGTGACCACAGCTGTCTCTATTACAATGACCACAGCTGTCTCTATTACAGTGACCACAGCTGTCTCTATTACAATGACCACAGTTGTCTCTATTACAGTGACCACAGCTGTCTCTATTACAATGACCACAGTTGTCTCTATTACAGTGATCACAGCTGCCTCTATTACAATGACCACAGTTGTCTCTATTACAATGATCACAGCTGTCTCTATTACAATGACCACAGTTGTCTCTATTACAGTGATCACAGCTGTCTCTATTACAGTGATCACAGCTGTCTCTATTACAGTGATCACGGCTGTCTCTATTACAGTGATCACAGCTGTCTCTATTACAGTGACCACAGCTGTCTCTATTACAGTGACCACAGCTGTCTCTATTACAGTGACCACAGCTGTCTCTATTACAGTGACCACAGCTGTCTCTATTACAGTGACCACAGCTGTCTCTATTACAGTGACCACAGCTGTCTCTATTACAGTGACCACAGCTGTCTCTATTACAGTGACCACAGCTGTCTCTATTACAGTGACCACAGCTGTCTCTATTACAGTGACCACAGCTGTCTCTATTACAGTGACCACAGCTGTCTCTATTACAGTGACCACAGCTGTCTCTATTACAGTGACCACAGCTGTCTTATTACAGTGACCACAGCTGTCTCTATTACAGTGACCACAGCTGTCTCTATTACAGTGACCACAGCTGTCTCTATTACAGTGACCACAGCTGTCTCTATTACAGTGACCACAGCTGTCTCTATTACAGTGACCACAGCTGTCTCTATTACAGTGACCACAGCTGTCTCTATTACAGTGACCACAGCTGTCTCTATTACAATGACCACAGCTGTCTCTATTACAATGACCACAGCTGTCTCTATTACAATGACCACAGCTGTCTCTATTACAGTGACCACAGCTGTCTCTATTACAGTGACCACAGCTGTCTCTATTACAGTGACCACAGC
This sequence comes from Oncomelania hupensis, assembly GCA_036898135.1. NCBI lineage: Eukaryota > Metazoa > Mollusca > Gastropoda > Littorinimorpha > Pomatiopsidae > Oncomelania > Oncomelania hupensis. The sequence goes on from CM072513.1 coordinate 18,136,713, forward strand.
TGTCTCTATTACAGTGACCACAGCTGTCTCTATTACAGTGACCACAGCTGTCTCTATTACAGTGACCACAGCTGTCTCTATTACAGTGATCACAGCTGTCTCTATTACAGTGATCACAGCTGTCTCTATTACAGTGACCACAGCTGTCTCTATTACAGTGACCACAGCTGTCTCTATTACAGTGACCACAGCTGCCTCTATTACAGTGACCACAGCTGTCTCTATTACAGTGACCACAGCTGTCTCTATTACAGTGACCACAGCTGTCTCTATTACAGTGACCACAGCTGTCTCTATTACAGTGACCACAGCTGCCTCTATTACAATGACCACAGTTGTCTCTATTACAATGACCACAGCTGTCTCTATTACAATGACCACAGCTGTCTCTATTACAATGATCACAGCTGTCTCTATTACAATGACCACAGCTGTCTCTATTACAATGACCACAGCTGTCTCTATTACAATGACCACAGCTGTCTCTATTACAGTGACCACAGTTGTCTCTATTACAATGACCACAGCTGTCTCTATTACAATGACCACAGCTGTCTCTATTACAGTGATCACAGCTGTCTCTATTACAATGACCACAGCTGTCTCTATTACAATGACCACAGCTGTCTCTATTACAATGACCACAGCTGTCTCTATTACAGTGATCACAGCTGTCTCTATTACAGTGACCACAGCTGTCTCTATTACAGTGATCACAGCTGTCTCTATTACAGTGACCACAGCTGTCTCTATTACAGTGATCACAGCTGTCTCTATTACAGTGATCACAGCTGTCTCTATTACAGTGATCACAGCTGTCTCTATTACAGTGATCACAGCTGTCTCTATTACAGTGATCACAGCTGTCTCTATTACAGTGATCATAGCTGTCTCTATTACAGTGATCACAGCTGTCTCTATTACAGTGATCACAGCTGTCTCTATTACAGTGATCACAGCTGTCTCTATTACAGTGATCACAGCTGTCTCTATTACAGTGACCACAGCTGTCTCTATTACAGTGATCACAGCTGCCTCTGTTACAATGACCACAGCTGTCTCTATTACAGTGACCACAGCTGTCTCTATTACAGTGACCACAGCTGTCTCTATTACAGTGACCACAGCTGTCTCTATTACAGTGATCACAGCTGTCTCTATTACAGTGATCACAGCTGTCTCTATTACAGTGATCACAGCTGTCTCTATTACAGTGATCACAGCTGTCTCTATTACAGTGATCACAGCTGTCTCTATTACAGTGATCACAGCTGTCTCTATTACAGTGATCACAGCTGTCTCTATTACAGTGACCACAGCTGTCTCTATTACAGTGATCACAGCTGCCTCTATTACAGTGACCACAGCTGTCTCTATTACAGTGATCACAGCTGTCTCTATTACAATGACCACAGCTGTCTCTATTACAGTGACCACAGCTGCCTCTATTACAGTGACCACAGCTGTCTCTATTACAGTGACCACAGTTGCCTCTATTACAGTGACCACAGTTGCCTCTATTACAATGACCACAGTTGTCTCTATTACAGTGACCACAGCTGCCTCTATTACAATGACCACAGCTGCCTCTATTACAGTGACCACAGCTGTCTCTATTACAGTGACCACAGCTGTCTCTATTACAGTGACCACAGCTGTCTCTATTACAGTGACCACAGCTGTCTCTATTACAGTGATCACAGCTGTCTCTATTACAGTGACCACAGCTGTCTCTATTACAGTGATCACAGCTGCCTCTATTACAATGACCACAGCTGTCTCTATTACAGTGACCACAGCTGTCTCTATTACAGTGACCACAGCTGTCTCTATTACAATGACCACAGCTGTCTCTATTACAGTGACCACAGCTGCCTCTATTACAGTGATCACAGCTGCCTCTATTACAGTGACCACAGCTGCCTCTATTACAGTGACCACAGCTGCCTCTAATACAGTGACCACAGCTGCCTCTATTACAGTGACCACAGCTGCCTCTAATACAGTGACCACAGCTGCCTCTATTACAGTGACCACAGCTGCCTCTATTACAGTGACCACAGCTGTCTCTATTGCAATGACCAGTGACCACAGCTGTCTCTATTACAGTGACCACAGCTGCCTCTATTACAATGACCACAGCTGTCTCTATTACAGTGACCACAGCTGTCTCTATTACAGTTGTCTTTATTACAGTGACCACAGCTGCCTCTATTGCAGTGACCACAGCTGTCTCTATTGCAGTGACCACAGCTGTCTCTATTACAGTTGTCTCTGTTACAGTGACCACAGCTGCCTCTATTGCAGTGACCACAGCTGTCTCTATTACAGTTGTCTCTGTTACAGTGACCACAGCTGTCTCTATTACAGTGAACACAGCTACCTCTATTACAGTGACCGCAGCTGTCTCTATTACAGTGACCACAGTTGTCTCTATTACAGTGACCACAGCTGTCTCTATTACAGTGACCACAGCAGCCTCTATTACAATGACCACAGTTGTCTCTATAACAGTTGTCTCCATTACAGTGACCACAGCTGTCTCTATTACGGTGACCACAGCTGTCTCTATTACAGTGACCACAGCTGTCTCTATTACAGTTGTCTCCATTACAGTGACCACAGCTGTCTCTATTACAGTGACCACAGCTGTCTCTATTACAGTGACCACAGCTGTCTCTATTACAGTGACCACAGCTGTCTCTATTACAGTGACCACAGCTGTCTCTATTACAGTGACCACAGCAGCCTCTATTACAATGACCACAGTTGTCTCTATTACAATGACCACAGCTGTCTCTATTACAGTGACCACAGCTGTCTCTATTACAGTGATCACAGCTGCCTCTATTACAGTGACCACAGCTGCCTCTATTACAGTGACCACAGTTGTCTCTATTACAATGACCACAGCTGTCTCTATTACAGTGACCACAGCTGTCTCTATTACAGTGACCACAGCTGTCTCTATTACAGTGATCACAGCTGTCTCTATTACAATGACCACAGTTGTCTCTATTACAGTGATCACAGCTGTCTCTATTACAGTGACCACAGCTGTCTCTATTACAATGACCACAGCTGTCTCTATTACAGTGACCACAGCTGTCTCTATTACAATGACCACAGTTGTCTCTATTACAGTGACCACAGCTGTCTCTATTACAATGACCACAGTTGTCTCTATTACAGTGATCACAGCTGCCTCTATTACAATGACCACAGTTGTCTCTATTACAATGATCACAGCTGTCTCTATTACAATGACCACAGTTGTCTCTATTACAGTGATCACGGCTGTCTCTATTACAGTGATCACAGCTGTCTCTATTACAGTGATCACGGCTGTCTCTATTACAGTGATCACAGCTGTCTCTATTACAGTGACCACAGCTGTCTCTATTACAGTGACCACAGCTGCCTCTATTACAGTGACCACAGCTGTCTCTATTACAGTGACCACAGCTGTCTCTATTACAGTGACCACAGCTGTCTCTATTACAGTGACCACAGCTGTCTCTATTACAGTGACCACAGCTGTCTCTATTACAGTGATCACAGCTGTCTCTATTACAGTGATCACAGCTGTCTCTATTACAGTGATCACAGCTGTCTCTATTACAGTGATCACAGCTGTCTCTATTACAGTGACCACAGCTGTCTTTATTACAGTGACCACAGCTGTCTTTATTACAGTGACCACAGCTGTCTTTATTACAGTGACCACAGCTGTCTCTATTACAGTGACCACAGCTGTCTCTATTACAGTGACCACAGCTGTCTCTATTACAGTGACCACAGCAGCCTCTATTACAATGACCACAGTTGTCTCTATTACAATGACCACAGCTGTCTCTATTACAATGACCACAGCTGTCTCTATTACAGTGATCACAGCTGTCTCTATTACAATGACCACAGCTGTCTCTATTACAATGACCACAGCTGTCTCTATTACAATGACCACAGCTGTCTTTATTACAGTGACCACAGCTGTCTCTATTACAGTGACCACAGCTGTCTCTATTACAGTGATCACAGCTGTCTCTATTACAGTGATCACAGCTGTCTCTATTACAGTGATCACAGCTGTCTCTATTACAGTGACCACAGCTGTCTCTATTACAGTGACCACAGCTGCCTCTATTACAGTGACCACAGCTGTCTCTATTACAGTGACCACAGCTGTCTCTATTACAGTGACCACAGCAGTCTCTATTACAGTGACCACAGCTGTCTCTATTACAGTGACCACAGCAGCCTCTATTACAATGACCACAGTTGTCTCTATTACAGTGACCACAGCTGTCTCTATTACAATGACCACAGCTGTCTCTATTACAATGACCACAGCTGTCTCTATTACAGTGACCACAGCTGTCTCTATTACAATGACCACAGCTGTCTCTATTACAGTGATCACAGCTGTCTCTATTACAATGACCACAGCTGTCTCTATTACAGTGACCACAGCTGTCTCTATTACAATGACCACAGCTGTCTCTATTACAGTGACCACAGTTGTCTCTATTACAATGACCACAGCTGTCTCTATTACAATGACCACAGCTGTCTCTATTACAGTGATCACAGCTGTCTCTATTACAATGACCACAGCTGTCTCTATTACAATGACCACAGCTGTCTCTATTACAATGACCACAGCTGTCTCTACTACAGTGATCACAGCTGTCTCTATTACAGTGACCACAGCTGTCTCTATTACAGTGACCACAGCTGTCTCTATTACAGTGACCACAGCTGTCTCTATTACAGTGATCACAGCTGTCTCTATTACAATGACCACAGCTGTCTCTATTACAATGACCACAGCTGTCTCTATTACAATGACCACAGCTGTCTCTATTACAGTGACCACAGTTGTCTCTATTACAATGACCACAGCTGTCTCTATTACAATGACCACAGCTGTCTCTATTACAGTGATCACAGCTGTCTCTATTACAATGACCACAGCTGTCTCTATTACAATGACCACAGCTGTCTCTATTACAATGACCACAGCTGTCTCTATTACAGTGATCACAGCTGTCTCTATTACAGTGACCACAGCTGTCTCTATTACAGTGATCACAGCTGTCTCTATTACAGTGACCACAGCTGTCTCTATTACAGTGATCACAGCTGTCTCTATTACAGTGATCACAGCTGTCTCTATTACAGTGATCACAGCTGTCTCTATTACAGTGATAACAGCTGTCTCTATTACAGTGATCACAGCTGTCTCTATTACAGTGATCACAGCTGTCTCTATTACAGTGATCACAGCTGTCTCTATTACAGTGATCACAGCTGTCTCTATTACAGTGATCACAGCTGTCTCTATTACAGTGACCACAGCTGTCTCTATTACAGTGATCACAGCTGCCTCTATTACAATGACCACAGCTGTCTCTATTACAATGACCACAGCTGTCTCTATTACAGTGACCACAGCTGTCTCTATTACAGTGACCACAGCTGTCTCTATTACAGTGACCACAGCTGTCTCTATTACAGTGATCACAGCTGTCTCTATTACAGTGATCACAGCTGTCTCTATTACAGTGATCACAGCTGTCTCTATTACAGTGATCACAGCTGTCTCTATTACAGTGATCACAGCTGTCTCTATTACAGTGATCACAGCTGTCTCTATTACAGTGACCACAGCTGTCTCTATTACAGTGATCACAGCTGCCTCTATTACAGTGACCACAGCTGTCTCTATTACAGTGATCACAGCTGTCTCTATTACAATGACCACAGCTGTCTCTATTACAGTGACCACAGCTGCCTCTATTACAGTGACCACAGCTGTCTCTATTACAGTGACCACAGTTGTCTCTATTACAGTGACCACAGTTGCCTCTATTACAATGACCACAGTTGTCTCTATTACAGTGACCACAGCTGCCTCTATTACAATGACCACAGCTGCCTCTATTACAGTGACCACAGCTGTCTCTATTACAGTGACCACAGCTGTCTCTATTACAGTGACCACAGCTGTCTCTATTACAGTGACCACAGCTGTCTCTATTACAGTGATCACAGCTGTCTCTATTACAGTGACCACAGCTGTCTCTATTACAGTGATCACAGCTGCCTCTATTACAATGACCACAGCTGTCTCTATTACAGTGACCACAGCTGTCTCTATTACAGTGACCACAGCTGTCTCTATTACAGTGACCACAGCTGTCTCTATTACAGTGACCACAGCTGCCTCTATTACAGTGATCACAGCTGCCTCTATTACAGTGACCACAGCTGCCTCTATTACAGTGACCACAGCTGCCTCTAATACAGTGACCACAGCTGCCTCTATTACAGTGTCCACAGCTGCCTCTAATACAGTGACCACAGCTGCCTCTATTACAGTGACCACAGCTGCCTCTATTACAGTGACCACAGCTGTCTCTATTACAATGACCAGTGACCACAGCTGTCTCTATTACAGTGACCACAGCTGCCTCTATTACAATGACCACAGCTGTCTCTATTACAGTGACCACAGCTGTCTCTATTACAGTTGTCTTTATTACAGTGACCACAGCTGCCTCTATTGCAGTGACCACAGCTGTCTCTATTACAGTTGTCTCTGTTACAGTGACCACAGCTGTCTCTATTACAGTGAACACAGCTACCTCTATTACAGTGACCGCAGCTGTCTCTATTACAGTGACCACAGTTGTCTCTATTACAGTGACCACAGCTGTCTCTATTACAGTGACCACAGCAGCCTCTATTACAATGACCACAGTTGTCTCTATAACAGTTGTCTCCATTACAGTGACCACAGCTGACTCTATTACGGTGACCACAGCTGTCTCTATTACAGTGACCACAGCTGTCTCTATTACAGTTGTCTCCATTACAGTGACCACAGCTGTCTCTATTACAGTGACCACAGCTGTCTCTATTACAGTGACCACAGCTGTCTCTATTACAGTGACCACAGCTGTCTCTATTACAGTGACCACAGCTGTCTCTATTACAGTGACCACAGCAGCCTCTATTACAATGACCACAGTTGTCTCTATTACAATGACCACAGTTGTCTCTATTACAATGACCACAGCTGTCTCTATTACAGTGACCACAGCTGTCTCTATTACAGTGACCACAGCTGTCTCTATTACAATGACCACAGCTGTCTCTATTACAATGACCACAGCTGTCTCTATTACAGTGACCACAGCTGTCTCTATTACAATGACCACAGTTGTCTCTATTACAATGACCACAGTTGTCTCTATTACAATGACCACAGCTGTCTCTATTACAGTGACCACAGCTGTCTCTATTACAGTGATCACAGTTGTCTCTATTACAATGACCACAGCTGTCTCTATTACAGTGACCACAGCTGTCTCTATTACAGTGATCACAGCTGCCTCTATTACAGTGACCACAGCTGCCTCTATTACAGTGACCACAGTTGTCTCTATTACAATGACCACAGCTGTCTCTATTACAGTGACCACAGCTGTCTCTATTACAGTGACCACAGCTGTCTCTATTACAGTGATCACAGCTGTCTCTATTACAATGACCACAGTTGTCTCTATTACAGTGATCACAGCTGTCTCTATTACAGTGACCACAGCTGTCTCTATTACAATGACCACAGCTGTCTCTATTACAGTGACCACAGCTGTCTCTATTACAATGACCACAGTTGTCTCTATTACAGTGACCACAGCTGTCTCTATTACAATGACCACAGTTGTCTCTATTACAGTGATCACAGCTGCCTCTATTACAATGACCACAGTTGTCTCTATTACAATGATCACAGCTGTCTCTATTACAATGACCACAGTTGTCTCTATTACAGTGATCACAGCTGTCTCTATTACAGTGATCACAGCTGTCTCTATTACAGTGATCACGGCTGTCTCTATTACAGTGATCACAGCTGTCTCTATTACAGTGACCACAGCTGTCTCTATTACAGTGACCACAGCTGCCTCTATTACAGTGACCACAGCTGTCTCTATTACAGTGACCACAGCTGTCTCTATTACAGTGACCACAGCTGTCTCTATTACAGTGACCACAGCTGTCTCTATTACAGTGACCACAGCTGTCTCTATTACAGTGATCACAGCTGTCTCTATTACAGTGATCACAGCTGTCTCTATTACAGTGATCACAGCTGTCTCTATTACAGTGATCACAGCTGTCTCTATTACAGTGACCACAGCTGTCTTTATTACAGTGACCACAGCTGTCTTTATTACAGTGACCACAGCTGTCTTTATTACAGTGACCACAGCTGTCTCTATTACAGTGACCACAGCTGTCTCTATTACAGTGACCACAGCTGTCTCTATTACAGTGACCACAGCAGCCTCTATTACAATGACCACAGCTGTCTCTATTACAGTGATCACAGCTGTCTCTATTACAATGACCACAGCTGTCTCTATTACAGTGATCACAGCTGTCTCTATTACAATGACCACAGCTGTCTCTATTACAATGACCACAGCTGTCTCTATTACAATGACCACAGCTGTCTCTATTACAGTGACCACAGCTGTCTCTATTACAATGACCACAGCTGTCTCTATTACAATGACCACAGCTGTCTCTATTACAGTGATCACAGCTGTCTCTATTACAATGACCACAGCTGTCTCTATTACAATGACCACAGCTGTCTCTATTACAATGACCACAGCTGTCTCTATTACAGTGATCACAGCTGTCTCTATTACAGTGACCACAGCTGTCTCTATTACAATGACCACAGCTGTCTCTATTACAGTGACCACAGCTGCCTCTATTACAGTGATCACAGCTGCCTCTATTACAGTGACCACAGCTGTCTCTATTACAGTGACCACAGCTGTCTCTATTACAGTGATCACAGCTGTCTCTATTACAGTGATCACAGCTGTCTCTATTACAGTGATCACAGCTGTCTCTATTACAGTGATCACAGCTGTCTCTATTACAGTGATCACAGCTGTCTCTATTACAGTGATCACAGCTGTCTCTATTACAGTGATCACAGCTGTCTCTATTACAGTGATCACAGCTGTCTCTATTACAGTGATCACAGCTGTCTCTATTACAGTGATCACAGCTGTCTCTATTACAGTGATCACAGCTGTCTCTATTACAGTGATCACAGCTGTCTCTATTACAGTGACCACAGCTGTCTCTATTACAGTGATCACAGCTGCCTCTATTACAATGACCACAGCTGTCTCTATTACAGTGACCACAGCTGTCTCTATTACAGTGACCACAGCTGTCTCTATTACAGTGACCACAGCTGTCTCTATTACAGTGATCACAGTTGTCTCTATTACAGTGATCACAGCTGTCTCTATTACAGTGATCACAGCTGTCTCTATTACAGTGATCACAGCTGTCTCTATTACAGTGATCACAGCTGTCTCTATTACAGTGATCACAGCTGCCTCTATTACAATGACCACAGCTGTCTCTATTACAGTGACCACAGCTGTCTCTATTACAGTGACCACAGCTGTCTCTATTACAATGACCACAGCTGTCTCTATTACAGTGACCACAGCTGCCTCTATTACAGTGATCACAGCTGCCTCTATTACAGTGACCACAGCTGCCTCTATTACAGTGACCACAGCTGCCTCTAATACAGTGACCACAGCTGCCTCTATTACAGTGACCACAGCTGCCTCTAATACAGTGACCACAGCTGCCTCTATTACAGTGACCACAGCTGCCTCTAATACAGTGACCACAGCTGCCTCTATTACAGTGACCACAGCTGCCTCTAATACAATGACCACAGCTGCCTCTATTACAGTGACCACAGCTGCCTCTATTACAGTGACCACAGCTGTCTCTATTACAATGACCAGTGACCACAGCTGTCTCTATTACAGTGACCACAGCTGCCTCTATTACAATGACCACAGCTGTCTCTATTACAGTGACCACAGCTGTCTCTATTACAGTTGTCTTTATTACAGTGACCACAGCTGCCTCTATTGCAGTGACCACAGCTGTCTCTATTACAGTTGTCTCTGTTACAGTGACCACAGCTGTCTCTATTACAGTGAACACAGCTACCTCTATTATAGTGACCGCAGCTGTCTCTATTACAGTGACCACAGTTGTCTCTATTACAATGACCACAGTTGTCTCTATTACAGTGACCGCAGCTGTCTCTATTACAGTGACCACAGTTGTCTCTATTACAGTGACCACAGCTGCCTCTATTACAATGACCACAGTTGTCTCTATTACAGTGACCACAGCTGCCTCTATTACAGTGACCACAGCTGCCTCTATTACAGTGACCACAGCTGTCTCTATTACAATGACCAGTGACCACAGCTGTCTCTATTACAGTGACCACAGCTGCCTCTATTACAATGACCACAGCTGTCTCTATTACAGTGACCACAGCTGTCTCTATTACAGTTGTCTTTATTACAGTGACCACAGCTGCCTCTATTGCAGTGACCACAGCTGTCTCTATTACAGTTGTCTCTGTTACAGTGACCACAGCTTTTGATTGATTGATTTATTGTTGCTTTAGGTCCAGCGGACTCTTCCGAGCCAAATCAGGACCGGACAACCCCCGATCCGCATAAAAGATCTGCTTAAACAACCCCAGTGGAAAAATTGAATGCCCTCCACCGGCCAGTCACTTTACAATAAAGACATCCCACGCGGGGGACGGCTGAGGGTTTACCTCAACTACGCGAACCCCCGGTTACAAAAACAAAATAGAATACAAACATCATTATAAATCATCAACAAAACACATACATATAAAATGCCTATATTGCTAACTAATACAATCATAGGAAGCCCTAGTGACCACCCGGCAGAAAGCGTCCAACACTCCCAAGCTGATCCAACAGACCTCATACACAAACAAGGAGTCTTGTCCAGGAAGAGTTTTCAAGAAAAAAGGTAGGTCATTGATCTAGCGAAGAAGAAGATAGTATAGCAGAGTGATAGGACAGAGCAGGAATGGGAAAGAGTAAATGAGGAAGACAGCGACAGTGGGAATTTAAAGCACTAAATTTCCATAAAGTGGGGATACTATTTATACTGAAAACCCCCGGCACTCCAACGGGGGTACTGTTGCCGCAGTGAATCTGTCTTGCCTACAAAGCAAAGACAGGTTTTCAACTGTGGCTTTCACTTTTCCCTTTATAGGTTTGAACAATCTACAGTGGCAAGATTGCTCATGACCCCAAGGGGATTTTTTGAGCTGTCTCTATTACAGTGAACACAGCTACCTCTATTACAGTGACCACAGCTACCTCTATTACAGTGACCACAGCTGTCTCTATTACAGTGACCGCAGCTGTCTCTATTACAGTGACCACAGTTGTCTCTATTACAGTGACCACAGCTGTCTCTATTACAGTGACCGCAGCTGTCTCTATTACAGTGACCACAGCTGTCTCTATTACAGTGACCACAGCTGTCTCTATTACAGTGACCACAGCTGTCTCTATTACAGTGACCACAGCTGCCCTCTATTACAGTGACCACAGCCCCTCTATTACAGTGACCACAGCTGTCTCTATTACAGTGACCACAGCTACCTCTATTACAGTGATCACGGCTGTCTCTATTACAATGACCACAGTTGTCTCTATTACAGTGACCGCAGCTGTCTCTATTACAGTGACCACAGTTGTCTCTATTACAGTGACCACAGCTGCCTCTATTACAATGACCACAGTTGTCTCTATTACAGTGACCACAGCTGTCTCTATTACAGTGACCGCAGCTGTCTCTATTACAGTGACCACAGTTGTCTCTATTACAGTGACCACAGTTGTCTCTATTACAATGACCACAGCTGTCTCTATTACAGTGACCGCAGCTGTCTCTATTACAGTGACCACAGTTGTCTCTATTACAGTGACCACAGCTGTCTCTATTACAGTGACCACAGTTGTCTCTATTACAGTGACCACAGCTGCCTCTATTACAATGACCACAGTTGTCTCTATTACAGTGACCACAGCTGCCTCTATTACAATGACCACAGTTGTCTCTATTACAGTTGTCTCTATTACAATGACCACAGTTGTCTCTATTACAGTTGTCTCTATTACAGTGACCACAGCTGCCTCTATTACAGTGACCACAGCTGTCTCTATTACAGTTGTCTCTATTACAATGACCACAGTTGTCTCTATTACAATGACCACAGCTGCCTCTATTACAATGACCACAGCTGCCTTTATTACAGTGACCACAGCTGTCTCTATTACGGTGACCACAGCTGTCTCTATTACAGTGACCACAGCTGTCTCTATTACAGTTGTCTCCATTACAGTGACCACAGCTGTCTCTATTACGGTGACCACAGCTGTCTCTATTACAGTGACCACAGCTGTCTCTATTACAGTTGAGACAACTGTAATAGAGACATTACAGTCATTACAGTGACCACAGCTGTCTCTATTACAGTGACCACAGCTGTTTTCATTACAGTGACCTCAGCTGTCTCTATTACAGTGACCACAGCTGTCTCTATTACAGTGACCACAGCTGTCTCTATTACAGTGACCACAGCTGTCTCTATTACAATGACCACAGCTGCCGACAAACAAGTGGAGAGAACTTCCCGGCGTTAGCATCCCACATGTTTCCTTAACAACCCGACAGGCTGAGGGATCAAGTCTAGAAGTTACTTCACTTAATAAGATGCACGCATGCACGCACATTTCCACTTCACTCAATGCACATGGCACGCAAGGCCCCCTGAGCGCACGCATTCATACATATGTGTTTTCCTTTATACTTCCAATCACACCCCAGCCCATTTCTAAACACCTTTTCCACCCCTCGCCTCCCTCCCCCTACCCAAACACTGCAAGAACCTACCAAATACTACTAACTATAATAACTGCTCTCTCTCTCTTTCTCTCTCCCTCTCTCTCTCTCCCTCTCTCTCTCTCTCTCTCTCTCTCTCTCTTTCTACTTTATCCATAATACACAAGTCTAAGGAACAACAAAAATAAGTTCCCTCTCTCTCTCTCTCTCTCTCTCACACACACACACACACACACACACACACACACACCATCATCTTTTCCTTCAGCAGCTCCGCACCCAGCTCCCTACTCTCTCTTCAACACACCTCGCTATCGCCATCTTCCACCCCCACCCCCATCCCACCACACATCCCCCTAACCCTACTCCCTTCCATTCCAGTTCAATATTATGTCCCCTGACCCGCCATTGACGGGAAAGTCAGCCAATGGCGTCGCCCTCTGGAGACCCCAGTTGTTTTTCAACATTGATGACGTCATTAGCGTCCCCCGTGACGAAAACCGCAGTGTTCATTGGGATGAGAGTGCCGAGGGTTAGCAGAGCAGACCGAAATTCCTTGCAGATTGGATAGAAATAAAGTTTGAGGTAAAGTGTATTAAAAATAAATGTTAAAATATTTTTAAAATCTATATTATAGTACAAAAATAAGTTATTAAAAAAGCATATTAAAAAACCAACACACACACACACACACACACGCACGCACGCACCCACACACACACACACACACACACACACACACATTCGTATGAAAATAAAGTTTAACCAAAGTTTATAAACAATGTATATAAAATATACTGCAACGGCGTTTTATTATTTAAAAAAAAAGTTTTTAATAAAATCGGTAGGGTGTTGAAAAATAGAAAGGTTTTAACACGGTCGGGACGGTTCAGTGGTTTATTTGGTTACACAGTTCGCTGGCGTGCAGCAAATTATGCATGCCGGATGACACTCTAGAAGTGATTGGTCTTGACCATAGGGACATTGCTCAAACTGGGGGCCGACAGCCGAGAAAAGAAACACAACTTTACGAATAATAGGAAGCTATAATGATATTAAACTCATACACGCTTGATCTCGATGACCAACACCTTGGACCACCTTTGAGTCTTGAGTTCGATCCAGACTTGAGGTATATGCTGTGTATGTACATGCTATCATTGCAGCGCCCGGCGCCTTTGAAGCTCTTTGAGCAAGAAAGGGATAGCAGACAGGAACAATTATTGTTCAATCGTTCTTTGTAAGTTAAAAAAAAACAAACACAATTCTGATCAGTGGCATGCAAATGATAATCGCCAACAAAACCCAAAAAATACACAGTGCAAACACATTGAAATCGTCTTATTTTAATTGAACCTTTTATTTATTATTTTGCATTGTATAATACACATTTATTTCTAACAACATATATCTTATGATGGTAGTTCAATCTGGAAGATATGAGTGTGTACGTGTGTGTGTGTGTGTATGCGCGAGTGGGTGTGTGTGTGTGAGTGTGTGTGTTTTTCTCCATATATTTATGGGATAGGGAGGAGGGAGGGATCTGTGTGTGTGTGTGTGTGAGGGTGCGTGTGGGTGTGCGTGTGTGTGTGTGTGTTTGTATGTGATCATTGAAAATGCGGAAGACTTCTCGCTTCTAATTTTGCTCAAATTTGTTGGTTTTGAGTTGATGAAGTTGATTTACGTTTTTGCCTTATTTACAACGTGCTGTGTTAAATCTCCAATGGCATAATACAGATGTTCTTACCGGTCTGTGCAGTGATACATGTACAGAGGTGAGGGAACCTACAACAATGGGTTCAAGAGAGCATATAGACATGCCTCCCAATGGAATCTGAACCCTCAACGTTTTGAGCAACATATTGCTATGACAGATTACGACTACAAAGAAGCAGACCGGACACGAAGCAAACATCCAATCATTTTAAAATCATGCACCGTCGTGGTGCATACATACAACTAGAGGGACATTGGTTTATATAATGCATCTTTTCAACAAACTCCCAAAAAACTTTTCTGCTCTGCCCTTCATTCATGGTTATGTCTGCTCCAGAAATCTGCCAAGCATGGCTATAGGAACATTGTTAACCCATCAGGGAAGAGAGAGTGCATTGTTACCTCCTGTTCAACTATAAGGGGTAGTCTGCTTTGCACGAACTGATACAGTTTCACATTGTGGGTGGTCGGGCGGAAGCGAAGACACGGCAAACCTCTTTGGGTCAAACCGTACTGAGTTCGATCCAGTTATAATGTTGAGAAAGACAGAAAAACAAAGGGTTGAGGAAGACACAAAAGCGTCTAAAACTCTTTCCTCAGGTTTATTAGGAACTGGTTAATCGAAATTCCAGCAAAGGGATGGGGAATTTGGTGGCGGGTGTGGGTTTGGAGGGTAGGGGGAGTGGGGAGGTGGGGGGGGGGCAGGGTTGTTGTGTCTAGACGGCAATGCCTGATGGAATTAAAAACATTGCACACACCAATGCATTTCAGATTACGCTTCCGCTGGATAGCTAGCTGAATGGCGAATCTGACTTTAATTAAAAAGATTGATGTGTTTGCTCTGTAAAGGGACCCTTTTTCACCAGGTACATCCTCCACAAATCCTTTTGAAATTTACAATGAGTGTTGCACCACTAAAAAAATAAGTTCACAACCAAAAATAATTTTTACGAAAGTATATATTTGTTGGTAATCAATAGATTCCTGTAGCTTGTGTGCCCGCAACTGCTTGCTACCCATCTTGAGCTAAAAAATTGCATCTACCGAAGCCGGGTAAATGCAGAACCCATAAAATTAGTTGTTAAATAAGGTTTTTGGGTTTAGGCTGATACAATAGACCCTACACTACCCAAGACATCAACAGCGCACCTTGAAACCGCGTAGTTCATGTCAAAGTTCGCACGGTTAGGTATTGGTGTTCAGTTACAACAGGGGAAATAACTCCCTGTCAAAACCGAAATGTAAAATTCAAACTTTAGTGGTTGGTTTGAGCAAGGAAAGCCCACTTTATCATTGTTTAATGTCATAACAAAGCCCACAGTATCATTGTTTAATGTAATAACAAAGCCCACTTTAGTATTGTTTAATGTAATAACAATGCCTACTGTATCATTGTTTAATGTAATAACAAAGCCCACAGTATCATTGTTTAATGTAATAACAAAGCCCACAGTATCATTGTTTAATGTAATAACAAAGCCCACTTTATCATTGTTTAATGTAATAACAAAGCCCACAGTATCATTGTTTAATGTAATAACAAAGCCCACTTTATTATTGTTTAATGTAATAACAATGCCCACTGTATCATTGTTTTAATGTAATAACAAAGCCCACAGTATCATTGTTTAATGTAATAACAAAGCCCACTTTATCATTGTTTAATGTAAAAGCAATGCCTACTGTATCATTGTTTAATGTAATAACAAAGCCCACTTTATCATTGTTTAATGTAATAACAAAGCCCACAGTATCATTGTTTAATGTAATAACAATGCCCACTTTATCATTGTTTAATGTAAAAACAATGCCTACTGTATCATTGTTTAATGTAATAACAAAGCCCACAGTATCATTGTTTAATGTAATAACAAAGCCCACTTTATTATTGTTTAATGTAATAACAATGCCCACTGTATCATTGTTTAATGTAATAACAATGCCCACTGTATCATTGTTTAATGTAATAAGAAAGCCCACTTTATCATTGTTTAATGTAATATCAATGCCCACTGTATCATTGTTTAATGTAATAACAATGCCCACTTTATCATTGTTTAATGTAATAACAAAGCCCACAGTATCATTGTTTAATGTAATAACAAAGCCCACTTTATCATTGTTTAATGTAAAAACAATGCCTACTGTATCATTGTTTAATGTAATAACAAAGCCCACTTTATCATTGTTTAATGTAATAACAAAGCCCACAGTATCATTGTTTAATGTAATAACAATGCCCACTTTATCATTGTTTAATGTAAAAACAATGCCTACTGTATCATTGTTTAATGTAATAACAAAGCCCACAGTATCATTGTTTAATGTAATAACAAAGCCCACTTTATTATTGTTTAATGTAATAACAATGCCCACTGTATCATTGTTTAATGTAATAACAATGCCCACTGCATCATTGTTTAATGTAATAAGAAAGCCCACTTTATCATTGTTTAATGTAATATCAATGCCCACTGTATCATTGTTTAATGTAATAACAATGCCCACTGTATCATTGTTTAATGTAATAACAAAGCCCACTTTATCATTGTTTAATGTAATAACAATGCCCACTGTATCATTGTTTAATGTAATAAGAAAGCCCACTTTATCATTGTTTAATGTAATATCAATGCCCACTGTATCATTGTTTAATGTAATAACAATGCCCACTGTATCATTGTTTAATGTAATAACAAAGCCCACTTTATCATTGTTTAATGTAATATCAATGCCCACTGTATCATTGTTTGATGTAATAACAATGCCAATTTTAGGGTAAGCCCGTTTCGCCAGAAGTAAACAAAGCGTCCGCATTAGAGCTCTTTAATAGTAAAATCAGCTTCATTGGTTGCCGGTTCACCCAACAATAGACTTTAATGTCAAAGCGTTTTGCAATGAATGCTTGAAAAATGTGAAAGACCCTGTTCATCTTCAAGAGCTAGTGCCCGTCGACTACCCTAGACTCATACACACACTCGAAAGAGAGACAGAAAGAGACGACGATGACGATGATGATGATGATGATGATAACGACGATGATGATAATAATGATGATGATGATGATGACGACGACAATGAATGCTTGCAGACTAGTAGGCTCGTAAGGCGTTTAATCCACAAAGATCATGCTCGAAGCATCTCAAAGAAACAGTCAGACAGATAGACGGAGAGACAAGCAGACTCTCAAGTAGGCAGAGTAAATAATTCACCGGTTTACAAAACAAAATCCTTTGCTGTGACCACATGGATAAGTGCTGTTAAAAACCGGCGTCTACGAGACCGCAAAGTACCCGCACGAGAGAGAGAGAGAGAGAGTGCAAACACACACACACACACACATACACACACCTTCTCCCCCCCCCCACACACACACACTATAGCGGTAAGATTACTAACAATAATGTTTGGATGGCGCGACCAGACGTATTTAAATGGGCGCCATTCGCTCGACTGTTGATCCCCCAATTCACTTTCGCCATGGAGAACAGTATTCATTGGAACCATCACATCACTTCACACAGCTCTCAATGCCATCTCCGTTCACATCCGCACTCGGCAAAGTGGTTTTCAATATATTTTATATATCCTTGTTATGAAATGTGCTGGCTTCCTAGGCAAAGTGGCTTTCAATAATGGTCTAACCTTCTAAAAAACTTTATATATACTTGTTATGAAATGTGCTGACTTCCTAGGCAAAGTGGCTTTCAATAATGGTCTAACCTTCTAAAAGACTTTATACATACTTGTTATGAAATGTGCTGGCTACCTAGGCAAAGTGGCTTTCAATAATGGTCTAACCTGCTAAAAGACTTTATATATACTTGTTATGAAATGTGCTGCCTTCCTAGACAAAGTGGCTTTCAATAATGGTCTAACCTGCTAAAAGACTTTATATATACTTGTTATGAAATGTGCTGGCTTCCTAGGCAAAGTGGCTTTCAATAATGGTCTAACTGCTAAAGGACTTTATATATACTTGTTATGAGTTATGAAATGTGCTGGTTTCCTAGGCAAATTGGCTTTCAATAATGGTTTAACCTGCTAAAAGACTTTATATATCCTTGTTATGAAATGTGCTGGCTTTCTAGGCAAAGTGGCTTTCAATAATGGTTTAACCTGCTAAAAGACTTTATATATCCTTGTTATGAAATGTGCTGGCTTTCTAGGCAAAGTGGCTTTCAATAATGGTTTAACCTGCTAAAAGACTGTATATATACTTGTTATGAAGTGTGCTGGTTACCTAGGCAAAGTGTTTTTCAATAATGGTTTAACCTGCTAAAAGACTTTATATATCCTTGTTATGAAATGTGCTGGTTACCTAGGCAAAGTGACTTTCAATAATGGTCTAACCTGCTAAAAGACTTTATATATCCTTGTTATGTAATGTGCTGGTTACGTAGGCCCAAGGTTGCGGGGTCGAACCCCGCATGGGACGAACTTACGTGACTTAGATATGGGAATTTTGAGAATACTGAGGGGTTTCTCCGGGTACTCCGGTTTCCTCCCTCCTTGAATAATGGTATTGGACGCAGTCAAGCTAATGTCCAAAAATAAAAATTGATTTCTATTCTGCCTTTGTGACAGCAAACAAGATGATGATGATGACGATGATGATGATGATGACGATGATGATGATGATGATGATGATGATGATGATGATGTTGTGGTTCAACTTACAAAACACTGTGGGTCTGACTTCTTATAGAGGCAATGTAAATCATGATCTACATGTAGGTTGCTTTGGTTTAACTTCCCCAAATTCGTAGTTTTCTGAAAGATATATCTTGAGCCCAGTTACATGCTATAGCACTGTTGCAAAACTAGTGCAGATAGAGTTATCCGTCCCTGCCTTCACCTATGCCAAGGACACCCGCTAGTTCCGGTTGAGTATTAAGCATGGCCGCACGTAGACGGAAGACTTGTGGCAGAGAAAAACAGTATTGCGTTTGCTGCCCTAATTTCGCAGGAAAAGTAATTGAAGGGCGCATTGTCAAGTTACACACATTACCAGCTAACAAAACACTGAAACGACTGTGGGAACAACGTTTGCGACTGATTCGGAAAGATTACAACAATGTAAAATAAGATTCAAGATTCAAGATTCTTTATTGTCCAAACACAAGGCATGGATAAGCCTATTTGTTTAGCAGTGCAATAAGGAAGGAGATAACAACATCAAAATTATTACAAACATGGACATACAATATTGATACATTTGATATACTATCAAAAACAACTTCCATACCAAAATACAAATCTATAAACACTAACACACATGCATAAACAGATAACCAGCCACATACCCATGCGTACACATTTAACACACAGATAATTATTCCACAGTATATGTATACACAACTACAACACTCACCCATTCTTCCATTCCTTAGATCCATCCTAGATCATAATAATAATAATAATAATAATAATAATAATAATAATAATAATAATAATAATAATAATAATAATAATAATAATAATAATCATTATAATAATAAGAGTAATAATACAAAATAATCATCATAATATTAATAATAATTGTAATCATTAGAGTAATTAATAATTATAAAAATAATAATAATAACAAAGCAACTACAACTAGTAATAATAATACAACAGCAGCACCAACAGACAACTAATAATTAATATATGGTAATAATGATAATAATAATAACAAAACTACTACAACTAATAACAATAACAACTGAAAGACTGAAAATAATAAGACATAATTGCAATTGCTTCACTGAATTAAAAACAAAAATTATTCTACTGTATAATAATGTTATCTTCTAGATAAACTGCAAAATTAAAATTTCTCAATTAAAAAATTAAAGCAAAGAAAAAGAAAGAGACTTCGAATTTCTCGTGAATGTAGGTCACTGACAAAACACAAAAGAGACCTGGGTTCTTTCTGCGATCGGCAAATCATTAAGAAGGCGAACGGAATTATTTGTAGACCAGAGCATGTTCTGGCGGGCGAATTCTCAGTGCTACCATCCGGGCGCCGTTTTGCCTTACCGGCCTGTAAGGGTAATCGCCGCTCCCACAGTTTTATTCCTTGCGCAATTCGACTGCTAAATTTGATGCGATCATCTCCGCTCTAACATCTTCCCCACCGCCCTAATGCAAATTTCTTTCGCTGATGATGATGATATTCTTACCTTATTTTCTTACCTTCATGTTTTTATTTGATTTAACTGTCGGCTGTGAGTGTTCATGATGTGCGTGGTGTGTGTGTGTTGCGTGTGTGTTTGGTTTATGTTTGTATGGTAGGACTTTTATGTATTTATTTATTCTAATACTATTAGCTGCTTCTAAATTCTTGTAATTGCCCTATGTGGATAAATAAAGTTGTATTGAATTGAATTGAATTGAATTGACAAACGAATTAGGCCTACTGAACAAACAAATCAGCAATCAATGTTTAGGCAAGCAGCCATCCTGAGTAAAATTTGAACGATTGTACAAGAGAAATATAATTTATATAACCCTCCATCTTTCTTGCTTCAACCGGAACTAGCCGAACCCAAGGGCCGCAACCGATCCGCCACTTTCGCTTTCATTATGAAACAGCGCTATAGAACCCTTCCTTCACTTAAACTCAAGTGTATGTTTGTATGTGTGTGTCTGTGTGTGTGTGTGTGTGTGTGTGTGTGGGTGTGTGTGTGTGTGTGTGTGTAAGCGTGTGTGTACCCCCGTTCGGGTGCCGGGGCTGCCAGAGGTTTCAGTATAAATAGTATCCCCACTTTCTGGAAATTTAGTGCTTTAAATTCCCACTGTCGCTGTCTTTCTCATTTGCTCTTTCTCATTCCTGCTCTGTTCTATCAATCTGCTGTACTATCGTCTTCTTCGCAATCCCAGTCTCCTACCTTTTTTCTTGAAACCTCTTCCGGGATAAGACTCCTTATGAGGTCTGTTGGATCAGCTTGGGAATATTGGACGCTTTCTGCCAGGTAGTCACTAGGGCTTCCTATGATGTTATTATTTAGCAATGTAGGCATTTTATATGTATGTGTTTTGTTGATAATTTATAATGATGTTTGTATTCTATTTTGTTTTTGTAAACGGGGGTTCGATAAGTTGGGGTGAAGCCTCAGCCGTCCCCTGCGTGGGATGTCTTTATTGTAAAGTGACTGGCTGGTGGAGAGCTTTCGGTTTTACCACTAGGGTTGTTTCAGCAGATCTTTTATGCGGATCGGGGGTTGTCCGGTCCTGATTTGGCTCGGAAGAGTCCGCTGGACCTAAAGCAATAATAATGTATTGTAATGTAAGCGTGTGTGTATGTGTGTTTTTTACTTTATTTTATTTTATTTTTTGTAATAGCTACTAAGTAAGCCTACTCGGTAATATTCAAGCAAAAATAAAGAAAAGAAAAAAGTCTTAATGAATCGAAATTGGTATATTTCAGAGCCGTTGGAACACATTTCTTTAATTGCTCTTATATAGCCCTTTTCCAGTTCACGGCCTGCTCAAGGCGCTAGCCGATACAAGATCTCACTCAAGCCGTCGAGGCACATGTTCGCTGTCAGAGGGTATTGCCTGATGTCCAAACAACCTGAGCACAGTCCTGGGTGACTGGGGATGGAGGAGAAGAAACCGGGCTGTGGAATGCATGCGTGCACAGACTAGACCTAGGTTTACACTCTCAACCAAACATAGAGCTAAGGGCACAGATTTGTAGGAACATAGTTTAGAGTTCTGAGAACATACAGACAGACCTGTGGGGGAAACGAGACTGCTGTGAGAAAGGCGAGAAAGTAGGAAGAACCGTCAATTCGTCCCCACCCCGTCCCCTCTTAACTACCTCCTGCACACCCAAACCCCAACACTAGCCGTCAGCTAGATCACAGGTTGCCTGTCTCATGTATAGATAAAACGTGGATTTTGCAGGCTCTAGGCCTAACGTAGCACAGAAATAGGTTTCTAAAACCTTACAGTACCACGCCAATACAATTAAACAAGCATTACCGCTTGATCACAATGGATTGCGGAATAACGTGAAGAAGGGCAATAACCCTGTGCTTACTTACATACAGCGCGTCTGAGACTAGGCAAGGCCTTTCTCTCCCTCCCTCTCAGGACTTGGTCTAGACTCAGCTTCGCGGCATGGTGCGCTTTAAAAAAGGAATAAAAGATAACCTAGTCCCTGAACTCGCCCCAACGGCGTGAATTCCATTTTGTATCTCTGAACTTAGAATGATCAGGATACTGGTGTGACATAAATATTTGCGGTTTAATAAAAACTCTGCTTGCGACTACTACTTCTTCTCCTCCTGCTCCTGCTGCTACTGCTACTATTACTGCTGCGACTACTACTACTGCTGCAGCACCTACTACTACTACTACTTGGTTCACCTCCTACCTCTCAAATAGATTTCAGTCAATGGCATCCGCTCGGAACCGGTCGGACTCGCTTGTGGAGTTCCGCAAGGGTCTGTGTTAAGATAAGATAAGATAAGATAAGACAACTTTATTATCTTTTGCAAGAAATTACATTGTGGTGTACAATTACAATCAACAAGGAATAAACATCACAATAATAATAACAACAATCATAATGACAATGAGGATAAAAATGCACAGTCACATATGAATATAATTACACTTATGCATGCTAACATTAAACGACAGCAAAACACACACACACACACACACACACACACACACATGTCATTTATTAAGTAATGAGACAGCCTTTGGAATAAAACTGTTTTTCGTTCTGAGAGTTCTGACCCTTGGTGTTTGGTAGCGCCTTCCAGAAGGCAGGAGCTGGAAGTGGTGCGCAAGCACATGAGTGCTATCCAGCACAAAGCAACTAGCTTTCCGCACAACACGTCTTTCATACAACACCTGCAGACTCTCTTGTTTCACTCCAACAACCCTCCCACAGACTTTCACTACTCGATCCAGCATACTTTTGTTTTTTACACACAAACTTCCATACCAGCAGATAAAAGAAAAGGTAAGAACGGACTCAATAAAAGAAGAGTAAAAGGTCTGAAGGATGCGGCTACTGACTTGGAGATTTCGAAGTTTTTGAAGGCAGTAAATTCTAGACTGACATTTTTTGTGTATGGCCTGGGTGTTTGCAGTGAAGTTCAGTTTCTCGTCAATGATGGTTCCTGTTTTGCTTACCCTCTTTCAGACATCATCCAGGGTCAAAACATGACCGTCATTTCTATGCCGATGACTCTCAACTACAAAGAAGTGGCAAACCTGACAACGTATATTCATTACTGATAAGGATTGCTGACTGTTACACTAACATAAAAATTGGGTGACTCAAAACAAACTTTAACTCAACGACGACAAGACAGAAGTTATGCTAATTGGTAGGCACCCTACACGCCAAAACCTCTCACAGCTACCCACTACTCTTAGTATTCAACTTGTCAATACCAGCATATCTATTGGAAAAAGTACAATCAACCTTTCTTCTTCAGTGAAAAATCTTGGGGTCGTATTTGACGACAACCTGTCTATGCAAGACTTAATTTTCAAAACCTGTCAAGCCTGTTACGCCACACGCCATATTGCTCTCATTCGTAAGTCTCTCACTACAGAAACAACAAAGTGGAATTTAGTATAAATTGTATTTAAAATTATTGTGCGCCTGTGTTCTGTTGAACCCGGGTTCAACTTCGGGTAATGCGTGTGGTGTGTGCATGATTTGTTTGTGCAGTGAGCGAGCCTCGCGTATTGATATTGCCTTGGAAAAAATTATTGCCAGTCGACTCCCACTCGCCGTAGCAGCAACAGCTTCGCAGCGTTTTTCGGAGGAAAGTTTTTCATGCGACGCGTGCTGGATGCCATCCGGCCTTTGCGGCAGCAGCATCACAAGATAAGACTTAGCTTAGAGTTTCACAAAGATGTGCAGTGGTGGCTTACGTTTCTTAAAACCTTTAATGGTATACTGTACTACAACAGCGGTAAAACCCATCATTTACACGTAGATGCGTGTAATACTGCTGCCGGCGCCTTCTGGGCCGGGGATTGGTTGTATTCAGTGTTTAGCAAAGATGCCCCTGTTATGAATGGGCTCCACATTAACTACAAAGAAGTGTGTGCAGCAGTGCAGGGTGTAGAGAAATGGGCCAGTTGCTGGCGCGATAGTACAGTAATTGTGCACACAGATAGCACTGTGACCAAAGCCATTCTGAATAAGGGCAGGAGTAAGCACCCTTTGATTAACTGCCTGCTTAGACGCATGTTCTGGTTATGTGTGATGTATAACTTCAGTGTTAGAGCTATTCATATACCTGGCAGCATCAATACGATTCCAGATACAATATCTCGATTGCACGAGCCTAGGAAATGTGAATATTTGTGTACTTTGTTGGCGAACTGGTCACATGGCGCAGTTACCAGTGAGCTTGATGTGTTTGGTCATATGTCTGCAGAGACTCTATTCTTCTTGTTGCAGAAACGTCAGAAGCGTTCAAATCAAAACTTGAAGAGGAATTGGCCTATTTCAGGGGACACACCTTTGCAGAGAATACTTTCAAAACGTACAGAACGCACGTGACGTCATACCTTGACTTCTGCAACCAACTTGGGGTACCGCCCGTGCCCGTGACTGATAGAGAGGTGGCGCTGTATGCAGCGTACCTGGCTCGACGACTTAGGCCTGCCTCAGTGCGCCAGTACATTAACATTGTTAGGATCATGCATTTGGAATGTGGGATGAAGCATCCCTTTGAAGACTCGTGGTTAGTTAAGACTACCCTAAAAGGCATTGACAGAGAGAAAGGTTGTGAGGTGGTGCGAAAGGCCCCCATTACCCCCAGTTGTTGCTCGTCATCAAATCCAAGTTGAACCTCACGCTCCCCCGAGACGCCATTTTCTGGGCAGCTTGTGTGACAATGTTCTTTGGTTTGCTGAGAAAATCAAATTTATTTTGTGACAAGTCTGGACTTGAACCCATCAGGCTGCTGGTCAGATCAAATTTTGTGGTGGAGCAGGGTCAGTGCCTCCACGTTCTGGTCAAGTGGTCAAAAAACAATCAGTTCAAAGAAAGAACCCAAAACATTACCCTCCCTCTCTTGTACCCCCCACCCCCTTTGCCCAGTATCAGCAGTTGTGAACTGCTTCAAGCTCGTAGGCCCCCGCCCTCCCCTCTCCCAGGCCTTCCCCCTTTTGGCGTGCGATTTTTCAAAACGTCTCCGTCTTCTGTTGGGGGGTCGTACCGATATTTCCAGTCACAGTTTCAGAAGAGGTGGCGCCACCTGGGCACTGTCGTGCGGCGTGCCGGGTGAGGTCATCAAAGTCTTGGGTGACTGGAAAAGTTCAGCCTATCTGGCCTACGTGGATCAGATTCCACAACTGACTCTGGACTACTACAGAATGAAATTTTGCCAAAACCTCCCCTCTGGCTGACTCTCCACTCCTTTTTGGGCGTTCCCTTCAGTGGTATACTCATACCACTGTTTTTGGGTCAATGTGTGTGGAAAAAAGAACCCATTTTAGTGTAAAAGGTTTAAATATTAAATGAAAGTGATGCCTTTGATTGAGGCACGTTTGAACGCCCAATTGGAGTTGAGATTTTGGAGTCACTTGGTTGGGTGTGTGTGATGTTTGTCTGTGTGCGTGTGTGTGTTTAAACTTATGATTCTACCTGGCTCACAATACATGATTCCTATTAGAAGCATGCACCTTTTTAATCAAGCAATTTTAAAACTCTTGTATCGTCTCTGGTTTTATCAAAATTGATTACTGCAATTCTCTTCTCTTCGGCCTGCCTTCTTCATCAATACAGCCACTACAGCGCGTTCAGAATGCTGCAGCTAGACTAGTTCTTAAAAAGAAGAAACCTGATCCCATCACTTCTCTCCTGCACTCTCTTCACTGGCTTCCTGTCTCATCACGAATTGAATACAAAATATGCCTCCTATGCTATAAGTGTCTCTCTGATCCTGCACCATCATACTTATCTGTGCCTTGAACTCTACATGCCATCTCGTAATTTCCGGTCTTCTTCTGATACTCTCACCCTCCGCATTCTTCGCTCAAAACGTGTGTCTGCAGGTTCACGCTCCTTCTCTGTTTTTGGTCCAAGACCCTGGAACAAATTGTCCCTCTCTCTTCGCAACAAGCCTACACTCTCTGCACAAATCTGCTCCCAAAACTCTTCTCTTTCCACCTCAGTGATGCTTCCAGTTTGACTATACACTCTGACTGACTGTTTATGTTGATTTGCTTATCTTCCTTGGTATTTTATGTTCTGCCATACCAAGGATATATGTGTTGCCGCATGACAAAACCCGGCTAAAGACGCCAGGATTGATTCGCTGCTACAGCCATAAAACACTAAAAATAGGCTACCCCATCAATTTTAAGATTGTTGCCTCTTTGTCTTTATTTAAGACTTTTCTTTAATATCCCAAACGGATTTTGTTCAAAACTTACTAGAACATTG
Organism: Oncomelania hupensis; assembly: GCA_036898135.1. Classification (NCBI taxonomy): domain Eukaryota; kingdom Metazoa; phylum Mollusca; class Gastropoda; order Littorinimorpha; family Pomatiopsidae; genus Oncomelania; species Oncomelania hupensis. The sequence goes on from CM072513.1 coordinate 18,163,666, forward strand.
TTTATTTTGTTGATTTTGATAAGGGTGTTGATCACACCTTGCTAAAACAATGGCACTAATTGACCTCCGATACCCCAACTTTTCTTGTCCAACTATGAAGGGAAATCCCAAATGTGGATTGATATATAACGTCTGGAGAGTGAAAAGTTCCTATTGGTACTACGTTTTGGTACATAAAAGTGTGTGGCGTATGAATTTTTCATGAAATTCCTTGTTCCGAAGCTTGCTTGTGACACAAGTTGTGTTCGAATGTGTCTCTAGCCGGATCGTGAAAAACTGAAGTGTGTCCTATAGATTTTTGACGATTTTTAGTTCAAAGTGAATTATTTAATGTAGATAAACTCATCATACATCTATTTCAAGTGTTTTCTTGCAATATTTATGTTGCATTTGTTAGAAACAATTTGTCAAAGTAAGTGACCGATTCTTTTTGGAAACCGGAAGTGATGGCTTCGTCTCCAGCGTCAGTAGATGTGTCGTCTGCTAGAGTAGCTAGGGCCTTGAATCGACCCGGTTTTGCTTCTGAAGAGCTCCAAGACCTGCTTTCAGACTATTTTTATGATGGTGCCAGTGGGAACCGTGATGAGGATTATGATTCTGACGAGCAGAAGCTTGATCCCGTTATTAAACGATACTGTTTATTTTCATGCAATGATTCATGTTTCGTAGGCCTCTTCGCTATTGGCGTGTCTTTAATAATCCGTCATTCTACTTGCATAGATTTAGGTAAAGGTTGAAAAGGCGATATCAGTGAAAGAATTACAGTAGGAGTGTGAAAAATATTTCAGTAGTATATTTTGTTGGGTGGAGGTGGGGTGGGGTGGTTGAAAAGGTAAGTAGTCTGGCCTGCATTCAATATTACTAGCATGACAAGTTGACTATGTTCTCAGTATTTATTATTGTTCATTTGTTGGTTTGTCTGTTTTAGGAAATGAACATGAGGACTATTTACCAAATTACTAGTAATTAGTATTTGCTTTGATATTTGTGTTTATTTAAACTTTATAGAGCAAAATGACATGTTATTTTGATTTACACCTGTGACGTGACAGATTTATTCGACGTGCGGAAGGGAGTGGAGAATCCGGGAATTATTAAAGCTTGATTATTAGGACTGAAAACTACCTAATGAAACTTTTGTTTTAGGTTTGTAATCTTTGTTTGACTATTTGAACTGAGCTGATGTAGCTGCTTGCAATTAAACAAAAGATTACTTGACGGACGAGGGATTTAAGAGGGTGGGGAGAGGGAGGGGGCATTATGATAGGGTTTATTTTAGAAAAATGATTGATTCAGGCCATGTTCTTGATATATTATTAAGTGTTTGAGTTATTATAGACTTGCTAAACACTTGTTTTATTTCTAATATGTTTAAAAACACTATGCATTATGGATGGGTACAGAATAAAATTGTGCGTACTGTTTTAATTTGTTTATGTTCAGTATTGTGTGAATGGTGTATAATGTGAATTTTCTCATCTTATCTCAACTCACTGCCATATTGCTGTCATCTTCCTGATTGTTTTGATACCAAATACATGCATGGGAAAATTCTGGTTGTGAAGTAATGATCATTTTACAATTCAAAACTTTGAAGGCAATTTCTGGAAATTAGCTCCCGAGAAAATAAAATATTTTAAAAAATCATAAAACATCAACCAATAAAGATAAAACAATTCTGTTTTTTGCATTTTGAAGATAATTTTTAGTACTTTGTTAATAAATAAATAAGTAATTTTTCATATTTTGACACTTTAGCCTGGTTTTCTCATGCTGCAACACATATGTGTGTGTGTGTGATGCGACAGTGTTGGTATGCGGCTAGAGTAGATTTTTTTTTGCTTGGATTTGGCAGGATACAAATGTTCGTATAATTTTTTATTATTACTACTACTGCTGCTGGTCCTCCTTTTCCTACTGCTGCTCATAATTATTACTAATCCTACTACTGCTATTACTACTTCTGCTACTGTTACTACTACTACTACTACTACTACTACTACTACTACTACTACTACTACTACTACTACTACTTCTTCTTCTTCTTCTTCTTCTTCTTCTTCTTCTTCTTCTTCTTCTTCTTCTTCTTCTTCTTATTATTATTATTATTATTATTATTATTATTATTATTATTATTATTATTATTATTATTATTATAAGTAGTGATGGCAATCAGAGTTAGGTATAACCATCGTGGTGGTGATGGTTGTTGTCAAGATTCCGATGATGTTGATGATGATGATGATGATGATGATGATGATGATGATGATGATGATGTTGATGATGCTGATGATTATGATGATGATGATGATGATGATGATGATGATGATGATGATGATGATGATGATGATGATGATGGCTGTTATGATTTCTGGAATATGCTAAGAGCAGAGAAGGGGTGTTGAGAGGGTTGGGAATGATGACATGCGATACAGTTACAATAATACTTATAAATTGATTAGACGAAAATTATACAGTATATGCAGTGACAAACAAACACACGCGCATGCTGACAATAAGAATATTGAAGTAGAAACATCGACAAATTACTTGGTAATGCGATCCAGAAACCCAGACCATGACACATACAGGACCTGAACCCGTCATTACCAGACGTTGACAAAATAATGCAAAAAAAAAAAAAAACTAACCACAGCCAGTGACACATACAGTCGTGACACGCAGCTCAGTTCTATATGGTGGTGTGGTGACACATGCACAACTCATCACCACCAGCCACAGTCTAAACCCTAGGCACGTGACTCAAGAACCCAGACAGACGCACAGATAACCCTCTCCAGTGACGTTACGCACATCCTAACCTAAACCAGACTGCATGACGAGACTCTCTCTCTCTCTCTCTCTCTCTCTCTCTCTCTCTCTCTCTCTCTCTCTCTCTCTCTCTCTCCTCTCTCTCTCCCCCCTCTCTTCCTATCTCTGTTGACTGCGCTGTATAATCCTTGGAATCCCTTTTATATAATTTGTATGGGTGTCCTGCGTCTTGGCCATTTAGGATCGATGCGTATGAGGTTTGGCATTCCGAGTATATTAATTCGACCCTTCAATAAGATGGACAATGAAATTGCGACTAAAGGATCTGTAGTCAAATATTTTAAAGAAGTCATGATTATTTAATTAAATTAATTAATCAATAATTTATTTTACAAGAAAATACAATATTTTTCCACATCTATTTTTTAAATAATGAAAATGATCTATCTACTTACATATCTATCTATCTATCTATCTATGATTTCTTTAGTTAGATTACTTGTTTGTCTATTTTGAGGCTGGGAGATTATGAGCGGTGCTAGATTCAGGGGGTAGAATACACTATCAAAATACCTCTCTACATAAAAATGCAATAGGAAGAAGTTATCTCCCTCTATACATACCCAACTAGTCTTCAATGTTCCTTAGCAAAGTGTAGTGTAGTGTAGTGTAGTGTAGTGTAGTGTAGTGTAGTGAAGTGTAGGGAAGTGTAGTGTAGTGTAGTGTAGTGAAGTGTAGGGAAGTTTAGTGTAGTGTAGTGTAATGTAGTGTAGTGTAGGGAAGTGTAGTGTAGTGTATGGAAGTGTAGTGTAATGTAGTGTAGTGTAGGGAAGTGTAGTGTAGTGTAGTGTATGAAAGTGTAGTGTAGTGTATGGAATGTAGTGTATGGAAGTTTAGTGTAGTGTAGTGTAGTGTAGTGTAGTGTAGGGAAGTGTAGTGTAGTGTAGGGAAGTGTAGTGTAGGGAAGTGTAGTGTAGTGTAGTGTAGTGAAGTGTAGAGTAGTGTATTGTAGGGTATGTAGTGTAGTGTAGTGTAGTGTAGTGTAGTGTAGTGTAGTGTAGTGTAGTGTAGTGTAGTGTAGTGTAGTGTAGTGTAGTGTAGTGTAGTACAGTGTAATTTGTTGTTGTTGTAAAGTTTCCGAACTAAAAGGAGGGTACTGATCATCCCATTACTATCTACTGGAAATTAGGAAATGAAGAAGTGATCTGCAGTAAATTTGGAGCACGCAAGTACTCCATAATATTACATTGGCTTCGCGCTGATAGTATTTTTTTGTGTAGTACAATCTCCTGTTTCGCGCTGATAGTATTATTTTGTGTAGTACAATCTCCTGTTTCGCGCTGATAGTATTATTTTGTGTAGTACAATCTCCTGTTTCGCGCTGATAGTATTATTTTGTGTAGTACAATCTCCTGTTTCGCGCTGATAGTATTATTTTGTGTAGTACAATCTCCTGTTTCGCGCTGATAGTATTATTTTGTGTAGTACAATCTCCTGTTTCGCGCTGATAGTATTATTTTGAGTAGTACAATCTCCTGTTTCGCGCTGATAGTATTATTTTGTGTAGTACAATCTCCTGTGCAAATGGCTTCCAAAGTAGGCAGAGACTGCCGAACAATCAAAGGGTAATGATGGTATTCCACTACTTACCTGGCCTGGTAGATCAGGTGATTGTTGATCCGAAGTGTGCGGGTTCCGACCACGTAAGGGACGATCTTATGTGACTTTGGTACAAGACTTTCAGGTCACCAAAGGTTTTCTTCCGGGAACTCTGGTTTCTTCCCTCCCTTCAATAATGGTACTGGAAGGAGTCTATCAGAGCTTTCAAAAATAAAATGTCGATTTCCTTTCCGTCTTTTAAAATAGCGACTTGCCTTTACACCACGGGTTTGAGTGACATGTGAGCGTGTATTGCTGATTGCAGATCGCCGCGCTTTGAATCTGATTTAGGAATAAGGCGCGGGTAGCATTCCTTATTATTATTGTTATTATTGTTATTATTATTATTATTATTATTATTATTATTATTATTATTATTATTATTATTATTATTATTATTATTGTTGTTGTTGTTGTTATTATTATTATTATTATTATTATTATTATTATTATTATTATTATTATTATTATTATTATTATTATTATTCCAATAAAATTACATTCCGGCATAAACGCATATAGTTTTGTGCTGTTGATGTATTTTATTGTTCAAATTTTGTTCAAAACCGATTCCTGCATATTCTCATTGATCTCCCTCTTAAAAATAGCTGATTACAAACTATTTAATGTTGGCTGAAAAAACAACAACTTGTAATTGTTTTATTATTATTATTATTATTATTATTATTATTATTATTATTATTATTATTATTATTATTATTATTATTATTATTATTATTTACAATCATTGCTTAATAAGGTGCGGTTCCCAATGTCTGTGTTAGGGACAGTGCCGAAGTAGGAAAAGATAGATATAATATGGACAATGTCCAACAAAAGGGCATTTATAGAGAGCTCTCCAAAAGAATAACAAAGTTGGCTTGTAACTCCTGACGAAGCGACGTAGCAAACTACATGTCTAGTGAATCCTTTCATCTGCTGTTTTTGACCTCTTTCAACCCTTTTTTGTCTTTCAAATACTAATGAAAATGATACATGTATTCAGTGAGAATTTATTTTCGAACGAAAGTGACAGTGGCAACTAGGATAAGTTTAAGGGAAGTAACTACCCTATGTATTGTGTCACCAGTTCTGTAAAGATTTCAGGTTGCGTCCCTCTGACCACAGGTTTGTGACGGTTGATTTGTCGAATTTTTATTGTTCTGATGATGATAATGATGCCCATTGATAACTCAAATTTTTGTTTTGTGAATGAGGACAATATATCCTGTTGTTTCTTGTATCCTATATGTATCTTGTATCCTATATGTATCTTGTATCAGCTAGCAGCATGCTTATGGCGCAATGTAATACAGTACAATACACAGCAATACATTACAACACAATACAATGACTGAATATTGATATCCACCATTATGGCAGATGGTGATAACCAACCAAGGACAGGAAAAGTAGGGACCTAAATCAACACTGAACCACCAGAGCAATCATACTGCAAATAGGGACAGTCAGAACGGCCTCTTTTTATCTTGACCATCACTGGATTGGAACCTGGGTCATCAGGCGTGCCAGGCGAACGCTCTACCAATGAGCTACGGCGGTACAATACAATACAATACAATACAATACAATACAATACTTGACACTACACTACACTATACACTGCACTACACTACACTACATTACACTACACTATACTATACTACAATACACTACAATACATTACACTACACTACACTAAACTACATTACACTACACTACACTACACTACACTACTAACTACATTACACTACTCGACACTACACTACACTACACTATACACTGCACTACACTACACTACACTACGTGTAGTGTAGTGTATTGTAGTGTATTGTAGTATAGTATAGTGTAGTGTAGTGTAGTGTAGTGTAGTGTAGTGTAGTGTAGTGTAGTGTAATGTATTGTAGTGTATTGTAGTATAGTATAGTATAGTATAGTATAGTATAGTATAGTATAGTATAGTATAGTATAGTATAGTATAGTATAGTATAGTATAGTATAGTATAGTATAGTATAGTATAGTGGGGTAGGGTTCTATATGCCACAGGACCTATATGCCACGGGACCTATATGCCACGGGACTATGCCACGGGACCTATATGCCACGGGACCTATATGTATACTATACTATACTATACTACAATACACTACACTACATTACACTACACTACACTACATTACACTACACTACACTACATTACACTACACTATACACTGCACTACACTACACTACACTACAACACTGTTAAGTCAAGTCAACCAATCGTTTTTACCTACAAAGGATAATTCATCCAGCACATTGCATCTCTGCATATAAAGATTTTTTTTATTTAAACCAATAAAAATGAAAGTAGTTAATAAAATTACAAATTAACACCAACTAAACCAACATTTCCACGAATGTTACGCAACATACGTTATACTTTTAATATTATACTTTCAACTTTATTTCCACAGTACAATACAATGCAATGTAATACAATAATAATAACATTACACTACAATACAGTACAATACAGCTTTATTCATCTCAACCTGAGCAATCACAGTGGCAGCATCAGCACATTGAAAATTCACATGACATTCACACAGCGAACAATCGTAGTTAAAATATAAATGTACGCTTAAAAGCATGAGTTAGATTTAAAAAAAAAAAAGAAAAAAAGATGGGATTGGAAAGAGATGAGGGAAAGGGGGGTGGTTTCCGCGGTGGGCGTGGGGTGAGGTTGATGCACAGCAATGTGGATGGACGGAGTTAGACATCTTTGCCTTAAAGTGTAGCTATTGGGTAGTCACGACTCACAGGTAATTTCACGAGATAACCGGAAACTTTTCGCTTTTCCCCGCTCGACGTAAGTGACGTCACAAAAAGGACCAATCTTTGTTGACCGTGCTTCGTCGATTTCAGTTTGTGTTGAGCTCAAGCCTAATTCAGTAATTGTAACTTGTATTTTTCTTCATCCACATTTATTTAGTCATAATAAATATCTTGAAATTTTATTACTATTATTTGTATGATGCTAATCATGTTTCATTTGCATTAATTATTATTATTATTATTATTATTATTATTATTATTATTATTATTATTATTATTATTATTATTATTATTATTAATAAGAAGAAGAAGAAGAAGTTGTCCACTATACGCAATGTGTCCGGGGACGTTAATTTATACACATAACCTAGAAGAAGAAGAAGAAGAAGAAGAAGAAGAAGAAGAAGACTTTTATTGTTTTGGTGATGTACATTTCAAGTTTCATATTTTTCGATAGATCTGTTAAATTGAACATGGTCAGTACAATAGGACACGATATGACTAAGGGATTTAACAAAGATAAGCATAGGAAAAACTAAAATTTGGTTTAGATCTACAATACAGTTCTACGTAAAAAGTATTTTTTTTATATAAAAGTTACAGTAATTACTCAATAGTGCTACCATTAGTAGTACTGCCGTAGGCCTAATTGAAGTAATTGTGGAAACTGCTGGCACTGCTAATGCTATCTGATGAGTGATCTCTGATTTACCCTATCTCCACCACCCCAAACCTCCCGCACACAATTTTCACTGTAGTGTATCTAAAATTTTTTAGAGTGTGATGCTATCATTAACCTCTCTCGCAAGGTTTAGCTTCATAAGAAGAATGGAACCTCTTTTTCTCTTTCTCGTTGTTGTGGCATCACTGCTAGGGTAAGGGTCGACTGCTGGTGTAGGCCTACTCTGTACCGATAGTACTTCCGGCTTGATAGTCGGTATGGCTCCAGGTTTGAGAAGGAGCATTTTCGCGAATTTCATTCCAAATTCAAGAAGATTGGTAAAATCGTCTTCTATGAAGTGTGAGGAGCACACAACAGTGTGTGCATTTCCCTTGGAGAAATCTGTCCATGTACTAACAACAAAACGGTTCCAAGGTGGCCATAACGAAGTATCTTTCGGGTAACGATGCAGCGATGTTTCTTGGCATTTTTTTTAAATAGTGCATATGCTATCCTTTACAAATTAACTATATTAATAAATAAAATCTACATTTAATCAATAAATACGCTAAATTGCACTGCGCCAAATCTCAAACCAACACAACACGCTAGACACTACCAACAAAGATGATCATCACAAAAGTGACCAAACCGGTCACTTTCCGAAACTAGCCGAAGAATTTTTTTATTTGGGAGTCGACTTTTTGGGAGTATATATCAAACAATCTACGCAACGGCAAAATAATCCAAGCACATTTTCGAACTCTTCGTAGTTTGTTTTAGTTAGTATAGTGCATTATAAGGTACTAAATAGTCCTATTTCGTGATTTGACGAAATGTAGGTCAGCACACAAGAGCTACACTTTAAGGTATCCTACTTCCAGAAACATCAAGGCCTTTCATGTCGCTCAGTTTGTGTGGCAAGGAATTCCAAACCTTTGGGCCGCAGTGAGAGCAAGCACGGAAGCGAAGTCGTTTTTCTTTGGTTTGCTCAATGATGGAGTAGCAACATTTTCCTGAATACCAGCAAATAGGGGACTTGTTTACATAAAAGGAGTGTTATAAGTCTATAGTCTTTATGTGTGCATTTGTAACCTTTATTACACAAATTTAAAAAGGCTTGAACTACTGTATTGCCTTTAACATTTGTAAATTATTATTGTTACTATTCATTTATTTTTGACAATTTGTGTGTGTGTGTTTGTGTGCGTTGGTGTGTGTGTGGGGGGAGGGGGGTGTATGTGTGTGTTTGTACATATACAACATATTTAACTTCTTGGGGAAGCATGTTAATTTCGATCATAAGCATTTGGTGGTTCTTGTTGCGGGCCTAGAGCCTAGCGACCGAGGACGGAGAAGAGGTTACCTAGTGCTTTATGAGTGTGTTTGTATACTCCTCCCCCCATCTAGGACATGAGCGTCAATCCGTGCGATGGCATGCGTACGTGCACAGACTAGACCTCGGTTTATACTCTCATCCGAAGGAGACGTTCTCGCTTCATTGCACCGTGAGCTTGACAGCCGCACAACATGTCTAGCAGTCAAAAGCACCTAAAGTTGCAGTCACACGAACAACCATTCTGCTACAACGTTTAGACTAACATTGTTTACAAACTTTGTTTCAAAAATGTGTTAACAACGCATAGTCACGCGGTAAAGTAAATATCTGCAACATCTGCGCGAAAACAGTGCGCCCTCAGCCATCTTCCGAGAGTTACCTCCTTTTTGCGAGGGTATTTTGGTTGTAAAAACATGGCCGACAAACGATAACGACGACTCTTGTACTTTTTCAAAATAGTTATTTTGAGTTCCGAAGTGCATCCTAGCTTTGGTGAAGTTCGATGAAATTGTCCGTTTGGCTCTGAGATTAATTTGGCAGTGGTCCCTTGATCCTTTTTCAGGAATATCGGATGCTGTTGTTCGAATGCGCATCGCCGAATTTTGTGCTGCAAATGACAAAAATTATGATTGTCTTCAACACAAATTTAGAGCAGCTTTAAAATCACAAAACATTTTAAAATCCGTTGCACCACCGATGTTTCAGAATATGGTGGCACGTGAAACACATAGTCAAAGCGTGAAAATAATCGTGTTTTACAAATGTATTGTGTTTACTGTGGCTCGTGTTTACTGTTAACTTGTTGCTCCTATGGACTTCAGATTTACACTTCTTTCAAGGCAACAGAAAGACTAACATTAATCCTAAAACGTCAAGGGAGCGTATGACAGCAGAGGGCGTGGTGATCGCTTGTGTGTTCCACAACCGCACCCTGACCATATTCACGTCACGGCGGTCACTGTAAGTACGCTTACAATTTTGCCCTACAAGGCTTTGTTGTGGTAGACACAGACCGACCTTCCCCGGGGAAATCAAAGAAGCAATGATTGGGAAGGGGACAATTAAAAACCAAGCGTGGGGGGAGGGGGGGGGGAAGAGAATTAGATAAGAAAAGATAGGAAGGTAGTAGACTAAGCAGCGGTCTGCGTTTTTTACTTCTGGCCGGCGCCCTAAAGAAGGACTATTCTACTAACACTTTTTAAAATAATCACACAGATAAATAATTTTTTTAAAAATAATAACAAAAATGAACATTACATTACATTACACGATTATTGCTTTAGGTCCAGCGGACTCTTTCAAGCCAAATCAGGACCGGACAACCCCTGATCCGCATAAAAGATCTGCCGAAACAACCCTAGTGGTAAAACTGAAAGCTCTCCACCAGCCAGTCACATTACAATAAAGACATCCCACGCAGGGGACGCTGAGGCTGTACTCTAATTTATCGAACCCCCGTTTACAAAAACAAAATAGAATACAAACATCATTATAAATTATCAACAAAACACATACATATAAAATGCCTACATTGCTAAATAATAACATCATAGGAAGCCATAGTGACCACCTAGCAGAAAGCGTCCAATATTCCCAAGCTGATCCAACAGACCTCATACACAAATAAAGAGTCTTGTCCCGGAAGAGTTTTCAAGAAAAAAGGTAGGTGACTGGTCTAACGAAGAAGAAGACAGTATAGCAGATTGATAGAACAGAGCAGGAATGAGAAAGAGCAAATGAGAAAGACATCGACAGTGGGAATTTAAAGCACTAAATTTCCAGAAAGTGGAAATACTATTTATACTGAAACCCCCGGCACCCCAACGGGGGTAACAAAAATGAAAGCAACGTTCATTTTGACTTCATAAGATGGGAAGTATATTTGCTCTTGAAAGTATTCATGTTGGTAGTTTGTCTCAGAAAGTTTGGGAGAAAGTTCCAGAAACTGCAACCTGAATAAATTAGGCTAGACTTAAACGGATCAAGCCGAGAAAGGAGAGTGTTCAATCTCATGACTTGGCGTGAAGTTCTCAAAGTGAATTTTGAGCATATGGTTTTTGGTACACAGCCAGTGATAATTTTGAAAATAAATGAACCCTTATTATAAGCCAACCTTGCTTTTAGAGGGAGAATCCCTAAGTTTATGTATAACTCAGAAAGGGTTGCTTTCTTTAATATAACTGCTTTAAGTAAAAGCACCTTTGTGTAACCTTGTAAGTGATTTAATTATATTATTACTGGCTGAATCCCATTAGATAGCTGCGTAATCAATGGCTGACTGAATATGTGCATTAAAGAATAACTTTCTTGCATCAAAATACAAGCCATTGGACAACACGATGACCTGCTCACAGTGGTGAAGAAACGGAAACTCCGATGGTATGGCCACCTCACCAGATCATCAGGCATTGCAAAGACCATTGTGCAAGGCACAGTGCAAGGAGGTAGAAGAAGAGGGAGACCGAAAAAGAGGTGGGAGGACAACATTCGAGAATGGACTGGTTTGACACTGAACGAAGCCATCAGGGTTGCTGAGGACAGAGAAAGATGGAGTATGCTGGTTAAACGATCATCCGTGGTGCCCCTACGACCTCCGAGTTATGGGACAGGATATGATAGGTGATTCTAGTTAGAAGATACACTTTCTTGGACACTGCTTTGGAAAGATGTTCAGTGTGATTTGACCAATACAGGTTGTTATCAATGTTGACTCCCAACACTTTATAATAACTGACTTTTTCAGTAATGTTATGACTAACCCTTAAATTACGAAATGTTGATATTATATTCTGGCGGTTTTGTCTAGTTGTTATTATCCTGCATTTGGTTTTGGGGGGATTAATTGACATATGATTTAGCTTAGTCCATTCAGTCAAATGGTTTAAACTTTCCTGCAGTGATTCTGATAAGCTTGCGTAACTTAAATTGGTGTTGCTAGAATGTATGATAGTGACATCTGCAAAACGTTCACATGAATCCTTAATTTGAAGGGGAAGATCGTGTAGATAGATTGATAGATAGATAGATAGATAGATAGATAGATAGATAGATAGATAGATAGATAGATAGATAGATAGATAGATAGATAGATAGATAGATAGATAGATAGATAGATAGATAGATAGATAGATAGATAGATAGATAGATAGATAGATAGATAGATAGATAGATAGATAGATAGATAGATAGATAGATAGATAGATAGATAGATAGATAGATAGATAGATAGATAGATAGATAGATAGATAGATAGATAGATAGATAGATAGATAGATAGATAGATAGATAGATAGATAGATAGATAGATAGATAGATAGATAGATAGATAGATAGATAGATAGATAGATAGATAGATAGATAGATAGATAGATAGATAGATAGATAGATAGATAGATAGATAGATAGATAGATAGATAGATAGATAGATAGATAGATAGATAGATAGATAGATAGATAGATAGATAGATAGATAGATAGATAGATAGATAGATAGAGAGAGAGAGAGAGAGAGAGAGAGAGAGCGGAGAGAGAGAGGGAGCGATTCTCTTTCTCTCTCTCTCTCTCTCTCTCTCTCTCTCTCTCTCTCTCTCTCTCTCTCGATATATATATATATGGAGATGAGGTGCTACAGAAGACTTCTGGACATTTCCTATACCCAGCACATCACCAACGACGAAGTCCGACAGACCATCACGCACGCCATTGGACAACACGATGACCTGCTCACAGTGGTGAAGAAAAGGAAACTGCGATGGTATGACCACGTCACCAGATCATCAGGCCTGGCAAAGACCATCCTGAAAGGCACAGTGCAAGGAGGTAGAAGAAGAGGGAGACCTAAAAAGAGGTCGGAGGACAACATTCGAGAACGGACTGGTTTGACACTGAGCAAAGCCATTGTAACAAGCAGACCAGTTTACCCCGCACTAGTTGAACTTTTGCTTGTTTAGTCTGTAGTAAAACTTAGAAGGTTACTGTAGTCTATAGCAGACGGTTAAGGTATAACTGATGTGTACACACACTGCGAGCTGACGCGAGCTGTGTAGTGACATCATCGCGGCCTACGATGGTGTGTCGAATTTTATAGCCTTTTAGATTGTTTCATCCAATCGGGACACAGGTAGAGTGGTTAGAACCAGTTCTGGCCAATTCAGTCAAAGCCAGGTAGAAGGTCAGTCTAGTTTGAGACGCTAAGGAGTACACAGTACGCTCTGACAGAATCTCTCCTGAGAAGATTAGAAAGCAGTGCTTGTAGAATATTCGAATTCAATCAAGTAGCTGTCATGAATTGGCTAGTTTTAACTCTGCCCAGTGACTATTTAGCCATGTGTAGTCTTTGTAACAGTAGAGAAGTTAGACTATTACACAGCAGCAATTAAATTACACAGCATACCACACACCGCGAGCCCGACCCACATCGCAGTGACTCAGCACTTGGGCTTTGAATCGGACCGTTTTAACCAATCAGAGCAGGCTCAGTGGGTAGAGCAGTTTTGACTGTGTCAGAGCCTAACACAGTTTGAATCAGTCGTGTGTGAGACGAGGTAGAGTCAACATCTCCACAGCTAGAGAAATCTCTACACTCATAGACCAGGAAGCAGGACTTTGAAATCTTAGAATTCTCTCAAGGCATCACGGGCCTGAACTTGTCAAACAGGTAAATGAACACCCTTCTGTTTCATCGTGATATATTTATATTATTGTTGAAATTATGTTTGAAGAATTTGCTATGCATAAATGTGAATTGTTAATCCGAATTTGCGTGACCATGTGGAAACGCCGAACACGTGGCGAAACACGACCGGTTGCGCCGCCATGTTGCATACCATACGGAACCACTGTTGTTTAACTTATATGTATGTTTGCAGACCAGTGGCTGTACCACTGAATGTTTATATTATTATTAATTCTGTATGTGTATAGTTAGACACGATTTATATTTATGTATGTATAGGAATTTAGAGTTGAGATTCCAGTGGAACCCGGAAGTAGCAGAATGTTCGTCGCTTATGTATAGAGATGTGGAGCTATCACTGAGGGCTACTTGGCTTTCAGTGAGACGCTCTGCACAAACCGATTATTCAGGGTTGTGCAGAATTTCGTCTCTTATATTACAGACGAGCAGGCGAGCTATCCCGAGCTATCCCGAGCTATCCTGTGCGTCCCACGCCACAGAAACGACTAGTTGGTTGAGGAACCTCTACCGCACAAGACGGAAAGAGCTGCCTTGAAAGACACCCTGTCAGACCCCACAGCGTGGCAAGGGAACCCAACTACACAACTACAAAGGTGTACCAGAAGCTACCTCACAGAAGGACTTCGACCGCACCATAAGAAAGTTAAGTGTACCCCCAGAAGTGCACTTAAACTGATCATAACAGGACCACAGTAGTCCAACTCTTCAGAAACTGTAAAACGGACCACAGTAGTCCAAATCTACATAAACTTATAGCAAAGTGCCCGAGGAAGATATAACAGCTGCCTAGACTATCAGCGATCGAACTATTAGCAGTGACTGAGACTTTTTAAGTTAGATTAGTACTTAGAGAATCTTGTATAGAGTAGAAGAAATAAATGTGTGATTTTAACTGTTATCAAGTGGCTGGACTACATATGATTCATAGCCGTGTGAAAGCTAGTGTGACAGTATTCTTTTACCATTTTTCTATCTATTTCTGTACCCCAACCTTAACACAGAACGAGCTAAACAAATAAATTTATTAAAGTAATTCATAGGGTGACTTACTAGCAGTTCCCACCGAATAAACGTGAGGGTCCATAATTCCATTGTGCAGAGCCCATAAACCCCACGTGACACTTTAATTGGCGAGCCTAGCTAGGATCTGTGTATAATAGGAATTGGGTATAACCGGACCTAAGTACAATAAAATTAGATAACAGTAGGAGTAGTAGAATAACTTAGAATAGTGGTAACAAGGACTGATCAGTTGGGTGCACTATTCTTTAGTTAAAAACTTTTTTGCTTCAAATATTTTTGTGCCTGTATGTTGCATTGTTCTTTTGCAGGTTTTGCTTAAATAACTGTTGTATGCCATTTGACTCTTGTTTTATTCTATTATTGATTACGAATTGTATGGTCTTTGCATTGTTGTTATTGACTTGCAATATTGCTAGTGTTTTGGTATTCCACGTGATTCAGAGGTTGTTCATAGACACGTTTGGCAATGTCGGACCCAGTGGCCTTGAGATTGCGCTTCAAGGAACTAGGAGAAGCTTTACACTTAGCAGGGGCAGACCTAATTGCGTATATCAATGCAGAGGTAGAGAAACAGGAAGCTAAGGCAGAGAGAGCAGCAGAGAGAGAGGCGAAGAAACTCGAAGCAGAACAGAGAAAAGCAGAACTAGAAGCAGAGCAGAAGAAATTAGAGGCAGAGAGAGAAACGAGGAAATTAGAATTAGAAGCAGAGCAGAAGAAATTAGAAGCAGAGCAGAAGAAATTAGAAGCAGAGCAGAAGAAATTAGAATTAGAAGGAGAACAGAAGAAGGCAGCATTAGCAGCAGAGAGAGAAGCAGAAGTTAGGAAATGGGAGTATGAGCGGGCAGAAAAAGAAAAAGAGAGGGAAGAAAAGGAAAAAGAAAGACAGCATGAGTTAGAGCTAAGAAGATTGGGATCAGGAGCTTCAAGTTCTTCCTCAACCCCTCCCCACTCAGATCAGCTAGAGGTAGCATCCAACCCTGTACAAGGAATGTCATTTCCACTGGGAACATTCAATGAGAGAGAAGAAGGTCTAGATCTCTATCTGACTAGGTTTGAGCGTCTAGCAACAGAGTACAAACTAGATCCCACTCATTGGTCTTTTAAGCTTAGTCAAGGGCTTAGAGGAAAGGCTTATGACATCTACAGTAAGCTACCGACTGACAGAGTGACTGACTATCACAAAGTAAAAGAGGCACTCCTAACGGGATTCGAACTGACAGGAGAATGCTACCGGCAAAAGTTCCGCACCAATCGGAGAGTGAAAGGAGAGAGCTATGCGCAGTTCGCGGATCGGTTGTCCACAATGCTGGATAAGTGGATTAGCCAGTCAGCCACGGCTAAGACGTATGATGGACTGACAGAACTGTTAGTATGGGAACAGCTACGGGAAACCATGACCCCCGAGCTGAGAACATTCTCAGTAGAGCAGGGCGCGGAAAGACTAGAAGATCTGGTCAAGGTCGCAGATAGGTACGTGGCCGCACACGGAGAAGCCAAGAGCTTCAGGCGAGACCTAAAGCCTAACGGGAAAGAGGCACAGAAACGAAGCCCTAACCGAGAAGAGCGCACCGCGAATAAGCCGAATAACCCCAGACCTGGGCAAAATAAAGGACCCAACACGGAATTCGGGAAAAGAGGTCCCGCAGAACAGAGACGGTATTGTTCGTTCTGCAATAGAAACAATCACTCCACCGCAGAATGTTTCAAGTTGGCCGCACAACGTAGGGAAGAGCGCGAAAGCCGGCCAGCGCACAGAGTTCTAACTCAAAGTAGCGGTAACAAGCCACACACAATCGGAGATCACCCCTCGGTGACAGACACGGTCAAGGTCAACGGTAAAGAAGCGAACTGTCTGTATGACACAGGTCTATCATACGACGCGATAGTTAGCGAATCTCTTGTATCGCGCGCGGACTTGACAGACAAGACAGTCGACTTACAAGGAGCAGACTTGACGAAACCGACGACTACTTGCCCAATAGCTTGGATAGAAGTAGAGAGTAGGTACGTCACAGGACGAATCCAAGCAGCTGTTTTACAGAAACCCCTGTATGATCTAGTGCTAGGTTGTAGGTATGTGTTCTTAGGCACGCCCCCTAAAACTGTAGAGATAGCTGCAGTGCAAACCAGGGCCCAAGCTAAAACCCAACCACCCCAGCCCGAGTTCGCTCCGAATCCAGGACTCGAAGAGATCAAAACAGCACAGAAAGAAGACACCTCGATAGCGAAGTGCTTCCAGAAGCTACCCAAGGCGCACACACCCCCGCACAAGGGAGACTTCTACATGGAAGAGGGAGTTCTACATCGACAAGGAGATGGAGATCACACCCAACTAGTACTACCAGCCACCCTTCGAGCCCAAGTACTAGAACTAGGCCACAGCATGCCACTCAGCGGACACATGGGAATTGGAGCCACAGTGCAGAGAATCAGCGCACACTACTATTGGCCAGGAATCACGGAGGATGTCAAGCGCTACGTGAAATCTTGCCACCAATGTCAACGATATTCCCCGCGACATCACACCGTACCGGTTACCTTAGGACCATCAGTAGTAGTCGGCGTACCATTCCAGCAAGTCTCAGTAGACATAGTGGGACCACTGCCCATGACCAAGAAGAGGAACAGATTTCTACTCACACTCGTCGACGCATGTACGATGTGGTGCGAAGCAGTCCCGTTGCCAGCGATCGACACCAAGAAGATTGCAGATGCACTCATCGCCATCTTTACCAGAGTCGGATTCCCGGACAGCATTAGAACGGACAACGGATCTCAGTTCACCGGCCGCCTGATGCAAGACGTGTTCGAGTTGATACAGGTTCATCACATTCGCACACCACCATACCACCCAGCCAGCAACGGACAAGTAGAAAGACTGAATGGAACCCTTCTCACCATACTCAGGAAAGTCGCCGACGACAATCCAGAAGCGTGGGACACCTACGTGAATGCGGCACTGTTCGCATACCGAGAAACGCCCCATGCAGCCACAGGCTACACCCCGTCAACATTGCTATTCGGCAGACCTCTAGCCGGACCGCTAGAAGCCCTACGCAGAAGTTGGACGGAGGCCAAGATAGACGACACACCAAGAGGTGCCACCAAGTACGTCGCAGACCTGCAGGAAACCCTCAAAGCAACGTGGAAGAAAGCTGGTGAAGCACTGAAGAAGGCAAGAGCCCGTCAGGCGAAGTACTACAACCGCCACGCGAAGGACAGAGAACTGCAAGTCGGCGATCAAGTGCTACTCTTACTTCCAAGTGGAACCAACAAGCTGGACATCGCTTGGAGAGGACCGTACCGGGTGACTGCCAAGAAATCCAAGACAGTCTACCAAGTAGAGGTGAACGGGAGAGCCCGATACCACCACATCAATCTCCTTAAGAAGTACACGGACCGACCAGCGACCCCCGGCACACACACATGGATGGCCATCGCCATCGCGGAAGAAGCTCATCCACAACTACAACAGCATCGCCGTACCACTGACAAATGGAACCCGGAAAATCACCCCGGACAAAGTCGTATGGACAGCGGAATGCGAGACAGCATTCCAAACACTCAAGGACAGAATGACATCGGCGCCAGTACTCCACCTACCCGATTTGACTCAGCCATTCGTTCTTCGCACCGACGCAAGCGACTTAGGCCTCGGAGCAGTACTGCTACAGCGCGACCCCAAGAATGCAGAGACGCTATTCCCTGTCGCCTGGGTTGACGCCATGTTGTATACCTGACGTAACCACTGTTGTTTAATCTATATGTATGCTTGCAGACCCGTGGCTATACCAGTGAATGTTTATAATATTATTAATTCTTTATGTGTATAGTTAGCCACGATTTATATTTATATATGTATAGGAACTTAGAGTGGAGATTCCAGTGGACCACCGACTTAGCAGAATGTTCGTCGCTTATGTATAGAGATGTGGAGTTATCACTGAGAGCTACTTTGGCTTTCAATGAGACGCTCTGCACAGACCTATTATACAGGGTTGTGCAGAATTTCGTCTCATATGTTACAGACGAGCAGGCGGTATATCGTGAGCCCAACTCAGCAAACGACAACAACCACGTCAACTCGTACAGTTGGCTGCCGAGGCATCTACAGCATCGTACGCAGATAGCCCCCAAACGTCGTACCAAAACGTCAAAGACTACACGGCGACACAGCGTGTACCAGAAGCTACCTCAACGCAGCGCTTCAACCACGCAGTTAAGTGCTCTAGAAACCGTGCACTAAAACTCTGTGCAAACAAGACCACAGTAGTCCACTCTTCATGAACGCTAGTAGCCAGTGCCCGATGAAGAAAAAGTAGCTGCCTAGATTATCAGCGAGCGAACCATGCGCCTTGACATTTGAACTTTTAAGTTAGTTTTGTACTTCGAAGATCGTGTATAGAGTAGAGGAAATAAATGTGTGATTTTGACTGTTATCAAGTTGCTGGACTATATATGATTCATAGCCATGTGAATGCTAGTGTGACAGTGATCTTTTACCATTTTTATATCTATCTCTTACCCCAGCCTTAACACAGACCGAGCTAAACAAATAAATGTATTAAAGTAATTCACAGGGTGACTCACTAGCGGTCCCCATAGAATAAGACGATAGGGTTACAGCATTCCATTGTGCAGAGCCCAGCAACAATAAAACCCCACGTCACAGCCATCAGGGTTGCTGGGGACAGAGAAAGATGGAATACGCTGGTTAAACGATCATCTGTGGTGCCCGTACGACCTCCGAGTTATGGGATAGGATAGGATAGGATAGGAAGGAAACCCTTTAGTTTTGATTTATCATTTAAAAACAACCTTTTCAGCAACTTTACAAGAATGTTGGTTTAAATCATTAGCTGATATGTCAATACAACTTGATGTGTTGGTATGTTTTTTTATTTGTGAGTTCATGTATTGCTTTCCATATGTTCTTTGGATTTTGTTTTGATGACGCAAGGTCCTGGAAATACTTTCTCTGTTTTAATCGTTTCATTGAATTTACTTTATTGTTTTGTTCTTTATACTCATTTTTTTTGCCAGTCGATTTTAAATAATCTCGATTTATAATGGCATGTTGTAACTCATTATCAAGCCATTTAGGTTTTACAATGTGTCTGACTCTCTTAGTTCTCCAAGGGGAATGCTTATTATATATGTTTGTAAAGGACAGCGCTTTAAGGCAGTGTCAGGATCAGTTAACTTAAAAAAAGTGAGAGAGGGAGCTAGGAAGTACGAGGGTTATGCAGAAATAGGTCTTGGTTAAACTTGGAAAAGGGGACGGTACTGTATTGTCTTGTGGCCAGCTTTTGAACAATTTTACTCTCCTTTCTTGACCATGTTAAACAGACAGGAAAATGGTTGCAGCAACCACTGGCAGGTACACCACATTGAGCCAGTGTTACCATCATCAGTGACGTACATGTGATCTATCACAGTGCTGGTGGATGCTGCGAGCCTGGTAGGAGCGTTTACTATTTGTTTAAGGTTACAAAGGTTAAGCATATCAATCCACGGTTTGTTGGGTTTTAATAAATCAATATTGAAGTCTCCCAAAAGAAACATTTCCTTCGATTCGAGGAACACGGCATCTAACATCTGCGTGAGAGGACCAGTTTGATGGGTCTGCAGGATTCCTATAACAAAAACCTACAAGGAGTGGAGGTGCTCTTTTTAACTTAGTTTCAATCCATAGCAATTCTTCGAACTGTCCAAGATGTATTAATCGTATATAGTTAACTGGTTCACTTTTGTACAGAAGCAACCCAGTTTCTTTACATTGCTGTGGTCTCTGCGTAATACATTATAATCTGGAATGGCGACATTTTTTCCTATCCTATCCTGTCCCGTAACCCGGAGGTCGTAGGGGCACCACAGATGATCGTTTAACCAGCATACTCCATCTTTCTCTGTACTCAGCAGCCCTGATGGCTTCACTCAGTGCCAAACCAGTCCATTCTCGAATGACCCATCCCGCATCTTTTTCGGTCTCTCTCTTCTTCTACCTCCTTGCTCTGTGCCTTGCAGAATGGTCTTTGCAAGGCCTGATGATCTGGTGAGGTGGCCATACCATCGGAGTTTCCGTTTCTTCACCACTGTGAGCAGGTCATTATGCTGTCCAATGGCTTGTGTTATGGTATGTCGGACTTCGTCGTTGGTGATGTGTTGGGTTTAGGAAATGCCCAGAAGTCTTCTGTAGCACCTCATCTCCATGCTTTGTATTCTTCGTTGTAGATCTGCTGTGAGGGTCCATGCTTCGCAAGCATATAGGAAGATGGAGATGACAAGGGAGCGCAGCAGTCAATGGCGACATAAGAATCCGAAATCTGATGAATCAATCTTGATTCTGAGAACCCAAAGAGGTGAAAGCTTGTATTAACATTTAAAAGCATTGTGGGGATGTCATTAATTTTAGTAATCGCATGATTGATATTCAAGCGCCTCACAGGAAGACCTTCTTTTGTGAGCCATGTATTTGGACATCTATTCATAATGAAATGGAAAAAGAGTTCTTAAATGTCTAATTAAATAATAGTTATTGAAGAGATGCAGACGCAGATATATATATATATATATATATATATATATATATATATATATATATATATATATATATATATATATATATATATATATATATATATATATATATATATATATATATAAAGAGGGGAGGGAGAGAGAGAGCAACAGAGAGGAGAGAAGGAGGGAAAGAGTATTGTGCATGTGTCTGTGCGTGTGTACGTCTGTGGGGATAAATACGCACATTAAAACAGGAAAGAAACAATGTCAGAAAGAAGAAAGACATGAAAGAAAGCTAGAGAGAAAGCTTTAAGGCAAACATACAAAGATAAAAAAAAGAATGCAGGAAGGTAGAGAGGGAAGAAGAAAGACATAAAAGAGAAATAGAGAAGAAAGCTTTTAAGGAAAACATACAAAGATAACAAGAAGACAGGAGGAAAGAGAGAAAAGCCTGGCGTGGGAACACCTCACACAGTAAACTGGCTCACTGGTGTTCGCAAAGAGAAAGCAACGCATGTTAAGCGATAACATTGCAGCCTAGCCTGTACAAGCAATGGCTGGAAGCCACTGGACGGCCTGAATCGCCCAAACAAAACAGCGTGGCTCTGAGACACAGTGGTGAAATCAAAAGCTTAAAAACGAAACCTTAAAGTATTGAATGTCAAGCCATAACATTACAGCTTGTACAGGCAGTGGCTCAAAGATCGTTGAAGGCCTTTTTTTTTTTTCTTAATGGACCCTGACGCACTCTGCCTCTAGTCCTTAGGATGAGAGTATAAACCGAGGTCTCGTCTGTGCACGCACGCAATTCATCGCATGGAATTTTAAAGATCCTGACGCTTATGTCCTTGACGGGTGAGTGCCGGCTACACAAACACACCCACCAAGCACTAGGTCCCTTCTACCCATCCCCGCTCGCCCAGGATTGTGCTCAGTCGTCTGGGCGTCAGACATTGCGCCCAAAAGGTTGCAAGGGGGCGCCTCGGGCGGCTTGAGTTAGATCCTGTATCGGCCAGCGCCTTGAGCAGCTCTTGAGCAGAAGAGAAGCTATATGACCGTGATTGAATTAAAATTACATTTTTTATTTAAATGATGGTAAGACTAACCACTGCTGTTATTTCCTATATAAGTTATGAAGTTGTTTCGTCATTCCTTTAGGTCCAAGAAATATTAAGGACATGCATTAAACCAATCTTCTTCTTCTTCTTCTTCTTCTTCTTCTTTCTCTCTCTCTCTCTCTCTCTCTCTCTCTCTCTCTCTCTCTCTCTCTCTCTCTCTCTCTCTCTCTCTTTCTTTCTCCATTGATCCATGTCATATCGATGTTAATTAAAATTTTAAAATCTCTCCCACTATCTCTCTCACACGCATACATCACACACACACACTCACACACACACACATAACTTGAGTTTCCAAACCTAGAAGAAAGACAACTCCCGCTTCCAGCTCAGACGACAATAATCTCTCCCCAACGTCACCCCCCTACCTGCCCCCCCCTCCCTTCCCTCTCCTTCATTCTCAATCTTCCCCTTCCCACTTCCTGTCCCGTCTGTTAGCAGACGGCGCTGAGTCTCCTGGGGAGCGTTCAGTCGACTGAGCGTGATGAATTGCCCGCCCGCAAGGGCGCGGAGCCGTTCAGCGAGCAGCAGGCGGGTTTGAAGAGCGCGAGCGTCCAACCACCACTCCAAACAGGGACTGGACCCTTCTGGAAATACTTTGAAATAGTCGGAAGGTTGTGTGTGTGTGTGGAGGGGTAGGAGAAGGGGGGGGGACAGGTCGGTCGCTATGTCCGTCCTTCTGTCCGTCCTGTCAGTGGTTCTTGCGATATGACTTCTAAAGGATCGACAGACTGACGTTTATGGCTTGTTATGCTTCCCCCTTGCTATTAGAAGGTATTTAAAGATAAGATAAGTCTGGAAATACCTTCTTCCCTCTCCCCCTCAACCCGCCCCCCTCCCTCCCCCCCCCCCCAAAAAAAAAATAAAATAAATAAACAGAACCAGAAACTGCTAACCAGCGCTTGGATAACTGTCGCATTTGCCAATGAAGAGTGCGGAGCGTATTGTCCGTTGTTGTACACCTCAGTAGTTTGAACGCAGTAGGTGACCAAACAACGTAAGCCTACGTACCTTTTTGAGACGACTAACAAACAGGCTTTTAACCAAAGCGGGCACCCTCGTTGCTGAACTGTACTTTACGCAATCGGTTTGTGGAACTCTGCGTCCTCGTCCTCTAATCCGCAAATTTCATTCTCTGGTGGGTGGTCTCCAGCTTTTTCAAGTCAAGTCAAAAACGCTTTATTCAAAACAACAACAACAACAACAACAACAACAACAACAACAACAACAACAACAACAACAACAACAACCCTTGTGGGCTTGTGGATACAATAAAACAATGAATAAAACTAAAACATACTGCCACACAAAACACGTAACACGTATGTACATGTATTACACAAATAAAAGTTAATCATTCACACTCGCATTCTAGAGGGAAACTTAAGAGAGGCACGGTGGTCCAATGGTAGTGCTTCGGCTTGCGGATCTGAAGGTCCCGGGTACGAGCCCTAGCCGGGCCATTGTGTTGTGTCCCTGGGAAAGACATTTTACTCCTGTTTCCTACTCCTTCGGATGAGAGTATAAACCGAGGTCTAGTCTGTGTGTCGCATTCATTCCATCATAACGGACTTTAAAGATCCTGGTTTATGTCCTAGTGAGTGCCGGTAACAAAAACACACCCAGCATGCACTTGGTCCTTCTCCCCCATGTCTGGCTGCCCAGGATTGTGCTCAGTTGTCCGGGCTTTAGACCCATGCGCCCAAAGGCTGCGGGTGGGCGTCTCGGGCGGTTTGAGTTAGATCCTGTATCGGCCAGCGCTTTGAGCGGCTCTTTAGTTGGTAAAGCGCTATATAAAAAGTTATTAAATTATTTTTAAAAAATTTAAAAAATTATAAAAAAATAAACATTTGCAATATATACACTGACTATATATATATATATATATATATATATATATATATATATATATATATATATATATATATATATATATATATATATATATATATATATATATATATATATATATATATATATATATATTAACATACAACACAAGCACACAAAGTATTTCCGCACAATCGCATACTCTCGCGAGACTGGGAGAAAAAGAATGGAAGGGGGAAGCAATTGGTATTTCTACTTTTAGTAAATCTGTCATTCGGAAAACAACATGTCTGCCATCTGTTCAGACTCAAAGCAGGTGGCGTGTACAGTTATGCTTTGTCCTTTCTTCGGTTTTGTTGTTATCGTTAACGTTGTTTCTCTCAGTTCTGTTCAGTTCAGTTAGTTCAGTGGGTAGATTACCGTCCCCGGACACGTAAGCATAAAGGGGACTTGGATGGATGATAGCCGTTGTAGTAAGATGTCATGTTAAAGAAGGTGAAGCACGATGAAGGAAGAGGTCATGTTGCTGTAATGGAAAGACGCTTGAGGATGGAGCGCACGAGGCTGCTGCTACAATCGGAAGAAGAAGACATGATGAAGCAGAAGAGCAGGTGTAGTAAGAATGCCGAAGGTGAAGAGCGCATGGGTGCGCGGCGAGATGCCGTAAAGGTGTCAAACAGGACGCAGGGCCGGTCCTGAGGAAGGTGCCGATGTGGATCCTGAAGGAAGCGCCGATAGGGCCGCAAGGAGGTGGCCAAGCAGAGGCCGCGTGAGGGTGGGTAGGCAAACGCAGGGCGCCACTGGCGGTGAAACACCTGTAGTCCGGAGGTCCACAGGGAACCCCACGTCGCCCAATCGTAGAGAACGGTGAAGGGCAGCCGGAGGCCAGGCACACGGAAGCCAAGTGAGGAGGGCCCTTCCACGCAGCACGACCGACGCCGGGACCAACGGAGCCCTATAGGAAGAAGATGAAGAATGTAGTTTGAGGTGGAGTGACGTATCGGAATCTCCGACAGTCCGCGTCAGCAGCTTCGACTTCTGTACTGCCACCGCCGGGTACGCTCCCGTTCCACCCCGACGGCGCGTCCTCCTCATCTCCGCATGCTGGGCGTCTGTGGTACTGAACGTCTCCGTGAGCAGGTGTGCGCTCGAAAAGCCTATTTGACCGCCGCAGCAGTAAACGCTGGTCGGCGACCGCCGCAGTGGAAAACGCAGGTCGGCTAGGCAGGCTGAACAGATAACCGCCGCAGTGGAAAGGCAGGTTGGCAGATGGTAGGAATAGAAGGTGCCCAACACCTCAGCGAGTGGGAAATGCTGGAGCTCGAAGAAGACAGACTCCTGGCGATGCCAACCTCCTAGGAGCTTGCGCTACCTCGTCCTGAGCTAGCATGCCCGTCCTTGACTGTCGCTGTTCAGCTGAGCAATGATGTATTCATTCATTCCTTGTTTCTCTGTTTCAATCCTGTAGTTATATATAGTATCAAAAGTGTCCATTTTCACTTGTCCCATCCTAGCCGTCTGATTGCTCTGGTGGTTCGGCGTTGATCCTAGGTCCTTAACCTCACTTCCCCGGAATGGTTATCCCGGAGGGTGTAGATGTTACATTTCTATATTCATCTTGCTGCTGCTGCTGCTGTTGTTGTTGTTGATGGTAATGATGATGGTAGTAGTAGTGGTGATGGGAATGATGATGATGATGATGATGATGATGATGATGATGATGATGATGATGATGATGATGATGATGATGATGATGATGATGATGATATGCTATGGTTTTATTTTGGAACGAACAGAGGAAAGCTCTCACCTTCATCGAGAAGGTGGCAAAAAAAAGGCTTTAATTTATATGTCAAAGAGACATGCTTGAAGTAGGGAATGACCCAGACGATTATTTTAAATATAGGATCGTTCCTTTGGGAATGTTTTGAAGTGCTACACACACAAAAAGTGTCACATCACGCAAAGGGACAAAACTGTTTAAAATGTTTGTAAAAGTGAGAAAACGCTTCAACTTTACAATCTTGAAAAGGAAAAAAAAACAACTAGAAGTTCGTGGATATCCAAAACGAGGGCCAATATTTTGCCAGCCAGAGTTAAAGCCCTTTACCAGACGCATTTCACAACTGCAATAGGATTGTAAGCTGTACGGGACTCATTGAGATGGACAAAGTGAAGATGGTGGTTGACAAGGGGAGAGGGGAGCCATAATAGAAAATGATGAATTACGGAATATCCCGCATATTGTATTTAAATTATATTTTGTTTGAGAAACTAAAACGGGGCACACGAACCCTGTAACGGGAAGAAAGAGGGGGAACGTGGACTGATAAGTTTAGACTTCCGGAATTGAATGTTATCCCCTCCATTTGTAATTTACTTTCTCTTGTGACCCAGACGTTTTAGGCAACGAGGTGATCTCATAACATGCAATTCACAGGCTGTGAACTTAAAGTGCGGCTGAAGCCATTGTGTCCTCCTACTTTATACCATAGATCGTACGATTTTATTATTATTGGAAATCTTTCTTATAAGCGTGTATACAAAAACAAGTTTGTAGCGTGTGTAATGTTGAACAAAGCAATGCTTCAACACGACGTTTACATTAAAATTTCGCAAATATCAGACACATGTAAAACTATAAATAGAAGCAAACATTCATCTCTTGGCGTGAATTAGACGTGTCTAAAATCTTTGGTCTAAAATCACTATGTGTACAGACCTTAAATTAAGTAAATAAACGAATTAGACGTGTTGTGCTTTTGTTTTAAATCTGGGGCTCAGTCTTACTTTAAATAATCATCGTCCAAATGTTTTTTAACAAGAAAAACAAGACTGTATTATATATAAATCTTAATTCACATTATTGTGTATCAATTCGTCTTTCCATTTTAAGATCTTATGTGAATAATAATTAAGCATATTGTACTTTCACTTTGGTAATAACAAACTAAGAGAGCGTTTAACATTTGTTTAAAATTAACCTATCTTTGACAGTGGACGAGCCAAGCATATCATCGGGTCACTATTCTATAACGAACCTAAACAGACTATAGGGTCAGCAAAATCGGCTTAAAAGATAACCAGCAGGAAACGCCAAACTATTCTGGGCACCAAACTCAGCAGGAGTTAATAATAATAATAATACAGTACATTTGTATCGCGCGGTACCTCGCAAACGGTAAGGAAAGCGAGCTCGCCGCGCTTGACAACACACGTGCAATCACACACACACACACACACACACACAGAACACGTATACACTTATCAAATGGTTAAATAATTACAGTAAAACATGGCCATGCAAAACAACAGATAATATGAATACCAAGAACCGAACCGGTGCCGCCACCATCCATGAACAGATGACGTGACTTGGTAAAAGATATTATGGGGATGGAAGGGAGGGGGAGTGAAAATTATTGAGTTTGCATGTTAAAAAGGAGGGTCTTTAATTGCCGCTTGAAGGAAGAAAGTGATGGAGCATGTCGGAGTTGCATCGGTAGTGAGTTCCAGGCAGTTGCAGCAGAGAAAGAGAAAGATCGTTCACCATAGGTCTTTGAGTGAACACGGGGGATAGAAAGCAGTCTTGTATCAGAAGAAGAGCGGAGTTGTCTTGCAGGTGAGTAGACAGAGAGAAGGTCAGTAAAGTATGATGGGGCAGAACCAGTGAAGAATTTGAAAACAATAGTTGAGAGCTTGTACAAGATGCGAGCTCGAACAGGGAGCCAATGAAGAGATCGGAGTAGAGGGGTGGCATGGTCTCGTTTTTTAGCTTTAAGAACAAGGCGGGCGGCAGAGTTTTGGACTTTCTGAAGTTTTTCAAGAAGGTGGAGAGGGGAGCCACGTCACTTATCTATAGAAGAGGGTAGATTGCTTGGCAGTCGCCGAGATGAAGATTTAGTAATAATAATAATAATAATAATAATAATAATAATAATAATAATAATAATAATAATAATAATAATAATAATAATAACGGATTTTTATATAGCGGGTACTCCAGCCTATGACCAGACTCACCACGCTTTACATAATCATTACATATAAATACATGCACTCGATAAAACATTGCTTTTGCTACAATACACCAAAAGACAGAACAGTAAGGGTACAACTATTTACAACTATGTACACAAATTACAAAAAAGACCGAAATAGACTATTTACAACTATGTACACAAATGACAGAAAAGACAGAAATAGAATAGCAAAAAACCTATTCACAGCTAATTTATATGCCCGGTTAGGCCCAAGAGGAAAAACAGTATAAATATGTACAGCCGTGTATACACTTACGGATCAGACAGAGACAGAAGAGGAGAGAATGGCAGCGGGATACAAATCAGTCTGAATAATGCAGTTTGAAGAGGTGGGTTTTGAGGGCCTTTTTGAATGCTTGTGTTGATTGTATGTTGCGGATATGAGAGGGAAGGGAATTCCACTGCTTAGGTGCGGCGTAGGCGAATGCACGTTGGCCGTATGTCTTAGTGCGGGTGACGGGAACCTTGAGTGTGCGAGTTTCAGCAGAAGATCTTAAAGTGCGTGAAGGGGAGTAGACAGACAGCAGGTCAGCAAGGTAGGAGGGACAAGAATCAGTGAAGAAGTTGTGACAGAGAACAGAGAGTTTGTACTCTATGCGTGCTTGCACAAGAAGCCAGTGAAGGGAATGTAGTAGAGGTGTGATGTGATCGCGTTTCTTAGCTCGGAATACTAGTCTAGCTGCTGAGTTCTGAACCTTTTGTAGCTTGTCAATGATGTGTTTTGGGGAGCCAGCGAGGAGAGAGTTGCAATAGTCAAGACGAGAAAGGACGAAGCGCAGACTAGGGTTTTGGTGGCAGTGAGTGTAAGATAGTGGCGAAAGGAGCTGATTTGGCGTATGGCCGTGTATGCAGAGCGACAGACGTTGGAGATGTGGTTGTTGAGGGGCAGGTCATCGGAGAGAATGTAGCCGAGATTTCTTGCTGAGGATGAGAACTGAATGTTTGTTGTCCCTACTGTAAGCGATGTTGGGAGAGGCGGGAGTGAGGAGGAGGTGTTGTGCTTGTGAATGAGGAGGGCTTCGGTTTTATCGTCATTAAGCTTAAGCTTGTTGAGTGTCATCCATGACTTAATGTCTGTGATGCAGTTCTCCAAAGTCTGAACAGTGGAATTAATGAGAGAGGGGGGCAGTGGATTTATAAAGTTGTGTGTCGTCTGCAAATGACTGACTCTCAACAGCATGCTTTCTAAGCAGGAGAAGCAGTGGCTTGGTGTACAGAGTGAACAACACCGGCCCTAAAACGGAACCCTGAGGCACGCCGCACACCAATTCTGCTGTGCTGGAGAAACAGCCATCGACAGTGACTGCTTGTGATCTGTCAGAAAGATATGAGTGGAACCAAGCCAGGACCGAGCCGGAGATTCCAAAGTAGTGTTGAATAGTGTTAAAGAGAATGTAATACGCTTCCAACGTTCAAACTGCATTTGAAAACATTTCTTTTGACAGAGTATTTATTTGACTGACAATTTTTATTCGTACACTTTAATATTTAATTTGTCTGGATTAGTTATACACTTTCATTCTTCTTTTTTTTTAAATTAAATTTTTATAAATATTCTTAGTGCCATGAATGTATTAATGTAGACCTTTGACTGCTTTTAATTTGACGTAATTATTTGATGTAACTATTGTTTTTCTTGTAAAGGGCCCAGAGACTTTGGGTATGCATAAAAAATGTTAAATAAAAAAGTATTATTATTATTATTATTATTATTATTATTATTATTATTATTATTATTATTATTATTATTATTATTATTATTATTATTATTATTATCATTATTATTATTATTATTATTATTATTATTATTATTATTATTATTATTATTATTATTATTATTATTATTGAAGAAAAAGAAGAAGAGGAAGAAGAAGAAAAGGGATACCAAGAAGAATTAAGAGGAAAAAGATAAAGAAGAAAAGAGGTTTCGGTAGGAGAAGTAATGGTTATATCCTTGGAGAATAATTTGAACAAACTAACCCTAATTTATGTCTTCGGCTTTCCTTCCAAGAAGACGTGCGCAAGGGGGCAATAGGTTCAAACTCTGCCCATAAGAAGTCACCAAAGCAACGAACGAATAAGTAGACCCGCATTTTGAAAGGGGACATGACAATGCTTTCTTTGACCAACTCCCATCCTCGTTCTTAATGGGACTAAGCTAGCTTCTCCATACGATGAGAACCGCCCTCACAAAGAAGGACCCGAGAAAACAGAGACCACGAATGTCCCTCTGAGGAGGGGGTGGGGAGAGGTAGGCTTATCAGTCTAGTAAAAAATACAAAGCTGGCTTCGTGGCTTCATATATTGGACATTGTCCACCAGTTTGTGTGCGGGCGTTTTGTGTCCATGTATCAACAATTACGCACAGATACATTAGCCAACTAGAATGGATCCTCAATAGCATAGCGGTAGCAATAATATGTATCTGTACTACATCTATATTATATATGCACCTGTCAGTTGCGCTACCAGACTGTTGGTTGGGAGGGACGGCTGGATGGGACGTTGTGGGGTTTAACAGTCTCATCAAAAATACCAAGCTGGCAACATACATTGGACACAGTCTGCCCAGGTTGGCAACAGACGTTTATTCTTCAATTTATCAGTTCAACAGAGCTGTAGTTACGTTCGCGTCCAACCTGTTTGTGGTTGAAATCCGCTGGAGAGCTTTTAACTTTTCCTTCAATGAGTTCAACGTCTCCAGGGCGGACTTAAGACATCGTAAGAAAACCCCTGGAATGTCCTTTCTTTGGACCATCAACTGTGTGTGTGTGTGTGTAAGAGAGAGAGAGAGGCAGAGAGAGAGAGACAAAGAGTGAGACAAAAAGAGGGATGGTGGATATAAAGAGAGAGAGAGAGAGAGAGAGAGAGAGAGAGAGAGAGAGAGAGAGAGATGGTGGATATAAAGAGAGATAGAGAGAGACAGAGAAAGATAGAGAGAGAGAGAGAAAGAGAGAGAGATGGTGGATATAAAGAGAGAGAGAGAGAGAGAGAGAGAGAGAGAGAGAGAGAGAGAAAGAGAGAGAGAGAGAAAGAGAGAGAGATGGTGGATATAAAGAGAGAGAGAGAGAGAGAGAGAGAGAGAGAGAGAGAGAGAGAGAGAAAGAAAGATAGAGAGAGAGAAAGAGAGAGATAAAGAGAGAGAGACAGAGAGAAAGATAGAGAGAGAGAAAGAGAGATATAGATAAAGAGAGAGAGATGGTGGATACAAAGAGAGGGAGACAGATACAGAGAAAGATAGAGAGAGACAGAGAGAGATGGTGGATATAAAGAGAGATAGAGAGAGACAGAGAAAGATAGAGAGAGAGAAAGAGAGAGAGATGATGGATATAAAGAGAGAGAGAGAGAGAGAGAGAGAGAGAGAGAGAGAGAGAGAGAGATAAAGAGAGAGAGAGAAAGATAGAGAGAGAGAGAAAGATAGAGAGAGACAAAGAGAGAGATAAAGAGAGAGAGAGACAGAGAGAAAGATAGAGAGAAAGAGAGAGAGATGGTGGATACAAAGAGAGATAGACAGAGACAGAGAAAGATAGAGAGAGAAAAAGAGAGAGAGAGATGGTGGATATAAAGAGAGATAGAGACAGAGAAAGATAGAGAGAGACAGAGAGAGAGATGGTTGATATAAAGAGAGAGAGAGACAGAGAAAGATAGAGAGAGACAGAGAGAGAGAGATAAAGAGAGAGAGAAAGACAGAGACAGAGAAAAAGATAGAGAAAGAGAGAGAGATGGTGGATATAAAGAGAGAGAGAGACAGCGAAAGATAGAGAGAGACAGAGAGAGATGATGGATATAAAGAGAGAGACAGAGACAGAGAAAGATAGAGAGACAGACAAATAGGGGGTGGGTGGGAGTATGAATGGGGTACAGCGAGGGGAGGGGCGATAGAAAACAGGAGAGACGGAAGAGAAAAGGAGGGACGTAGAGAGGAGTAAGAGAGAGAGAGAGAGAGAGAGAGAGAGAGAGAGAGAGAGAGAGAGAGAGAGAGAGAGAGAGAGAGAGAGAGAGAGAGAGAGATACAAAAAATCAGGTATGTGGAATGTTGGGGTGAGGGTTTGGGGGTGAGGCAGAGAGAGAAAGAGAGAGAGGACAGGGCAAGTAGTAAAATATATGTTGAATCTTAACAGAGAGATGGCAACAAGTCAAGTCAACAAATCGTAATTACCCACACTCCTTCTCAGCGATTAAGAATAGTATACAAGAAAAACAACTTTACAAAACAAATACGAAGTCCCACAGACCATCACACAAGCCATTGGACAACATGATGACCTGCTCACGGAAACGGAAACTCCGATGGTAAGGCCACGTCACCAGAGCATCAGGCCTTGCAAAGACCATTCTGCAAGGCACGGTGCAAAGAGGTAGAAGAAGAGGCAGACCGAAAAAGAGGTGGGAGGACAACATTCAAAAATGGACTGGTTTGACACTGAGCGAAGCCATCAGGGCTGCTGAGGACAGAGAAAGATGGAGTATGCTGGTTAAACGATCATCTGTGGTGTCCCCTACGACCTCCGGGTTACGGGGACATGATAGGATAGGATAGGAAAACACTGTATCATTTTTTAAAGTAATAACAATATATTTATTTATTTATTTATTTATTTATTTATTTATTTATTTATTTATTTATGTTTGTAGTCCGTCCTATACATTGCATTGTTAGCTCAGGAGCCGCACAAAGCCCTGACCGATAGTGAATTTTAAAGGCAAACTAATTTTCGCGGAAAATAAACAAATCGTGAGAACTGAGCAAATTAAGAGAGCGGATTACATTTTTATGTAATCGTTCTTATATAGCGCTTTTCCAGCTCAAGAGCTGCTCAAGGCGCGGGCCGATACAAGATCTAACTCAAGTCGCCCGAGGCGCCAACTTGCAGCCTTTGGGCGCATCGTAATAACGCTCCAGACAACTGAGCACAATCCTGGGCAGCCAGGGATTGGGGAGAAGGACCTAGGCGCATGCTGGGTGCGTTCTTGTCACCGGCCCTCACCCGTCTAGGACATGAGCGTCAGGATCTTTAAAGTCCGTTATGATGGAATGTATGCGACACAGACTAGACCTCGGTTTATACTCTCATCCGAAGGAGTACATTACATTACATGGTTATCGCTTTAGGTCCAGCGAGAGCGAATGAGAAGGAGGAAAGCCCGGTGGAGTGTGGACACTATCTTTTACAGTAAGTACCTTGAATGAGATACAGAGGAATTTCATTGAGGTCTGTCCCTTTGGAGGGTGGTTGAGGCGTGCCGTGCTTTCTCTTCACGCTAGATGTTTCGTGAAGCAACGTCAGGAGTGGTTAGTACTTGGACGGGTGACCTAAATCAACACTGAACCATCCTAGCAACTGTTGTTCACCACGGGATTCGAACCTGGGTCATCGGTGTGCCAGGCGAACGCTCTACCAATGAGCTACGGTGGTGGGACCTGCATGTGTATCCTACAATGCAATACAATACAATACAGTACAATACAATACAATACAATACAATACAATACAACTGGGATTGGGGTGAATCATGGGATTGGCTGTATAGAAGGCGGACTCTTTTTTTCACAAGCTTAGAAAGGCGTTGCATTGTTCTGGGGAGATAATCCACCCACTTTTATATTACATACACGTTTTTTTTTATCTCCCCTTGTATCATTCTAACCAGAGACACATCCCAGGTGCGACTGTACTGAGCTCGTGTGCAGGTGTAGTGGTGATAGATCAACAAAAGACCACATTCATAGTCTTTCGATAAACCAGATTACATTATATACCGAGCTAGGTTAGACCTCAGCTCAGGCAAAATTTGATGTAATTGTTTTATTTTATTTATTTTTTATTCTTACTGTATTTTCGTATATATTTTTTAGCTTGTATTAATATTTTGACTTGTACACAAAATACTATTACAATTGTTTTTCTTTCTTTCTTTTCTTTTCTTTTCTTTATTTATGTCTTTTCTTTTTTTTTCTTTCTTTGTTTTTCTTTTTTTGGGGTGGTGGTGGGTGGGGGTGGGGGTGGATGGGAGCTCGGGGGGTGTGGAATGTGCTAATATCACTGTAGTAAAGGTGGGGGTGTGTGGACTGTGCTAATATCACTGTAGCAAAGGTGGGGGGTGGTGGAATGTGTTAATATCACTGTAGTAAAGGTGGGTGTGTGTGGAATGTGCTAATATCACTGTAGTAAAGGTGGGAGTGTGTGGAATGTGCTAATATCATTGTAGTAAAGGTGGGTACAATACAATACAAGGTTATTGCTTTAAGTCCAGCGGACTCTTCTGAGCCAAATCAGGACCAGGTAAAGGTGGGTGTGTGTGGAATGTGCTAATATCACTGTAGTAAAGGTGGGTGTGTGTGGAATGTGCTAATATCACTGTAGTAAAGGTGGGTGTGTGTGGAATGTGCTAATATCACTGTAGTAAAGGTGGGGGTGTGTGGAATGTGCTAATATCACTGTAGTAAAGGTGGGGGTGTGTGGAATTTACTAATATCACTGTAGTAAAGGTGGGGGTGTGTGGAATGTGCTAATATCACTGTAGTAAAGGTGGGGGGTGTGGAATGTGCTAATATCACTGTAGTAAAGGTGGGGGGTGGAATGTGTTAATATCACTGTAGTAAAGGTGGGGGTGTGGAATGTGCTAATATCACTGTAGTAAAGGTGTGTGTGTGTGTGGAATGTGCTAATATCACTGTAGTAAAGGGGGTGTGGGGGTGTGTAGAATGTGCTAATATCACTGTAGTAAAGACTATACTGTACATTCTGAACAGTTATTAAAAAAACCCACAAAATATCACAGCAAAGTTTGTAAAGTCCGTACTCAGTATTATTTTCAGTCAATTGCAACACATGCATACACGCATACACACTAACACACACACACACACAACCTGCATTCACACACAAAATGCATGCATACACACATACCAAGCACACACTCACCTACAAAGCACACACACACATACCAAGCACCCACTCACACACTCACACACACACCCACACACACAAACACACACACACACACACACACACACACACACACAGCAATATCGGTTACAAAAAAAAAAGACGTAAATGAATTACAGCACATTTCATCAAGGTAGAGAGGGTGTGATTAAACAGAGATCTTCAGGCCGAGTAATCAAGCGTGATATGGCTTTTTGTCGCCCATCAGAGGGAATCAACAATGTATGAGAATGGCTAGTATTCTTATTGCAGTAGCAGCCAGTTTTCATGGATTGACGTAGCACACCAACAAAACAGTGATACGAACACAACTAAAATTATGTTAGTGACAACTGACATACAGAAACAATGTAGAGGATAATTTTATTTTTTGCCGTCTAATTGAACTTTCAGGCATTTGGCACATAGATAAACGAAGTGGAAGATTTTCTGCAGCAGCGAAAATTGATGCGCATCCAGAATCCCAAAGTCACTATGTTCTTCATTGAGTGTACAGCAAGAACGAATATGTTTTGGGTGTTGATTATCATGTGGATGATTGTTGTTTTGTTAAGCTTACTTTAATGTATTGCAATTATTTTAAAAAAAAAAAAAAAAAAAAAAAAATAATAATAATAATAATAATAATAATAATAATAATAATAATAATAATAATAATAATAATAATAATAATAATAATAATAATCATACGAACATTTGTATCCCGCCAAATCTAGACAAATATAGTCTACTCTATCTAGGCGCACTTTCGCAATTAACATGCACGCACACACACACACACACACATACACACACACATACTGTATCATTGACATGTAAGAAAATAAAATACCAAGGAAAAGAAGAAAGAAATCAAAATAAACAGTTAGAGTGTGTGATCAAAATGGATGGATCACTGAGGCGGAAGAGAGGATTTTTGAGAGCAGATTTGAAGGCAGATAGTGTAGGCTTGCTGAGAAGAGAGAGGGGCAATTTGCTCCAGGTTCTTGGATCAAAAACAGAAAAGGAGCGTTAAATGTGCAGACACACGTTTTAAGCGAGGAATGCGGAGGATGAAAATATCAGAAGAAGATCGGACGTTCCTAGATTGCATTTAGAGCTCACGGCAGTCAGATAGGTATGATGGTGCAGAATCAGAGAGGCACTTATAGCATAGGAGGCAGATTTTGTATTCAATTCATGATGAGACAGGAAGCCAGTGAAGAGAGTGCAGGAGAGGAGTGATGTGGTCAGTTTTCTTCTTTCTAAGAATTTGTCTAGCTGAAGCATTCTGAAACGTGCCTTTGTTGCTGTATTAATGAAGAAGGCAGGCAGAAGAGAAGAGACTTGCGGTAATCACGTTTTGACAGAACAAGAGACGATACCAGAGATTTTGTTGCTTCTGTTGTGAAACACTTACGAATGCGAGCAATACGGCGTATGTCAAAGTAACCGGCTTGACAGGTTTTGGAAATGAAGTCTTGCATAGACAGGTTGCTGTCAAAGATGACCCTGATTTTTCACTGAAGAAGAAACGTTGATTGTACCGTTTCCAAGAGCTATGCTGGTATTGACAAGTTGAAGACTAAGAGCAATGAGTAGCCGTGAGAGTTTTTGCGTGTATCAATTAGCAAAGCTAATGTTGCACCATTTAGTTTATTTGTTGTACTGTAGGTCTATGGCATTCTTGTAAACACATTCTACATTTTACAGTTACTATGTTGCAGCCGAACGGCGAATTTATATGCACTGAGATAGTGTCTTAGTCTCAGTCTATATATTGGCTTGTTTTTAATGATATGATAATATATCTGAGAAACAAATATTAGTGAAATGATGCTCGTAGCAGGTCGCGCGAATGCCACGTCCCTGGTTGCTGCCTTGGTAATGCGGTCGGGAATGACGTTCTCTTTATAGTAGAATGACGTATTTATTACCATCTACGAGTTAGTGTCGAAATAAATAAAAGAACAGCTCCGCACCTCCTCTAGAGACTATTAATTGCTTCCACTCTCAGACCCGTTAAACAAAGTGTCATAGTGCAGAGTTTGGACGCGGGACTCCAGAGGAGCATGCCAAGCCACGCAGCCAAACACGTGCAGAAGAACGCACGGAATAGGATAGGATTCATAAATGAAACCCAGTAACGCTTTGCCTGAAAACTCAAAGACATCTAGGGCCTTTCTAACTCCAATAGGGTGACCTAGCGAGTCAAATGCTGCCGAGATATCGAGAAAGTCAATTCTGGAAGAGGTCACTGCAAACCGTTGGAAGGACGAATATTTGTCGAGCACTCTTCAAGAACAGTGCGAATCGTTCAATTTGTCTATAAAAAGGTATGTGCGTCACGGTCTCTTGTTAGCCAAAGTGCTTTAACCCATCATGCTTTAAAAAAAGTTTAAATTTTAAAACAAAAAATATTAATTTAAAAATAAAAATTCCTCCGTTTTAAAGCAAATTCCGCATTTAGTTTTAAAGTATTCATCTTAGGAAAAACGATTTCTCGGCACATCGAACCACAACATTTGAGAAAAGTTGAACCTTAGTTTTCTTTCTTGATACAATCAATAATACGATCTTTTAAGAAATGAATGCTTGCACTGCGCATTTTTTCATATCCTATCCTATCCTATCCCATAACTCGGAGGTCGTAGGGGCACCACAGATGATCGTTTAACCAGCGTACTCCATCTTTCCTTGTCCACAGCAACCCTGATTGTTTCGCTCAGTGTCAAACCAGTCCATTCTCGAATGTTGTCCTCCTACCTCTTTTTCGGTCTCACTCTTCTTCTACCTCCTTGCACTGTGCCTTGCAGGATGGCGCATTTTTTAATGGAATCCAAAGGATTTCCTTCTTGCTCAAGTTGGATTCGTTTTAATCTTCTTTTATTTACTTAATTTTGGAAGAAAATCATTGTACTTCGTTTCTGTTGTAATCGTTGTTAATGTTGTTAACATTTTTTGTTGTTTTTCTTGTTCTTCTTCTTCGCCGTCATCTCCTTATGTTCTTTTTTTTAATTCCTCCTTCTTCCTCTGTTGTCGCTGGCTAACGTTTCTTGCGTCCTCCCAACCAATCGGGAGAAAGGAAAGCAAGAGGAAGAGAAAATGGGATAGAGATTAAAATAGCAAACATATGACGCAACACAACTTTTATTACTCTCGCAAACACATGACAAACATTAATTTTCATGTCCTAACCTATCCTATCCCGTAACTTGAAGGTCGTTGGGGCAGCACAGATGATCGTTTAACCAGCGTACTCCATCTTTCTCTGTCCTCAGCAACCCTCATGGCTTCGCTCAGTGTCAAACCAGTCCATTCTCGAATGTTGTCCTCCCACCTCTTTTTCGGTCTCCCTCTCCTTCTGCCTCCTTGCACCGTGCCATGCAGGATGGTCTTTGCAAGGTCTGATGCTCTGGTGACGTGGCCATACCATCAGAGTCTCTGTTTCTTCACCATTGTGAGCATGCCATCATGTTGTCCAATGGTTGTGTGGTCTGTCGAACTTCGTCATCGGTGATGTGCTGAGTATAGGAAATGCCCAGAAATATTCTATAGCGCCTCATCTCCATGCTTTGTATTCTTCGTTGTAGATCTTCTGTGAGGGTCCATGTTTCATGTTCCAAGGTCCACATTAATTTTAACATACATTAAAACAAAAGTAGCTGTTTAATTATGATGATGGATAAAGATTGACGTTGGTGACCGTGATGGTGATGATGGGATAAAGATGATGTTGCTACTCAAAATGATAAGGCAATGAAGAAAAATAAATATTTAAACGAAATATAAGTTTGTTAAATTCTCTTTTACTGGCCTAGATAACTGAGGTTGTTGTAACTACCTGAGTGGCGATTATTTCTTTTAACTAACTTCCTGGATGGTGATTGTTTCTTTTAACTATGTGAATATCGATATGAATAGTTAAATCTTCTATTAAAATGGAGATTGCGATTGCACAAGAGATTGGAACCCTCCACATCACCCGATACACATTGGTCGAAGGCTACTAGAAGCATGCTGTAGTAGTCGCCTCAACAGGCCATTATGCTTCAGAGCACTGCTTCCTATACTGTTCAAGCCCTAGGAGCATTGACCATTCAACTCATGAAAATAGAAAATGTAAGTTTCGTCTCTCTAGGGGACGAGTTAGATCAAACTGTATTTGTTTTTAGGTCAACTGTCTTTTACGAACCGTTTGAGAATGTTTTTGAACCGTTTGTTGACGCCGCATAGTGTCCTTACTTGGTTTCATACAATTTAAGAATCCAAGAAGGCAACTGGGTTTGTTTCTTTTTAGACGGAAAGAGCGGAAAGCTTTAGAGCCACATTCTGTGTATATTTACAGTGAAAGTGCGCTTTTTCCGTCACTATAGAGCTTGAAAAGTATAGGAAGCAGTGCTCTCAAGCAAGAGAGCATGCTTTATTGCCTGTTGAGGGGACTACTAAAGCATGCTTCTGGTAGCCTTCGACCAATGTGTACCTGGTGTCTTGTTCTTCTTCGTCTTGTTGTTGTTGTTGTTGTTGTTGTTGTTGTTGTTCTTCTTCTTCTTCTTCTTCTTCTTCTTCTTCTTCTTCTTCTTCTTCTTCTTCTTTTTCTTCTTCTTCTTCTTCTTCTTCTTCTTCTTCTTCTTCTTCTTCTTCTTCTTCTTCTTCTTCTTCTCCTCCTCCTCTTCCTTCTTCCATCTTTGTTTCCTTCCTCAATGCATTGCCCTCGCTTTCTTATCAGCACTTGTGCAGTTTCACCATTTGGTTGCTTTAAAGGACCGCGGTATGCAGGATGTTTATTTATTGTAACAATGAGTTTACTTTAGAGGAAATTGCAACGATTTCACATTTAGTACTGATATAATGTATAATCGTTGCTAAGTTCAAAAGCTAAGATTTGAATTGTATGCGTCGCTACCTTGTTGCGTAAACAAATCACTGTGCCTACTTTGCACACTCTTTGCTGCGGGGCTAGTTTTAGAGTGAACTTACATGCTATTAGAAAGCAAATAAGCAAAATGAATTCGTCGACTTATATCATAACCGTACTTTTGAAAGAGGTTAAAAAGTTTCGCTTTAATTATATTTTTTCCATGGGGACAATACTCACTTTGAATGTAAAAGATTTAAAAAATCGGTAACATTGTAATTTGTGATCGTATGGCACCTAAACAGTCCTCACTTCAATGGCTTTGTTAACTTTTGGCAAGATCGGGTTTACCCTCAAATTCGCTTTGTTTTTATATTAAACGATGATAAAGTGAATTTTCGCTGCTCAAACCATCCACTAAAGTTCGAATTTTCAATTTCTCCTGTTTTTTTTAAACAGTATAGCTGTGTGACCGTTGACCCTATTTCTAAGTGAACCACTGGCTGGAAGGCACACCAGCTCAATTCCTATATGAACAGCACTTTTCAGTGCCTCCGCGTTTCACACGCTGAGGGCTATTTATAGCTTGCCTGCACCACGTTTCCAGTGAAAGGATGTTGTTTGTAGATTATAGTCACACGACACTTTCGCATATAGGTGACTACTGGACCGATTTATACAGACACCAGCGGGCCAGTTGTTGGTAAAGGGGAAAATAATATGATCACACGTTGACCAATCCGGGATTCGAACCAGCGACCTTTCGGTTACTAGCAAGACGCTCTTACCAACTGAGCTACCCGGCCCCTCCAAGTGAAAGGAAGTATCGGCGAAGCTATTTATAGCTAGCCTAGCTGACCTAACCTCAAAATCTAAAAAGCTTTGGTTGAGCCGCTGTGAAGGGCCGTCTTGGGTGTCTGGAGTAGGGCAGGGTCTTTTTTATCAACCTA
Source organism: Oncomelania hupensis (assembly GCA_036898135.1). NCBI lineage: Eukaryota > Metazoa > Mollusca > Gastropoda > Littorinimorpha > Pomatiopsidae > Oncomelania > Oncomelania hupensis. The sequence goes on from CM072513.1 coordinate 18,204,884, forward strand.
AAACGAAAAACCTTTACGAGCAATTGTTTTTACGGGTTCTTTCTCTTACCGGCTTTGGCTGCCATTTTTAGCTCCAGACTGCTGGCTTGCTAGTCATGGGCTGTTGCTATTAATTGGTACGAAAAATACAGAATTTATTCATTTTAAAAAATAACAATAATTTAGACAGTTATTTTTTTTTCTTGTTAGCTTATTTTTTTTTAGAGAGGCAACACTCACTGTGAATGTTAAAAAGGATTTGACGCTGGGGCGTGGTCAAAAAGAGGCTCTCTTAAAGCGAAGCAATGTGTTTCCTACCATTATTTTACCATGCGTCTTTGTCGACCTTAAAATGCTTTCTCTCTTCCCTCGATCTGTTCAGTCCTTGGCGCTTTGACTTTTGTGGGCTTTTTTCTTCTCCTTTCAGTCTCTCCCATGTGTGTGTGATTACATTCTGAATTGAATTTCTCCGACCTTCTCTCTCTCTCTCTCTCTCTCTCTCTCTCTCTCTCTCTCTCTCTCTCTCTCTCTCTCTCTCTCTCTCTCTCTCTCTCTCTCTCTCTCTCTCTCTCTCTCTCTCTCTCTCTCTCTCTCTCTCTCTCTCTCTCTCTCTGGGTAGTTCTTTCCCTCTTTCTTCTTAAGCATCTATCTCTTGCTCAATCCATCTGTCTTTCCCTGTCTCTATCTCTTTCTGTCTGTGTCTTCTATATTATTATTATTATTATTATTATTATTATTATTATTATTATTATTATTATTATTATTATTATTATTATTATTATTATTGTTAGTAGTCGTCGTCGTCGTCGTCGTAGTAGTAGTAGTAGTAGTAGTAGTAGTAGTAGTAGTAGTAGTAGTAGTAGTGCTTACGTTATTATCATGCTAATTTTTAAATAGTATCATTGTTGCTGTTTATCTTTTTATGTTCTTAGTTGTTTTTACACTCAGAATCCACTCACCCACCCTTGTGCTAGGGGTACGTTGCCAGAAAGTACATTAAACATTTTAGTCATTTCAGTTGTCTCGTTTTCACTGTCCACATTCTTATGTGACCTTAGGGCACAAAATCGGTAGTAGCATAGTTGTATATTTTAACTCATATCATCATCATCATCATTATCATCATGATCATCATCATCATCATCATCATCATCATCATCATCATCATCATCATCATCATCATCATCATCATTCCTTTTTAGTCAAGCCTTAATTTGGCCGCATGCTGTTGATATCGATGTACAGTCCTATCCTATCCTATCCTATCCCAAAACTCGGAGGTCGTAGGCGCACTACAGATGATCGTTTAACCAGCGTACTCCATCTTTCCCTGTCCTCAGCAACCCTGATTGTTTCGCTCGGTGTCAAACCAGTCCATTCTCGAATGTTGTCCTCCCACCTCTTTTCCTGTCTCCATCTTCTTCTACCTCCTTGCATTGTGCCTTGCAGGATGGTCTTTGCAATACCTGATGATCTGGTGACGTGGCCATCCCATCGAAGTTGGCGCTTTTTCACCACTGTGAGCAGGTCATCGTGTTGTCAAATGGCTTGTGTGATGGTCTTTCGGACTTCGTCGTTGGTGATGTACTGGGTATAGGAAATGCCCAGAAGTCTTATGTAGCACCTCATCTCCATGCTTTGTATTCTTCGTTGAAGATCTGCTGTGAGGGTCCATGTTTCGCAAGCATATAGAAAGATGGAGATGACAAGGGAGCGCAGCAGCCTTACCTTGGAATGTAGACTGATGGTCCTGTCTTTTCAAATAGGCTTAAACCTCGCCAGGGCAGCAGTTGTTTGTGCGATCCTGGAGAGGACTTCCTGTCGGGACCCATTTTCTGATACAATGGCTCCTAAATATTTGAAGCTATGCACTGTGTTAATGGATTGGCCTTGGACTTTGATGTCCGCGTTGATGCCATTGGTGTTGTTGGTCATCATTTTGGTCTTCTCTGCACTTATTTCCATTCCATAGGCTCTGGAGGTGGTGTCAAGCCTCTGTACCAGCTGTTCAAGTTCTTGTTCCTCTCCAGCCAATCCATCAATGTCATGCGATGTACAGTACATATATCATTCTATTGTTATTGCCTTAATTACTAGTGTTTGATAGCTGGAGTGTGCGAGAATGTTTATGTGAATGACTGGCGATGTTATAGCTGATGCTTTATTTGTGGACTATGATATTGTCTATGATATATGATATATTACTCAACAGGTTGAAACCCCAAGCTGAAAAAACTATAGCTGAAGAGCAAGCAGGATTCAGGGCATGGCGAAGTACCACTGAACAGATTTTCAACCTCAGAATAATGTGCGAGAAATACCTACAGCACCAACAACATCTATATCATGTGTTCGTAGACTTCAAAAAGGCGTTTGACCGAGTCTGGCATGCAGCTTTGTGGGCAACCATGAGAGTGTACAACATCAACCCTAACATTATTGAAGTCATCAAAAGCCTGTATGACAAGGCTACCAGTGCAGTCCTCCACATCAGCGCCATCGGAAACTGGTTCCGAACAACAATCGATGTGCGTCAGGGATGCCTACTCTCTCCAACACTCTTCAACATCTTCCTAGAGCGCATCATGTCAGATGCCCTTGCAGACCACGAAGGCACAGTCAGCATAGGGGAAGAGCAATCTCCAACCTCCATTTTGCGGCTGACATTGATGGATTGGCGGGAGAGGAACAAGAACGTGAACAACTGGTACAGAGGCTTGACACCACCTCCAGAGGCTATGGAATGGAAATAAGTGCAGAGAAGACCAAAATGATGACCAACAACATCAATGGCATCAACACGGACATCAAAGGCCAAGGCCAATCCCTCAACACAGTGCATAGCTTCAAATATTTAGGAGCCATTTTATCAGACAATGGGTCCCGACAGGAAGTCCTCTCCAGGATCGCACAAACAACTGCTGCCCTGGCGAGGTTTAAGCCAATTTAGAAAGACAGGACCATCAGTCTACATTCCAAGGTAAGGCTGCTGCGCTCCCTTGTCATCACCATCTTTCTATGTGCTTGAGAAACATGGACCTTCACAGCAGATCTCCATCGAAGAATACAAGGCATGGAGATGAGGTGCTACCAGATCATCAGGTCTTGCAAAGACCATCCTGCAAGGCACAGTGCAAGGAGGTAGAAGAAGAGGGAGACCGATAAATAGGTGGGAGGACAACATTCGAGAATGGACTGGTTTGACACTGAGCGAAACAATCAGGGTTGCTAAGGACAGGGAAAGATAGAGTACGCTGGTTAAACGATCACCTGTGGTGCCCCTACGACCTCCGAGTTATGGGATAGGATAGGATAGGATATTGTCCTTGTCATGTTTCATGTTCATGTCATGTTGCCCACGTGTCATATTTCTCTGGTGTAAAAATGGGGACAATATATCATCATCATCATCATCTTGCATCATCATCATCGTCATTATCATCGTCATAATCATCATCATCGTCATCTTGCAGCATCATCATCTTGCAGCATCATCGTCATCGTCATCATCATCATCATCTTCTTCTTCTTCTTCTTCTTCTTCTTCTTCTTCTCGGTCCTGATTTGGCTCGGAAGAGTCCGCTGGACCTAAAGCAATAATCATGTAACGTAATCTTCTTCTTCTGCTTCTTCTTCTTCTTCTTCTTCTTCTTCTTCTTCTTCTTCTTCTTCTTCTTCTTCTTCTTCTTCTTTCTTCTTCTTCTTCTTCTTCTTCTTTTTCTTCTTCTATACCATCATCATTGTCGTCTTATTTAGTGCTAACAGCAATATCTTTGTCGTCGTTATAAACATCATTATCATCGTCGTCGTCATCATCACCACCATCATCATCATCATCATCATCATCATCATCATCATCATCATCATCATCATCATCACCGTTCTCATTGTCGTCCTCTCCATCATAGCAATTACTATGCGATCATACACTGTGGTCTGAAAGCTGGTCTTTACCGCCTCCAAGGACGTTCTAAGTTGCCACACACACACACTCACACTCACACACACACGCACACACACATACGTCAGCATAACGAAAACATAGGACCAGCTATTCCATTAAAATCCACAACCTCTTAGCTATCGAGCACCCATTCTACTAGGTACAGGCCACCGGAAACTGTGACATCACGATCTGTCACAAACATTGTACCACCTTCCCCAAACACTTCCTTCCAAATTTCTGTCCAGAACTGAAACAACCACCACGCGTGTGCGTCACCACCACAATCACGACTAGGGAAGAGTAAATAAATCATGTTGTTGTCAGCAGTAGCAGCAGCGGCGGCTGCACATCAGCATCGTCGTCGTCATCATTATCACCATCATCATCATCATCGTCATCATCATCATCACCAGCAGCAGCAGCAGCAGCAGAAGCAACAGTAGCCTCACCCTTATTATCATCACCATAATCGTCGTCTTCATCATCAAAATTATTATCAGAAGCAGCAATATCATCATAAACGTCACCATCATCATACCCATACTCATCATTATCATCCTCATCATCAACATCGCCAACAACAACAACAACAGCTTATAACAGCGTTAGTAGCTTTTAACGAAATATTTCTTTTAGCTTTCAGCTTTGTCTCGTTAGTAATAATGAACAGATGGATACTATTCGATAGCATAATTATTAACATTCTTCTTTTTTTGTGTGTGTAAATCCCAGTAATGTATTCAGTCTCAGACCTTCTTCTAATGGCGACACCTTGCTCGGTCTCGTTAATAATAATAATAATGAACCGATGTATACTATTCGATCCCATATTAACATTATTTTTTTTAAAAATCCCAGTAATGTATTCAATCTCAGTCGTTCGTCTAATGGCGACACCTTGACATCAATCAGTCTCAAATTGTCCAACAAGGAGCAGCCACGAAAACCACGCTTTTAACTTCACTTGTCTTGTGTGGGAGTCTGAGGAGGGGGCAGCAGGAGTATAAACACCTCCTAAACGGTTCTGACCAAAATGGAAGCACGTAGTCACGCGGTAGCGGAGGGCAAGCAGGCACCGTCAGGACAGCTCTGTCGTGCGCGCCTAGCCATCAGCGACGTCTCTCTTCTGTATCGACTCTCGCTGTGCGGTTTCTGTGATTCTTTTGTTGTAATAAAACCTTTTATATAAGCCATATCGTCTGTATTAACTGAACTAAAACTCCTTATAATTTGTGCCGCTGTTGAGGACAAAGTTTGGAGTTTCGTGTTTTAATTTGTGTGTAATAATTTCACAGAAAGTTTCATGCTAAAAGGAAGAAAAAGTTTGTAAACAACAAAAAAAAAAAAAAAACAGAGGAAAGATTGAGACAGGAAAGACTTCATCAAAGATAAAAGATCACCGGCAGCGTAGACATATCTGTCCATCCAAGCACAAGAAAGACTTGAAAACGGAAAAGGAAAGATAAAGAGAGCTGGCTGTTTTGGGCAGTATCTATTCATCTACGTTGTTAGGTTTTTGTGATAGTGAAAGTCAAGGGAACTGACATATAGATATTTCCTAGAAGCATGGCATGAAACTGATCTGACAAAAGTGTCAAAAATATTTCACAGTCGAAGTTTGAGTTTCAGTTTAAAAGTTTTGGGACTACGCAGAGGTGTTTTTATCATTCTGACAGCCACGACGTTTTCAAGAAACTTTTTTTTTCGTCTTCTCCTAGTGGGTAATCAGACCATCTAGGACATTCTACAGCACATTGCATCATTGTTTCAATCTGCTGCTGTGAATTTTCGAGATTAAGTAGTTGTTGTTTGTTTTTTGTTGGAACAAACTGCCTTTGGAAGACCATCTCAGTGGGTTTGACTAACTGTCTGCGATGGACTGTGTGAAAAAGCTTAAACTGATGCTGCTCTGCGTCTGTATTTACCTATAAGCAGTAGAGAGAGAATGATGCAAGGACACTTTCTGCGCGTACTACCTTCACCGCATTTCTTTCCTCTGACGACGTCCGTCTACCCTCAACTGTTAGAAATTTCAAGGATTGGATCGTCAGTTTTCATCTGATTTCCTTGAAATACCCGCCCCCCAAAACAAAACAAGTAGACCAAAAGAATATTACCAAAACCTAACAAATTGTTGAAGAAAAAATCCAGGTAATATGACTCAAAGTTTTATAAAAATGTATTGAAAATACTTGTCATTATTTCATTTTCCCGAAAATTCTCATTCTGTTTGATCTGCGACAAAGCTGTTCAAGAGCGACACAACCAAATCACAAATCAAACGTACAGACCTTCAATCTTTGAGTGACTTTTAGCCAGGAACAAAGTAAACAAAGAAACAAGAAACTGTTTTGCTGGTACATTCACAAATAAACATTTAAAGTTGTGTACCGCAGCATCGCTGGACGGCAAGTCGTTCTATCATTCCGTGGAGAGAAGGGGGGAAAATCGTCACATTTTACGACATGTCGTTGCATGGTAAGTCTATTTCCTTTTGTTCTTCGTATTAACAGAATAGACGTAAAGTATGCTGTGATTATTTACGGTTATTTTTTTAAAAGATCTTTTATACTCATGTGTATTTAAATCGTTTTTTTTTTTACTGTATAACAACAACATCAACAACAACAACAACAAATAATAATAATAATAATAATAATAATAATAATAATAATAATAATAATAATAATAATAATAAGAAGAAGAAGAAGAAGAAGAAGAAGAAGAAGAAGAAGAAGAAGAAGAAGAAGAAGAAGAATTTTATAATAATAATAATAATAATAATAATAATAATAATAATATTATTATTATTATTATTATTATTATTATTATTATTAGTATTATTATTATTATTATTATTATTATTTTTATTATTATTATTATTATTAATTATTATTATTATTATTATATTATTATTATTATTATTATTATTATTATTATTATTATTATTATTAAAATTTATATAAATATTATTGCTACTATTATTATTATTATTATTATTATTATTATTATTATTATTATCAACGAAGTCATAGTCATGATCATCGTCATCATCCTCACCATTATCATCATTTAACGTAATGCATTTAACACGTCGTATTGACGCTTCATTAGCTGAAGAAGAATCCGTAAGGATTCGAAATATTCTTAACAAAGTAAAGTTTCAGAAGTTTCCTTGGTTTTTTGTTTTTAACAAGATTTTTCGTGAATGACATTATCATCATGATCATCATCATTGTGTATAATTATTATTATTACCAACGCCATCATATTCATGGTCATCGTTATCATCATCATTTTCATCATCATCAACTTCATCAACTTCATCATCTTCATCATCATCATCAACATCATCATCATCAATATAATGACGATAATGAAACTTAGGTAATTGTCGTCTAAATTGTGAAAATTACTAGATT
>CM072513.1:18212730-18282730 GCA_036898135.1 Oncomelania hupensis
CCTAGCAGGTTAATTAGACCAAATGTGTAGGCTGTCATGAAGGAACATTTATATGTTTGGATTGAACTACATATGACGCACTTGCTTTTATCTGCTATTCATTGTCACATTTTGTGGAGTGTTCAAAGATGGAATGGCCAAGGAAAGGCAATAGTATTTTAAATTATTTATTTTCAAGTGGAAACCTGACTTGATATTGAACCTGCAAATTTCATAATAAGAAGCTTCTCTGGAACTTTGTCCTTTTATTAAACAAACAAATGATAAAACAGCAAATATCAAATTAGGCTCCTAGCCCAGGGGGGGCGTATAGCCAGACAAGGGGGGAAGATGGGGGGATAGGGATACACAATATATACATAGTGATTACAAGAACGGCATCATATATTACAGACATAGCAGCCTCTAACTACACACAATAACATATGCACTAAATGAAAAAGCAACAACAATGTTCAAACATTTGTGACACCTCTTTAAAAAAAAGAAAAATACTTGAAAAAAAAATATAATATATAAAAATAATAAAAATAAATTGATATGCACTCAAAAGAACAATCGCATAAAGATACAAGATAAAACAAAAACAACAGTCATCAGAGAAAAGAAAGAACAAGGGAAAAAATGCCAGAACAGTGAAGGACACATGCATGACCACCAAACAGTACTCAAATATTGGAGGAAAAAAAAAATAAATAAAATAAATAAATGAATAACCAATGCTGTACTACTTAAAAAGTGAAAGTATTATTCCAATAAGACGACTTAAATTTTTCAGTGTGCTTTTTGATTTCGAGTTTATTAGCTGATTTAATTTGAAGACATTTGGGTGATTCCTAAAATACCGTGGCAATAGGGAAAATCTGTTGTCTTTTAGAAGGGGATTAGTACAATTAAACAAATAATGGAATTCATCACCTATTTCATTTAAATCACACAAAGGACACAATCTTTCTTCTCTGGGAATATTTATATATCTTTGAGTTTGAATCGGAAGTTTGTGGCAACCGAGTCTAAATTTTAACAGATTTATTCTAAAAAATGGTGACAAATTAACTAAATAATCCTCAAAACAAAACTTTTCCTTAAAAATTCTGTAAGTAATACAACTGTTATGCTCATTTATATTCTGATGCCAGATTTGCAAAAATTGGTCTTTTAGGCGTTGTTTGACTAGATTCTTAAAATAATTCAAAGAATAACTACAACCACGCAACCATATGAAAGACAAACCGAGATCGTCCAGAAGAGAACGAACAGTATTTAACCAAGATAATTTATACTCACTATTAAAAAACAAATAAGAGCACAGACGAAACATAAGCACCGACATTTTTGTGGAATCGTTACAACAGTCGATACACAATTTATACCAAAAACAAAGTAACCTGCATTTGGCATCCAAAGAGACAGGAAAACAGCCAACCTCACCCAAAACCATGCAAGTCGGCGTGCAAGTTTTTACGTTAAGGATCATTTTCAAAAATTTTAGTTGCAACCTATCACATATTTCCAATTTTTCGTGAGCCCATACCTCGCAGTTATACAATAGAATCGGTTTGATACATTTATCAAAGAGATCTAACTGGACATCAAGCGGCAAATCTAACTTTCTACACTTCCTTAAAAGTGCATACATCGCACGTTCAGCTGACACGCTCTGGGCTTTCAAGTTCTTTTGAAATTTATTGTTATAATGAAAAAGGGTGCCTAAATATTTATATTCCCAAACTATTTGAAGGATTACATCATTAAACTTGAAGACAGGCAACTTTCTGATTTTACCGCGGGAGAAAATCATAACTTTCGTTTTTGCAATATTTATACACAGACCAAACTTCGCACAATATAAATTAAGAATATCTAGAGCTTTCTGCATGTCTTCAGCTGACTCTGATAAAATGACTGTGTCATCAGCATATAATAACAGAAACAATTTAAAATACTGGTCAACATCTGAGAAATTGAACCCATTACCAATATTCCGTGGCAGCGATAAACCATCAATATGTTCGGCAAGGAAAGACCTTAAATCATTCAGAAACAATGAAAATAGAATAGGTGATAAATTCTCACCTTGTCGCACTCCAGCATTACATGTAAAAAAAGTAGGCGATATACCATTAGGGCTTTTAACATAAGATTTAGCTTTTTGATACATATCTTTGATCACTGTCAAAACTCTTCCAGAAATACCATTGTTGATTAATTTTTCCCAAAGCATATTACGCTGTACATTATCAAATGCCTTTTTATAATCTACAAATGTAGTAAACAATCTTTTCTTATGTTGTAAGTAAATATCAATTAGACAGTGCAGTGCAAAGACATGATCAGTGGTTGAGTTACCTTTTCTAAAACCGGCTTGTTCATTACCTAATAAATTATTGGACTCTAGAAATAAATTAATCCTATTATTAATAATGCTTGTAAAAAGTTTACCCAAACAGCTAAGAAGAGTTATACCTCTGTAATTATCTACATTTAGCGTGTCTCCTTTCCCTTTATATAGTGGGCAAACTATGCCAACTGACCAGTCTTCAGGAATTTTGCCACTGCTTAGAACAAGATTAAATAACATAGTAATAGTATCTAACAACTTAGGAAAAGATGCTTTCAAAAATTCATTCAAAATACAATCAAAACCGCAGGTTTTATTATTCTTTAGTTTACCAACAGCTTTCATTACCTCGTCACGTGTTATGTCGGAATTCAGACTAGAATTATCTATAAAGTTAGCTTCAGGATCAAGAGGGTCAGTAGGATGGAGGATGTCTTCCTCAGGAATGTTACCAAGGTTTTCAAAATAATTAACAAAATCATCATGGGTAGGTATATTTCCCTTACACGGCATATTACTTGAACTATTATTTAAAAACTTCCAATACGCTTTGGAGTCCTTACATTTTAATCCACGTAAATAGGTATGCATATTTTTTCTATATAGACCAAACTTCTTTCTAATCGTACTTTTATACTCTTTGTACGCCTGTTTATTAATTTCTCTTGACTTCTGGTCGCGCACACGCGCGTGGTTACGTTTGGTGTTACGAAATATTTTTCTTTTCTGTCTACATTCATTATCAAACCACGGCATTCTCTTCTTCTTCTTCTTCGTCCTCTCTGCTCTGTTGTTGCTATTAGTATGCTTCAACATATTAGCATCGCTAGCGGCTGACAGCAGAACAGCTACTACTTCCTTAGTTATATTATTAACATCTAAATGTGTCACGTCTAAAACATTCCTTAACAGATTCGATAGAGCACAATTTATATCAATAACACGCTCTTGGTCAATACTGTTAACAAAAACACTCTCAGACTCCTTTATCCATACTGGTTTGAAAGATTTGTTAACAATTTCAGACTGGCCACTATGTTCCTTGGCTAAAGAGTTATTGTCAAATAAAACATCTTCAAAAGACAATGTCAAAAAAACGGGACAGTGTACATCGGAAAGACATTCATCGAAATCACCAATGGCAAACATAGTAACATGAGTAAACACAGCAGGGGAGGCAACTATGTAATCTACAACGCTCACATCTTTGCATGTAGGCCTACCCACACTCGCATCATCACCCGTTCTACCATTGACAATCAATATGTTCTGGCTAATACACAAATCGATAAGAGAATTGCCAAAATTATTTACATTACTATCTTTCGACACTCTGACTTTTTGGATGCTGTACATATCAATTAATTCAGCTGTACTAGTAATAAAATTGTCAACCTCCTCTACCTCGTCTACAAAGTCACAAACATTTCCCGTTCTAGCATTAAAGTCTCCGAACAAAACTACATTAACGTCATCACTCCAGTTTATTAAAGTATCAGCCAGCTCTTGAAAAGCATTCCTGTTTACATACACTGAATTTTCGGGGGTAATATAAACTGCTACACACAAGATTGTTTCGACTACCTCCACACGTGGAACTGATAATTCAAAAAATAAACCATCGTCAGAAACTGGGTGATGCACTAACCGATAATACTTATCAAGTCCGGGTTGCATTCTCTTACTAAAAGAATGACGTTCTACAATTTTAATGTAATCTAAAAGCTCATTTCTAACCAAAAGGGCAATACCACCCGATTTCTTTCTATACCTCTTTCTATTTTTCATAAAACAAGAATATCCCTCAATGTCTACATGATCAAAATCATCAAGCTTCGTTTCTGACAAACATATTATATCTGAACGCCTTATAGCATCCTGAAATTCTGGACACGCCAACCTTGACAACAAACCACAAACATTCAGTGAAAGGAAACGGAGAGAAGAGAAAGAAAAACTGGCATCACTTAGGACTATAGAGGGGGAAATGTTACCTGGCTCATCATTATTATCATTTAGATCATCTTCATCATCATTTAGATCCTCACTACCACCATCATCATTATTATTATCATTATTATTATCATCATCATCATTATCACTATTTGTTATGGTAGAACTGTTATCATTATTATCATTACTGTCAATGTTATTGTCAATACTGTTGTTAACATCATTAGAGTCATTATAGTTACTACTAGTACTACCAATACAGCACATAATGTCAACAACACTGCACTTACAAACACTACAGACACTAACAATATCATGACAATCATTATTATCAACACAACCACATTTATCATCACTGTCGTCACAACACATACTACCAACACCACTACAATTACCATCACTATCATCTTTATGGTAATCAATATCATCATCATCATCATCATCATCATCATAATCATCATCACAACATTTATTATTACTGTCATGACAACACATAATATCAACATCACTGCAAACATAATCAGCGTTTTCAATGCTAATGTCATTACCACCTCTACCACCGACATCACCACCATCACTATCAACATCGTCAACAACATCATGGAAATTAATAATTTCTTTAATAGTTTCTTCACCCACAGCAACACACACCTCCCTATAGCCATTAAAATCACCACTACCACAAGCAAAGTAAGCATCCGACTCATACTCATACTCAAGCACAACATTATTATTGAAACAACCATAACAGTCAGTATTATATGCATTACTTGTGTAATGAGATTCAGTTCTGGTTCCAAGCTCACGAATACCTTCCAAGTCAGTTATATGATCTCTCATGCTACTGAGGTACTTATGAGGACATTTACAACCATAAAATGTGCACTGACAAACATCAATACTTTCATCATGACAAACAACAGCAAACTCTCTTCTTTTATAATCACTATCGCATAGCTTATTAGAAACATGAGTTACACAATTAAGTGCACAATCATCACAACAGAGCTCAGTACCTAGTCTCGAGTATAGGTCATTATTTGTGTTGCATAATAACACATTTTCTAGCTTTATATCAGTATAGGCAACACTATCATCACAATCAAAATGTTTTGAGAAAAGCTGTTCACAACCACCACTATCATCACTACTGAAGATGCTTGACATGTATTTAGCACTACAACCATTATCATCATTAAACTCACAAGTAACTAATATATCATCATTATTACAATCAATAATATAATCATCATCTGTTGTTAGACAATCAACCATTAACTTAGGAATGTCAGGCATATCAACATGCACACCATTATCATAACCATAGCACTGATTATTATGAAAGACCAAAGGGAACAAAACCACAGACAGATCACTGAGACTTTTGTCTGCTACTCCACTGGCTGTGTAACAGACACTATCACACACAGGTGAAACATTTCCTTTAGTTGTCAACACATTATCACATTCAGTTAAATTATATTCATGAGGACTGGTTACCACAGACTGAAAATCTTCAAATTCAACTGACAGCTTATTTACACATCCTATATTGTGGTCATTTAATACCATTTGTTCATCTCCATCTTGATCACAATATTTTATTCTGGCCAGTGTATCATAATATGTAAAAGAAAGGGTAGAAACAAAGACTATTCCGAAATCTGACAAATCACACTTCACACTGTCATCATTTTTTACTATAGTTTTCAGACTTCCTTCGCCGTTCAGAACATGAAAATTATTAACAGTGCTGCAAGACAAATCACCTTCAACATTTTCGCAGTTCACTACATCAGAATCAAATACCTGCCGCTGAAAGGGTGAAGGTGAAACAGAAAGCTCCCATGGGCGCCTCTATTCTCCATGGTCGAGGGTGGAGACATCAGTCGACTCTTCACACGAAGCATCATCAGCATCGGCTGCTGCCACCTCAGTGATCTCCGAGAGATGCTTTAGGCCCAGGGCTGTGTAATCAACACTGGAGACCCCCAACTTGAAGAGATCATCAGGGGTCTCAATCACCACCGGTTTCGGCCTATCAGAAACAGGGAGACCCAATGGGGCCCTTTTGGTGCAGTAAATCCTACCGTCGACGGTCCATGCACTGTACCCCATCTTCTTCACCATCCCCAGCATCCGAGCCCTGAGAGGGGTGATGTCGTCGTTAATGAACACTTTGTCATATCCCTGCATCCCTTTCAAGTTTTTCTTCTTCTTCATAATCTCGTTCCTCTTCCTTCTGGAAACAAACTTCACAAGAATAGGGCGTGCACCTCTGACAGGTTTACCGGTGCGATGAGACGCTGCAATGTCCGAAACGTTAACATCAACGCCCAGATCTTTGAATATTTTCACTGCTTTTTCCTCAACCTGTTCTGCTGTCTCGTCGTTTCCTTGCTGGACACCAAACACACGTATAGACTCCCGCCGGGTATACTGTTGAATACGGTCGTTTTCATATGTAAGTACACGAACCGCTGCCATGGCCTTCTCAAATGCAAGGTGGGGTTGAGGAGATGGACGCTGCATCACAGACAACACTTTAGACTGCATCTCCACCATCACACCTCTCATCACCTCACTCACCACCACAGACAAAGCTGTTGCCAACACAGGGATCATCCTGACAACTGGGTCGTTGGGGTCCTCTTCAGAAACCCTAAAGATTGATAAGGCATCAGTTACCTTCCGCACGATAGACTCTTGCATCTTCGCAGTGTCAAAATCAATGTTCTGCATCCCACACACAGATGACTCACTGTTATAATCCGCAGACGATTTCACCTTTTTACTTTCCTTCTTTGCTGAACACGGAGAGTCAAAAAGAGGTCTTTTCACTTTCCCTCTAGGGTTGGACATCACACAATCAAAAAACCAAAAACAAAACGCCACACAGTTTCCAGTTCTGAAGAAACTTCCAACGCGATAGGCCTATCTTTACTGATGTCTACTGCTACACATTAGTGATTTAGTCTGTATTGAAGTAAACACAACTGAGTGAAAACTTCCATTGAACTTCACAACCACATGAACAACGTAATTGCCACAAGAGCACCACACATTTAACGTGTCAGACAATAATCTCAACTGGTCATAAACCAAGTTGCTAAAAAATACCACAGAGCCTTTAGTGCAACGAAATATTCCAGTGAAATATTGCAGCTCACAAAAACGCCGCCATTGTCGACAAGCAAGGGACGCAACTCTCTGAGATATTAACTTGTGTGAGACATGTCATGTCACCCAACTCAGTTTGTGCTTCAGTACTAGCTTGCATAGGAGCAGTAAAGCAGACAAGGTAAGGTATAAATTTGTTAGTTTATTTATTTTATTTTTGTATGTTTATAATGTGTTACTGATGATTTAGAAGAAGTAAACACCAACTTAAACTAAAGTGAATATCTTTTCTTGGTCTATTATTTGATTCCTATTTAGACCCAAATTGCGTGACAAAGACATTCCTCTTTAGATTCTCAAATTCCTCTTTTTACCCTTCTGGATTCCTCTTGGTTCCGCTTGGGTGTAAACAGGTCTGATATATATATATATATATATATATATATATATATATATATATATATATATATATATATATATATATATATATATATATATATATATATATATATATATATATCAGTAAATGAGTAATGTTATAATATGTAACCATTTTTGAAGAGAAAGTGAAAGAAATATTTTAAAAAATTAATCAATATAATCATGATGAAGAAAATAAGCGGAAAGCTTGGACAGAGTAAAAACAGCCTGTGGAGACAGATGTTTTATATTTTATATACTTTTAGTTATTGCTCACTTGTGGTTCTTTTTTTTTAAAATCTTTTTTTGGTTTCATCTCTCTCTCCCTCTTGCCTCCACAGTCTCTATAATATTGTTCCCAAAGTCTACAATTTTGCTTTTCTTTGTTTAATAATTATTGTTTTTATATAACACACTTTCCAACGACAAGTTTCTCAATGCGCTGTTAGTACAAGGGTTCACCAAAATAATTAGTCTCATTGAGATTGCCCTACCAATTATACTAACCTTTGCTCTTTTGAGTTAGATCACATTTTGAAACAATCATTATAAAGGTAATAATATGTAACTTAATTGCATTAACGTTATCACTACACCAACTAGCAAAATAGCATTTAAACATTAGTTTATTTTATTCAGTCTTTCACTTCTTTAACATGCGTATTATGAGTCTGCTTAACAGGTTTCACATTTGGTATTTGTTTAATTACACCGGTGTTCATGCTGCAGCAAAGCAGTTGGTACGCCTTTGTTTTGGAAATGGCAGGCTGCAACAGACTCAAACAAATGCTGTTAGTGGAAGAACATTATAATGTACACTTTTCATCAACAATAAACACTATAATAGCACCAAGTGAAGTTTTATATGGTTGATCTTCTTCTTCATAAGTAAATTAAAGTCCCTAAACATCTTCTAAACATATTAGGGACTGATATTTTTGCAATAACCAAAAACATTGTAATGTGTGTTTGTGTGGTTTTATTTGCATACTTTGCGAGGCACATTGTAATGTGTGTATGTGTGGTTTTATTTGCATACTTTGCGAGGCACCTCATGAATATTCATCATGCATAATACCTCAGAAAGCAGGTGTCATACTGTTTTAGTGTAATTGTGTTGCTGCAACAATTTTGTTTTTACATCAATCAACAGGTTCGGTTTTCTTAGTAAAATTTAAATTTTGTTGAATTATATGTGAAATGTGTGTTTGTAGGCTGTGTTTTATGAGTTCCTCACAACGATGATTGTTTTGACTATGCAAAAACATGCACACTGAAGTACCCCATGGGCTAATACAATCGGGTATGCGGGTGTGTGTGCGTGTGTGTGTGCGCGCACGCGTACGTTGGTGTGTAGGTGACCTGGTATCAATGAGCACAGAATTACGTCTTTAGCCCATAGAAATGCCATTTATACAAATCTATGAAAAGATTTTTCTTTTTATCAGTGGCAACCACGAAGGTTCTCAAGCGAAATCTGAAGCTATGACAAAAACATGCTCTCTCTTTCTCTTTTTCTCTCTCTTACACACACAAGCACACACACACACACGCACACACCAACACACACACACACACACATACAAAGCCAAGTAAATACCGTCAGGCTTCTTCTATAACTGTAACAGATTCATTTCAGTCAGTTCTCGTGAACTCTGTAGCTAGCTAACTTTGTTCAGTCCTACGTAACTCCACAAACAATTCTTCTTCTTCTTCTTCTTCTTCTTCTTCAGCTAATGTCCAGATGGATGGCACCCGGTACACATTGGTCGGGGGCTGCCAGAAGCATGCTTTAGTAGTCGCCTCAACAGGCGATAAAGCATGCTCTCATGCTTCAGAGCACTGCTTCCTATACTCTTTAAGCTCTACAGTGACGGAAAAAGCGCAATTTCACTGTAAATATATACAGAATGTTGCTCTACAACATTCCGCTCTTTCCGTCTCAAAACTAGAAACAAATACAGTTTGACCTAATTCGTCCCCTAGAGTACACGAAACGTACATTTTCTATTTTCATGAGTTCATTGGTCAATGTTCCTAGGGCTTGAAGCGTATAGGATGCAGTGCTCTGAAGCATGAGAGCATGCTTTATGGCCTGTTGAGGCGACTACTACAGCATGCTTCTAGTAGCCTTCAACCAATGTGTATCGAGTGATCCATCTGCTCTGACAATTACTGACATAGACATGTCATCCTTTTTTTTTTCAATCTTTATACCATCCAAACCTACAAATGTTCGAGAAAATATGAAATCAGAGATGCGCGAGTAGACTTTTCCCGCCATTTCGTCGACCGTCATGCTTTATGAACTACATGCTGTACAAATACTGAAGTAATGAATCAGTCACTTTACAAACAGCCTAAATATGCCCGCCCACGGTAAGAAGCAAGGCAAGGCAAATTTTATTCCAGAAAAAAACCCATTAAGGGCACATGGACATGGTTAAAATATACACAAACATGCAAAATAATTAATTATATAACATTTTAGATTTTTAAAAAAAAATTTAAACTATTTATTTATACAGCGGGATAGCGAGGGGGGGGAGGTGGCAGGGGGGAGGTATTGAGTGGGGAAAAGAAGAAAAAAAACTTGATTGGGGATAACAACTATGAATCATAACTAACAATACAATTCAACCTAAACACATCAATGACAAACTACTGAAATAATTTGTATTACACATAACCTGTCAACATCAGAACTATATTAATTTTTGACATGGGATAAAAACGTTACATTTGTTTAATTATTAATTTCATTAGACTTACAAGCTTTAAAATAATTCTTGAAATTTGATGGCATTGGGATACCTATAATAATATGATTTTAATAAATCTCTTCTCGAGATACAAAAATGTGAACACAAAAATAAATAATGAAACTCATCACAAATTACATTTTTGACATACACGTTCGTGTCTAGGTATGTTAAAATATCGGCCTCTCTGCACTGGCATTCTGTGGTTAAGTGTCCTAAACTTTAGAACAAATATTGCAAGATTTGTTGGTAGAACATGCAAATATTTTTCAAATTCAAAATGTAAGTAAGAAGAACATGATCGTAGCTTTGGTGGGGACACACGCACACACACACACACACATTCCCACGCACATACACACACAGAGGCGGGGGCGGGGTAAGAGCCTAGTTTCTAATGTAACAACACTTTTACATCGGCACATGGATCCGCGATAGCAAAAAATTAAGAAAATGGATCCTCGATCGCGCCGCGGTTGATAACACACAACCCATTTGTATTATAAATAGGAAGAGTAAATGGAAGATTCCTGGAAGGTTTGTGGAGGTTCAAAAACTTTTATTTTCGAGGTTCTCAGCTCTCGAAACCTAGGCTGCTCAATGGGCTCTATGCACAAAGGCGTGGCGGTCACGTGCTGCGGGAATAACACAGCGTGCTCGAGTTTGAAAATGGTGAAGTACTGTGCTGCGTTTGGATGCTCTAACTCCGACGTAAACCTTTTTGCAAAAAAAAACCAAAAAAAAAACATTTCCTTTCATCGATTTCCACTAACAGATGAAATATTGATGAACTCTAAACTGAATGTCAGTGACAAATCGCTCTTTTTAAAAAAAAAAAAGCCTGTCCCCTGATAATAATTTGTCTGTAATCATTATTGCACGAATGTGCTATGTGCAAAACATCACAATATCCCCAAATATCGGTAAAGTTAAAATGTTTAAGCAGCATTGGAGTACACGCGAGCGAACTAAAAGAAGCCATGACCGCTTTGTTATTCCCGCGCCACGTGACCATGCCGCCGACTTGTGCATAAAGCCCATTGAACATTTTGGATTAAAAAAAATATAATAAAATAAATAATAATAATAATTATAATAATAATAATAATAATAATAATAATAATAATAATAATAATAATAATAATAATAATAATAATAATAATAATCATACTAACAAAGAAGGTTCGGGAACCTAGGTTCGGGATCTGAGATCCTCGGAAACAAATGTTTTCCCACCGCCGTAGCTGACTGGTAGAGCGTTCGCCTGGCACATCTGATGACCCAAGTTCTAATCCCGTGGTGGGTAAGATAAATGTGGCCATTGATTGCTGTGGTGGTTCAGTGTTAATTTAGCCCCCCCCCCCCTCTCCCTCTTCTGGTTATCCCCGTCTGCGGATATAGACGTTACACTTTCAATGTTCGTTCATTCGCAGTAAAGTCTCCACCGAAAATAGCTTTTGGTCGGAGACAATTTTTAAAAAAAAAACAGCCATAGACTCTAATTGTGTTACTTCCAACGTTCTTGGATCGTCTGAGCTAATACAAAGAAACCAACACGACACTTCGGAATATTGCGGCCGAACACTGGAGGACTAACTCAGTGTTGTCAATGACGATTCCCTGTCAAAGTTGACAGCATGACATGACACTGCTTCAGACTGTGAAGGTAAGGTGACAAGTCTGTGTGGAATACATCCATCCATTCTATGATAAGAGGACCACTGTTTGTTGGGGAGATCGCTGTTTCCACCTTTGAAGACCACCATCAGACGCACGCTCGGACACTCTGCTGAAGTGGTGCACGGCTAGAGAACTAACCCTAAATCTTCGTTCCAGTTGGAGGACAAGGTAGATTTGTCCTAAGTAAAGGGACACACACTGACCCTAGACAGATCCTGATAACTCTTACAATGAGTGACAGATCCTGATAACACTCACAGTGAGTGACAGATCCTGATAACACTTACAGTGAGTGACAGATCCTGATAACACTCACAGTGAGTGCTATGTTTAGTTCACCTTTATCACGTGTGTTGTACACAAACATTTTGCCTCCCTTCACAGTGAGTGTTGCCCCGTTAAAAAAAGCTTACACCAACAACACACTTTTAAAAAAAATGGTTATTTTTTTAAAATAAATAAATGCTGAAGTTTGTGGACCTATTACTAGCAACCGCTAGTAAACAGTCTTGAGCTAAAAATAGCGCAGCATCAACCAAAATTGGTAAGAGACAGAACCCATACACAAAATTGCTCGGATATGTCTTCGTTCCAGATTGATAAAATAGGCCCTACCCTGCCTCAAACACCAAAGACGCACTCTTCAAACAGTGTGGTTCAATCAGAAATATGGTCAAAGTCACACCGGCATCACCGGTATTGATGCACCGTTAAAACAGGGGAAATCACTCCTTGTCACAACCGAACTTAAAATTTGAAATGTGTTGGCTTGGGGAGCGAAAGCCACATTAAATTTTCATTGTTGAATGCAATAACAACGCGAATTTTAGGGTAAACTCGTTTTCGCCAAAAGCAAACAACGTCTTCGAATTGGGGTTTTTTAAACCAAGCCAGTGCACAGTGGTACGCAGTTCGCACACAATGGAAGACGCTGATTTTGGAAACACCGTTTGTTTTTGCTTTTTTTTTATATTGAGAACACTGAGGTATAGTTCCTTGTTTTTACATCATCATCCAGTTCTCGGCAAGGTAAGAATGTTCTACAACACATGTCAACGCCGGATGGACAGACATCTTTGACGACAATCTTCCGTGAGAAGATCTGAATCCATTCAGCACCTTCCCGAAGAATCTACAAATCTACAATTACCTCTAACTGAGCTCAGATTCCGTTCGCTGCCAGTGACATTAGTCTCTTTTACAAAGTAATGTGAGAAGACACCGCCGTATTTAATGATCAAACCTCCACGAAACCATTTCCGGAAGGGTGGTGAACGATTCAGCCAGCATCGGGTCTCCTCCCATAACGTCCAACAAAAGTTATGTAAATCAGACAGACAGCTGCCCTTAAGACGGGGAAGGTTTGTCCACAGCACCTGCTGTGTTGTATAGTCCATCGTCCAGAGCTATTTCAGACAGCTACTCCTACGAGCACTTTTTTTTTCTTCTTCTCTTGTTTCTTCTTCCAAGGTCTATCTTTTTTTTTTACATTGCATTTCACACTGCCGGATGAGAGTATAAACCAAGGTCTAATCTGTGCACGCATGCATTTCATCGCAGGGACTTTAAAGATCCTGAGGCTCATGTCCTCACACGGGTGAGTGCCGGCAACACAAATACACCCAGAAAGCACTAGGTCCCTTCTCCCCATACCCAGTTGTCCGGGCTTCAGACAATGCGCCCAAAAGCTGCAAGTGAGCGGATCGGCCATCGTGAGTTAGATCCTGTATCAACCAGCGTCTTGAGCAGCTCTTGAGCTGAAAAACGTTATATCATTAAAACTGAAAGAACATTTTCATAACCCTAAGCCCTTCTTGGGTTTTTGTGTGTGTGTGTGTGTTTTTTGCTGGTTGTTGTTGTTATTGTTGTTGTTGTTGTTTTTCGTCTTCAGAGTTCTCTTCTTCTACGGAAACACCGCACCGTGTGCCTGTTGGTCTCCTGCAAGTCTTCTTCTTCGTTCTCCAAGCCTCTCTAGTGCAGGACACAAAGAAAAGCAGCGGATTGAGACAAATACAGAGAGGGACGGACAGAGACAGACAAACAGAGAGAGACAGACAGACCAACAAACACAGAGAGAGAGAGAGAGAGAGAGAGAGAGAGAGAGAGAGAGAGAGAGAGAGAGAGAGAGAGAGAGAGAGAGGATAAAATAAGATACTAATTTTATTTAACAAGGGTATAAGAGTAAGCACTGCGTGTGGTTTTTAACATCTTGCCCTTGGGGCTTGTAACAATAACAATTAGTATAACAAAATAACTTTATAACAATAACATCATAATGTAACAATATAATCAAGATCTGCGCGCGCACACACACACACACACACACACACACATACACTCACATAACTTATGTAAAACAATCTAGTTAAAGTTATGAACGTAGAACTCTCGCTAAGTAGCTAATTAATTTTAATGTGCTGTAAAAGATGGTTTCTAAAGGATGTGTATTTAATGACTGCACTGCGGAGAACTTCTGAAAGTCATTCCAGAAAGTGGAACCTGAATATGACAGATTGTTTTTAAACATATCAATTCTTGGAAATGGGATATTTAGTTTGGTAGAAAATCTAACAGTTTTTCTAGCAAAATCAAAAGAAAGGTAAAAGGGTGTTTTACTAGAAATGATCTTGTGCATGAAAATTCCTTTATTAAATGTTAATCTGTTGGCAAGAAGTAGTATGTGGATCTGTTTGTAATCAATCAGAGAGATTTGGTTTTTAAGATTAACCGTGTTAATTGCACGTTTATGAATCCTAAATAAAGGCTTCATGGCATTGCTACTAGCAGAATCCCAAATAGTTGAAAAATAATCAATAAATGGTTGAACATGCCCCAAATAGAGTAGTTTACAAAAATGCAGATTTAAATAGTGTTTTATCCTTGATACTTGAAAGTCCTTCTGGATATAGTTCTACTAACATTTAAAATATGTTGCAACCAAGACAAATTATTGTCTAATGTCACGCCAAGAAGTTCATGGCATTATACTTCTTCAACTGTTTTGTTGCAAAGCTTTAATGGAGGGAGTTTCATAGGACTCTGCCGTTCTTGTCTAGTTGTAATAAGCATGGATTTAGTTTTGTCTGGATGAAGCGTCATGTGATTACATTCAGGCCATTCCTGTAGTTCATTTGCGACTATTTGTAAATGAGGAGCGTGAGAGAAAGGGAGAGAGAGAGAGAGAGAGAGAGAGAGAGAGAGAGAGAGAGAGAGAGCGAGAGAGAGGGAGAGAGAGAGACAGAGACAGAGACAGAGAGACAGAGACAGAGTTCAGATATTTTATTCACGACAATGATACAGATTTTAGGCAGAAGACTAACCTTACAGAGAAAGGGTGAATGGAAACAAACACAGGTAAACATTACAGCTGAACACAAGAACAGCCTGACAGACAGCTCACTCACCCACCCACCATGAAATCTCGCCCGCCACCCTCGTAATAATGTATTGCTAGGGCGAGAACAAATTGTGGTTTATGTGCGCAGCCGGCAAGTCCAGTTTTGCTGACCGCTGGCGTCGATGGGTCAATAAAAGCAATTACTGGCTTGACCGAATCAAGGTATGTCCCTCCTGTGGTCAGCGTGTAATACGCTTAGCACAGATTGGGGAGAAAACAGCCATATTAGACAAGCCTTCCAGCCGAAGACTCGAAAGATTGTGTGCCTAGAACAATAGCTTTGGATAAGAAACATGAACACTTTGTTTAAGAGGGATTATATATAATGTGAGTGCACCCGCTTTTAATTATTTTTTAATAAGATCAGGCACCTTATAAGTAGCATCATTATTAGTTCCAGAACGATTGCTGGGGAACTATTGTTTTTTATTTAATTTACTTAAAAATTAGTTTAAGATCAGAAATAGGAAAAAAAAGACTGTTTGCATAGGAAAATAGTTATGGAATTTACATAGGAAGCAAAAGTGTGAGAGAGTGTGGAGCAACTCCAAATATCACCATAGTCAACATCATCATCAACAACAACAACAAAACAACAATAACTACTACTACTACTACTACTACTACTACTACTACTACTACTACTACTACTACTACTACTACTACTACTACTACAGCAGAAGCAGCAACTTCAACTACAAAGGATAACTACTCCTAAATAACATATGCATACTCACACGCACACGAACACACAATAAACATGCCCGCCTCTATAACAATGTGACACCGTTATTATTCACTGCAAGATTAATGAATGTGTTGGCTGCCTGAATTGAATTTGAGGTAGCCAGTTACACCGCTAGGAGAGTCGGTTTTTTTTTAAAGTTCGCATTTGCTTTTACAAGAAATGTAATACAACATTTATTTCCAGGAAATATTTCAAATCACGCAACACTTCTTATTCACCCTTCTTCTTCTTCTTCTTCTTCTTCTTCTTCTTCTTCTTCTTCTTCTTCTTCTTGTTCTTCTTCTTCTTCTTTTTCTTCTTCTTCTTCTCCTCCTGGTTCAAGTTAAGCAACATGGAGAGAGGTCAGTATTTGGATGGGTAACCATGATGGGAAGACAACCACCAAACGACACACAAAGAATGAAACAAGCGCACGACACACCCCAGTGCAACCAGCTGTGAATGGGTGCCTGGTTCTGTTTAGAACCGGAGAAAGTAAAGCAAGCGAGGGAGAGGAGACAGGCACCACCCTCATAAAGCTGGCCTACAGAAAAAGGATGCTCCGAACACTTCCCTCCCCAACGACCGAAAGGTCACGGGGATACCTTTACCTTTTAATTTGTATTTGTAATTCTTCTTTTTCTTCTCCGTATCTGTGACAGACGGACCAGTTTACCCTGCTTACTTTACGTTGTAGCCTTGTTTAGTCATTGTAATCTTAGAATGTTAATGTTAGGCTGCAGCAGACGATGGAAGTAATCAGGCGTAGCAATGATATACTGCCGGTTACACACAGTGGTAGCTGACGGTAAGAGCGAAGGCAATGACATCATCGTAGCTACGTTAGGCGAGTCGATTACCATCCAATGAGAACACAGTTTATAATGGACTCAGCCAGGTCTGGCTGATTCAAATAGAGAGAGAGAACGGCAGTCGAGTTTGAACCGAGGAGGAGTAATCAGCTACACAGTTAGTAGTAAGATCTCTCCTGAATAGACCAGGAAGCAGTGCTTGGGAATCTTAGAATTCTATCAAGTAGCCGCGGGCCTGACTTTGTCAAACAGGTAAATGAACATACTTCTGTTTCATCGTGATATATTTATATTATTGTTGAAATTATGTTTGTTGAATTTGCTATGCATAGATTTGAATTGTTCGTCCAACGTTGCGTGACAACGTGGCGAAGCACGACCGGTTTGGACGCCATGTTGTATACCTGACGGAACCACTGTTGTTGAACCTATATGTATGTTTGCAGACCAGTGGCTGTACCAGTGAATGTTTATAATATTATTAATTCTTTATGTGTATAATTAACCACGATTTATATTTATGTATGTATAGGAAATTAGAGTTGAGATTCCAGTGGACCACGGACGTAGCAGAATGTTCGTCGCTTATGTATAGAGATGTGGAGCTATCACTGAGGGCTACTTTGGCTTTCAGTGAGACGCTCTGCACAGACCTATTATTCAAGGTTGTGCAGAATTTCGTCTTTTGTGTTACAGACGAGCAGGCCCAACTCCACAGAAAACACGAGTTGGCTGTTTAGCCTCTACAGTACAGGACTGAGAGAGCTCCCCTGGAAAACACTCTCCAAGACAACACAGATTGTCAAGGAACCAAACTACACGACGACCCAGCGTGTACCAGAAGCTACCTCATCAAAGGGCTTCAAACCCGCTACACACAAGCTAAGTGCCCAGGAATCAGTGCACTTAAACTGGTAGCAAAAGGACCACAGTAGTCCACTCTTCAGAAAACTGTAAAACGGACCACAGTAGTCCAATCTACATGAACTCTAGTAGCCAGTGCCCTATGAAGACATAACAGCTGCCTAGACTATCAGCGATCGAATAATTTGCATTGACTTGTGACGTTTTAAGGTAGATTAGTACATCGAAGATCTTGTATAGAGTAGAAGAAATAAATGTGTGATTTTAACTGTTATCAAGTGGCTGGACTACATATGATTCATAGCCGTGTGAAAGCTAGTGTGACAGTGATCTTTTACCATTTTTCTATCTATCTCTGTACCCCAGCCTTAACACAGACCGAGCTAAACAAATAAATGTATTAAAGTAATTCATCGGGTGACTCACTAGCGGTTCCCATCGAATAAAGCGTGAGGGTTACAGCAATCCATTGTGCAGAGCCCAACAACCCATAAACCCCACGTTACAGTATCCTCGTCCTTCTTGTTATCATTCTCATCCCTTTCTTCTTCTACCTTTGCCGCGCTCTGAAATCATGGCAATCCCGTTAACACGCCTACAACAAAATAGATGCGATTCATTAATTTCGTCATAATTATTCAACTTTCACCAGAAGGCATGTTACGACCACCTGGACAAAAAGCAGAGAGCATTTCCTAACTTATCAGTGCTGAGAAAAACAAATGATCAAAAGCGCTCGATTGTATAATCAATTTGTAATAACCCAATGAGATATTGCAACAATATAAACTGCGCACAACTTCAAAGACATTGACATTGAAAGGGGCGAACGTTAATTCCTTTCCTCTTTAAAAAAAAATAGGGCTTGCTGATTTGACATCTCTGAGGGTGAAATGCAACAGATTTGAAGTTAAAGCGGACTAGGGAAAGTGTAAATGATATAAAACTTCCATCACAGGAATATCATGCCGCATGCTCTAATAGGCCTACCCAACCAGCTTACGCCGAACAGTGGTCTGGATTGAGGAGGTTTGATGAACATGTACTAGGAACTCGTTGAGGTGTAAGTCTGTCAGTCGATGCTTAAACACGTTCAGCAAACTGCTTCCATGGACTATATTCTGTAGGCCACAGTACATGTACAATCAATCACCTTTACGTACACTACTACCACACAGCTCTATTATTTATAATCGAAAATGTGTTTGTGTGTCTGTGTATCTGTCAGTTTTCCTTTCTGTTTGGAATAGAAATGCAGTTTGGCTCTGATTTTCACCAAACTTGGCATGAACAAAGATTTTGGGTCTCTGGGGATTTAGGTGTACCCGAGCGGAGTATTTGACTCCCGACCCTCGGTCATTTCCTTGAGAACACGTGCCGACCCGGGCTGTTATATTTTATTTATCCCTCATAAGAGGGATATAAAAAAATATCTGCCCTGCAAGGCGGTGAAGCGTGTTGAAAGTAGAACCGGTTTGCCGGCTACTAGTGTCACGACACTCTCTGCAAAGCCACTGCCACTGACTTGCATAAAATGCCTGCCGACAATGTAGCTTACCAGCTTACCACCAAAAGCAGAAGACGAATGGTCAACTGGAGAGAACAAATGTCGTGTCGCCTTGTCCTGCATAACCCAATTGCCACACTAAAGGATTCTGCACAGCAGGCTAGTCTAAGGCTAGTCTAACCAACAAATGTAAGGTAGACAACCTCTCTCCCAAGTTGGAACCAGACGCCTCCCATTCTGCCAAATACGAACGGGGTTGCTCACTGTTCACCCATACCTTCATTTTACTTAGGGACATCATCAATCGGCAGATTCCAAACGGCCGCCATTTTTAATCCACTATGCGAGCTAAGTTATGCCTCTTTGTAACTATCAAAGCACATCGAATACGGAGCCTACTATTAGAAGATGTATGTGACGAAGGAATCATTATCCTCATCTTCCTCCTCATCAAAAATTACTGTGAACTATCTGACAGCTTTAATAATAATAATAATAATAATAATAATAATAATAATAATAATAATAATAATAATAATAATAATAATAATAATATTAATAATAATAATAATAATAATAATAATAATTAGTAGTAGTAGTAGTAGTAGTAGTAGTAGTAGTAGTAGTAGTAGTAGTAGTAGTATACAGGATGCTACTACGCGCTTTTCCTTCAATGGAACTCAAAGCGCGGCGATCTAAAGAGATCGCTATTACAGACGTCGGTATATAAATCAATATTGTTTATTTTTCAAATGTTAGATTGACTGCATCCATCACCATTATTGAAAGGGGGGGGGGGAGAGAGAAAACGGAGTACCCGGAGAAAACCCTCAGTGTCCTGAAAAGTCTCGAACCTAAGTCTTATAAGTTAGTCCTATGCGTGATTCGAACCCGCGACCTTCGGCCTAGGAAAGCAGCTCTCTATCCACTGAACCACCAGACCACCCCAGATTAACTACTACTACTACTGCTACTACTACTCCTACTACTTCTTCCTTCTCCTCCTCCTTCTCTTCTTCTTTTTCCTCCTCCTTTTCCAGTAAAAACAACATATCTTTATTCCATAACGCAAAGGACATTTTAGTGTGTGACAATGTCAATGAAACATCGCAAAACAAAAAAGGCCTCTGTAACAAGACAAGACAATAACACATCCTTGCATTCCAATTATCGCACGTAGCCACAACACAGCAGTTATAAAATGTTGCTCACATTGGACGTTATTTTGTACCCATAAACTTTGCCCTTCCACTGGTTTCTTCACCCTACCACACCCCACCTCTCGACTTACAGCCAGAACACAATACAATAACAACAGTAGCACACACACAATAACAACAATACTAAAGATAACCACGATAACAACAATTACAAACAATGACAAGTGCGCCGGTTGCTTTGTAATTCATTAATAATGCTTACGATACTGACAGGGTCAAGGATATCTACCTACCAACTGGCTACCTATCTGCTCGTTCCATATCCCAACACTCCTCCCCTTCTTCTTCTTCTGCGTCGTCGTCTTCGAACGTAGGAAAAACTAAATAAATGATCTACAGTCTACATCCCAAGGTAAGGTTGCTGCGCTCCCTTGTCATCTCCATCTTCCTATATATATGCTTGGGAAACATGGACCCTCACAGCAGATCTACAAGTAAGAATACAAAGCATGGAGATGAGGTGCTACAGAAGACTTCTAGGCATGTCCTATACCCAGCACATCACCAACAACGAAATCCGACAGACCACCACACAAGCCATTGGACAACACGATGACCTGCTCACAGTGGTGAAGAAACGAAAACTCCGATGGTATGACCACGTCACCAAAGCATCAGGTCTTGCAAAGACCATCCTGCAATGCGCGGTGCAATGAGGCAGAAGAAGGAGACAGAAAAAGAGATGGGAGGACAACAGTCGAGAATGGACTGGCTTGACACTGAGTGAAACCATGAGGGTTGCTAAGGAAAGAGAAAGATGGAGTACGCTGGTTAAACGATCATCTGTGGTGTCTCAACGACCTTTAAGTTACGGGATAGGACATGATAGGATAGGATAGGATATACTATACCAGCTAAGGCCCTTGATGGTATCTATCTATCCTATCCTATCCTATCCCGTAACTAGAAGGTCGTAGGGGCAATCCTGGTCCTGATTTGTGGCACGGAAGAGTCCTCTGGACCTAAAGCAATAACCATGTAATGTAATGTAATGTAGGGGCAATCCTCTCCATGATGTTGGTCACTGTCACGAAGTGACTTGATAAATATTTCCATTTGTGTATACATCACGAGTATTTAGAGCTAGATCGCGAGCGAGGGTTATTGACATAGGCACGTGGCTTAGGTAATTCGCTTTGCGTGGGTACTATATTTCCTAGTTCATTAATATTTTGTTAATGAGATTCGGCTATGTAAAGACTGCTTGGAGAACAGAAGGCTGTTCTCGCATGCATCTGAGAGTGTCTGTGATTGGGTGGATGAAATAGGACTAGGATAGAGAGATAGTGGAATGAAAGATAGACTGTGAAAATTTCTTTGTGACTAGGAAATATTGTGGAGTAGGCTACTTCTATTTTTCACTGTGAGGATTCTGGATTCTGTTCATGATAGACACGGTAATTTGAATATTTATTTTTTATGATTTACTTGTTGAAAATTTAATATTGAAACTAAGTTTGTAAATGTATACAATATTTTCATAAATAGATAAATGTATTCGTCTGTCAGACCGGAAAGGGATTGCTTCAAAGAGAGATAAAATCCTATTATAGTTCAGCTACTTATTATTTTATTACTCTAGGACTTAAAGTTTTCTTGAATATAGTTCTTTTTAAATTCAGTTTTAATTAGTATTCCACTATCTTGAGTGAGAAAGAAGAGAACCATAAAATGAGCAAAACGTATATTGGTGTTGTGTTCCCACTGCAGGGGCGGATTTTGGGGGTGTGCACTTGTGCACCTGCACACCCCTTTGGCGGTCCAAAAAGAAAAGGAAGGAGAAAAGTAGAAAAAAGTAGAGAAAACCACCTACTAATTCTTACTCACCACACAGTTTCATGTACAATGTGTGTGAGGTAGGAAGGGGGGGGGGCCTAAAAGAGGACTTTTAGCACAAAACAATACTGCCTTCAGTCCTCAAAATAATGCCCAGAATGCACCAGATTGCACAGATTTTAACCATTATTTTCACATTTTTCGGGGGAAGAGGGAGGGGGGGGAGGAGGCATGCTCCCGGACTCCCCAGGCTAGTTCACTCGCCTGCTTCGCAGGCTCGCGCTTGTGGCTTCGCCACTTCGCATTAAGGGTTTCAGGGAAGAGTGCACACCCTCTCATCGACGGCAAAATCCGCCTCTGCACTGTTGTGTATTTTACGTCTTCAATGTTTCAAGCTTATCTCTCTGTCTCAACTTGTGTAATTGTATAAGGAAGGCCTTTTGATAAAATTAGAACATTAAAAACTGTTTACAAACTAATATCAAGTTTGTTGGAATCTTCTGAGAATAAAGCTAATTATTTTATAACACGCACAAAGAAGTGTATGACAGCCACTAATGGTGTTTAATAAATGGATAAAGCTTTGCTACCGTCCTCTTGTAGAATCAGCCCTAACATTTCATTTATCTGTTGGTCCAGAACACTCAGGAACTCTTAATCTGGCATTGTCAATGTGTGCAGCAAGATAGTTGGCAAGATGCCAGGTGCCTCTGGAACTGCTCTTGAATAACAGAGCTCTCAGCAAGGCAGTTAGTATTCAGTGTGACCCGACCCATCTCCTATCCGTTTGAACTTCTTCCTTATAAACGGTGGTCCCGCTGTGCTCATTCCAAAACACAGGTGTCTCAGCCCTGCTGCTCATTTTATTTCATACATCCCATCTGACCATGCTGTGTTTGTGCGTGTGTGTGTGTGTGTACGTGCGTATGTGTGTGTGCGTGTGTTGTATAATACGGCAATCAGTCTATATCTAAAATTTTATTATTATTGTTGTTAGTGATAACAGTATTATAGTATTACATTTACTAGTATTGTGTTATGACTACAATTGCTTCCCTTGAATATGATAACTGGTTTTTTTAATGATAAAACAGCTGGCCTATGACGTTATTGATCGTAGTGTTCTTAGCTTCTCCTATATTATAGACTGGTGGTCCTGTTTTTCCAAATGGGCTTCAACCTTGTCAGGGCAGCAGCTGTTTGCGCTATCCTGGAGAGGACTTCCTGTCGGGGCCCACTGTCTGATACAATTGCTCCTAAATATTGTTTTTTCACTGTGATATATTTGTGAAATGGTGTGTATGTGCCTCACGCCGAAATGTATTCCCTAGACATTTTATGTCACTCAGCAATAAAGTATCTGATCTAAATCTGCCTCTGAAAGAATACACTTTAAAGAAACAACGATCGGGTTATTTAACTTACGCAAGTTCAACACAAACAAAACGTTTTTAATAAAATCCAAACGACCTCGCTTCCCGGTCGTTGACCTCACGCACACACACACACACACACACACACACACACACACACACACACACACACACTAATAATAATAACAATAATAATAATAATAATAATAATAATAATAATAATAATAATAATAATAATAATAATAATAATAATAATACGTTTGAAAATAAGACGTTAGAAAACAAATATTCTTTCGAAAACCATCTCGATATTAAAAAAAATATATTAAAAATCTTTTCTGATTAGAAGAAAATACGGGAGTAGTTTATTGTTTCTTTTGATTTAGATTGGAGCAAGACGGTTGCTCTATTGCCAATCTTGTTCTATTGCCAATCATATTACCAGGTCCAAAGCCGTAGAATCGATTTTCCTCCCGGACCATTACAAAAATCCCGATAATATTTTGTTACAGTTTTACAACAACAAAAACACAACAGCAACAACAACAATAACGACAGCCACAACAATTCTTGACTTAACAAAATAAAAAGAAGAAGAAGAAAACTCTGTACAGCATCTTGTTTTGTTCAACAAGGTCATTTGTTTGTTTTTCAATTAGCTGTTCTCGTTTTTGTAATTATAATTCCACGTACAATTGTAGAAACTTGTCTGAAGGAAGTTACCAGAGATGATTGCTTTGCGTGATTGTTCTGCAGGAACGTACAAGTGTTGACATAAATGGACTCGGAGCATTTGGACTTTTAACTTTTAAAACACAGATGACGTTGGCGACGTCGAAGAGGAAAAGGACGATAACGACAAACAAAAGGAAGAACAACAACAACAACCACAATAAAAACAGCAACTACTACTACTAAAACAACTACGAGAAGCAGAATAAGAAGACGAAGCTGATGATGATGATGATGATGATGATGATGATGATGATGATGATGATGATGATGATGATGATGATGATGATGATGATGACGACGACGATGCACCTGTGGTAGACGTTTGCTGAAGCAGCGACGGCTGGTGGAAAATATCTTTTAGGCAGCCCCGAAGCTGACTGGATGATGCTGGGAGAAACTTCAAAAGAAGGCGTCTCCCAGAATATTCCGGTCACCTGTTACGCGTGCGCAGAAGATATCTTCCACAAGCCGTCGCTGCTTTACAAAACATCTACACCGGGTGGATGATGATGATGATGATGATGATGATGATGATGATGATGCAACCATTTCACATAGCTACGATCGAAAGAAAGTATACTCCATGCACACGCTACGCAGCAGGCCAAAGTATGTCCCTTGTCCCTTGAAGGGATACTTTGGCGAGGTTAGCAGCCTGCTCAGTTACAGTGTCGCTGAAAGACTACAAACGGAAAAGTAAGTTTCGTCTCCTCTAGGCGACGAATTAGGTCACGCTGTATTTGTTTCTAGGTCAACTGTCTTTTACGAACCGTTTGAGAATCTTTTCGAACCGTTTATTGACGCCGGACAGTGTCCTCACTTAATTTAATACAATTTAAGAATCCAAGAAGGCAAATGGGTTTTTAGGACGGAAAAAGAGCATTTCTGTAGAGAAAAGGGTTAGGGGCAAGGGCTAGAGATAGATCTACAACTAACCCTTACCCGAACCCTTGTAGCAATATTCCGCTCTTTCCATCACTTTTAAACAGTACTGCCGGTTCGCATCCGCGGCTAGCAGCGAGCCCAAAGTATACTTTGAAGGGATGGAGGGAATACTTTCACCTGCTGCTAACGGGAGTTTTGGTGATACTTTCTACCGATCGCAGCAATGTGTATTACCTCGATGATGATGACGAAGGAGAAGAAGATCATGATCATGATGATCATCATGACTACGACGATGATGATGGCGATGCAGTGGCTGTTGATGACGATGAAGGAGAAACGTGCGTTGGCAAAGACAACATAATGAAGGAAAATATGGTATAACAAGTGCCAAGTCAACGCATTAATATACACAGACCACCATACCGCAGGGACACCATAGCCTTATCCTATCCTATCCTATCCTATCCTATCCTATCCTATCCTATCCTGTCCCGTAACCCGAAGGTCGTAGGGGCACCACAGATGATCGTTTAACCAGCATACTCCATCTTTCTCTGTCCTCAGCAGCCCTGATGGCTTCGCTCAGTGTCAAACCAGTCCATTCTCAAAATTGTCCTCCCACCTCTTTTTCGGTCTCCCTCTTCTTCTACCTCCTTGCACTGTGCCTTGCAGAATGATCTTTGCAAGGCCTGATGATCTGGTGACGTGGCCATACCATCGGAGTTTCCGTTTCTTCACCATCGTGTTGTCCAATGGTCTGTCGGACTTCGTCGTTGGTGATGTGTTGGGTATAGGAAATGCCCGAAGTCTTCTGTAGCACCTTATCTCCATGCTTTGTATTCTTCGTTGTAGATCTGCTGTGAGAGTCCATGCTTCGCAAGCATATAGGAAGATGGAGATGACAAAGGAGCGCTGCAGTCTTACTTTGGAATGTAGACTGATGGTCCTTAAATAATTATTAATAATAGCCTGAAATAATGATTAATAATTAGTTGCATTGACGTGTTAACAATGATAAATAGGGAGTCAAACAAAACAAACGCCATGTACACAGGAACTAATAACTCGGTCTTCAAAAAATGAAAGATTTTCCCATCAAAGCTGACACTACCTTAGACTTTGGAAGTAAGGTGACAGTCTTTGTGGAATTATTTCCTCCACTCCTATATAGGAGAACAACTGTTTGAGAGAAAAGGGTGTGACAGCTGTCCCAACTGTGAAAAACTTCAGAAGACTCAAGCTGGGTCAACTCTGCTAAAGTGGTGTATGGATCGAATCCAACATCAAATACTGTCCAGAGGTAGAACGGAAGTCCTATGTGAAAGTCTTCTGGGAGATGATCCGAGTCGAACCTACAGATATGGAAACTACGCAACAATATGTAGCAACTCATCTTGCCTCATTTGAAAAGGAAACATTTCCTTTCCTTTAAACTGGAACGAAAATTTAGAGCTATTTTTCTGTATGCGGAATTCCTACGACTACTTCTCCACAATATTTGTTTGATATTGGACTCGGTGTGTGTGTGAGTTATTTGTCCCGCATTATAAAAGAGATCCGTAGGATCTCATCTTTGATATGATGATGATAATCATTATTGTCAGGGTGGCGACGTGGTGAACGTCCTTAACGCTGATGCAATAGGACGTTAAGCTTCGTTGTTCCTCCTCCTTCCTTATTTGTCCCCTGTAATCACTCTTCCCAAAAAGGGCAACATTCAAGAGTGTGACAAGTACTGCATTGTCAGCCATCTCAGCAAAGTCCTTTTGAAAATAATACTCAACAGGTTGAAACCCCAAGCTGAACAAATCATAGCTCAATAACAAGCAGGACTCAGGGCAGGGCGAAGTACCACTGAGCAGATTTTCAACCTCAGAGTTATCTGCGAGAAATACCTACAGCACCAACAACATCTATATCATGCGTTTGTGGACTTCAAGACGAGTCTGGCATGCAGCTTTGTGGGCAACCATGAGAGTGTACAACACCAGCCCTAACATTATTGAAGTCATCAAAAGCCTGTATGACAAGGTTACCAGTGCAGTGGTAGCTCAACAACAGCGCCATCGGGAACTGGTTCAGAACAACAATGGGCATGCGTCAAGGATGCCTACTCTCTCTAGCACTCTTCAACATCTTCCTGGAGCGCATCATGTCAGATGACTTTGCAAAAAACAAAGGCACAGTCAGCACGGGGTGGGGGCGGGGTGGGGGTGGGGGTAGAACAATCTACTTCGGATGACATTGGATTGGCTGGGGAGGAACAAGAACTTGAACAGCTGGTACAGAAACCACCTCCAGAGCCTTTGGAATGGAAATAAGTGCAGAGAAGACCAAAATGATGATCAACAATACCAATGGCATTAACATCAAAGTCCAAGACCAACACCTCAACACGGCGCATAGCTTCCAAAATTTAGAAGCCATTGTATCAGACAATGGGTCACTACAGGAAGTCTTCTCCAGGATCGCACAAACAACTGCTGCCCTGACAAGGTTGAAGCCCATTTGGAAAGACAGGACCATCAGTCTACACTCCTGCGCTCCCTTGTCATCTCCATCTTCCTATACGCTTGCGAAACATGGACTCTCACAGCAGACCTACAAAGAAGAATACAAAGGATGGTGATGAGGTGCTACAGAAGACTTTTGGGCATTTCCTATACTCATAACATCACCAACGACGAAGTCCGACTGATCATCACACAAGCCATTGGACAACACGATGACATGCTCACAGTGGTGAAGAAATGGAAACTCCGATGGTATTGCGACGTCACCGGAGCATCAGACCTTGCAAAAACCATCCTGAAAGGCACGGTGCGAGGAGGCAGTAGAAGAGGGAGACAGAAAAAGAGGTAGGAGGACAACATTCGATGATGGACTGGCTTGACACTGAGCGAAGCCATGAGGGTTGCTGAGGACAGAGATAGATGAGAGTACGCTGTTTAAACGATTTTCTGTGGTGCCCCAACGACTTTCGAGTTACGGGATAGGATAGGATAGGATAGGTTTTTCTATGCCTCGACTGCTGTTAGGAGAAGCAGGAGGGATTCCTCCAGGCTACTTATTTCACCATGCGTGCTCGGCGTTCTTGATAGCAAATTAAGGCTCCATTGTGGACTGGCCCTGCTAATAAAATATAGTTGAAGGTCGTGTTGGGTGTGGAGGTGTGGCTGCTGGTGTTAAAGTTGTTTAGTTCTGTTTTATGATTATTCTGATTATATAACGTTTTTCCACCTCGTTGAAAAGCTCAAGGCGCAGACCAATAAACGGATCTACGTTTGTTTCCACCTTTAACTCAAACCACCGAAGGTGCCAACTTGTACGATTGTAGCGTACTGTTACGATTGAGACGCGCCCCATAATGATGACTAATATCTTTAGGCGACGAGGAACGAGTTTTATTTTGATTGGTTGATGATTGAGTTATTCTGAAATGTTCTGTATTTACTACCTTGTTGACAGTGTATATAAGTAGCGCGCTGTCTGCTTGTCAGGTTGGTAAAAAGATCCGTTGGATCTCATTTTTGATATGATGATGATGGTCATTGTTGTCAGGGTGGCGACGAGGTGATCGTCCTTAACGCTCATGCAATAGGACGTTAAGCATCGTTTTCCGTCCTTGTCAGGTTGGGGCCGGGTAGCTCAGTTGGTAAGAGCGTCTTGCTAGTAACCGAAAGGTCGCTGGTTCGAATCCCGGATTGGTCAAAGTGTGATCATATTATTTTCCCCTTTACCAACAACTGGCCCGCTGGTGTCAGTATAAATCGGAATCAAATTGGAAAACGTTATAACGAAGACTCCGCTGCCTTGTAACCGAGTGAAGGTACTGCGCGAATAACGAATTCGAGTTAAACAGGACTCATTCACTGGGGCTGAATGGAGCATTACCATGGAATACTTATAACCAAAGGCTACAGAAAGGAATTACGGTCTGTGATATAACTTAGGGTTTAGAAGATACCCATCGCCCAGACGAGTGAAAATTAGGTAATTTCTCATGAAAATCACGGCCGCTACAATGGTGCAACAGCCAGGCCAAATAATCTACCAATCCCTCCAAAGTTGAACCTGCACCCAATAAAATAATAGGTGGTCTGAAAAAGGTAGGGATAATTATGTATTCCTTATGTCTACTGCTGCTCTTGCTACAAATTGATACTACTGGTGCTGTTTCTGCTTCTATTACATTGCTGCTGCTAGTTCTGCTGGTGCTACTACTACCACTACTACTACTACTACTACTACTACTACTATTACTATTACTACTACTACTACTAAGAAGAAGAAGAAGAAGAAGAAGAAGAAGAAGGACAACAACAACAATAACATTATTATTATTATTATTATTATTATTATTATTATTATTATTATTATTATTATTATTATTGTTGTTGTTGTTTTATAGCGCCGGATTCCCCAAAACACAGGGCTCAAGCCACCAGCTAGGCTTCACCGGACTGTTTCGCGACCGACCACTGTGCGCACAAATATCCTAATGCAACCCTCTTCTCCTTTTTCAACTTGTACTTAGCTCGCAGGGATGGGTCTGGGCCCGCCACGAGCAGGCTAGTTTGCATGATTATATTCAATAAATGTGAATAAGGTGTACCCGCATCGGTCAAACCCTCTGTACAAGGGTCTCCGCTAATTCGAATATTTACGATGCGTTTGACTACACATAATGAGTAGTTATGGCACAGTCAGCATAGGGGATAGAGCAATCTCCAATCTTCGTTTTGCGGATGACATTGATGGATTGGCTGGAGAGGAACAAGAACTTGAACAGCTGGTACAGAGGCTTGACACCACCTCCAGAGCCTATGGAATGGAAATAAGTGCAGAGAAGATCAAAATGATGACCAACAACACCAATGGCATCAACACGGACATCAAAGTCCAAGGCCAATCCCTCAACACAGTGCATAGCTTCAAATATTTAGGAGCCATTGTATCAGACAATGAGTCCCAACAGGAAGTCCTCTCCAGGATCACACAAACAACTGCTGCCTTGACAAGGTTGAAGCCCATTTGGAAAGATAGGACCATCAGTCTACATTCCAAAGTAAGACTCCTGCGCTCCCTTGTCATCTCCATCTTCCTATATGCTTGCGAAGCATGGACTCTCACAGCAGATCTACAACGAAGAATACAAAGCATGGAGATGAGGTGCTACAGAAGACTTCTGGGCATTTCCTATACCCAACACATCACCAACGACGAAGTCCGACAGACCATCACACAAGCCATTGGACAACACGATGACCTGCTAACAGTGGTGAAGAAACGAAAATTCCGATGGTATGGCCACGTCACCAGATCATCAGGCCTTGCAAAGACCATCCTGCAAGGCACAGTGCAAAAAGGTAGAAGAAGAGGGAGACCGAAAAAGATGTGGGAGGACAACATTCGAGAATGGACTGGTTTGACACTGAGCGAAGCCATCAGGGTTGCTGAGGACAGAGAAAGATGGAGTATGCTGGTTAAACTATCATCTGTGGTGCCCCTACGACCTCCGAGTTACGGAACAGGATAGGATAGGAATGAGTAGTTCGCATTTGAGAAACACTCTTTCACACACAACCCTTCAGACCTCATCCCCTCCTACCTCAACTAAAGTTCCATCCCCCACATTCTCCTCCCATCCTCTCTCTTCCCCCCCCCCTCACCCACCACACCCGCCCCTCCGCCTTGCCTTCCGTCATCTCGTCGGTAGGTCACTGTGATATGTGTTATGTAAGTCTAAACAAGATGGCAAACCTTTCAAATGTATGGCCAGACACTCACAAACCTAGTCGAAAAATAAGCACAAGGGTTAATTTTATCGGTTGTGTTGTGACTCATTTTTGTCCTAACGAAGCACAAGAAAAACGTGGATGGGTAGGTCACCCTCTGGACAGAGCAAGGAAAATCTTGGATGTATAGGCCACTCTCTGGACTGAGGAAGGAAAAACATGGATGGATAGGCCTTTAGCTCTCTGGACTGAGCAAGAAAAAATATGGATGGATAGGCCACTCTCTGGACTGAGCAAGGACAAACATGGATGGATAGGCCACTCTCTGGACTGAGCAAGGACAAACATGATTATCCAAATCGGCTCAGCCAATGTTTAGATACAGCACAAACACATGTTTAGATACAGCACAAACACATGTTTAGATACAGCACAAACACATGTTTAGATACAGCACAAACACATGTTTTAGATACAGCACAAACACATGTTTAGATACAGCACAAACACATGTTTTAGATACAGCACAAACACATGTTTAGATACAGGAAAACAGCACAAACACATGTTTAGATACAGCACAAACACATGTTTTAGATACAGCACAAACACATGTTTAGATACAGCACAAACACATGTTTAGATACAGCACAAACACATGTTTAGATACAGCACAAACACATGTTTAGATACAGCACAAACACATGTTTAGATACAGCACAAACACATGTTTAGAAAATGGTAAAGCACAATGAACTTGACCTTTGAGAAAGTATAAACACGAGTGATCCAACAGGTTTAGGTGTAGTGTAAGTATAACCACGAATGATCCAACATGTTTAGCAAAAGTGTAAGTATAAGCACGAATGATCTAACATGTTTAGCAAAAGTGTAAGTATAAGCACGAATGATCTAACATGTTTAGCAGTAATGTAAGTATAAACACGAATGATCCAACATGTTTAGCAATAGTGTAAGTATAAATACCAACGATCCAACACGTTTAGCAGCAGTTAAAGTACAAACACGAACGATCTAACATGTTTAGCAGCAGTTAAAGTATAAACAAAGTAAAAACGATGAGCTAAAAGTGTGTTTAGAACAAAAAAGTATGTTTAGAATTAAAAAAAACAAAGTGAAATTCGAGCGGAGCGGCAAACCGACCGACCGATGGACAACCAGGCTGTTACTGAAGAATGGCTCATGATGGACAACTGGATGTTACTGAAGAATGGCTCATGATGGACAACCAGGCTGTTACTGAAGAATGGCTCATGATGGACAACCAGGCTGTTACTGAAGAATGACTCATGATGGACAACCAGGCTGTTACTGAAGAATGGCTCATGATGGACAACCAGGCTGTTACTGAAGAATGGCTCATGATGGACAACCAGGCTGTTACTGAAGAATGGCTCATGATGGACAACCAGGCTGTTACTGAAGAATGGCTCATGATGGACAACCAGGCTGTTACTGAAGAATGGCTCATGATGGACAACCAGGCTGTTACTGAAGAATGGCTCATGATGGACAACCAGGCTGTTACTGAAGAATGGCTCATGATGGACAACCAGGCTGTTACTGAAGAATGGCTCATGATGGACAACCGGCTGTTACTGAAGAATAGCTCATGATGGACAACCGACTGTTACTGAAGAATAGCTCATGATGGACAACCGACTGTTACTGAAGAATGGCTCATGATGGACAACCAGGCTGTTACTGAAGAATGGCTCATGATGGACAACCAGGCTGTTACTGAAGAATGGCTCATGATGGACAACCAGGCTGTTACTGAAGAATAGCTCATGATTTGACGTACATGTATACCAAAACTCAACAAAATCGCTTCAGCCGTTCTTCAAAATATTTGGACAAAACGTGTTTAACAACAAAATGGCTCCAGGGACCTTGACCTTTGCGGCAGAGCCGTGATGATAAGTGTGGAAATAACAAAAATAGCATTGGTAGTACTTTGCGACAATAGTGAGAAACAGTACCAGACCCCAAAGCCCCAAAAAGGCACCAGCTCAAACGCGATGTATTTTAAAGCATAGGCCCGCGGTAGCAGCAACAGCAACAACACCCCATTACCAACAACAACAGCAAACCACCACCACCAATACACCTCCACCACCACCACCACCATCACCACAACAACGACAACAACAACAACAACCAAATTTTAACCGAGACAAAATATATTTAGCTAAGGTGAATCAACATGCAAGCCATGTGCCAAAAGCGATTAACGACTATTAACGTCATTTAACAGAAGTTATTTGAGAAAACGAGCCGTCCCAAGGCACCTATTCTCATTTAATGCTTATCCACAAACGGCGCGCTTCCCAGACTAGCAAATTCCTGGGTGGCCGATTTTCATCACGGCTGAATTCTCAAGACGCGTGATGAGAACAAATTGTGTCATGGTGGTGATGATGATCGATTCAGAACCCTGCAGGACTTCCATGAGCGCGCTTCACTGGCACAGTCTAAAGTCGATTGATCAGCAATAACTGGATGGTCGTGATCGCCAACCGTTTCCATTCAAACAGATGGGTAAAAACAGCGGGAGTAAGCTTCAAGAAGAAGAAGGAGACGACGAGGCGAGCAAATGGAAGGGTGTGAGTGTGAAGAGATGCCTATGTCTCCAAATATGCTTCATACGCATCATTGCTTTTCATCTCCTCGAAGAAGAAGAAGACGAAGAAGAAGAAGGGTAAAAAAATGAAAGGATGGAAGTGTGAATAGATGGTTGTTGTTTTTCTCCAAATATCTTTTCGCATTCTTGCACAAAAGAGATATCTTTATTTGTCCTCATCTCGAGAAGGAGGAGGATGAAGAAGAAAAGAAGAAAGAAGAAGAAGGAAGGGACATTGCTCAAAATATGGTTTAAATGTCTACAAGGGATGTGCTACATTTGAATCATTTTCAACAAGGGAAAATGCGTACTTCCTCTTAATCTTGCCAAGCGTCCTCAAACTAAACATGACGTCAGCATCAACCAACCACCGCAGATCTAGTTGATGGAAAAAAAAACCTGGCAACCGTTCCCTTTTTTTTTTTTTTTTTTTTTTTTTTTTTTTATCATGCATACAATTCGGTACAAAACGTTACATCCCGAGAGATTACTACAAGTATTACTACAAGTATTTATTCAATAAAGCAAAATGAAATATAACTAATTCAGACAAGAAAAACAAAGTCAGCTGATGAACACGGACGTCTGTAACAATTGTTTTCGATCTATCTCTACAAAATAGAACAAAAGATCTGACGTACGTTTTGTCAACAGCCCATAAACTGTCTACGACTAGCAGCAAACACCGAACAAAATGAAATTGGCCAATACTCCCAAAAATCGACTTCGTCTTGCAGTTCTAGGGTTACAGCCTAATGTAAAAACGATCGCCTGAACAGTTTACAGCTTAACACAGACACCAAAATCGCTGACAAATGCCCACATTGTCTGGCCTTTAATCTCATAAATAAACACCATCGCCTATCATTGGCAATTATTACCTCAAATGCTGATAAAAGCGATATCGTCTAGCTCCTCAATCAATGCGGAAACCACATTTCCTTTATGACCGACTGTCCATGCAAGGACGCGTTCGACAAGCAGACTTCTCACTCCCGTTACCCTATTATGTTTATTTTTCCCCAATCTGCACACGTTCCGGCAACATGATGCTGACTCAACGGACTCCATAACAAACTAATGACCTATCTTCATGAGAAGGTTCGTGGAGTTTGACCAATCTTTTTTTCCGAGGCTCTCAGATCCCGAACCTGTTCCTGAACCTTTTGGGGAAAAAGAGCTTTTTTTTCATCCAAAAGGTTTAGGAACCTTGGTTCGGGATATCGGGAACCTAAAAAAAAAAGGTTCGGGAACCTTCCCGAACCTTCAAATTAGGATAGGCCTAAAGGAGTAGTTGATATGTTTGAAATATCTGAGATAAATCTTAGTTGTACTTATTTGACATCTATTCATTTCTTACAATGATTTAAGACGACCACACACACACACACACACACACACACACACACACACACACACACACAGAGGCACACTCACATATTTACATGCATGTATCTGTACAATGAAATAAAAAATTATTACATCCATATTTAAAATGATTCTTGCTACTGTTTCTATTATTGCTTGATTGTACAATATATTACTAATGTCCTCAGTGTTTGTTAGCTTTACATTCTGTGCTTTGTACAATATATTACTAATATCATCAGTGTTTTTAGCATTACATTCTGTGCTGTTTACAATATATCAGGTGACCGCGTATTTTGGTACAGATCGCCGCACTTTGAGCCTGATTGATTTGGGGAAAGGCGGGTATATAGCATCCAGTAGTAGTAGTAGTAGTAGTAGTAGTAGTAGTAGTAGTAGTAGTAGTAGTAGTAGTAGTAGTAGTAGTAGTATCATCAGTGTTTGTTAGCTTTACATTCTGTGCTGTGTAAAATATATTACTAATATCGTCAGGGTTTTTAGCATTGCATTATTTGCTGTGTACAATATATCACTAATATCATCAGAGTTTTAGCATTGCATTCTTTGCTGTGCGCAAGGATAACAAATATATACACTCAAATAATAAATGTTTTACAGACACCGGTTGTTGACATATTCAATTAATATCTTTTGCATATTTTGTTAACCACGAATCCAATCACATTTTATATATAACCTTTGCAATATTTCTTGAACATGATAATATATTTTGTTTATTCACTAAATTTTGAAAATGTCTTTCTAAAAATGAGACGAGTTCATGACTATATAAGGTAAGATTACAATTATTTATTGATTTTACATTTGTAGCTCCTCTTTTTGCAAGTTTGTCTGAATATTCATTCCAGTACAAGCCCGAGTGAGAAGAACCCAACATAAATTAACACCAATTCCCCTACTAATAATTTCATGTATCAAAAATCTTATTTCAAATAATAAATCTGATATAATATTATTCTACCAATTTTGTAAAGATTGTAGAACTGGTTTTGAATGACCACAAATTACGCACGCGCACAACACACACACACCCTTCCCCCCCCCCACACACACACCATGCTGCGCATACAACTACTTCTCACTGTAATACGTTGTCTCCTTCTTCCATTGTTTTACGGTCGAAAGAAAAAAGTAAATGTAGGTTACATATAAAAAAAATTAAAAGAGGGTGGGAGGAGAGGGGACTGGGCAGGGGATAAAATCGGGGTTCTCAATGTAGATTATAAATGTAGGTTATGTCTACCTCTTGTGGTGTGTCTGACATCATTTGCTAGTAGCCTACGGGTAACTTCACTAATGCCGTTGTGAACGGCACCTCGGGAGGTTTCCTTCTTTGAGTGCAGATAGGGAAAGGCGTGTTTGGACTACACGTCCGGATGTCACCACTAATGGACTGTTCACGCTGCTGCATGCATGTTCGTCCATGGGATACACCGTAATGTGCCGCACCTATTGCCTATTTGAGCCGTTATCTTCAGCACAAATCTTGCGTCTGTCCACTTCAAAATAGGTGTGTCACTAGGTCAGTGTAACGGCAATAGATAACCCCTACCAATGAGTGAGCATTGCCCGCTTTCACAATCATAAATTATTCCATTATATATGAATGCCACGCTCTAGGGCAATTGCAATCAGTTTAACCGAAATAATTGTTCGCCCGAAACATTGTTTTTTTTTAAATCAAATCCCCTTCTAAGTCTGCTTGCAGCAACTATTGAAAATACTAGCTCCACATGTATATAGACAAAAGGGCTTAAAAAAGTATGCTACTGACCAAAATCTTTGATCAAGCATAACATCATTAATAGTCTTCAATAAATATTACTAGATTATATTTGTACATGTTATTTTAAACTAAAATAACGCACAACAAATTGAAACAATTGTATTTCTGACCCATCTGCCTGTTCAGCCAAAATCTCCTATATTTAGCAATGTGCCAGTGATGTTTGGTTTAATTACTTCATAATTATGACCAGGGTTTAATAACATGTTCTTTACGTCTGGGCGATTTCAGAAGCACTGTTAATTAAATTAAGTTTTCCGTGACAACACGTCAATCAGAAACATGCCTAGTTTTTAAACTCAGACCAATTGATTTGGGAAACCGACGTTTGCTTTGGGAAGTTATTAAAAATGATAAAAGTCATTCTACAAATTCAATACATTAGTGAGCAATTTGGGAACCAGTATGAACTATTTTTAAACCCTGTAGTTTCGGGCATTGAATAGAATATACCCA
Source organism: Oncomelania hupensis (assembly GCA_036898135.1). Lineage (NCBI taxonomy): Eukaryota > Metazoa > Mollusca > Gastropoda > Littorinimorpha > Pomatiopsidae > Oncomelania > Oncomelania hupensis. Next base: position 18,250,319 of record CM072513.1, read on the forward strand.
ACGTTTCCTGGTGTGTCGTCAGAGGCGACGAACAGGGGTGATGTCATACCGGTGTAACATCGTCAAAGTTCCGTGTATCTGATTTTAGCCGGCCGGGCGCCTTTGCGCATGCGCCAGGTCAAGTTGGGCCGGCCTTTTAACGGTGTTCTTAGGCGTCGTAACCCTAACCCTAACCCTAAAACTAACCCTAACCCTAACTAAGACTACGATAGCACTGTGCGCATGCGTCGAATTTTGTAATGCGTCGACCAATCAGAATGCTCCCAGTTTAAATAAGATACTAGGAACTTTGACGATGTCACACTGGCATTCTACACAGAAGTCACCGGCCAGGACGGAGGAACCTCACGTTACTACATGTTCAACGACTACATGATCGGGACCAACGCGAGCCATACTGTACTGGTGGATTTCGGCTGTGGCCAACAGCCTCGAGAGGGTTGCGCCCTGCGAGGTCTTTCTTGCCCAAGACAACACCGTATGATGAACAGAACCACTCACTTCATACAGGACCGGTGGTCGCCCGGGTCACCAAAGACCGCGCCTTTAATTGGCCACCAGGACGGAGTGTGCTACTGATGGACAGTTTAGCAGGATCCGCATGAGAGACAACATCGTTATAGGAACCTGGAATGTCAGGACCCTAACTGCGGATGGAAAATAACAAGAACTGGCTCACGAGCTGGACCACTATCGATGGAACAATTTAGGTATCAGCGAAATGCGCTGGTGGTTTTTACTATTGCATGGCCTTTTTGTATTTAGTTTGCCAGTGTGATTTGATAACTAGTTTTCGCAATCTCTAATGACTCTCATGGCCATTCTTTAAAAAAAAACAACAACTTATGATTCCAAAGGGACGTCGAAACAAAAAACAAACTTTGTATCAAACTGATTGACAATATTCTCATAGACCATTTTAAATAATTAACTATCGTATATCAAATACAAATTATTTTCATATTTCTTCTACTTCTTCGAAGTTTTGCGTTACGAAATAAATTAAAAGATAAGGGGTGGGGGGAGGGGGGCGCGGGGTAAGAGCGTAATAAAAATTAAATCCTATTTCAAACAGACAATTTTCATATACCATTTCAAATAATACACAGAATTTATATATTTCTCCTTCTTCGAAGCTTTGCATTACGAAATAAATTAAGAGATGGGAGAGGATAAAGGAGAGGGAGGAAGGGGAGGTAAGAGCGTATAAGACAAAATGTAAACTTTGTGTCAAACAGACATAATTAACTATTGTAATGAAAATACAAAGTCTTGACATATTTCTTGTTCTTCTTCGAAGTTTTGCGTTACGAAATAAAATTAAGACGGGGGCGTATAAACACAAACAATAATTAGTTATCAGGCGGACAGCCTATTTCGGATCTTTCAAAAAATTGCACTATGTACTTTAGTTTTAAAATGACGATCAGTTTCTTACAGTGGGATGAATGGTGAGGAAAGATCCTATCCTATCCTATCCTATCCTATCATATCCTATCCTATCCCGTAACTCGAAAGTCGTTGGAAAACTACAGATGATCGTTTAACCTGCGTAGAACTGCATGATAAAGGTTGCATTAGTAAGATTTCAGTTTTTGATGGGAGAAGGATATCTGTAACTAATTTGCGTTCACTCATCTCTTTTTACATTAAACAAGATGGTAAGCTATTCAAATGCATTTCTGGTTAACCACCCACGCGCATTTACACACAAACATAAATACAACGACAACACAAATATAATATGCGAGAGAGAGAGAGAGAGAGAGAGAGAGAGAGAGAGAGAGAGAGAGAGAGAGAGAGAGAGAGATGGAGAGAGATGGAGAGAGAGAGAGAGATGGAGAGAGAGAGGGAGGGGGAGAGAGAGATGTAAAGACAGAGGCAGAGTTAGGATAAAACGAAAGGAAACAATGTTTGTTTTTCCATTAGGGGAAATAACTCTACTTAAGCTTACATACGTGTTGCCGCCATTGTAATTGCTCCTTGCGAGAAAAACAAAGTCTTACTGTATTGCATTGTAAGATAAACGTAGCCATTTTTCACTCTCCATCGCAAACGTATAATTGCTCCAGTGGTTCAGTGTTGATTTACCTTCCTAGCCTTCTTCCTTGGTATGTGAATGTATCCCCCTCTGCCGTATCGCTTAATGGTGGTGTGTGGACGTTAAACTTCAAAGTTCATTCAATACTACTGCACGGCGGTACGCTTCTTGCTATTCGTCAATAACGCCTGGGGTAAAGCCATGCATTGTGCACGGGGCACCAGTGTGAGGAAACAGCCTTAATGCCTTGGCGTCTCGTTCACTGAAGCCAAGTTAAGACACGGCGGCGCGATGAGAAGTAATCACACTAAGTACTACTAATGGCCCCATCACTCAGATCGATACACATTTGAGGTGGCGTTCCGGTATCAGGTCGCACAACGAAGGTCTTGATTTATTTTCTTGTCAAAATCTTGTGACGTAAGGTCTTTACCATGAGTTGAGAAATTCGAAATAAATTTTCATCAACCAGGTTTTTAGGGTTAATGTCATGTAGGAGTCTATATGGAGATAGATAAGAGGAGGGAAAATTAATAAGGATTGTTTGTAAAATCGACATCTAAAACAACCGCCTCAAGTCTAGCATTCCTGCAGCTGTCTTCTGTGACCTTCTTGTCTTAACCCTCTCGCTGTGGGAGGTTGTTAACAATGTTACTTGTGCTTTTTGCCCCTGCAATGACCAATAGCACAGATAAGGGGTGGTGGTGAGGGGTAGGTGGGTGATGAGGGTAAGTTTACACTGCTCTGTCCCCCTTTCACTCCCCCCCCCTCTTTTTTTTTCTCTATCTCTTTCTCTTATATGTATGTTTTATTATGTGTTGCTGCGCTCCCTTGTCATCTCCATCTTCCTATACGCTTGCGAAACATGGACCCTCACAGCAGATCTACAACGAAGAATACAAAGCATGGAGATGAGGTGCTACAGAAGACTTCTGGGCATTTCCTATACCCAGCACATCACCAACGACGAAGTCCGATAGACCATCACACATTGGACAACACGATGACATGCTCACAGTGGTGAAGAAACGGAAACTACGATGATGGCCACGTCACCAGAGCATCAGGCCATGCAAAGACCATCCTGCAAGGCGGCAGAAGAAGAGGGAGACAGAAAAAGAGGTGGGAGGACAACATTCGAGAATGGACTGGCTTGACACTGAGAGAAGCCATGAGGGTTGCTGAGGACAAAAAAAGATGGAGTACGCTGGTTAAACGATCATCTGTGGTGCCCCAACGATTTTTGAGTTCGGGATAGGATAGGATTGGATAGGATAGGGGTATGTGTTTAGAAATACAAGGACTCTCCGTTTGCCTCTCTCTCTCTCTCTCTCTCTCTCTCTCTCTCTCAGCCTTTATATAGCAAGGGGGAAAGGGGTCAGATGATTAGTGCATGGTAGAGGGTCAGGCTCATGCTTGAAAGAAGGCGAGGTTGTCAAAGCCCTGTGAAATTCCTGCCAACGTATACTATTTAGTCTTATCCAAAAATCCAGTTCTGCCGCCCGCAACGCCATCCCGGAAAGCATACATACATACACTGGGCATTGATTTGCTACGCATCACGTATTGCAGTGATAATGTCCATCTGTCTGCAGTATCGAATAATGTATATGCTTTATGACAAAGAGTATAGAAGGTTAGCATTTGCGATCATGTAGAAATGAGACTAATAACTCAGTGCGCCCAATGAACATTTCCCGCCAGAGTTATCACGCTTTTTCTACGTCACAAAGAGTACTGGGATGTTGAAATTTAGACCCCAGGGGTAGGTTTAATACAAAATGTCACACACACCACAAAGATCCTTTTTCACCTCCTTCTTCCTCTTCGTCTTCTTCTTCTTCTTCCTTTTCTTCTTCCTCCTCCTCTTCTTATTCCTCTTCTTCCTCTTTCTCCTCTTTTTCGTATTCCTCTTCTTCCTCCTCCTCTTCTTCTTCCTCGTCTTTTCCTCTTCCTCTTCTTCCTCTACTACTTTTTCTTCATCTTTTTCCTTTTTCTTTTTCTGAATACTGTGGATACTGCGTCAGGACGAAGAAATGGCCCATTTTTGAACTTTGGAACTTCGTCATTTCATTTCCGAACACATAATAACAAGTCATGCATTTAAGTAAAAGGCTATATGCCCAAGGGGGATTTTCATCCCAAAATGAGGGACATGGGTTTAAACAGACAAAATTAAACAGCCAGAACATCCAAGTGGATTTTAAATCAAATTACCAGGACAAAATGGCTGTCACTTGAACCTCTGTCTCAAAATCAAGCTTACAAACTAATTAATGAAGCTTCATTGTATTTTCCTCGTCTAAACAGTAGGGAAGAAATTTAAGACTTACAACCACCTACTTCATGCACGTATGAAGACAAGATGGTCGCCTTCGTCATTTACATAGAGGCAAGATGGTCACTTCCGTCATTTAAGTATGACGAGAAAATGGTCGCTTTCGTCATTTACATACGTAGACAAGATATTCTAAATGGAGATGTCTGGGCGTTGTTGCAATGACTCGCAATTTTCTGTCATGGAAGTTTTCTTGCACTGTCCACAAAGCAAATCAATATTACATATATTTCTACAGAAGCTGTATACAGCCAAGAAGAACTCCCTTACTGCAGTACTTAAGGGAAACGATAAACCTTTAGAAGAAGTATTAAAATCAACATTCCCGTTCTTAAGATTATAGTGCACCACTTTAAACTGCAAGAGCTGCTCAAAGTATCTTACCAAACATCTTTCTTACTAAAGACCTCCAACAATGCAAAGTATGGAATGCTGTCAGTTAGAAGCGAACCATCGTCGTCCACCATGCACATTTACTACACACGCTTGCGCCCTGAATGACGCCCAGGACCACTGAGCATCAAACCGATCAACTAGCATATAAACTGTTACACTGTTTTTGTTTTTTATCAGTAGTTGATTCAGCCCCGATACTTGAATCCTGATAAGTGTAGCTCAGATTCGTTTATCCACGCAACCTGTTCACTCAGCAACAAGGCAAGAGTCGTCGTATGAAGTTTTCCAACGCTCAAGCTTTTTCCACTTTCTCTTTTTCAACTCTTTCAACTCTTTCAACTCTTTCAACTACGACGCAAAATCAAATCAAAGGTAAATACACTCGATTATTGCATGCTTTGCACAACAAAACGATCGGATCTATCGTGCGCGTCTCAAACGTAACATAAATATAGGTAACTGCGCAGAGAAAGAGTTATAATATGTTTCAAATATCTTTCCTACTGCTCTCCAGGATTTTGTTTTCAAGGTCGTTTTTCTATAGCGCTCTTCTAGCTCAAGCGCTGCACAAAGCGCTGATATGTACAGGATCTAACTCAAACCGCAAGAGGCGTCCTCTTGCAGCTTCGTCCAATGCCCAGACAACTGTACAACCGGGGCGAACGGGAGTGAGGTAAGAGGGACCTAGTGCTTGTTGGGTGTTAATTGTGTAGCCGGCACTCGCCCGTTTAGGACATGAGCGTCAACGTCTTTTAAAATCTGTACGGTGGAATGCGTGTGTGCACAGATTAGACCTCGGTTTTTGCTCTCACCCGAAGGATAAACACCCAGATTTGCCCAGCTGGGCAGAGTCAACAAGGACAAGGGAGGAACCACCAAACCAGCCCTTCCTAAACAAGGTATATACAGAAAATCAGACGTGACTATATTAAGTGAATAGACGTTAAATGAAATAACTTAAATGAACTGAACGTGACCATAGTGTAATACAACCGCGAGTAACAGTACCGCGTGTAACACTTCCGCGTGTGTAACACTATCGCGTGTGTAACACTACCGCGGGTAGCACTACCGCGTGTAATACTTCCGCGTGTGAGAGAGAATTCAATGTGTGTTGAAACAATCGTGACATTTGACACTGACACTTGAGAGAGAAAATCAGAGAGAGAGACAGACAGAGACAGAGAGAGAGAGACAGACAGAGACAGAGAGAGAGAGAGAGAGAGAGAGAGAGAGAGAGAGAGAGAGAGAGAGAGAGAGAGAGAGAGAGAGAGAGACAAAGAAAGAAATTTGTATCTTTTTATTGTTCATTTTTATTTTAAATTCATATTGCTTTTAATACAATTATGTTTTTTAAATTAAAAATCATCGAAAATTATATGCATTTTGTATATGCGTGCGTGCGTGCACGCTTGCATGCGCGTGTGTCCATCTGTCCATCTGTCTGTCACATGGCAGTTATTATTTTAGAAGAATAAGAAGAAGATGAAAATGGAAGAAGAAGAAGCAGAAGAAGAAGAAAAAGAAGAAGATGATGAAGAAAGAGGAGGAAGAGAAGAAGAAGAGGAGGAGGAGGAGGATGAAAGGGAGGAGGAGAAGAAGAAGAAGAAGAAGAAGAAGAAGAAGAAGAAGAAGAAGAAGAAGAAGAAGAAGAAGAAGAAGAAGAAGAAGAAGAAGAAGAAGAAGAAGAAGACGCGGAAGTGTTACACGCGGTAGTGCTACTCGCGGTAGTGTTTCACACGCGATAGTGTTACACACGCGGAAGTGTTACACGCGGTACTGTTACTCGCGGTAGTGATACACACGCGGTAGTGTTACACGCGGTAGTGTTACACGCGGTTGTGACGCTCGCGGTAGTGACGCACAACCACCTTAGTCACTTTATTTGTAAGTAACCACCAGCGTGTTCAAAGCACTAAGTTGGCCAGTGCTCGCTTTCAGAGTGCATAATGTTCGAAACACCCGGCCTGGATCGAACTTTGGACCAAACCAATGAACCAAGCGTTCGAAGCTATATCGACTGGTTTATCCTCTGACGCCAAACCAACACGTAACTTTGAACATCACACGACTCATTCTTCGGTACATAAAAACATTTAAAAGTTTTCAGTACCAATTCTACCGCTTCTAAACTAAATTTAAAAGTTGTCCGGCCCTGCAGTCTGAGAGCGTGTAAAACAGAATGGGCTTCAGGCGGCTTGTATAAACAACATTTTAAAGTTTTCCTTCCAGTAGTCCTTCGGGGTATAAACAACAGTTAAAAGGTCTAGCTGCAGCGAGTTAAGTGTGCCAACGGAATTAAATTTGTTAGAGGACGTAAAAACGTGAGTTGCCGTTCAACGGACTTCGCACGCTGGACTAACATCTGCTTGTAGGTCAGAAAGTAATAATGTCTTGACGAAGAAAAAGAAGAGGAGGATGAGATGGTGGTAGTGAAGGAGGAGATCAAGAAAAACACTAAAACAAGATCGAGAACTGCTAATCCTTTTCACAAAAGAAGAAACAATGTCTCTTCTTGGTATTAGAAGTTTTCATATGAAGAGCTAAGAAGTTCAGATCAAGCTCCAACATTGGCAGGACACGCACTTTTCCAGGAGCAGACATCGAAAGTGACCACGATCTCGTGATGATGTCCTTCCGGCTACATTTGAAGAGAGTAAACGCAGCAAAGTGCGCCAGACTGAAGTTCGACCTGGACAAACTGCAAGACCTGGAGGTGGCATAACTATGCCAAGCCACAATTGGAGGGAAATTTGCATCACTGCTCATTTTGGTAGCTGGTGAGGTAGATGTCAACACCATGACCACCATCTTCAGATGCCGCCACTGAGATCCTTGGCAAGCACCGCCCAAAGAAGAAACACCTAAACTTTTGGACCTGTGTGATAAACGAAGAGAGATGAAAAAGAAAAAGATCACCTCACAGGGAACTGATGCCAACCCAAAAATCAAAAATGACATCCGTAAAGGCATGATCGCAGCAAAGGAGAACTGAATAGAAGATAAATGCCAGGAAACAGAAGAAACAATCTGAACAAGAACAACAGCAAGAAGGCCTATCATACTGTGAAGCAGCTGACAAGAGTTAAACAGCCCAAGGTCTCCACGATCCAAGACAAGTCTGGCATATGCCTTACAGAAAAACAAGAAGTCTTGGATAGATGGACAGAGTACTGCTCTGACCTTTACAACCACAAACCAAACGGAGACCCATCAGTTCTAGCATGTCCCCAGAACTGAGAAGAAGAAGAAGAAATCCTCCCAATTCTCCGATAAGAAGTTAAGGCAGCAGTGCAATCACTGAAGAAAAGGCAAGTCAGCGGGAGTGGACAACATACATGTACCCGCGGATTTGCTTCAAGCAGGAGGAGAACCCATAATTGACGTACTCAACATTATCTGTAACAAGACTGGCAACGTGGAGAGTGGCCTACACCACTGACCCAGTCGAATGTCATCACTCTTCCCAAAAAGAGTAACTTTCAGGAATGTGAAAATTAGCGCACCATCAGCCTCATCAGCCATCCCAGCATAGCAAAGTCCTCCTGAAAATAATAATCAACAGGTTCAAACCTCAAGCTGGACAAATTATAGCTGAAGAACAAGCAGGATTCAGGGCAGGTAGTTAGTTATTCATTGCTTTCAGGGTCCAGCGGACTGCAAAGAGCCGAATCAGGACTACGAATCAAAACTACAACTTGGTTCAAAGAGGCTGATCCGTATAAAAGATCTGCTGAAACAACCCTAGTGGTAACACTGAGGGCACTCCACTAACCGGTCACTTTACAATAAATTCATCCCACGCAAACCGACGCTGAGGCTATACTCTAATTTATCAAATACTCGTTTATAAAAACAAAAAAGAATACAAACATTACTGTAAAATATCAACAAAATACGTACATATAACATGCCTACATTGCCAAAAAATAATATCATAAGAAGCCCTAGTGATCATTTGCCAGAAAGCGTCCAATATTCCCAAGCTGACCCGACAGACCTCATGCACAAATGAGAAGTTTTAGAAGGGTTTTCAAGACAAAAGGTAGGTGACTGGTCTAGCAAGGAAGATTGTATAGTAGATTGCTATAACAGAGTAGGAATGAGAAAGAACAAAGGAGAAATACAGCGACAGTGGGAATTTAAAGCACTACATTTCCAGAAAGTAGGGATACTATCTATACAGAAACCCCAGACTCAACCATGAGAGTGTAAAATATCAACCATTTATTGAAGACATTAAAAGCCTGTATGACAACGCCACCAGTGCAGTCCTCCACAAAAGCACCATCGGGAACTAGTTCAGAACAACAATCTATGTGCGTCAAGGATGCCTACTCTCTCCAACATTCTTCAACAACTTCCTAGAGCGCATCATGTCAGATGCGCTTGCAGATCACGAAGGCACAGCCAGCATAGGGGGTAGAGCAATCTCCAACCCCCGTTTTGCGGATTACACTGATAAATTGGCTGGAGAGGAACAAGAACTTGAACAGCTGGTACAGAGGCTTGACACCATCTCCAGAGCCTATGGAATGAAAATAAGTGCAAAGAACATCAAAGTCCAAGACCAATCCCTCAACACAGTGCATAGCTTCAAATATTTAGGAGCCATTGTGTCAGACAAAGGTTCCCGACAAGAAGTCCTCTCCAGGATCGCACAAAAAACTGCTGCCCTAACAAGGTTGAAGCCCATTTGGAAAGACAGGGCCATCAGTTTACATTCCAAGTTAAAGCTGCTGCGCTCCCTTGTCATCTCCATCTTCCTATACTCTTGCGCAACATGGACCCTCACAGCAGATCTACAATAAATAATATAACGCATGGAGATGAGGTGCTACAGAAGACTTCTGGCCATTTCCTTGACCCAGCACATCACCAACAACGAAGTTCCACAGACCAGTACAGAAGCAAGCCATTGGACAACACGATGACATGCTCACAGTGGCGACGAAACGGAAACTCCGATGGTATGGTTACGTCACCAGAGCATCAGTCCTTGCAAAGACCATCCTACAAGGAACGGAGCAAGTAGGTAGAAGAAGAGGAAGGCAGAAAAAGAGGTGGGAGGACAACATTCGAGAATGGACTGGCTTGACTCTGAGCGAAGCCATGAGGGTTTCTGAGGACAGAAAAGGATGGAGTACGCTGGTTAAACGATCATCAGTGGTGCCCCAACGACCTTCGAGTTACGGGATAGGATAGGACAGGATGACGAGGTTTGTGGTAGCGTGGGTTTGACATTTGTAATCCGTCCTTAACACTAATGCAACTGGACGTTAAGCCTTGTTCCTGGCGTTTGGTACCTAGGCAAAATTAACAGACGTGGAACACAGTAAAAGAGGTCAACCCAGATAGTCGACTTCTGTCACAGACTAGATTCAAACCCAGATTTCTTTGCAGCCCTAACGACTGAGTTATTCTGCAATATCATAACCACTTGGTCATGTAATGCCCAACAGAGGTCGCACTTTAGGTCTTCGAGAAATCAAAACGTTAAAAAAATGTACTAGTTGCAGAACGACTTAGATCCGCCCTTGTTGTTATCTGGAAATACCATCAAACAATCGGGAATCCTTGAAACAGTCGGGAATCCTTGAAACAGTCGGGAATCCTTGAAACAGTCGGGAATTAGAACGAGCCAAATGTCGGTCTATCTATCTATCGGTAAGTCGTTCCGTTGAAACCATATCTCAAAAACCACTGAACGGATTTTTGACCACACTTCATAGGAACAGTATCTAGGTTAATGGCCTGCCGGCCGTTCCCATCATAGTTGCCATACCACAAAGGTCAAGGTCACTGAACTTATTTTGTTGATAAACGCGTTTGGCTCAATATTTCAAAAACGGCTCAGGCGATTATGTTGAATTTTGATAGGCAGGTACTTCAAATTACGTCCCATCCTTCAGTAGCATTTCGTCGGCCTGTCGGTTCCAATTTCATTTATTTTTTCTTTTATTTGGGTGTCGGATAGCGCAGTGGTTGGAGCACTCGCTACTGTGTCGCAAAGTTAAGCACCGTCCAGTGCGGTTAGCACTTGGATGGGTGACCGCAAAACGTGAAGCGACAAATAACAACGCCCCAAGTTGACTCAACTGTGACTGAGTACCTACTCTCTTAAGGGTGGGGAAGGTAAAGCAGCGAGGGAGAGAGATGGGCATCACCCTCATTACGCTGGCCCAAGATAAGTGAGATCTCCAACATCACGTTCCCCTACGGCCACAAGGCTATGGGACTACCTTGACCCTTTTTTTTACCTTTCTTTTATTTTCAAAACATGCTTTTGGTCTTTCTTATCTCGAGAATAAGTGAACCGAAATTTATCCCTTTGACCTTGTGCATACTTCACTACACGCTAAGCATGTGAGACCATTCGTATCCGTACTTACAAAGGTCAAGAATACTGCGCTTCATCGTTTTCCAAACACGTTTTGCGCAGTACCTAAAAATTGGATGATCCTATATAAAATTGTATTTTATATTTTATAATTTTTGTTTTTTGGCGGGCAGAGAGTTCACATGGTGGCTTATCGTTCTATGTTTGTCCTTTGCTACTTTATGATAAGCTGAGTCACCACACCGCTAAGAAAATTTTGAAAATGCGTAGTTTAGCTGGAAATACATGTGAATGGCTTTGCCATCTTGGTGAGTGACTGTTTGTGGGTGAGCGTGCAGGTGTGTGTGTGTGTGTGTGTGTGTGTGTGTGTGTGTGTGTGTGTGTGTGTGTGTGTGTGTGTGGGTGTGTGTGTGTGGGTTGGTGTTAATGTGTGCATGTGTATGTTTGTGGATGGGTGGGAGGGTGATCGTGATCAACCTACATGGTTTTAAATGAGTACACAGGCAGGGAACAACTGTCATTGTGCATTAAGGATTGTACTCAAATCACCCTGCGTTTCGCTATTTATTACGTTCTAGTTCTGTGGGCGTCTTTTGTCTTCTTGTGAGACAAACACATTAGCGCTGAAGTGCAACAACATTTACAGACAAAAGGTTCTTTTTGCGGAGACAGTATTGTTTCAATCAGCTACTTAGCGCGAATATACAGCATTATTGTACACAGACACAAACATGTTTGTTTAGAACTTTTGTTTGAATAGGCCATTTTAAAAACATCACTACTCCCCAAATTATGCCATTATCTTCTCTATAGCAACGAGTTCAGAAAAATAGTCACAATCAAACCGCTTCTTTTTTTTTAGTCCCAATCTGGATTTTTCTGAAAATACTAAAACAGCTGTTATTTGTTAAAAGTGCTCGCATCTGAAAATATCGCAAAACATGATCAAACTCTAATTCATGCTAAGAGACCGTTTTTAGCTTACAGATTAATCCATTGTGTGTGCGTGCGTGTGTGTGCGTGTGCGTGTGTGTGTGGGTGTGTGTGTGGGTGGGTGAGTGTGTGTGTTTGTCGAATATTTCCGAAAATTGAATCTAAACTTCGTGTCCGAACGTTGAAAAGGGCGTCTGCTATAGCCGTAAATGACTCATCTCTTTTAGAATAGAGGTTTTCAGATAAAGGCAGCGGTACGTCACGAATAAGCCAGCAAAAGTCTTTTGTGCCTGTGGTGTTGAGTGACGCGTATCAAGGAGCCCTTTTCTAGACTGCCGATGTGACGTTATCGATTGTCTTTGTAATCTGCATACAGGTTTAATTTGAAAGTTTTCACCTTAATGCTGTGGTTTAATAAACTCTCCTATGATCATACTATCTACTGTAAACGTTTAAAGAAAACAACGACCCCAGATTCGCATTTTAAAACGTGAAAACTGTAAACTGAAAGTGCGCCGGGTGTATTAAATCTGTGTTTGTCTGTCCTGTCATTAATTAAGCAAAACCAAATACGGGACGAAAATACAATAAAAGCAATAATAAAGCACATTGAAATCTCGCAAAAAAAAAAAAAAAAAACAACGACCAAAATATAACCTGAATAGGCTGAAACACGGCATAAATATGGAATAAGTAAAAAAACGAATGATGCCACATAATGGATGGTATGTGTCGCAATTCACCAGTGGCATCATTGGAAAATCGAGTTTAGTGGGAATCAACGGCATGGCCAACAGCTTGTTGTCACTTTGTTGTGACGACAACATGAGATAAAATGGCCGCATTGACGACATCAACCTTCACCCACTCACCGTCATCCCGCATTCCCCTGCACTGGTAAATACGTAATCATGTATTTCACTGCAGCTCTCTCTCTCTCTCTCTCTCTCTCTCTCTCTCTCTCTCTCTCTCTCTCTCTCTCTCTCTCTCTCTCTCTCTCTCTCTCTCTCTCTCTCTCTCTCTCTCGCTCTCTCTTCCAATGCCTTTTTTTAACACCCTCCTCTACTTCCTTCGTGTGAAAAAGCCAGTATGTGGACAAGGAACTCCAGCGCTCGGAAGCCACGAAATAAAAATTAATAAAATGAGTTTCTCTCTCTTCAACTTGGGTCTGCGGGTGACGTGCATTCGATACTAACTTAATTTGAACAGCCACAAGACTGATCCTAGATCAACAAACCCGCTCTTTCTTTGCCATCCATCTATCAGGATTAGCATTTCAAATACGTAACGGTTCTCCGGACACATTTCCTCTTTCTAAACGTGTGTGTGCGCTGTGAAACACAAACTCTGGTGCGTCCTTGAAATCAGAGAAGAAAAAACGATAGCTTATAACACTCGGAGAATATGTTAATGAAAAATAAAACTGATCAACCTAATAGAAGGAGAGGGTGGGGGGATTTGAATTAGACAAAAACAAACAAACACAAATATACATAAACACGCATACACACACGCGCACACACACGCACGCACCACCACCATCACAGAGAAAGACGGAGAGAGAGTGTATTTTTTTTCCTACCCAAGATGTCGAATAGCCCTGCGCAAAATCCTACCATTCGTCATGTCGCATCTAATTATTATTGTCGAACAGAATGATGTCACTATCATTTCTACATCTGAAAAAGTGATAGTCTGGTCAACTGTATTTATTTGCGAACGGTATAATTGTATTCATATTTGTGTAAATGCCGAACCAAAAACTGGCGATAATTTTACCCGCATGGATGACAAATACAATCCCCCTTTTTTTTTTAAATCCCAAATCCATGAAATTAATGTAGCTATTTTCAAAACATAGACCCTCACAGCAAACCACCAACAAAGAATACAAAGCATGGAGATGAGGTGCTACATAAGACCTCTGGGCATGTCCTATACCCAGCACATCACCAAGGACGAAGTCCGACAGACCATCACACAAGCCATTGGACAACACGAAGACATGCTCACAGTGGTGAAGATACGGCAACTCCGATGGTATGGCCACGTCACCAGATCATCGGGCCTTGCAAAGACCATCCTGCAAAGCACGGTGCAAGGCGGCAGAAGAAGAGGGAGACAGAAAAAGATGGGGGAAGGACAACGTTCGAAAATGGACTGGCTTGAATAATAATAATAATAATAATAATAATAATAATAATAATAATAATAATAATAATAATAATAATAATAATAATAATAATAATAATAATAATAATAAGGATATTTATATAGCGCTTTTTTCCCAATAAACAATATCAGTTCAAAGCGCAGTACTCACGCATTCATTCTAATCATCCGGCTTCATACAAAATAAAATCAGACGCTTGCTAACGAATAAGAGACGAGGGAGGGAGGGAGGGAGGAGGGAGAGCTAAGGATGGGGAGGGTGATGGCGATGGTCTGAATCAAAACAAAAATGGAGGAATGACGACGATGATGGTGGGAGGCAATATTAGAAACATTTAAGGAAGAGATGAGTTTTCAAGTTGAATTTGAAAGCAGCTATGTTTGGGGAGCTGCGAAGAGAGGCACGGTGGTCTAATGATAGTGCTTTGGCTTGCGGATCTGTAGGTCCCGGGTTCGAGCCCTGTCCAGGCCATTGTGTTTTGTCCCTGGGAAAGACACTTTACTCCCGTTTCCTACTCCTTCGGATGAGAGTATAAACCGAGGTCTAGTCTGTATGTCGCATACATTCCATCATAACGGACTTTAAAGATCCTGACGCTCGGGTGAGTGCCGGTAACAAGAACACACCCAGCATGCACTTGGTCCTTCTCCCCATCCATGGCTGGTTAGGATAGTGCTCGGTTGTCCGGGCGTCAGACCATGCGCCCAAAGGCTGCGGGTGGGCGTCTCGGGCGGTTTGAGTTAGATCTTGTATCGGCCAGCGCCTAGAGTCTGGTCCAGTGCTTCGAGATAAGTGCGCTATAAAAATCGTCAATAATAATAATAATAATAATAATAATAATAATAATAATAATAATAATAATAATAATAATAATAATAATAATAATAATAATAATAATAATAATAATAAAGAGAGAGGGTAAGAGAGTTCCAATTTGAAGGGCCAAGCACTGAGAAAGATCGACGGCCAGCACAGGAGAGTTTGTAGCGGGGTATGTAAAGCATAAGGGTCAGAGGAAGAACGAAGATTTCTAAAAAGGCTTATAGACACTGAGCGATAACCATGAGGAGGTTGCTGAGGACAGAGAAAGATGGAGTACGCTGGTTAAACGATCATCTGACTTTCGAGTTACGGGATAGGATAGGATAGGATCTATTGTCTGGCATTTATGCAGTGGGAGGTGAGTAAATGTAGGCTAATGGCTGCGGAGTGAAAGCCTTCCTAGTTTTAGGACTGACGAAACCAGAATGAATGATGAATGATGGCGGTTGTAGTGTACAGCAGGCCTATATGGACAGACGCGTGATCTGTAGACAGTGGTGTTGAAATTTGAAAACAATGGTTGGATGCAATTTGTCTTGTATGGTCCTTATCAATGGACGGAGAAAGCATGTTTTATGTTCTTACCGCTGTGAGTTTGTGTGTGTGGTCATCGTTGTTTATGTGTATCAGAGACCCGTGAATTTTCCTTTTCGTGCAATAAAGTATGTTTTGACTTGGCTTGACGTGCGTCAGCGACGAAGATGATGTTCGCGGTTGAAAAACAGACGAACAAAGAACGAGTGACAGCTAGAGGAAGAAGTAGATTCACTAAAATGATTATGTATTTTAACTTGAATATTTGATTGCATGCTGATGACGACGACGACGATGGTGATGATGATGATGATGATGATGATGATGATGATGATGATGATGATGATGATGATGATGATGATGATGATGATGATGAAGATGATGATGATGATGATGATGATGATGATGATGATGATGATGATGATGATGATGATGATGATGATAAGCGCCATGCAGATGATAGCCTACATATTTGATTGACAAGAAGTATTTAATTAATTAATTAATTAATTAATTAGTATATGTATTCATTTATAGATTTATTTACAATAACATTCAGGGGTATAACTCTCAATCTCTCTGTATCCACCCCAACCTCCACCTCCACCCCCCCCCCCAAATTAATCCCCCCCTCTCTCTCTCTCTCTCTCTCTTACTTCTCTATCAGTCATCTTCAGACCGGGGATTGGGACAAAAACCAGAAGGAACTGTGACAATAAGAGTCTCCGGCCAAACTTGGAGATGACAGTGGAGTGTGAAGAAGATTTCCTTGTCATCTTTAATTTATCGGGACGAAGGTTATCATCTGGCCAGTATTAATTGTTGTGGATTTCGCTCTACATTGTCCTGTGGAGCAAATGGACTCTGGCAATTGTATGCTCCTCGAGTCTAAACAACAGGGAAGGAAAACACTCAAAGAACCCCCTTAAGCGAACTAACACCTGCTTTCTACTCACACGTGTCGATTGTTTTTGTTGGTTGGTGTTTTTTTCTCAGACAGCTTCTGCAGATATTTTGAAATGGTTGGGAATCTGAACGAGACAAAATGTCGGTCTGTCGTTCCGTCGCGTGTTATATCTCAAGAAGCACTGAATGGAATTTGGACTAAACTTCGTGATAACATTACCTGGGTTAGTGGGCAGCCTCCCGTGAAATCAAATGTTGCACTATCTCAAAGGTCAAGGTCAATAAGGCATTTGTGTGTGTGCGTGTGTGTGTGTGGTGTGTGTATGGTGTGTGTGTGATGTGTGTGGGTGGTGTGTGTGTGTATCCTTGTTTACACAGTGTTATCTGGGCAAATCAGTGAGCATCTACATAACTTGTACTGACATGCCAACTTGTTTTGACGTCAGAACAATGATCCGTTAGGGTTAGGGCTGGGTTAGGGTTAGTGTTAGGGTTAGGTTAGGATTAGGGTTAGGGTTCGAACACTTCAAAGTACTTAAAAATTGGGACGAAATGTGACCCTTTGTCAGTACAACGTAGGTGGTGTTTCGGGAAAGTCATGATAATTACTGTGTAACCTCAGCTGTGTGTGCGTGTGTGTGTGAGGTGTGAGTGTGAGGTGTGTGTGTGTGTTGTGTGTGTGTGTTACATACGTTTGCACTAAATCTCACAAACGGCTGAATCGCTTTTATTGATTGTTGGCATACAGGTACTTCACCTCATGGCCAATCATTCGATGTAAGTCCAACTGTCGGTCAGCCGGTTATTTGGTCGGTTCGTCACTCAAACTAAAGTTTTCGTTCAAGGCACACTTTTTACTTTTATCACAAGAATAACTGAACCGATTTTTTTTATTTTTACAATGCAGATACTTTTAACTAATCCTAGACATTTCATTCCAGGGTCAAGGTTGTTGTGCTTCATAATTTACCCAGAATGGTTGCGCCAGGTTTTAAAATATTTTTGCCTGCAGATATTTCAGATAGTGGCTCGTTAGTCCATGTTCATTTGACTTCTTTGGGATACGGCCGAGTCACAAAACTGCCTGGAAATACATTTGAATGGCTTGCCATCTTATTATCTATGTTAGTGTGAGGATGGGTGTGTGTATGTGTGTGTGTATGTGTGTGTGTGTTTGTGTGTGTATGGAGTGCACTTCGAACAATATTTTCATTATTACACAATGCAAGACGGCAAGAATTATCTATTAGTGTCACATTAGACCTTTATCAAAAATGGGTTCTTCCAGTATTATTATATGGTTGTGAAATATGGGGATTTTAAAATATAGCTATATTAGAAAAGTTACAAATAAAGTTCCTTAAAATGTTGTTTCATTTACATCGTTGTACGATGAATAATTTGATATTGGGTCAGGAGAAACTGGTTTATTTCCCCTATCTGTTCATGTCAAATGTAGGATGATTCGATTTTGGACAGGTATTATTCAACCAACTTCTACTGCTACATTTTCATGTCGAATGTACAAAATTCAAATTTTTAATCAAAATGGTTAAATTATATTAAGATTATTCTGGTTGAGACTGGTTATGACTGTGTGTGGAAAACGCAAAATTTCCAGAGTTCAGATTGGTTATGCAAAACTGTAGCCATCTCTTTAAAGAATAACTTTATACTGACATGGAAACAGTCTCTTGACGAAAGAAGCAAATGTTTCTTCTACAAAAGTGTTAAATTACAGTTGGGTCGTGAAATGTATATAGCTCAATTACCTGATATTTATATTCATTCTTTGATAAAATTTCGTTGTTCAGATCCTAAGTTACAAAATAATAGAATAAGGAAGTCGGGAAGGTGTAATAAGGAAAGATATATTTTGTAGGGACTGCAATATGGGTTCAAATGGGGATGAATTTCACTTTTATTTTTGAATGTCCAAAACACAACCATCTGCGACAAATGTTTATTTGTAGTAAATATTTATCGTGCAAGTCAATGTTTAACTTGTGTCATTTGTTTCGGGAAAGAAAACATGTGTTACTAAAATTGAATAGATTTATAAAGGGCGTATACTATTAATATTAACAATATTGGCAAAATGATATTGTTGTGACTGTTAAAGTGAGAATGTTAGCAATGTTGCTTGTGTGTTTTTTTTAACAACCGCATTACGATTGTTATGCTTATGTTTTTGTATCCTCCACACCCCAAAAGAGTAATGGGATTAAATCTTGAATCTTGAGGTGGGAGAGGGCTTGAGGGAGGGAGGGAGAGAGTACCGCGTGTAGGGTGTTGGAGGGTGAGGTTGTGTGTGAGAAAAAGGTCCCAATGATACCACGCTGCTCGGGATTACCTCTTTGTAAACAAAGGAAAATAACAAGAAGGCAAGCCATTCAAATGTATTTCCAGATACTCACGCATAGCTAAAAAAATACACAATTTTAAAAGTGTTCATTTCCTTGGCGGTTTTATGACTCGGCTTCCTGTCCTATCCCGTAACTCGGAGGTCGTTGGGGCACCACAGATGATCGTTTAACCAGAGCACTCCATCTTTGTCTGTCCTCAGCAACCCTCACGGCTTCCTTCAGTGTCAAGCCAGCCCATTCTCGAAAGTTGTCCTCCCATCTCTCTTTCTGTCTCCCTCTTCTTCTGCCTCCTTGCACCGTGCCTTGCAGGATGGTCTTTGCAAGGCCCGATGCTCTGGTGACGTGGCCATACCATCGGGGGTTTCCGTTTCTTCACTACTGTGAAGATGTCATCCGTGTTGTCCAATGGCTTGAAGACTGGGCTTTACTTTAGCGACTCGGAAGAAAGACATGGAATGACTGGCCACGTTCTGAAACTCTCTGTGACCAACACATTATCCAAATCGGCTAAAGCAAGTTTTAGAAAATGATGATGCACAATGATCTTGACCTTTGAGAAAGTATAGAAATGAATAATCTAACATGCTCAGCAGCAGTTAAAGTATCCGCAAAGTAGAAATGATGAATTCTGGTTAAGATATTCTTGGATTAAGGCCCAAAAAATTGCGTTTTTAACCAAAATGTGAAAGTCTAGCGAGGAACCCACCGACCGACAACCGGGCTGTTCCCTGAAGGATAGCCCATAACTTGAAGCACTGATATACTAACATTCAACAAAGTCGCTTTAACCGTTTTTTGAGATATTGAATAAATCGTGTTTATCAACAAAACGACTCCAGTGATCTTGACCTTTGCGGTAGAGCCAATATGATGGCAGAGTATAGGCAGGACTACAACTTAAGCAATGTTTCTATAAAGTGGGGTCAAAATCCGTTCAGCGGTTCTTGGGATGCGGCTTCCAGCGGACCGACGAACGGACAGACCGATATTTGGCTCGATCTGATTCAATTCCCACACGACTAATTCAAGTCTGGACATACATAAACACTGAAAATAATCGCACCGTTTTTCTTCTACAGCTTTGGGAAGTTAAACGGCCCATAGAAAATGAAAAACAAATGAGCATTTACGGCGACACAACCCAAGTGTTGTAAAATGAAAGAGCCAAAGGTAAAAGTGCTGTCGTTTCATCATCATCATCATCATCATCATCATCATCATCATCATCATCATCATCATCATCATCATCATTATCATCATCATCATCATCATCATCATCATCATCATCATCATCATCATCATCATCGTCATCATCATGTTCTAATAGGAATAATAATAATAATAATAATTTATTATTATTATTATTATTATTATTATTATTATTATTATTATTATTATTATTATTATTATTATTATTATTATTATTATTGTTGTTGTAGCCGAGCGGCGCATTTGACTCTCGCCTCTCGACTACAACCTTGAGAACACGGCCCTACCCGATCTGCCAATTTTTATTTATCCCTCGTAAGAGAGACATAACAATATTTGCCCTGGAAGGCGGTGAAGCGTATTGATAGTAAACCGGTTTGCCGGCTACTAGTGTCACGACACTCTCTGCAAAGTCACTTCCACTGACTTGCATAAAATGCCTGCCGACAATGTAGTCCCTGCTCACCATCAAAAGCAGAAGACGAATGGTCTGCTGGGGAGAACAAATGTCGAGTCGTCTTGTCCTGCATAACCCAATGGCCACTCCAAAGGATTCTGCAGGAGCCACCCAAGGCTAGTCTGACCAACAAATGGAAGGTAGACAACCTCTCTCCCAAGCTTGAACCCGTCGCCTGTTATTCTGCCACAGATCTTATAGCTCAAATCGAACCATGTCCTCATGGTTTCCCAGTTCGCAACAGAAATTTCTGGAACCGACGCTGACTACACCCAGTCAGTCTCCATTCACTGACTTAACAGGGAAAAACTGCCTTCAATAGTTACCACGGTCCAGCATCATCCTGTTCCCGGTCGTTGCGCCACTTGTAGCCGAGCGGAGTATGTGACTCCCGTCTCTCGGCCACCACCTTGAGAACAAGGCCCGACCTGTATTGTTAATTTCGTTTATTCCTCGTAAGAGAGACATTAAAAAAAATATTTGCCCTGCAAGGCGGTGAAGCGTTTTTACTAGTAAACCGGTTTGCCGGCTACTAGTGCCACGACACTCTCTGCAAAGTCACTTCCACTGACTTGCATAAAATGCCTGCCGACAATGTAGTCCTGCTCACCACCAAAAGCAGGCTACAATAATTATTATTATTATTATTATTATTATTATTATTATTATTATTATTATTATTATTATTATTATTATTATTATTATTATTATTATTATTATTATTATTTATGTATGTATTTATTTTTTTAAATAAATAGACAGATATTAATTAATTTTAAACGCGTCCACACCCACCACACACCCACGCACTCACATGAAGTACACGTCATGACAATTAGCAGTGAAAAATAAATCAGATGGGATGCATACATTTGTGGAACTAAAACAGTTTTGAATGTGTGGAGGTCGTTACTGCGTGCTTGGTCACATACGTATTCAGAGCCATCCATAAGTGCAGAATACACATCCACGCACACAAACACACACACAACGCAAAAACACGCCCACACGCTCTCACACACACACGCACCCATGCATACACACACAAACGTGGTAAATACACATTAACACACGCGCGCGTACTTACATATATAGGGCCTACAACACGTCCATACACCACACAAACTGAGACAAGCTCAAATATGGTGACTTACCTACAAGATGACATCCTGGCTGTTCCCACGAGTGACGAATAGATGAAGTGACGTCGCACTGCCCCAAATGTCCAAAAACCAGAATACACCACGTCAGCAATAGTCTCACGTATGTCCTTCCATGTCGCGAATTTTTGCTGTGAAAAGATGCCTGAGCCATTGTGAGGGTATATGTCATGGTGACTGGCACGAACTGACGGCGCTTTTTGTTCCCACTGAAAATGGCTTCCTTCGACGAGAAATGAGGTACACAAAGTTACCTCTTCAGCACAGAAATGAGATGCACTACAACCGAGTTATTAGAAAACTTTCAGTACATGACGTCTGAATGGCGTTCGATGGTTTCTGTATGCAACAGCAAGCGTTCAAGTCACAATACAGACACGGAGACAAAGCTTCAATGGAGTATTGAGATACAAGGGACAAGTTCACTTTTGGCCGTCCTCTTGGTAAGGAAACCTAAAAGTACTTTCGGAAGATACAGAACTTAAGGTTTTATACTCCCTTGTTGAGATTCCATTAGCAAACGGAAAAAGAAGAAGAAAAAAAACCTCCGTCGTTTCACTTTTGTTTTTTTAACCTGCGTTCACACTGCGTGTGGTAGTGCAACTTCTGCAAATAACTTTACCTTTTTTGTTCAAAGATAATCCCGTTAGGGTTCAATTCAAATCCCTGATGGTTCAACTTCCTGACTTAATGCATCAATCTCTGCACATCAAGATCTGATGGTTCAAGTTCTGTAAAATAACCAAAAGTTTTAATAATTATTAAGACGACAAATTGATTTTCTACTTATGTTCAGGTCCATTGTCGAGTTTAAAAAAATTCCTTTGCGAGAGACTTCTTTTTGAATATGAAGCCTTGGATCGTCCACAGGCGAATATTTATTTACCAGTATAAAATGCTTACGATCACGTAAAACCCTAAGTTTTAAAAGTGTAGAATATTATACAACGTATAGCAAACTACACAGAACAGAAACACTTTACAACTTTTCTTCAGGCTTGTGACGCTTACCAAAGTACAAATAGTCGGGGTACGTTTAATCATGGACTGTTGACACGCTTCAACATAGACGTTTCCACGCATTGAGTATTCCAGTTCTATCAGAGAAACTATTACACTGGCTCGGTCAACTTCCAGCCGCTAATAAATTCGACTAATGATTATGATATTTATACGCCAAAAATTGAGGTAACCATGGTTTGAGATGCCTATAAATCTTGATCTCAACTTGAAGTTTATCTTTGGCCAGTTTTTTTTTTATAATTCACTTCGAACTTCGCAAAGTAATTACATTTAACATTGAGAACTGGAGAGTACCAGTACCATATGATTACTTTCAGTGGTGGTATTTACTTGTTTGACACGCCTTGCTTTTTTTTTAACAATGCAGCCCCTTTTTCTGCGCTGAGCAAAGTATACAATAACCCTGAAGAATTATGAATGGAGCCTGGATTAGACTGAGTTATGAAACAACATATAGTGCTGTTTGCAGCCACAACTGTTGTAGCAGGTGAAAATCACAAGTTAGCGAAATATTGTCTCTCGTCTGAAAGACCTGGATTACTTCCCTTGCTTCTGTTGACCTTTTCACCTCCCTTTAGAGGTCTTTGGTAGTTTTATTCAGTTTAGTTCAACAGAGTTTTAAAGTAACTAGTAAAGGGAAATTCTGAGAGAAAAAAAATGTTGAAGTCCTGAAACAGCCAACTGTTCCGAATAATTGTCAGGTTAGGTTTGTATTCACAGATGTTTGTTATTGCACTTGGAAATTTCCTTTGTTTTCTTAATTACCAAAGTTTGTTACCAAATCCAATGAGCAAACAATTCTTCGGTCTTCGGAAGTGCTGTTACTGCAGGTGCTGATGTTGAATGCAGTTACTGATGGTGTTGACGACGATCGTAATAATGCTTTCTACTGCTGCTGCTGCTTATGACGGTGACGTCAAACGCTGTTTCTGTTGATACTGACGATGACACGTTTACTGAGGCTGACGGCGATATTGGTGTACCTCGGTGCTGATTCAGTATCAGACGACTGGCGGCGGTGACGCTGGTGGCGAGAAATGGGAATTTACTACAGGCGGTAGTTATTTCTTTGTTTGGTTGGCGAAGGTGGGTTTTAGCCCCGTGGGCTTCTTTCCTCATTAGATGTTTCAGCGACTGATTTTTTTAAACACCTGAGTGGTCTCTCGAATTCCTTCAGTTTGTTTTTTCTTGGCTGAACTAAGCCTCTCAATAATTCCTTGCTGTGTCTGCAAAAGAAAAACAGAAACAAAACTCTATTAATTGTACTGCTACTACTACTACAATTACTACTACTAAGAATATAAAGAAAAAGACAAAATAGCTACTACTACTACTACTACTACTACTACTACTACTACTACTACTACTACTACTACTACTACTGCTACTGTTACTGCTACTACTACTACTAAAAAGAAGAAAACAACAACGACGACGATGACGATGACGACGACATTAATAATAATAATAATAATAATAATAATAATAATAATAATAATAATAATAATAATAATAATAATAATAATAATAATAATAATAATAATCATTATTAATATTAATATTATTAATATTATTATTATTATTATTATTATTATTATTATTATTATTATTATTATTATTATTATTATTACAGATGAATGGAATATATACAATACTGATCGAGCGAGTCTTATCAGAATGTTCTTCCTCTTTTTTTACTCTTCCCCCCCCCCCCCCATTGTTTCCTCCTCCACTACCTCATCTTCTTTCTTTTCTCTTACAACAAATTGTGGAGGATTTTAAATTTGGGCACATGATAACGCGCCATTGTAAAAATGGTCACTTAGCTGGAAAACATCGAGTACAATCCTTTTGATCCCTTTACCAACGACACAATAGCATTAATGCCCATCTTCATCAGCGTCTATTTTTCCCGATTGCTCTTCTAGCTTCTTCGTAGGGTTTTTTCCATTTCAAACTTTACCTTCACAAGACGTAGTACCAACATTACCCATCACAAATAAAAGAAGAGACTCTGTCTCAAGAAGACAAAATATGAGAACAGGAAGAAGATATAATCTTTGACGTGAAGAAGAAGAAGAAGAAGAAGAAGAAGAAGAAGAAGAAGAAGAAGAAGAAGAAGAAGAAGAAGAAGAAGAAGAAGAAGAAGAAGGAGGAGGAGGAGGAGGAGGAGAAGGAGGAAGAGGAGGAGGAGAAGAAGAGAAAAGAAGAAGAAGATGATGATGATGATGATTACTATGATGATGATGATGATGATGATGATGATGATGATGATGATGATGATGATGATGATGATGATGATGATGATGATGATGATGATGAAACAATTTCACAAAAACAATACTTTACTATTTTTTTAAATCATAAACTGGTGGATTGATGACGCATGCATTTGCAGCCTTCGTGAGAAAGGTCAATGGCATCATTCCGGACACGTGGAGTCAAAGACTGAACTTTTTCAACTGACATTGTCGCCAAAGGATACAAGATAATGGCATTGGATGCAATCAATCTAAACTTTCAAATAAAATGTATTTCTATTCCCACTTCTGTAATAGCGATCTCCTCAGATCGCCGCGCTTTGAGTTCGCTTGAAGAAAGAGCGCGTGATATCACCCTGCATTATTATTATTATTATTATTAGTAGTAGTAGTAGTAGTAGTAGTAGTAGTAGTAGTAGTAGTAGTAGTAGTAGCTCTTGAGCAGCTCTTGAGCAGCTCTTGAGCTGGAAAAGCGCTATATAAGAACGATTAAATAAATTAATAAAATAAATAAATAAATAGTAGTAGTAGTAGTAGTAGTAGTAGTAGTAGTAGTAGTAGTAGTAGTAGTAGTAGTAGTAGTAGTAGTAGTAGTAGTAGTAGTAGTATCATTATTATTAACATAGAAGAAGAGGGAGACAGAAAAAGAGGTGGGAGGACCGCATTCGAGAATGGACTGGCTTGACACTGAGCGAAGCCATGAGGGTTGCTGAGGACAGAGAAAGATGGAGTACGCTGGTTAAAAGATCATCTGTGGTGCCCCAACGACCTTCGAGTTACGGTACAGGATAGGACAGGATAGATTATAGAAAGGGTTTAATGTTACCTCTCTATAAAAAAAATTGTTCGAAAATTCAATATTGGTGAATTGGAGTGCCGAAGAATAATAATAAGGCACCGGAAATCAAAGAGTCCAACCTCACCCCATGCTCCTACCCTTTGGGATGAAAGTACTTTACGCTTAATCCGAGGTCTAGCCTGTGCACGCACGCTTTCAATTGCACGGACTTTAAAGATCCTGACGCTCATGTCCTAGATGGGTGAGTTACACAAAAACACCCACAAGCACTCCGTCCCTTCTCCCACATCGCTCAGGATTGTTGCCCAGTTGTCTGTGGCATTGAGCCATGCGTGTAAAGGCTGCAAGTTGGCGACACGGACGGGATGTATTGGACAACGCCTTGAGCAGCTCTTGAACTGGAAAAGCGCTATACAAGAAACACTATTCTAAAACCGATCATATAAATTATGACTCAAGCCTTGGTGCGCTTGGCTTTGCTATCCCTAAACATAAATATATAACGCAATGAATAAATTTGTCAAAACCCAGAAACATTGAAAGTACTCTCCTTCAGAACACTACCTTTAAACCTAACCCTAATTATAACCCTAACCCAAACCCTAACCCTCTCCACCGATGACGGCACTCACAAATAATTTTTGCGGGGGAGTTAAACTAGACTTTTCTCCAAAAGACAATGCAGAACATAAAAGGAAAGAAACCCTAAACGGGGGAAAGAAGAAGAGGGGGAAGCATATCCAATGCAAAAAAAATAACAACTTTCATATTCGCTGGAATTCTATGCCTTCCACTGCAAACTCTGCACGCACTTTGCTCTGCAAATCTTTCCTTCTAATCTCAACCAGTTCTCGGGGGGAAACAAAACCCAATAAAACCAACCAAAAAAAACCAACAACAAAAAACCCACACGTTTAATCTCGTAAATGAAAACAAAAATTTAATTCTCTCGAAATGTGTGCATTCCCACTGTCAAAACCAAAACTCAAAGTCTTCCAAATTATAGAAAAATAACAGCTGCAGAAACATCAACAGCAGCAGCAACAACAGCAACACATCCATGAAGATTTATCAAAGATAAAGTCGTCCATAATACTCATCAGTCAAGGTTCTTGTGGAACGGTTCGTTCATCAACCTCTCAGAGGAGATTCCTCCCCTTCCCCCTCCACCCCCTCCCCCCCCACGAGAATCTCGTTTTGTTCGGATGATCTATGAGAAAAATATTACACTGGTAACAATTGCACCGAGAAATTATTTGTTCAGCCTCGTTCCGTCGCGCGACGCCTACTACAGGGGACTTTTCTTTTATTAGGTACTCTTTTATTATTAGACCTGCTAGTCTTGTATTATGGAATTCTTACACCAGTCCTATTATTACCACTAACAATGTATGTATTTCACATCTGTCTATGTTACAGTAAGGATGTCTGTGATTAAATGGTTACTGTTTATTTAACTTATAAATCAGTGAACTTTCTGTAAAAACTTGTCAGTGTGTGTCTGTCTGAAGATGTGTGTAGATGTGTGATAATGCTATTCGTATCGTGCTTAGATTGCGTGCGTTGTACGCCTGCGGTCGGTGTGTGTAGTGGTGGCGTTGGTTTGTGGTGATGTTTGGGGGTGCACGCTGTGTGTAGTGTACAGCAAGAAAGTCTGTGTGGAGTGTTGGTGTGGCTGTGGATGGCGATTTGTTTTAATTATATTAATGCCAATGTGTTGCATTGTGTATCTTATTTGTTTGTACATATCGTTCTTTTAAACATAGTCTGCATTTTTCATTTCTTACATCTACTATGTTTGTGCCGCCGAAAGGTGAATTTCTATGTAAATTTCATAGACGACTAAAGTCTCAGTTTCAGACGGTCTAAGGTAAAGGTAAAGGTAGTCCCATAGCCTTGTGGCCGTAGGGGAGCGTGATGTTGGAGATCACACTTATCTTGGGCCAGCGTAATGAGGGTGATGCCCATCTCTCTCCCTCGCTGCTTTACCTTCCCCACCCTTAAGAGAGTAGGTACTCAGTCACAGTTGAGTCAACTGGGGACGTTGTTATTTGTCGCTTCACGTTTTGCGGTCACCCATCCAAGTGCTAACCGCACTGGACGGTGCTTAACTTGCGACACAGTAACGAGTGCTCCAACCACTGCGCTATCTGACACCCCTTCAGACGGTCTGTCTCAGGCTAATAATTATGGTTATGCTAGTCTTCGGCAGTGCAGCACGTTTAGGTCTGATAGAACCGCTGATTCGGAAAATTGAATAGACGTTTTCATTTAAGAAGTAAGCAAGATCATATTTTGAGTTTATAATAATGCTTTGACTCAGTTTCTATAACAATAACAAGCCCACGCGCACGCGCTTTGAGAGAGAGAGTGGAAGAGAGGAGGGAGGGAGAGCTGGAGAGAGAGATAATTTAAAAGCTCCCTTTTTGAGGACAGGTGATTTTTTTTTCTCTCAGAACACCTGCTAATTGTTCGTTTGTTTTAAAACCCCATTTCTTCAAACAAATTAACTCTATTGTAGTCATGCTTCTATAATTGTGTCTGTTTAAACAAACAAAAACAACAAAACAATAAGAACAACAACAAACAAGGTAGTGAGCCATTCATATGTGTTTCCAGACCTTCATAAACTTAGCTGAAAACTCACTCTTTGTTTTTCCAAAGGCGTACATACTATTTGTGGAGATGTAAGTAAGCAATATAGCACGAAGAATTTCTTTGCATAGAGACAATAAAGGATTCTGCATTCTGTATTCTGTACATGAAAAGATAATGATTGGCCACCCATTGAGCTATGCCCAAGCTAACATTTATTAAAATCTGTTCGACCAATGTTGTGATACAACGCAAACCCTGTTGATAAAATAATGGACCTCCCAGCTTCTTTAACCTTTTTCAAAGTGCAAACGCCAATGATATAAAAAGACTGACTATCCTATCCTATCCTATCCTATCCTATCCTAACCTATCCTATCCTATCCTGTAACTCGAAGGTCATTGGGGCACAACAGATGATCGTTTAACCAGCGTACTCCATCTTTCCCTGTCCTCAGCAACCCTCATGGCTTCGCTCAGTGTCAAACCAGTCCATTCTCGAATGTTGTCCTCCAATCTCTTTATCTGTCTCTATTTTCTTCTGCCTCCTAGCACCGTGCCTTACAGGCTGGTAAAAAAGTATGACTAAAATGTGTAAACTCCTCCTTTGTTATAAGAGTGCAAAAAAAACAAGTTTTGGTCAGAAACGTGAAATAGCGACTGAAGGTTCAACCGTCTGACCGACTATTCTACCAAAAGGACTTCTGTGGAATAATTGAATTGGATATGAGGTGAAGTAGCCCTAAGTGTATACCTAAAGTCTTCAGAATGGGTCCAGTGGTTTCTGAGATATAGAGCATAACGTATAGCAAAGAACTGGCCCCCACGTCCACGACCTTAACGTTTGAGTTAGAAAACGTAAAATGGCACGGAAAAGCTGGCCACTGTGTAAATGTTCTTGTGAAGTTTGAACCGCAACTGTCCGTGCTCCATCCTTCACCAACCCCAGTCCGATCCATTGTCCACTTAGCAAAGAACTTCAAACCAGACCGACATGCTAAAGGCGCTGTAACGTCTTTACAATGTTCCCGATAATTGGATCTGATCGGTTGGTACACTGACTGGTATTGCTGTATGCATTCAGGTCAAAGGCAAAAAAAAATCTACGGGCGGCGCGTGCAGGACTATTTCTAGCATTATTCCAAGATTAACCTGAAAGGATCAGGAAGCTAGGTAAGGCTGCTGCGCGCCCTTGTCATCTCCATCTTCCTATACGTTTGCGAAACATGGACCCTCACAGCAGCTCTACAACGAAGAATACAAAGCATGGAGATCTGGTGCTACAGAAGACTTCTGGGCATTTCATATACCCAGCACATCACCAACTACGCAATCCGACAGACCATCACACAAGCCATTGAACAACACGATGACCTGCTCACAGTGGTGAACAAACGGAAACTCCGATGGTATGGCCAAGTCACTAGATCATCAGGTCTTGCGAAGACCATCCTGCAAGGCACAGTGCAAGGAGGTAGAAGAAGAGGGATACCGAAAAAGAGGTGGGAGGACAACATTCGAGAATGGACTGGCTTGACACTGAGCGAAACCATCAGTGTTGCTGATGACAGGGAAAGATGGAGTACGCTGGTTAAACGATCATCTGTGTTGCCCCTACGACCTCCGAATTACGGGATAGGATAGGATATGATCAGGAAGATGAAGGCTAATGCTAGCATTACTCTAAGCTTAATCTGAAATGATACGAAGCTGAAAGCTAATGCTTGTCAATCAAGCTAAATTATTATTTTCGCAGTTGAGACAATTAAGATTTGAATTCTCATAGTTCTGTCCTAATGAGCTCGTCACCCAACAAGGTCTTATACCGCTGCTTCCAAATTTGGATTACACCCTGCATGGAATATTTAGGGGACAAACACACACTCACACACACAGGCGCACACACACATACATACATACATAACACATACCATCATCACCATCACCACTACCACCCCACACGCACAAACACAGAACATTAAACAGTTTCGTATCCCGATTGACAATGTTGTTTGCGTTATTTCCTTTTAAGCAATGACTGACCCTTTCTAAATTAAAGCCCTTCTGTGACAACTTCATGCACACGAACTCTGATGACTATTTTGCCTAAACTGTCAAACTAAGCTGACTAACAATTGGCTTGTACAGTACAGATGTGCTGAATATCTTCCGGACTAGGTCAAGACAAATTGCAAGTAATTGATTATAGGTAATCATCATCATCTCCTTCCATCATCACCATCATCATCATTATTATCATCATCTTCTTCTTCTTCTTGGACCTAAACTTCATATAGGATTTCTTCTTGTTCTTGTTCTTCTTGTAGCACAGACTCTATCTCAGGTGCTAGGCAAGTCAACCGCTTGAACTTTGAAGGGACGCCTATCCTATCCTATCCTATCCCGTAACTCGGAGGTCGTTGGGGCACCACAGGTGATCGTATAACCAGCGTACTCCATCTTTCTCTGTCCTCAGCAACCCTCATAGCTTCGGACGCAAATAGTTGCTAATGACATATCCAAGATAAATCACAATACAATAGTTTGGATGTTCTTGAAGCCAAGGAATTCCCGATGACGTTTTGCATAACCCTTTTAAGACTGCACATTTCTAATTAGTCTTTCCGATAAAAGTTATTGCCCCTGAGGCCAAAAGGTTGAGCGGCAGTTGAGAGAGAAGTCGAGCACTTGACAAAGGTTTCAAGTGGAAGCGATAATGATGCCAAGGCTTTTTATAATACGCGCGCACGCACACAAACACACACACACACACATCTTAATACGCGATTATACGCGCTCACTCACCCCAGACACCCCTTGGGGTCATGAGCAATCTTGTCACTGTAGATTGTTCTAACCTATAAAGGGAACAGTGAAAGCCCCAGTTGAAAACCTGTCTTGCCTTTGTAGGCATGACTAATTCACTGCGGCAACAGTTCCCCCCGTTGGAGTGCCGGGGGTTTCAGTATAAATAGTATCCCCACTTTCTGGAAATTTAGTGCTTTAAATTCCCACTATCGCTGTCTTCATCATTTGCTCTTTCCCATTCCTGATCTGTCCTATCACTCTGCTATACTTTCTTCTTCTTCGCTAGATCAATGACCTACCTTTTTTCTTGAAAACTCTTCCTGGACAAGACTCCTTGTTTGTGTATGAGGTCTGTTGGATCAGCTTGGGAGTGTTGGACGCTTTCTGCCGGGTGGTCACTAGGGCTTCCTATGATTGTATTATTTCGCACTATAGGCATTTTATATGTATGTGTTTTTTTGATGATTTATAATGATGGTTGTATTCTATTTTGTTTTTGTAACCGGGGTGTTCGCGTAGTTGAGGTCAACCCTCAGCCGTCCCCCGCGTGGGATGTCTTTATTGTAAAGTGACTGGCCGGTGGAGGGCATTCAATTTTCCCACTAGGGTTGTTTCGGCAGATCTTTTATGCGGATCGGGGGTTGTCCGGTCCTGATTTGGCTCGGAAGAGTCCGCTGGACCTAAAGCAACAATAAATCAATCAATCAACTCACCCCAGACAAGAATAAATTTGGAATATATTTTCATACATCTAAAAACAATAGGTGGTCTGGTTCCATTGATATTGTGTTGCATAGTCTGGCTATAATTATATTTGTTCGCCTAATGTATAGTCTGGGGCTTCTTTTTTTTTTAACAAGAGAAAATGTAGAAATAGAACTTACAACTAACGTGTTGACAATGACGATTTCCCGTCGACGTTCACAGTATTAGACATTCAAGTTAAGGTAAAAGGCTTTCTGGAATGTCTCTACGAGGTTTAAAAAAATTGTTTATAGTTTACAGGCATCTTAGACGAAATTTTAAATTTTAAAACAAAAAGTTACCCAAGTTGGGGTGCCGGGGGTTTCAGTATAAATAGTATCCCCACTTTCTGGAAATTTAGTGCTTTAAATTCCCACTGTCGCTGTCTTTCTCCTTTGTTCTTTCTCATTCCTACACTGTTCTATCAATCTACTATACTATCTTCTTCTTCGCTAGACCAGTCCCTTACCTTTTTTCTTGAAAAATCTTCCGGGACAACACCCCTTA
>CM072513.1:18287730-18295230 GCA_036898135.1 Oncomelania hupensis
AAAAAGCATGATAACGTTCGCTCCAGTCATTGTTGGGATAATGGCCAAAAGTGTGTTTTGAACAACACAAAAAGTTAAATTCAGAGCGACGCACTGACTGACAACCGAACTGCTACTGAACTGAAGGGTGGCCCATGATTTGAGGTACTTGGTCATCCAAATCGCTTTAGCCGGTTGTGTGTGTGTGTGTGTGTGGGTGTGTGTGTGGGTGTGTGTGTGTGTGTGTGTGTGTGTGTGGGTGGGTGTGTGTGTGTCGGGTCTTCCTTGTAGAGGTGGCAGTGTCCTTTGACACATTTATAGACCGTTGTTACGAGTCAAAGTTTAAAAAGTACCTGCCCCTCTGCATGGAGATCTCTGCCTATGGTTTTGCCTGCAGGACTGTGATTCTGGTCTTCGGCAGCTTAGGTAACGTGCACCGCAGAGTTGCATCGGGACTTAAACTGACTGGCTTAAACAATTCCACTGCCCGATGGCTGGCTAAGTATCTTAGCGTGAGTGCCATCATTGGTTCTAATCGTGTCTGGCAGAAAAGATGTCAAGATTTACAAGTTTAAGACACTTTGATCCGTTGTTTTTGTGCACTCCAGTATTCAGCAACAATTAATTTACATTAATTAATATTTATTCGATGTCTGCAGTTATAGTAATGATACTTTGTAAAGGTCAGTTCAATGTCTTCCTTATTATATATGTATAATTGTCCATGCATACGATAAATAAGGTTTCACTCTTGAGTATAATTATGTGCGACCTAATTTGACTGTTTTTTGTAAAGGCTAACAGTAACAAAAATGCAAGGTTGCTTCACTTGTGTCGTAGATGGATGTGTGTTGAACATGGATGTTTCAATAATCTTCTTTTTCAGAAAATGCATGATTGTCTTTAATAATGTGCATTGTTATTCTGAATAAATTCCGTAAACTGTGTGTGGGCGCGGGAGTGCGTGTTTGTTTGTTTGTTTGATTCTGGAGATACTGGACAATAGACGTTTATCAACTAAATGACTGTAGTGACTCTGCGATAGAGCAAACATGTGGTTAGGAAAGGCAGGTCGTCTATGTCATGTTTCTTTCCAGCTTGATCAATATCCGTTCAGTTGGTATATGGCTTCCAACGGGCGGGCAGACCGACCGACTGACCGACATTTTTTGCTCGCTCTGTTTCCTCATTATTTCCAAGTATTTCCAGATAAGTTTAGATATTAAAAAACTGAGGTGGGTTTTGTTTTTTTTTTCTTAAGCTGTAAGCAATGGCATACAATTCAGACATTTGCAGTCAGCTGGAATATATACTTGTAGTCTGTACTCGTCAAAATAATAATTTGACGGCGAAACAGAAATCACGCATTTGCAGTCTGGAATATTCCATCAGTCTTGATAAATGGCAACTGGCGGGTTTGTATTGTCATACATCTGTCTGTTGATACGAAATGAGAAAGGTTGGGGTTGTAAATCATGGGCACAGAATTTTGGAATAGCCTACCCGTGACAATAACTGGTTACGGGCGTGACAAGAATAAAATGTGTGATGACATACATGCATGTCTGTGAGGAAGAAATGTAGGGACCCTGTGATAGCAAACCGAGACTTCCTGAGATGGTACTCTGGAAGCACTAATCCAATGGATAAAATCCGCGAAGCAGTAATTCCGTACCCTACGCGGATTTTTCCTCTGTGTAAATGATTCTTGAATACCACACGGCGACACTCCTTATACGTTAGCAGTCTCCAATCTTTCACTGTCACAATGTTGGTGTGGCCTGGGGACGCAGTTGTTTAGTCGCCGGTTTCTTATGCCGAAGGAAACGGGTTCGATTCCCGCAAGATGATGACTTGTGTGACTTGGGTACGAGTCCGAGGTTGTTGTTTTCGAGTACTCCGGACTCCTACCGTTTTTTCAATAATGGTATTGGATGCAGTCCGTCTTCAAATGGCGACCGGCCTTTACATCACATGTTTGAGTGATGAATATGTGTTTGTTGTATATGTAGGAGTGTCTGTAACATGTGACCGTGTATGTTGGTTACAGATCGCCGCGCTTTAAGTCTCATTTAGGAATAAGGTGCGTAACCCTAACCCATCATCATCATCATTATTATTATTATTATTATTATTATTATTATTATTATTATTATTATTATTATTATTATTATTATTATTATTATTAACAGTAGTAGTAGTAGTAGTAGCGGTAGTAAGAAGTATTAATAGTAGTAGCAGTACTACTACTACTACTACTACTACTACTACTACTACTACATAAAATGATTGGATATCTGATTCGAATGACCCGAGCCATTGTGACTTGTCATGCACCTGTCGTACAAGTACGTTTAGTACGTATTGGAAGACGAACACATTGAACAGGAATTAGTAGAGTTTATATGTGTCCGAGATTGTCTGGTGGACGGCGCGATGGCAACGGCTAATTGCACTCGGATGCAGGTGGTAGGAAGCTGGTATGAGTGAAATTATTGCAGGACTTAATTTCCGTTCAACAACGTGACGTAGACAACAGCACGGTTAGCAACCCGCCCTCGCTAGTTTCACAATGACACCCACGATGTAAGGTGGTACAACACAACTATGTTCAGCAATAGCAGAAATACCCAGAGTGGATTCTTAACCTGTGAGATCAGGAGAAAGAGGGAGAGGGAAGACAACGTGAGAGAAAGTGAGACAAAACTTACAAGAGCGAGAGAGAGAGAGAGAGAGAGAGAGAGAGAGAGAGAGGGAGGGAGGGAGGGAGATTAATTCAGATAAGAGAGAGAAGTCAAAGCCCTACAATAGGATAACAAGATTCTCTCTCTCTCTCTCTCTCTCTCTCTCTCTCTCTCTCTCTCTCTCTTTCTCTTTCTCTTTCTCTCTCTCTCTCTCCTCGTCGTGCGTGTGTGGGACGGGGGGAATGAGGAAGGATATTGGAGAGGAGGAACATTAATATTCTTAGTTATTTCTGTTAATTCTTACCATTGTTAAGGTATTAGGCCTACATTCCATCGAAAAAAAGGTAAAAAGGTAAAAAGGTAAAGGTAGTGCCATAGCCTTGTGGCCGTAGGGGAGCGTGATGTTGGAGATCACACTTATCTTGGGCCAGCGTAATGAGGGTTATGCCCATCTCTCTCCCTCGCTGCTTTACCTTCCCCACCCTTAAGAGATTAGGTACGCAGTCACAGTTGAGTCCACTGGGGGCGTTGTTATTTGTCGCTTCACGTTTTGCGGTCACCCATCCAAGTTCTAACCGCACTTGACGGTGCTTAACTTGCGTCGTAAACATGTCACAAACAAGCAAAAGTTTTAGAAGGCAATTTATTTTGTTATTTATTTAGACAGAGACTGAGAAGAGATACAGATACAGATGGACAGACACAGAGAGACAAGGAGAGAGAGAGAGAGAGAGAGAGAGAGAGAGAGAGAGAGAGAGAGAGAGAGAGAGAGAGAGAGTGAGTGAGTGAGAGAGAGAGAAATAGAGAGAAAGACAGACAAAAGACAAAGACAGAGTGAAACAAAGATGGAGGCAGAGAGAAGAGAGAGACAGATACAAATAAAGAGAAAGATAGACAAAAGACAAAGACAGAGTAAAAACAAAGGTGGAGGCAGAGAAAAGAGAGAGACAGAGAGTGGTGGAGGAGACAGAGATAGAAAGATAGAGACAAAAACACACAGACAGAGAGAAATACAGAAACAGGGACAACAGAGAGAGAGTGAGAGAGAGAGAGAGAGAGAGAGAGAGAGACAGACAGACAGACAGACAGACAGACGGACAAAGAGACAGAGGCAAAGACAGACACAGACAAACAGACAGAGGCCGTCAGGGACACAGACAAGCAGATACAGTCAGACAGAGTCAAAGAGAAAAGTGAATTGATCTAGAAATGTGGAGGCTGCGTGTACACATAAACATTTAATAAATGCTAATTCCTTTCCTTCCTTTTTCGTTTCTTTCATTCCGACCTTTCTTCTTTTTTTGTTCTTCGTCGCTTCTTCCAATTTTTTTTCTTTCTTTCTTCTCTTCTTCCTTCCTTTTGTCTGCTCCTTTTCTGACTTTGCGATGTGAAAACTTTTTCTTCTTCTTTTGAGAAAAACATATTCAACATTTCACAATGTTTTAAAGGATGATGTTAAGCTTGAAAGGACAAAAACGAAGGGAGAAAAATAAATTCACCATGTTGCACTATCACGCGACAGAATCTTTTAATGAAAAACGCATATAGACAACATTTTAAAACAATAAAAAAGGTAGTACTAATTTTTTTTTTTTAAGGCGGTGATGTCTGCCCATAAAAATACACTTTCATCTTCACTCTCTCTTCTCTTTCTCTTTTCTTCTCTCTCTCCTCTTTTCTCTCTCTTTCTCTCTCTTTCTCTCTCTCTCCTCTTTCTGTCTCTGTTCTTCTCTCTCTCCTCTTCTCTCAATCTCTCACCTTCCCTCTCTTTCTCTCTCTCTCTCCTCCTTCTCTCTCTCTCTCCTTTTCTCTCTCTCCTTTTCTCTCTCTCCTATTTCTCTCTCTCCTTCTCTCTCTCCTTTTTCTCTCTCCCCTCTTCTCTCTCTACATATATTCTCTTCTGTCTCTCTCTCTCCTCTTTCTCTCTCTCCCTCTCTCCCTCTCTCTCTCTTCTCTTTTCTCTCTCCTCTTCATTCTCACTCGCTCTCTCTCTCTGAGATGGTACTCTGGAAGCACTAATCCAATGGATAAAATCCGCGAAGCAGTAATTCCGTACCCTACGCGGATTTTTCCTCTGTGTAAATGATTCTTGAATACCACACGGCGACACTCCTTATACGTTAGCAGTCTCCAATCTTTCACTGTCACAATGTTGGTGTGGCCTGGGGACGCAGTTGTTTAGTCGCCGGTTTCTTATGCCGAAGGAAACGGGTTCGATTCCCGCAAGATGATGACTTGTGTGACTTGGGTACGAGTCCGAGGTTGTTGTTTTCGAGTACTCCGGACTCCTACCGTTTTTTCAATAATGGTATTGGATGCAGTCCGTCTTCAAATGGCGACCGGCCTTTACATCACATGTTTGAGTGATGAATATGTGTTTGTTGTATATGTAGGAGTGTCTGTAACATGTGACCGTGTATGTTGGTTACAGATCGCCGCGCTTTAAGTCTCATTTAGGAATAAGGTGCGTAACCCTAACCCATCATCATCATCATTATTATTATTATTATTATTATTATTATTATTATTATTATTATTATTAATATTATTATTATTATTAACAGTAGTAGTAGTAGTAGTAGCGGTAGTAAGAAGTATTAATAGTAGTAGCAGTACTACTACTACTACTACTACTACTACTACTACTACTACTACTACTACTACTACTACTACTACATAAAATGATTGGATATTTGATTCGAATGACCCGAGCCATTGTGACTTGTCATGCACCTGTCGTACAAGTACGTTTAGTACGTATTGGAAGACGAACACATTGAACAGGAATTAGTAGAGTTTATATGTGTCCGAGATTGTCTGGTGGACGGCGCGATGGCAACGGCTAATTGCACTCGGATGCAGGTGGTAGGAAGCTGGTATGAGTGAAATTATTGCAGGACTTAATTTCCGTTCAACAACGTGACGTAGACAACAGCACGGTTAGCAACCCGCCCTCGCTAGTTTCACAATGACACCCACGATGTAAGGTGGTACAACACAACTATGTTCAGCAATAGCAGAAATACCCAGAGTGGATTCTTAACCTGTGAGATCAGGAGAAAGAGGGAGAGGGAAGACAACGTGAGAGAAAGTGAGACAAAACTTACAAGAGCGAGAGAGAGAGAGAGAGAGAGAGAGAGAGAGAGAGAGAGAGGGAGGGAGGGAGGGAGATTAATTCAGATAAGAGAGAGAAGTCAAAGCCCTACAATAGGATAACAAGATTCTCTCTCTCTCTCTCTCTCTCTCTCTCTCTCTTTCTCTTTCTCTTTCTCTCTCTCTCTCTCCTCGTCGTGCGTGTGTGGGACGGGGGGAATGAGGAAGGATATTGGAGAGGAGGAACATTAATATTCTTAGTTATTTCTGTTAATTCTTACCATTGTTAAGGTATTAATGTTAGTTTCAAAATAATTTTACGTTATTTTTTTTGTTTGTTTTGAATTATTTATTAAGGACTAGCTCTTAATTTCTTTCAATACAATAACAACTCATCACATTGAAATATTTACAGAAATAAAAAAAAAAACTAACCAAATCTTGTAAGAATGAACAAGTTTCTATCTAACAAAGCTCGCCAACCTTAAAAAAACAGAGAGAAAATAAAATAAACAAAAATTTTTTAAAAGGAATATGAGCGAGCGAAAGAGAGATAAAAACGGCAAAAAAAAACATAAAGAAAGACCAGACAGAAGCAAACAACGAAAACGAAATCAGAATGATCGCCCTCCTGGAGGACCAATAATTTTCCTCCTCCATTTCCCTCCCTCCCCTCACCCCTCCCCCATTTGTTCATCTTACCCCGTTCTTCTTTCCCTCACCCATCTAAGAATTAAATCTACACTGTTTATGGGTTTTTTTCCCATCGAGTAACTGGGAGGTTTGTTTAAACAAGTATTAGGCCTACATTCCATCGAAAAAAAGGTAAAAAGGTAAAAAGGTAAAGGTAGTGCCATAGCCTTGTGGCCGTAGGGGAGCGTGATGTTGGAGATCACACTTATCTTGGGCCAGCGTAATGAGGGTTATGCCCATCTCTCTCCCTCGCTGCTTTACCTTCCCCACCCTTAAGAGATTAGGTACGCAGTCACAGTTGAGTCCACTGGGGGCGTTGTTATTTGTCGCTTCACGTTTTGCGGTCACCCATCCAAGTTCTAACCGCACTTGACGGTGCTTAACTTGCGTCGTAAACATGTCACAAACAAGCAAAAGTTTTAGAAGGCAATTTATTTTGTTATTTATTTAGACAGAGACTGAGAAGAGATACAGATACAGATGGACAGACACAGAGAGACAAGGAGAGAGAGAGAGAGAGAGAGAGAGAGAGAGAGAGAGAGAGTGAGTGAGTGAGTGAGAGAGAGAGAGAAATAGAGAGAAAGACAGACAAAAGACAAAGACAGAGTGAAACAAAGATGGAGGCAGAGAGAAGAGAGAGACAGATACAAATAAAGAGAAAGATAGACAAAAGACAAAGACAGAGTAAAAACAAAGGTGGAGGCAGAGAAAAGAGAGAGACAGAGAGTGGTGGAGGAGACAGAGATAGAAAGATAGAGACAAAAACACACAGACAGAGAGAAATACAGAAACAGGGACAACAGAGAGAGAGTGAGAGAGAGAGAGAGAGAGAGAGAGAGAGAGAGAGAGAGAGAGAGAGAGAGAGAGAGAGAGACAGACAGACAGACAGACAGACAGACGGACAAAGAGACAGAGGCAAAGACAGACACAGACAAACAGACAGAGGCCGTCAGGGACACAGACAAGCAGATACAGTCAGACAGAGTCAAAGAGAAAAGTGAATTGATCTAGAAATGTGGAGGCTGCGTGTACACATAAACATTTAATAAAT